>JAPXFY010000012.1:38603409-38820909 GCA_030674185.1 Monoplex corrugatus | reverse complement strand
TTTCGAGGGGTTGACATAAAATTCGTATGTTCTTGATGTTGATTCAAACATGTAGTAAACTGTATTCCTAGAAAGTAAAGGACTCTATCCTGTTATCTAAATATAAGAAGGAACATGACTAGTTGTTATCTTCTGTCCACAAAAACACAAAACGTTCCTGGTGTATTCTGGTTTTGAATGCATTATATCTCCACCCGTACATAAGGGACTGTACGATTTTGCTAGCATTTAACTGCTTACTTATTTTGCTTATTAGAAATTCATTTAATTATTGTTGCACTTTTTCTGATTACCTTGCAATTGTTTCCAAACATAGATGTCCACTAAGATCTAATATTCATTCAAGGAGAGAACAAGCTGTACATTGTTTGATTCTGCTGAGCTCTTTAGTCCCTCGTCTGGCAGCCCTGTCAACCATATTATTATAATGAAACGAACTCTGAGATGGTATCCTACAGAAAGTACTATCGGTACCTCCTAAGGATAGGGTTTGAATTAAGTGGCTGATTTCTATGAGCATTTCAGATCTTATTAGTAATTTTGATTTTGAATCAACACAAAACATTATCTGGAATTTTGTCTTTGGAATATGTATATAGATCAAATAATTAAAATCTACCAATACTGGAAAAAGAGTTCAGACAAATACTGATTTGTTGGGTCCTATGTAAACAGATTTATTTATTTTAAGAGCAGGTACTAAACACGCCGAACCTGCTTCTTTCTCAATTTATGATCTATTAGCATAAATATTTAAATGATTGGGATAACTGTTTTCAATTGTTGCTTCATGTTAATAGCTTTATTTAGTGTTCCGCTAATGATCTGCCTTTTTAGTCTTGTGGTATAATACTCGCCTGCCACGCGGGTGACCCGGATTCGTTTCCCGCTCGATGCACCGAATTTTTGAGGACCTGGCCAGCTTATGGGTTTATGTGCAAGCTTAATTAAGGCTTGTGCCGTGATCACTATATACATGGCACCTGTGATGTTAGTGCATATGGAATTCGTTCCGAGCGCGGAGACGTCATCTTAAGAAACTGAAACTGAAAGTGAAACCTGATTCCAGGTATTACGTTATTCTTGTCACAAAAGCCAATCAGTCTGTTCATAACAATTTCTCCATCAATTTACATATGTTACATGTTATTATAATTGGCCTATAATCTTCAGAATGTTGTTCTGTTGACCTGATTTTCGTATAGAACTACTGCTTACTGTTTCCAATAGTCAGGCATTTTGTCACCATTCTATCATTTTTTCAAATATAACACATAAAAAGATTACAAGGTTTCTGGGTAATTTTTTTTTTTACAGAATCTGATTCGAAACTTCATCTAATCCTACCAACTGATTCAAGTATGGTGTTCCATTTCAGACTGAGACTGCATAACAGGGATTTACTCTGCGCTTACCTTCATAATTATCTCTTGGTGTCAACCACGCCCGAGAGATACAGAAACCTGTGGTGGTGGTCAGAAAATTTGTACAATCTCCTCAGTGACACACCCGCAAAGTAGATCAGATGGGTTGTATGTCCCAGTCTTCCCAACGAGCCCAGAGCACGGTCAACTCTGGTTCAAAGCCGGTCAGCGCCGAAAAATCCCACAATGTTTTTGTTTTCAAACTGATGGGTGTTCAAACCTGTGATCTTCCGCTCAGTAATCCGTTGTGCTACCCATGTGGCCATGTTGACTGGTCCACAGATTGTGCAGTAAATGGAGAGAGTGTATCTGTCTGTTACTGAAACGTGTTAGCAAACGTTTATCACCTTTCCTGCATGGATCTTCATCAAATTCGGATCAGAGGTGAGGACATTTGAGGACTGTCAAGTTTGGAAATAATTGTGCCAAGGTCAAGGTCACACGGACAAAACAAGTGCCTTCAATCAGCACGTTTTTTTTTAATTTAGAAAAGTGTGTGATCAGCACTTTCTCAGGAATTTCTGGTAATACTTGAGGTGACTTAAATTAAGACATACAAAATATGGATGCAATGTAATAATGTTTGTGTAAAACGGGACATTGTTAGAATGGTTTGCTGTTTTTGTAGTCTTTTGTTTTTCGTTCCCAGCAATGGTTTTCATGATGCGTGTATACACGTTGTTTGGCCCACACAATGCAGACGTCATGTTGTTGCACGGTTTGCGTACTTCGTCTTTAGTGGGTGCACATGCTATGTGTTTTTGTCTTTGCGTATGCCATCGATTTTTTCGTGTCGATGGGAAAGACATGTCTGCGTGTGTATCTGTGGCAAACTGTGTGTTCTATCACAAAGAGTGTTAGCGAAATTTTCTGAGCAGTATGTGGATGAATCTTACACCATACTTAGGTCAAACGTGTGGGTTGATGAGGGAAGAGGGAATGCAAAAGTTTAGAGGACAAGATGTCAAGGTAAAGGTCACATGGATCCTCCTCCCCCGCCTTCCCCCACGCTCCACCCCCAAAGTGCTTAAAGTCAGCATTTTTTGAGGTGTGTACGACAGTGCTTTCTCAGTTTCTGAAAATATTCAGAATTTTATTTCAACTGAAGTTATTTCAAGGCCACAGTGATCTTGAAAGTACAAAATTTGGACTTTCTGTAATAACTAGGTTTTAAAAAACTGTTAGAAACGCTTGATCATTTTTTTCAAAGAGAGGGAAATATAAAC
Organism: Monoplex corrugatus; assembly: GCA_030674185.1. Classification (NCBI taxonomy): domain Eukaryota; kingdom Metazoa; phylum Mollusca; class Gastropoda; order Littorinimorpha; family Ranellidae; genus Monoplex; species Monoplex corrugatus. The sequence continues at coordinate 38,818,259 of JAPXFY010000012.1, read as the reverse complement.
TGAATTAAGATTCATGGGAAAAAAAAGAAAGAAAAGAAATGAAAATGAAATGAAACGAAAACAATCCGTTACAAATTGTGGAGGCAGCGCACGCAGCATATGAATGAATTCCGACTGAAATCCTAATCGCTAATATCATGCAAAATCCCGCTCAGTCCATAAGCCCGACATATCTCATACATACATACACACATCGTATAGTTGAGCCAATGTCACTGTTATTGTTGGCTGTGTTGGATTTCGGTTATCGGCGGTTTTAAGACGCTTTGAAAGTTGTTAATAGGACATGGCTGTAGGTTCTGTGCTATGATTCTCACTGGCAGGCTGAATTAATAAATTACGAAATTCGGCTGACGTTTGACTGCGTGGTATGTAGTTTAAATCAAGCTTGAAGAAAAGAAAGTTGTCAACTGGACACAGCTGTAGGTTTTGTGCCATGATTCTCATTGCTGAGACTTATTGAAAATGTTCAACTACCGTTTGACTGCATATATAAACACATATATAAACACACACACACATGTATATATATATATATAATATATATATATATATATATATATATATATATATATACATATATAGTGTGTGTGTGTGTATAATATACATATATATATAGACAGACAGACAGATAGACAGGCAGAGACAGAGAGGGAGAGAGAGAGAGGGAGAGAGGGGGGGGGACAAACCCTGGAATCTCGAGTTTAGTTATTGGCAGGCGAATGTTTTGAGAGACAGAGAGAGAGAGAGAGAGAGAGAGAGAGAAGACAGACAGACAGACAGAGAGAGAGAGAGAGACAGATAGACAGACAGAGAGACAGACAGACAGAGAGAGACAGAGACAGAGAGAGAGACACAGAGAGAGAGAGAGAGAAAAGAGAGAGAGAGAGAGAGAGAGAGAGAGAGAGAGAGAGAGAGAGAGACAAAGAGAGAGAGAGGAGTTTGTTCAAAAGGGATTCATCGCAGTCGCGCAGTTCCACATGTCCTCCACTCGAATCTGCCAGACATTATCTGGCAGACTATTTGAGCCTGCGCAAAACCCTATGTGCTGACAAGATCTTCGGGTTTTGTTTGTTCGTTTGTTTGAGGGTTGAATCCGCAACCTCAGCGCTATGAACATGGCAGTTTTACAACTGAACTAATGGACCACTTTTTCACAGAGAGAGAGAGAGACAGAGAGAGAGAGAGAGAGAGACAGACAGACAGAGACAGAGACAGAGAGACAGAAAGAGACAGAGAGACAGACAGAGAGACAGAGAGAGACACAGAGAGAGAGAGACGCATAGCTTTCGGATTTCCGATTCATCTTTACTTAACACTGCTTAATTCCCCTACTAACGACAGTTATGGAGACGGACTGCATCTCAAGCGATTTGACAGGAAGAATGACCCATTTCCGTTTTTCATTATGACGTCTCCGCGCTCGGAACAAAGTCCGTATGCACTGACACCACAGATGCCATGTGATGGATAAGATCCAAACTGATCATGGTGTTAGTCCTATATCTGCTCGTAAGCTGTCTGAGCTGGCAAGGTCTTGGGGTCCTACTTGGCATATGTTTTAGGGTGATCAGCGCATGGACAGGACCGCTTGACCAGTGTAAGCAAATAGCCAGAGCTCACACACTGTGTTTTATCTATTCAAATCCGTCGTTTTCACCTACCCAGCAAAACGCGAAGGAAATCTTCCTATTGTTTTTTTTCGCCTAATTGTGTATATTTGTTCTTTGTTTGTTTGTTTATTTGTTGTTGTTGTTGTTTTTTTAATACGCTTGACAAAGGCCATCTGTGGGAAACATTTGCACCTGTCTTTTTTTGTTATATCGAAAACGAGTTCCCAGTCTAGTGTGTGTGTGTGTGTGTGCGTGCGTGCGTGCGTGCGTGCGTGCGTGTGTGTGTGTGTGTGTGTGTGTGTGTGTGTGTGTGTGTGTGTGTGTGTGTGTGTGGTTCATCATGTTTTCTCATCTCACAAACATTGTGTATCTTGAAATTCCTCTCCAAGTGCTGTCAAAGGCAGTGATCTGATGTTAACAAGAAACAACGAAAGTGCGGATGGGACCCAGAGCACCAGTTCCCCGCCACTCTCCGGACAAACGCTTCCCAAGCTCCCGACGCCACTCGACAGCCACCTCATCAAACAGAGGGGTTGGGGGGGGGGGGGTCAGCGTTCATGACCCTTGGCACCCAGTTGTCAGTCACCTTGTTTATAAACTGAATGACGAACCCCGGGACAAGCCACACAACACGCACCAACCAGGTCCAGCCCAGCCTCCGGACCAAGAGACAATGGAAGAGCGCTCTCTCGCCCCACTCTGGTTTTCATTTCATCTCTCCTTCTTCGAGCGGGTGATGAAAAGTTCTACACAGAACGAAACCATCGTCTCTTGCTTTGGGAGCATGCAGGGCCTTCCTTGTGGAAGACGTAAAGACGGACAGAGCGTTCTGGGAGGGTCGGCTAGGATCTTTCTGTCTACCCATGCCTTCTTGAGACCAAAGCAAACACATTTCAAGCAATAGGCACAGCTACTCTTGTCGTGTTTTAGCACTTGTTACACAACGTCGACTTGACTCCAAAAGTTTTAAACACATTCATTTCGCTGTCTGCGTTCAGTGAGGAGTTTGATTTTTTTTTTTCAAGAGGGATTAATCGCACTTGTACAAACTATATGCACTCCACCAAAATCTGCTAGTAGTGATATAGCAGATTCCTTGGACCAAAGCGAAACATTACACACCGGCAAAATCTTGAAATATGGAAGGGGGGGGGGGGGGAGCTTATGCTAACGGCGATACGACGTTAAAAACACTGGCTCTTGTCCGATCACCGAAGTTTAAGCAACGTCGGGTCTGGTTAGCACTTGGATGGGTGGACGCTTGGTTATACCGGGTGTTGTTGGCAGTTATGTTTTTTTTAAACCCGCAGGCTGGCTTGCTCTGTTGATCAAACCGCTGACCAAGATCTGACTATCTCTACAGAGAGAGAGAGAGAGAGAGAGAGAGAGAGAGAGAGAGAGAGAGAGGGGGGGGTCTATTCAAGAGGGATAAATTCCAACATGAAAATTGATCCGTTTGCTGTGCATGTCCATGCTCCAATCACTCTGGTCGTTACAATTCAGTGTGTCATAAGCCCCGTTCTTCTCCTCCTCCTTCCACCCACACACCCCTGCAACCATCCTTACCCATTTCAGGATCTTGTCAGCGAACAGTGTTTTCTCGTAGGTTCAAAGATTCTGCCAGATTATCATTGACAGGTCTGGGTGGAGTGTATGTGGAATTATCTGTCTGCAATGAATACCTCTTGAATAAACTTCAAACTTCAAACTCTTCTTCTTCTTTGTTTTCTTCTTCTTATTTTTTTTCTTCTTCTTTTTTCTTCTTCTTTGTTTTCTTCTTCTTCTTCTTCTTTTACTTCTTCTTCTTCTACTTCTCCTTCTTCTTCTTGCTTCTTTTTCTTCTTCTTCTTCTCCCTCTTCTTCTTCGTCTTTCTCTCTCTCTCTCTTTCTCTGTCTGTCTGTCTCTCTGTCTCTGTCTATCTGTCTCTCTCTCTCTCTCTATTTATCATATTAATCGAATGTAATTCTGTGTGTCTCAGGGTTTTATTTTTATGTATACATGTTCTTTTGTTCAAAACGCCTCAAGCCAGCAGCCAGATTTTTTATCATATATATTCTTAATCATTGGTTTTTCGTTTGTTTAATTCTAGCTTTACGAAGCAGTAAGTTTTATCAATGGCACGCAGACGTGGAAAACTCAGTCAAGCAATTGGTCACTGTCTCTGTCTCTCTCTCGCTCGCTCGCTCTTACTTACCACACACACACACACACACACACACACACACACACACACACACACACACACACACACACACACACACACACACACACACACACACACACACACACACATTAACTCACTCACACACACCACACACACAGAACGATAACTACACCCACGCCTCTCCACCCTCCTCTCCTCTTCCTCACCCCCCACCCCAGTCACACACAAACATATTCACTTTCACCTTCAGTGACACAGTTACCTTCACCACTCCACCCACCACCACCCCTACACCCACACCCTGAAACCAACTCCAACCGCTCAACACCACACCACAACCAGCGATATATATATAGATATTTTCTGTTCCTCTGTTCTCCTCATAACAGTCCCCCCGTCCAGCCATGGACATGCTCGAGGTGGGAGGGGGTGGGGGTCACGACGAGGGGTGTGGCAGCAGCGCGTGCAGTCACCAGACGTCCCGTGACATGCCGCTGGGCACCATCGCTGAGGAGACGTCGCCAAAGCCCCCCCGACCCCCTCGACTGAAGCCACACCCGAACAACGCGTCCAGAAGAAAACCCCTTCCTACAAAGGCAGTGCCAAGTGAGTGTTGTGGATGGCTTTCTTTTCTTTCCCTTTGTTGTTTGGTAGGGGTGGTTGGCGGTGTTGGTGTTGGTGCTGGTGCTGGTGTTGCTGTTGGTGTTGGTGTTAGTGTTGGTTTTGGTGTTGTGGTTTTGGTGTTGGTTTAAGTGTTGGTGTTGGTTATGATGTTGGTGTAAGTGTTGTGTTGGTGTTGGTTTTGGTGTTAGTGTTGGTTTTGTTTTGGTGTTGTGGTTTTGGTGTTGGTTTAAATGTTGGTGTTGGTGTAAGTGTTGGTGTTGGTATTGTGTTGGTGCTGGTTTTGGTGTTGATGTTGGTGTAAGTGTAAGTGTAAGTGTTGGTGTTGGTGCTGGTTTGGTGTTGTTGTAAGTGTTGGTGTTGGTATAAGTGTACGTGTAAGTGTTGGTGTTGGTACTGGTTTTGGTGTTGGTATAAGTGTAAGTGTTGGTGTTGGTGCTGATTTTGGTGTTGGTGTAAGTGTAAGTGTTGGTGTTGGTGCTGGTTTTGGTGTTGGTGTAAGAGTAAGTGTTGGTGTTGGTGCTGGTTTTGGTGTTAGTGTTGGTGTAAATGTTGATATTGGTGCTGGTTTTGGTGTTGGTGTAAGTGTAAGTGTTGGTGTTGGTGCTGGTTTTGGGTTGTTGGTGTTGGTATAAGTGTAAGTGTTGGTGTTGGTGCTGGTTTGGGTGTTGGTGTAAGTGTAAGCGTTGGTGTGGTGCTGGTTTTGGTGTTGGTGTTGATGTTTGTTTTAATGTTGGTGTTGGTTTTGCTGTTGTGTAAATGTTATTATGTTGTTATGAATACTTCTAATGCTGTCTCTCAACAACAACAACACAACAACTACTACTACTGCAATTATTTGGCTACTTTCAGTAATTATTTGCGCAAGACATGCACCGGTAATGACATGAGGAAACTACTGCTACTACTACTTCACTACTATTGCTGTTGCTGTTATTAATACTATCATACAATGTTGCTGCAACTGCTGCCACTACTCCTACTGCTACTGCTATTACTACTATTGTTACTGTTGCTTCTAGTACTACTATTAGTACTTCTGCTAATGCTATTACTACTATTACTACTGCTGCTGCTACTATTATTACTTCTGCTGCTACCACTACTATTGCTACTGTTGCTGCTGCGACTCTACCACTGATGTTGCTACTCCTACTATTTCTACTGCTACTACAACTGTTATTACTGTTACTACTGCTTCTACTACTACTGCTGCTGTTACTATCACCACTGCTACAACTGATAGAGCTGCTGTTGTTGTCACTACGTCCATTACTATTACTGCTTGCTGCCGCAACCTCTACTACTGCTGCAGCTGCTGTTACTTTTATTACTACCATGACTACTGCTACTACTACTATTTCTACTACTAATCTACTCCTTCTCCTGCTACTACTAGTGCTAATCATCACCACCATTAGCATCATCATCATCATCATCATCATCATCATCACCATCTACTACATGTATCTGTACTTCTATTAACATTGCTGACGGACGAACAGGCATACTGGTCCTTTATATCCTGCTATGGGTCTCTATGTGGGATACCAGACTTATTGTCTATGTGGGATACCAGACTTATTGTCTATGTGGGATACCAGACTTATTGTCTATGTGGGATACCAGACTTATTGTCTATGTGGGATACCAGACTTATTGTCTATGTGGGATACCAGACTTATTGTCTATGTGGGATACCAGACTTATTGTCTATGTGGGATACCAGACTTATTGTCTATGTGGGATACCAGACTTATTGTCTATGTGGGATACCAGACTTATTGTCTATGTGGGATACCAGACTTATTGTCTATGTGGGATACCAGACTTATTGTCTATGTGATACCAGACTTATTGTCTATGTGGGATACCAGACTTATTGTGGAGGCACATGTTCTTCCATAGGTGATGTGTGGGAAGGAGTCCTGCGGTCTTGGGTTCTGCTTTCGCCGGTCCGTCTTCTATTGAATGGCAGTTGTTGTTCTGCGTTGTTCCGAATGTGATTGTGCCCTACGTGCACTGCTGTCCCAGGCTGCTCTGTTGCCTTCGGTGACTTCCCAGTTGGTGGTGTTGATGCCACAGCTGCTGAGGTTGGCCTTCAGAGATCCTTGCGTTGCTTTAATTGTCTACCCTACTCTCAGTATCCTTGCTTCAGCTGTCCACGCAGAAGCATCTTTGGACTGCGGTTTTCTTTCACACAGACAACGTGTCTTGTCCAGCGAAGCTGGCATATGATGAGTAGACACTCTATACTTAGCAAGCCACACTTCTTCAGAACTTGATGATTGGACATTCAATCTCGCCACATGGTGTTACAGATCTTACTCAGATGTCTTTGGTGAAGTCGTTCCAGCTGTTGATTGTGCCATTGGTAGGTATTCCAGGTCTGCAGCAATATATCAGGGCGTGCAAGACTAATGCTCTGTACACAGCAATCTTTGTGACAAACCTGATGCCATGTTTTCCCACAACTACTTGGTCAATCTTCCGAAGGCAGAGCTAGCCGTAGAGAGTGCTGAGCACCACCTCGCCATCAAGAGATCCGTCACTGATCACTGTACTGCCCAAGTCGCAGAATTTGACCTCAGTCTTGATCTACTGGTTGTTGATGACGATTGGAGATGGTGAAGGGTCAGAAACCTAAGATGGTGTTTGCTGAAACACAGCCTCTGTCTTGTTGAGGATAACTGCTGAAGCGTTTGCATGCTACAGCAAACAGGTCAGTGATTTCTTCCGTATTCTCGTGTAAGTTTGCAGCTAGCGCATAGTCACCTGCGAAGAGAAGTTCCCGCTATCACTTCTACTACTACTTCTATTAATCTATTCTTCCTGCTGCTACTACTGCTGCTGCTGTTACTACTATTAACTACTACTGTTACTACTACAACTGCTGACACAACCACTACTGCTGATGCAAGTACTACGTCTGCTGTTGTTACTACTACTGCTGCTACTACTACTACTATTGCTGCTGTTATTGCTATTACTTCTACTACTACTGCTACTGCTGCTACTACTACCACTTCTGCTATTACTGAACTGCTGGTGCTCTGCTTCTGCTTCTTCTACTACTACAACTACTACACTACCACAACTTTTACCACTACCACTACACAACTCTATGACCACTATTACTACTGCTACTACTACCGCTTGTACTATTACTACTGCTCTGCTGCTGCTGCTACTACTACCACTACACTACTACAACTTCTCCTCCTCCTACTACGACTGCTACCACTACTACCATACAGCCCCTAAGTAAAGTACTCTCCTCCTCCTTCTACTACTATTTTCTGGTGATGACTGACAGGTTTTCAAGAAGACAGCTGTCAGAGCCAGGCACGCAGTCAGAAGTGCTCATCACACGTCCCTCCAACCGTGACCTGTCTGACGACGGTTCCGATGACACTTTTCACGATGATGATGGCATCGTAGAGGACCTGGCCGAGGACTCTTTTGAATTCGAGATGAATGCTGATGATGAATATGACACAGATCTGGAGATGGACATAGATCGTGAGTATTTGAAATCGTAATTCACGTTTTGTTCAGAGCTGTTTTAAATGTCTGTTTTGTAATAGTGAGACTTTGTTCTTATGTGCATCTCCTGTTTAAGGGGCTGTGGACTATAGGAATAAATCATCGACGTCTGAACTCTGTCTCTGTCTCTGTCTCTGTCTCTGTCTCTGTTGTCACTGTCTGTCTGTCTCTCTCTCTCCCTCTCTCCCCCCCCCTCTCTCTCTCTGTCTCTCTCTATCTGTCTGTCCCTCTGTGTGTGTGTTTGTATGAGTTTGTGTGTGTTTGTCAGCGGGGGGGGGGGGGGGGGGGGGTGTTTGACAGTGTGTGTGTGTGTGTGTGTGTGTGTTCCAACTCGGATAAATAAAAAGTTGATTGTAGTTTTTGTTAAACGTTCCGATGTTTCTCGGATGCATGTATGGACGTTGTTTTCCCACACCGTGCAGACGGTATGTTGCTGCACATTCTACATACTCCGTCTTCCATGAACGTGTGCGCCGGGTATTTTAATGTCTCCATAGACCACCGCACACTGTCATGACTTACAGGATCTTTAACCTGCACATGTAATATTCCGCGTCCATATACACACGTAAGGGGCTTAGGCACTGATAGGTTGGCATACAGGTTGATCTCTCTCTCTCTTTCTTTTTTTTAAAATTGTGATTAAAATTCTTGTCAAAGCCCCTTTTGTACTGTCTTTTAAGAAAACCATTGGTACAGAAACTGATCGTATTTTGATCCTTTGACTCTCGCACATTATCCACCAACAGCAAAAACTTAACCGTTTGACTGTCTCACTCTTTAGATGTCTGTTTTGTAATAGTGAGACTTTGTTCTTATGTGCATCTCCTGTTTAAGGGGTTGTGGACTATAGGAATAAATCACCGACGTCTGAACTCTGTCTCTAAGAGTGAGAGAGTCGAAGGGTTAAGTTTTTGGTTTGATGGCAGGGTTGACAATGCAGGATACTAGTGGACAGGGTGCGGGAGTCAAAGGATTAAAGAAAAATGGAAATTTACTTTAAGGCCACTTTTGCTTTCTCTTGGAACATTTTTGGACGCACAAAAAGCAGCAAAGCATAACAAGGTGATAATAGCAGAACATGCGACATAGCTAGTTGCCCGTTTTCCCTCCCAACTTGGTCGCTAGCGATCTTAATGTTTCTGGTGATGTCAGTATTTCGTACGATCTCTTCCCTCTCCCCATTTCAAACTCTTGCCAGTTTTGCGCAGGCTCATAGAGTCTGCCAGATCATTGCTAGCAGCTTTGAGTTGAGCGCAAAGACATTATCTAAAAATAAAGTTCTATTTATAAATAGTCTTTGGTTGAGCGCAAAAGGAATCGTCCGAGTGCGATGAATCACTCTTGCGCAAAGTCCAAACTCCAGAACTCCATATTGAAGGGCAGCGCAAAGACATTATTTAAAAAAAAAGCTCTAGCTATAACTTCTTTGGTTGAGCACAGAAGGAATCGCCCGAGTGCGATGAATCCCCCTTGGACAGAGTCCAAACTCCAAAACTCCATATTGAAGGGCAGATGGAGGTTTAATTTGTTCCCGACCAGCTGGTCAGTTAAGTGTAACAATAGTGTCATCACGCACAACGTTCACAAGTAGTGCAGGTGACAGGTGAGCGTTTACCGGTGGGTTCTGAATAAGTTATAGCCCCTTTTGTCTGAGCGAGTAGCGGCCCCTTAGAAAAGCCTCAATTGAGCCGTCGTCACAATGCCAGTTTACTTCCTTACTTTCTTTTCGCTCTTTCAGTCGATGTTTTTATTTCTGTTGTTAAAACATTGCGTGTCGTTAAGCAACAAACTTTCTTGTAAGAGGCCGATAGATCGTGTTATTTTTTGTCTGTTGTCAACATCTCCAAAAGCTCCACAGAAATCGAATTAGTTTGATGACGGGCGCTACGGTGGACGAGACGTCGGTCTTATAATCGGAAGGTGCGGGTTTGATCCTACCTGGATACTTTCTGCATGGTGGGTAAACGGTAGAGGTATTTCTCTGATGTTGACTGACTGGACAAATACGTCGGTGTATTAGGGGCCAGTCACGCAAAGCACTATATAACGTAACAACCTGAGATAACAGGATTAGCCCCACCCCGAGCATCGACATGTGGAAAATTTAAAACATACACCCACCCCACAAACCAACCAAAAGCAAATAACAGCAAACAACCAAAACAAACAGAAATAACACACACATACATGTGTGTGTGTGTGTGTGTGTGTATGTGTGTGTGTGTGTGTATGTGTGTGTGTGTGTGTGTGTGTGTGTGTGTGTGTGTGTGTGTGTGTGGTGTGTGTGTGTGTGTGTGTGTGTGTGTGTGTGTGTGTGTGTGTGTGTGTGTGTGTGTGTGTGTGTGTGTGTGTGTGTGTGTGTGTGTGTGTGTGTGTGTGTGGTATGTGTGTGTGTATTTAACTGCCAGACACAATATCCTCCGAGTAACTCAGAATCTGTATCATCTCAACACCTGAAACGTTCACCAATAATCAAAAATCTGTTGCTTTCCCATCCCCACCCCCTTCCGCTGCCTATGAAAGGGGGAAAAAATAAAAAAAAGTCCATGATTAATGAGAAGCACTTCTTAGAACATTTGTGTCAAATAAAACACAGACACACAGACACCACAGGTCCTTATAAACAGCTTTCCAACTATCTCTCCGCATTTCACCCCCAAAACGTATCTGACTTCCTCACCCTATCCACCAGCTTCAAAAACTTAACTCCTTCATTTCCTCACCCTATCCACCAATTTCCTTGGACAGGTTAGACAGCGGTGGGGTGCAAAACTCCCTAAAGTTGATGATAAACTAAGGGAGCAAAAGGGTCAAGTGTTTGCTTTTATATTACAGCTGATAATGCAAGAAGCTGGTGGACAGGGTAAAGGATCCAATGGGTTCATGGCTTCTGATTTTTTTTATCTTTGAAGTCAGGAAAATCAGCCAGCCATTCAGCCCCCGTCTGCTGTTTTGCCCCCAGTACATTATCGGCAGATCACTCGTGGTCAACCAACCATCCTAAACACGTTGCGACGGTTGCCATTGTCGTTTCCATACATCGGACCCAATCTCAGATCCGGGTCGAGATTCGTGATCACTGTTAATTAAAAGAAAACGTTTGGCACATCCCTGGTATAAGACAATGCCTGCTCAGGCTAGCCATAGACATGGATAGGGAGACTGGCAACTATAATGATCATTATCTCTGTCATACTCTTATGATTTGATCGCCTGTCCATGCCGTTGAACTCGCCAATATACAGAACTCAGTAATGTTGCTGTTTCGTTCAACGAGCTTCAGTTCGATTTTGAGGCAATTTAAGATATTAAAAAATTATTAAAAAGGAGATGGTAAGCAATAAACTTGCATGTATGTTTTTGTCTGTTATGTATGCGTATTTGTGTAGGTGAGATAGATGATGACAGTATGGGTCTGGGGCCGGGATCACATGCCTAACAGGATGGGTTACCCTAGCTCAGCATCCTCTCTCTCTCTCTCTTTCTCTCTCTCCTCTCTCTCTCTTCTCTCTCTTCTCTCTCTCTCTCTGTGCCCAGGCGTACACTGGCCATTGTTTGTATATCGGTGATTACTTGTATTCGTTTAGATCATCTTCTTATTTTTATTTTGCTTTTTGTCAGTGTCTATTTTCTTTCCTTCACTGAAAGTTTGATAATGTTCTGTTCCTGTAAAGTGCAACGACCACGATTCTGACATGGACTGTTTGTGCCATGTCTGTGACAGGTTTGTTGTTATTATTTTCGTATTGCTTGAAACTGATAATGTTCCGTTCCTGTGAAGTGCAGCAAGCATGCTTTTGATGTGGACTGTCCCTGCTGTATAAGGTTTACTAATATTATACAATTATTTTGAAAGAATACGGTCAAAAATGCCCAATCTTGAAACAGAGTGCGGAAGGACTTGAGAAAGAGCCACCGTTTTGAATAACGACTGATGTTGATGATGGTGATGGTAATGACGATGACGATGATGATGATGATGATGATGATGATGATGACGAGACGACGACGACGACGACGATGATGATAAAGAAGAAGACAACGACGATGACGACGACGATGATAATGACGATGACGACGACGACGAGGACAATGATGATGATTATGGTGATGATGATGACGACGACGATGATGATGACGACGACAACGACGACGACGACGATGATGATGACGATGATGATCAACGTACCGCCGCCACATACGTACTAAATAACAGTCTTTAACTTGTCTCAACATTACTTCGAGGTAAAAAAAAAAAAAAGAAAAGAAAAGGCGGAAATCCGACAAAAGAGTACGGATCAATACTAAGGCTGCCACACGCTGGCGGCAGTTCATTGGATTGCCAATCCACGTTACTGTTTGAATCTATGGTCCACCGTGGGCCCCTACAGTGAACTTTTCTTTCCTGGAGTCCAGGTAGACAAAATGTTATTTCAGCACAGTTTTGTTCCCCCCTTTGTGCCTTCGAAGGGAGGCAGTCCACTTTATGTGCCGCCTTTGATCGAGACGCGTTGACGTTCCTTACGATTGATTGCTTTGTTTTGATATCTTTCCCTTCAGGTATGTGTCTGTCTTGGGTAGTCGAGGGGTTTGGGCTTAAGGGTTTGTGAAAGCGGGTGTTGTGTGTGTGTGTGTGTGTGTGTGTGTGTGTGTGTGTGTGTGTGTGTGTGTGTGTGTGGTGTGTGTGTGTGTGTGTGTGTGTGTGTATGTGTGTGTGTGAGTTTGATGTGTGTGTGTATGTCTGTGTGTGAGTGAGACTGATGGGCGTGCATGCGTGCGTGCGTGTGTGTGTTTGATGAGCGCGTTATATGTATGTATATATATACAGGGGGGTGCAAAAGTAGGTATACAGTAAGTATCGCATCATTATTATAATGCTTAATTCCGCTCTCGATTAGAGGAGTGTGTGAATACCGACGGCAAGCAGTTTGAGTATCTGAGGGATTAAGGCTGTGCTTGTTATTACATGTATATGCAATATTCATTTGTTTGTATAATAAATGCAATGAGTATTGTACGTGTTTTCTTTTCTCATAACTGTATACCTACTTTTGCACCCCCCTGTATATACATACACACACACACACACACACACACACACACACACACACACACACACACACACACACACATGTATACATACATATGTGTGTGTGTGTTTGCGCGTGTATATATGTGAAGGGGAGGGGGAGGCGAGTGTCAGTGTGTTTGTGTTTGTGAGCATGTGTGTGTATATGTGAGTGTGTGTATGTATGAGTACGTGTGTGTGTGCGTCTCTGTATGTGTATGTGTGTACGTGCGTGCGCGCGCGCGCGCGCGCGTGTGTGTGTGTGTGTGTGTGAGCGCGCGCCAGCGTGTCTACGTGCGAGTGTGTGTGTATGTGTGTGTAGACAACGGGAGTAAGGGACTGAGGCAAGCGTGTGTGCCCGCAAATGTGTGTGCGTTCGTTCGTTCGTTCGTTCGTTCGTGTGTGTGTGTGTGTGGGGTGTGTGTGTGTGTGTGTGTGTGTGTGTGTGTGTGTGTGTGTGTGTGTGTGTGTGTGTGTGTGTTGTTGTGTGTGTGTGTGTGTGTGTGTGTGTGTGTGTGTGTGTGTCCGCGCGCACGTATTTTGTGTAAAAAGCTGAAACACCAGGAGAGTGGAAACATACACAACTCCACATTTCATGCGTGTTTGGACAGTAGGTATGTACTATGTTTGTGAAGCAAGTCCAGTCATGACAAAGTGTATAATATTGACGAATCATGTTTTTATATTGATTATTTTCAACGATGGCTATTTTTGTATTTTTGTGTGTCTGTCCAAATCTCCTGCGGTTTTGGTCTTAGTTTTCGATTTGGATCAATCAGGCTGGTTGTAGTTTGTGTGTGTGTGTTGTGTGTGTGTGTGTGTGTGTGTGTGTGTGTGTGTGTGTGTGTGTGTGTGTGTGTGTGTGTGTGTGTGTGTGTGTGTTTCATGTGCGTGTGTGTGTGTGCGCGCGCGCGCGCGCGTGTGTATATGTGTGTGTTGTTCTTCTTCTTGTTGTTGTGGGTATGTTTGTGTGTGATAGTGTATGTGTGTATGTGTGTGATGTGGGTTTTGTGTTTGTGTGCGCTTGATTTTGTGTGCGTGCGTGTATAAGTGTCTATGAAAATTTGTGCCCGCGCACGCACGCGAAGTACATGTTCGTGTATGGACGTGCTTGCATGTGTGAATGCTTGTGTGTAAGTGAGAGAGAGAGAAAGAGAAGGGGAGAAAGAGAGAGAGAGAGAGGGAGAAAGAGAGAGAGAGAGAGAGAGAGAGAAAGAGAGAGAGAGAGAGAGCAGAAGAAGGAGAAGAAGAATAAGAATATGTAAGGTATGATTTATCTATAAAAATATTACAAAGGTAGAGAGTGGAGAGGGAGAGAGAGAGAGACAGAGACAGAGAGAGAGACAGAGAGACAGAGATAGACAGAGAGACAGAGAGAGAGAAAGAGAGAGAGACAGACAGACAGATAGAAAGTCAAATAGACAGACAGACAGATAGAGAGACAGACAGACAGACAGACAGAGAGAGAGAGAGAGAGAAAGAATGAGAGAGAGACAGACAGAGAGAGAGAGAAGACAGACAGACAGACAGACAGAGAAGAAGAAAAAGAATACCGGTATGTAAGATATTATTTATCCATGAAAATATTACAAAGGTAGAGAGTGGAGAGAGAGAGACAGACAGAGACAGAGAGATAGACAGACAGACAGACAGACAGAAAGTCAAACAGACAAACAGACAGAGAGAGAGAGAAAGACCGAGAGAGAAAAGAAGAGACAGAGAGAGACAGAAAGAGCGAGAGAGAAAGACAGAAAGATTGAGAGAGAGAGAGAGAGAGCCAGGAAGACAGACAGACAGACAGATACACAGACAGACAGTCAGACACACAGCCAGACGTACAGAAGACACACAGACCGACACGAAGGTGCACAAGCACACAGAAACACAGATTATGTGACAAGACCAAATACAGACTTTTACTGACTCCGTTGTTTAGACTTATCACTCACATTAAACTTTAATACAGATAAACCTTTCTGGCAGGAAACCACTTCGATCTGAGGCATGTCCCTTCCCTAAGTGAACTTAATTGAAGCATGCATAATTGATCAAGCTCTTTTCAACCAGAACAATATATAAAGAAAGTGCACCTTTTGTTAGGTTTGTTGTCGGTTCTTATTTGTTTGTTTATTCGTTTGTTTGTAGTTTCTACGCCACATTAATGGATACAGGCCCTGGAGCAATTTATCACAATGCTGTGATGACAATGACGATGGGTATCATAATCATGATGCTGTGGAACTCCATCCTATGAAACCGTATGAGAAGACCTTTTTTTTTCATAGCATATCCTGGCCTGAGCCAGGTCCGAGAGATACAAACACCGTGAAGTGGATGAGACTTTCAACTGTCTGATGGTCCCAGTCTTTCCAACGAGTCCATAGAACATCCGATTTTAGATAGGAGCCGGTTGGAACCGCTTGGGGCAGAAAAAATCTCTCGATGAGTTTTAGAGACAGGACTGATGGTATTCGAACCCACAACCTTACAGTCTGTAATCCGTTGTGGTAACCCCGTGCACTATGGCGACTGGTTAGGAAGTACTCTTGAAACAGTCCAGAAACCAGGCTCCAGGTTGTTCAGTTTAGTGTATGTCACATGTGCTATGAATCTGTCCAAAGACAAAGACAGAAAGACAGAGAGAGAGAGAGCGAGAGAGAGAAAGAGAGAGAGAGAGAGAGAAGAGAGAGAGAGAGAGAGAGAGAGAGAGAGAGAGAGAGAGAGAAGAAGAGAGAGAGAGAAAACAAATACTCCAAGACACGCTCTGTATGTTTCGTTGTGGCTGCCGCAGCCCGGTGCATGCGACGCTACAGAGCGTTCGGGACTGCACAGATAAGAACCTGGTAGTTAAATTAAGGATGTACAGCGAAAGACGCAGACTGATCAGTGACAATAATGATTTAAGACAGACCTAGGACTAACGGAATTTGGAGTTTGGAATTTGTCCAAGACAGATTTATTGCACTCGGACAATTCCATATGCGTTCCACCCAAATCTGCCAGCAGTTGTCTTACAAACCCCTTAATCTTGCTCAAAAGTTTATGCGTAAGTCTTGAAATGGGGAGGGAGAGGTGGAAGGGAACGGGATTATGAAACACTAACATCACCAGAATGGTTGGAGCATTAAGATGGGGAGCGAACTCGCCAATTTTTATGTTATAGGGTGGGGGATTGAACAGTAGACATCAAATCGTGAATCTACGACACTGTCAACGGAGCCAGCCAGCCAGCCTGCTAAAGAAACAACAAAAACAAAACAAGACAAACAAAACGAAAAAAACAACAAATTGTGGCCTGTCTGGAATCAGACCCACAACCGCACATTCTCAGAAGAGGTAATAGTCTCAATACTAGTTAAGATTAGGTCAATAAAACTAACAAAACAAAACAAACAAACGAAAAAACAACTACAACAACAAATTGTGGTCTGTCTGAAATCAAAGCCACGACTGCTCATCCTCAGAAGAGGTTATATCGCAATACCACTTATGATTAAGTGAATATTTCATTGATGTGTAAACTGGCCTGTTCGTGCCCATCTTAATGCTCCAACCTGTGTGGTGGTTTCAGCTGAATTGTTTCTGAGGTCCTGTTGTATCACCACCCACCCCTCCCTATTTGAAAATCTCGCCAGAACATAGGACCTTCTGCACGCTGCTGATAATTACCGTCAAATTTGGATGCTGCGCATATGGAGGTGCCCCAGTGCGACTCGAAATTTTAGTGATGGAATGACGTAAACATGTACAACCGTTTATGCACCGTTGTGCAATGTACAGATATTCATCCGAACGTGTGTGTCAGAACAAGTATGTATTCATGAAATGCAGTAATAATTTCAACTGCAGAGTTTGGAGTTTGAGTTTGTTCGAGAGGCTTTTACTGCGGTCAGACAATTCCATATGCACTCCGTCCAAATCTGCCAGCAACTATCTTGCAGACTCCATGAATGAACCAAAGCTTAACCCTGTGCACTGGCTAGGTCTCAAAATGGGAAGTAGGGGAAGGTAAGATAGACCTATGAAACACTAAGGTGACTCCTCTAGAATGATGAAAACATTGATGATGGGCACTGAACAGGCCAATATCTGATGTTTCAGGCTGGGATTGAACTCCAGGTATCAGATCTTGAGTTCATGGCTGTATCAGAAGGACCTACCAGCCTGCGGTTACAGCTACAGGACATTGACATGATGATGATTAACATTATTTTTAACAGAACATTCACATGATGATAACTAAGTTGTTCTTCTACAAAACATTCATATAATGATAATTAAGTTGTGTGTGTGTGTGTGTGTGTGTGTGTGTGTGTGTGTGTGTGTGTGTGTGTGTGTGTGTGTGTGTGTGTGTGTGTGTGTGTGTGTGTGTTGTGGGGGGGACAGAACATTCACATGATGATAATTAAAGTTTTTCTCCCCGAAGCATTCACATAATAATAATTAAGGTTTTCCTTTCTTTCATTTTTCTTTTTTTTTTTTTTTTTTTTTTTTACAGAGAATTTACGTGAAGACAAATGATCCCTTTGCAGAACATTCACTTAATGATGATGACAATTTCGGTTCTTGATTGTTTGTTAGTTTGTTTACAGGACATTCACGTAATGAATGATGATTAAGTGTATTATTTTTCAGAGCATTTACATGATGACTGATAATGAAATTTTCATTTGCTGAGGTGTATTATTGCTCCTATTCTTGTTGTTATTTGCTGTTGTTGTTATTTTTGCAAAACATTCATATAATGATTATTTGGTGTCTGTTTTTCTTTATATAAACATTCACATAATGATATTTTTTATAGACTATTCACGTAACGATAATTAAGCACCTCTATCCTTAATCTTAATATAAATGCAAAACATGTACATGCTCATACAAAGACAAACAACAAAAACAAACCAACAAACAAACAACAAAAACTTAACCAAACAACAAAATAAAAAATCAGTCCGAAAACTATATTCCCTTCCTTGCCCCTTTATGACGTCAGAATGGCTGTCGGAGGGGCGCGTGCAGCTTCAGGATGACGCCACGGGGCGCAAAACATACGAGGCAGCGTGTGAGAATGCAGGTGTGACTGCAGCCTCTTACTTCATCCGCCGTATTGAGGACAAGGAGGTGGTCATGAGGTTCCATGGGCTGGGGCCTATGGGGACTAAAGCTCTCTGCATACCTCTCAGGGTAATTGTCATGTATGTGGCAGTGGGTGGGTGGTGTGTGTATGTGTTGTTATGTGTGTGATTGTTTGTGTGTATGTGTGTGTGTGTGTGAAAGAGAGAGGGGGGAGACAGAGAGAAAGAAAGAGAGAAAATGAGAGACAGAGAGACAGACGGACATAGAGGCAGTGAGAGAGACAGAGACAGAGACAGAGAGACAGACAGGACAGAGAGAGAGACAGAGACAGAGACAGACAGGACAGAGAGAGAAAGAGAGAGAGAGAGACAGACAGACAGACAGACAGACAAAGACAAATAGAGACAGTGAGAGAGAGAGAGAGAGAGAGATCGTGTATGAGTACTTGTTTGGTAATGGTGGTAGGGATGGTACTATGTTGTGTGTGTGTGTGTTTTGTGTGTGTGTTGTGTGTGTGTGTGTGTGTGTGTGTGTGTGTGTGTGTGTGTGTGTGTGTGTGGCATGTGGGTACCTGTGTGCATAAGCTAATGCACGCTTAAAATGACTTGCAGGATCTTTGGCATATTTAATTAATAGATGTGTACACATCTTGACCCGGCAGATCCTAAAAATCTCCACCTTATAAACAACAACAAACAATAATGTTTAAAAAAAAAAACAGCAAAGTATTTTTCTATAGTAAATGATATGTTAAAAGAAACGAACAAAGAAATTGACAAGCCATATCAATAAACTCTCTGTTCTATTTTGTTGTTGTTGTTTTCGTCCATGAGCTGCAACTCCCATTGTACTCAAACAGACGAGTGGGTTTTTATGTGCAATCACACTCCGTTTTCGGGGATGTGCCCGCTGGGCGGTTTCAAGCTTCTTTTAGCCCTCGAACACTGGACTGACGTAGCATACAGGATCTTTAACGTGCGTATTTGATGTTCTGCGTACGTATACTCACGAAGGGGGTTCAGACACTGATAGGTCTGCACTTATGTTGACATGAGAGACTAGAAAATTCCTTGTATATAAAGTGCTTTTTTTCCTTGTTGTTTGTTTTTGTTTGTTTTCCTCCTCCATTTTTTCTCTTCCTTCTTTCTTCTGTGAGGAACACTTGTTAAGTATCTGATTGTCCGGAGAGTGGTGAGACATTGGAGCTCTCGATCCCAGCCCATCCCGCTCTAGGGTATTTCTTGTTAACTTCTTGTTAACTTTGTTAACTTCTATGATGAAAAATTGTTAAGCCATCATATACTTTTAAATGCTATCTTTGTTCCTAGTAATCTAAATCAGAGCGCTTATTCTCATTTGCTTTCACTTTACATTTTGTTCTTTCAATGTATACATTTATACATTCTCTGTATGTTTATATTTCCGTGTATAGCAACTGACGTTATTGTTGGTGTCGAGAAGCTAACTTTCTGTCGATTTATTACAATGTGTTGTTTATTCCCACTTTGAATGAGAGCAAGAAGCATTACAAAAGCAAACAAACAAAAACAAAAACAAAAAACCTGCAAGTGATTAACTGTTACTCCCATAAACAAGAATATTACTTGGCCTGGCCTCGACATGCCTGGCCTTGCCTTGCCTTACCGAACCTAGCTGTACTGTGCATTAGCGTACCATGCCTTACCTTGTCTTACCTTGCCTTATTTTACCTCTTTTTTATCTTCTCTGGTCTAATCTGATCTGACTTGATCTTTGTCCAGACGAACAACAAAGTGGAGAAGCTGAATCTGGAAGGGAACTGGATCCAGGAGCCAGGCTGTGTGTCGGTTGCGGACATGTTGTCAGAAAACATCTACCTCTCAGATCTTGTGAGTCGCATCATCCTGTATCTATCTGTCTGTCTGTCTGTATTTCATATTTCATTATGTTGTATTGCATTGTACTGTATTGTATCATAGCTCATTGTGTTGTATTGCATTGTACTGTATTGTATCATAGCTCATTGTGTTGTATTGGACTGCATTGCATGTCATGGCACTGCATTACATGGCATTATGCATTGCATTGCGATGTATTGTACGAGGGTGAGTCAAAAAGTAATGCCTTTTTCTTTAGTACAGGAACAGTTACCAACACAGGAACATGTATCATACATCAAAATGAAGCTGGTCCTCTGGGGATCACATCCCTACTTCTCAACATAGTCACTGTTTCTCTCAATAGCAATGTTCCACCTTCGAATGAGGGCATGTATCCCTGCCTCGTAAAATACTGTTGCCTGTGCTTGGAGCCACGTCTTCACTGCAGTTTTCACTTCCTCGTCACTGGCATAATGTTTGCCTCTCAAACCCTCTTTCATGGGACCGAAAAGATGATAGTCTGAAGGCGCAAAGTCTGGTGAGTATGGAGGATGCGGTAAAGTTGTCCACCCGAATGAGGCGATTGTCTCCCTTGTCCTGATGCTTGTGTGTGGTCGAGCATTGTCATGCAGAAGGAGGACATTATCGATTTGCAAGTTGGATCTCACTCGTCGGATTCTTGCTTTGAGCCTCCTCAGGGTCTTAATGTATGCCTCATAGTTTGTTTCTCCTCTTGGCAAGAAATCAACCAGAATGACCCCTTGAGTATCCCATAAGACAGTCGCCATGATTTTTCCGGCTGACTTTTCCGTCTTGAACTTTTTCGGTTTTGGTGATGTAGGGTGGTGCCATTCCATTGACTGCCTCTTTGATTCTGGTTCATAATGGTGAATCCATGTTTCATCACCAGTGACGAGCCTTCCAAAGAAAGTGTTGTCTCTTTGACTTTGTTCAAGAAGTTCAGTGCAGGCGTTGACCCTGTCAGTCTTGCGTTCGGTAGTCAGCTCTCTCGGTACCCAACGGGCACACACTTTTGAAAACCCAAGTGATTCAACAATTTTATAAGCACTTCAATGGCTGTCTTCAAGGTTTTCTGCCAACTCCTCAAGAGTTATGCGCCTATCTTCTCTAATCAGAGCATCTGCTTTTGCTTTATTGGCAGGATTCACAGAAGTGGACGGACGGCCAGAACGGGGTTTATCGGCTACACTCGCAGTTCCCACCTTTTCATCAGTCAGACGACAGACCCACCTGCGAAGATTGCTATAATCTAATGTATTCTCCTTATACACATTCTGTAATCGTCTGTGAATGTTCACAGGGGTCCCCCCCCCCCCCCCCCCCCCGCAACAAAGAAATTCAATCACTGCATTTTGTTTTTGACGCAGCTCAAAGGGGGCAGCCATTTTGAATTTCCCTCACGAGTCTATGAACCAGAAGCATACCAAACAAAATATTTCAGTCCGAAACGGTTATAATCGTTTGTAACTGATCAACATTTCAGGCAATTTTATCAAAAACTTCGTCTGATATAAATAAAAAGGCATTACTTTTTTACTCACCCTCGTATTTCACTGTGTTGTATCGCATTGCAATGTATTGTTCTTCATTGTGCTGCATTGTCTTGTATTGTATCATACTTCTTTGTATTGGAGTGTATTGTATCATAAGCTGTTGTATTGCATTGTATTGAAGTGTATTACATCACCTTGCATTGTATTGCATTGTATTTATTTCGGCATATTGTACCGTGTTGCTTTGTATTGAATTTTATCATGTTTCATTGTGACGGATTGTGTTGTAATCATATTTCACTGTATTGTAATCATATTTCATTAAATTGTATTGTAAATATCAGTGTTATATTCATATTTAATTGTATTGTATTGTATTGTGTTGATGCATTGTGTTCTTCTGTGTTGTTGTCACTTTATTTATTTCTCTGATAGACATCTGTATCTCTGTGTGTGCACGTGTTTGTGTGTATGTGCGTGTGTACATGTTCATGTGTGAATGTTTGTATGTATATTTGCTTGTGTATCTGCGTGTATTTGTACGTGTGTGTATGTGTGGGATATGTATGTGTATGTGAGTATACGTGCATATCTGCATGTGTGTATGTTTAACTCTGTGTGGGTATATATTATGTGCAAACGTGTGCTTACACGAGTGTGTGTGTGGTGTGTGTGTGTGTGGGAGGGGGGGGGGTTCTGCCTGCCTCAATCTGTCTTTGTCTGTATGTATCATAAGAGCTACACCAAAACACAAAACAAAAAACTAAATTCAGAGCTTGTATGCAAAATAAGAAACCAGGACTCGTGCAATTTTTCGGCCAAATGGACTTTTGTCAGTCATATACAAACGACAGCAACAGCAGACAAATTCCATAACATGGTGTTTGGCAATTTGTCTGCATTATGATCAAGTGATAAATGACTTAGAATAAGAATGGCTTTTAGCAGCTGAACATATCACATAATAATTATTCTTGGTAATAAACTTCGCATTTCATGGACATCTTCCTTAATGCGATGTTGAGCAGTTTGTATCATAATCATGTAATAAATAACCCAAGAAAACAATGAATTGCAGCAGTTGAACATATCAAAAAATGATTATCCCTTTTGGTATACTTAATTTTTTCAAGGAGAACGACGAAGGAAGACTATAAATGAACCGTGTCTTCTGTGTGTTTCAGATTTTATCGGAAAACAAAATAGGAAACGAAGGAGCCGTCGCCCTTTGTCACATTCTATGCAAAAATGACATGATCAACAAACTGGATTTGTCAGGTAAGAAAGAACGGGGTGTGAGTGTGTGTGTGTGTGTGTGTGTGTGTGTGTGTGTGTGTGTGCGTGCGTGCGTGCGTGCGTGCGTGCGTGCGTGGTGTGTGTGTGTGTGTGTGTGTGTGTGTGCGCGCGCGTGTGTGGGCGTGTCTGTCCGTATAAGCGAGTGTGCGTGCGCGTATGTACGGTACTGAATCAGTTGCCTAATAATCAAAATTGGCTTTCAACTGGTTTTATATTGCTCTGTATGTGTGTGTACGCGTGCATGTGCGCTGGCGATCTATATGTGTGTG
Source organism: Monoplex corrugatus (assembly GCA_030674185.1). Taxonomy (NCBI): domain Eukaryota; kingdom Metazoa; phylum Mollusca; class Gastropoda; order Littorinimorpha; family Ranellidae; genus Monoplex; species Monoplex corrugatus. The sequence goes on along the minus strand of JAPXFY010000012.1, from coordinate 38,795,229 downwards.
TGTGCGTGCGTGCATGCGCGTACTTGCGTATCATCATGTCTGTTGAGTATATGTACATGCGGGCGCGCACATGTATGTTTGCTATGCACGCGTTAATGTATGTGAGGGCGTGCATGTGTATTCACGTTTATGTATGTATCTGTGCATATGTGAGTGTGAGGGACCATGCATAACCACAATAATTTTCCTGTATGTCTGCCTGTGTGTCTGTGTGCAGGCAACGATTTGACAGATGTAGCAGCAGAATCAATATGCGATATGTTGAAAGTAGGTATTGAGAAAGACACTGTGCATTTTGAATGGAAAGGCAATAGGCCGAAGTGTTGTTTGTGTGTTTGTGTGTGTGGTGTGTGTGTGTGTGTGGTGTGGTGTGTGTGTATGTGTGTGTGTGTGGTGTTGTGTGTGTTGTGTGTGTGTGTGTGGCGTGTATGTGAGTGTGTGCATGCGTGTGTGTTGTGTGTGTTTGTGTATGAGTGAATGTGTGTGTGTGTGTGTTTGTGTGTGTGTATGTACATGTATGTGTGTGCACGTCGTGATGTATGTATGTGTGAGTCAGTGTGTTTGTGTGTGTGTATGTGTGTGTGTGTGTGTGTGTGTGTGTGTGTGTGTGTGTGTGTGTGTTGTGTGGTCATTGTTATGTGTTGTGATGTGATGTGTATTTTGTGTTGCCGTTCTTTTGTTATGGTTAATCTGACATGATGCAATACGATGGTGGTATGATGATGATGATGATATATTTCTGTGTGTGCTTCCTTTCTTTAAGTTCATGGGTTCGGATCCTGCCGTGGATGCCAATACCGGCTGGTTGGTTATAGATGATGATGATGATGATATTTCTGTGTGTGCTTCCTTTCTTTAAGTTCATGGGTTCGGATCCTGCCGTGGATGCCAATACCGGCTGGTTGGTTCTTTTGATAGAGTCATGGGATCAAAATCAGATATCTCGAGTTCAATCCCATCCCGCAGTACTAAACGTCGGCCTGTTCCCTGCCCATCTTAATGTTTCCATCATTCTGATGGTGTCAGCTTACTGTTTCATGGGTCACTCTTCCCCCTCTCCTCATTTCAAGACCTTTTTAGAGCTATAAGGTTTCGCACAGGCTCAGACAGTCTGCCAGACAATTGGTTGCAGATTTGGGTGGAGCACATATGGAAGTGTCCGAGAGGGATGAATCCCTCTTGAACACTCCTGAAACTCCCAACTCCCTCTTTGTCAGTAGTCATGGAATCAGTATCCGACATCTTAATTCTAACACGCAAATTAAATAAAATAAATAAATAAATAAAAATATGAAATATAAAATAGCCCATTTGCTGCCAGTCTTAATGCTCCAATCATTCTGGTGGTGTCAGCTTAATGCTTCATAGGTCCCCTTCCAAGATCTCGCCGGCGCATATGGTCTTGCGCGGGCCCAAGTTAGCCTGTCAGACAATTACTGGGCGGAGTGCTTATGCATTGTCTGTGAACGATGAATTACTTCTGAACAAATACCAAGCTCTGGATTATTTTTTTTATCAATATGCGATGTTTTGAAAGTAAGTGAAGAGAAAGAACTGTCATCATAATTATGGTCATAGAAGTAGGCAGTGCATTTTAAAAGGAAAGTAATGTACCAATGTGTCCCTTCTTTATGTTGTGGTGTGTATGTGTGTGTGTGTGTTTGTGTGTGTGTATGAGGCATTCACATGCATACATGTACATACACACACACGTACCCCCTTCCCATACACACGAACACAGATACACACACAACACGCACACAACATACATGGACACACATACACACACTGTACCCCCTTCGCCCCCCACACACATCAAAACTACCCCGCCAATCAACTTCCACCCCTACCCCTCGCATCTCCATCCCGGTCAGAACAACCTGGCTTCCCCATCTTTTTTGTCATCCCTTAAGTTTGTCACTTGCAGAAGAACGCGACACTGAAGCACCTCATTCTACGCCACAACTACTTCGAGGAGCGGGGAGCGCAGCACTTCAAGGACGCTTTGTCCACCAACGAGTCACTAGAGACTATGGACCTCTCTTGGAACAGATTTCGCACACGTAGTGCCATGCTCATTGCTGAAGGCATACAGGTGAGTATCATTTTAGAGGTAGTACAATTATTATCTTTCGTTATGGATGTTTCTAGTTTTTGCTATCTGAAAATGTAGGTCACGCCTAGATGTTGTGATTCGCACAACCATTGGAAACGTGTGGAATGTTAATCCATAAGTTGCATTGTTATATAGAGACCTATGTTACTGTGTTGTTATCTGTTGCATTACTGTGAATGATCTGTTGGTACGACCATGTAACAAACCCAATGGCCTTGCTAAGTCAGTCATCTTCCTGTTCAGGGAAAGAGACAGAAGAGAAGAAAGAAAACAACAACAAAAAACAAACAAACAAAACACCCTGACAGACTGACATCGTTGTGGAATAGACAGAAAAGCCATTTGCAGAGACCCAGGCTTTGACATACAACCAACATAGCTGGAAAAAAATCTAGTGAACAGTCCTTTAATACTGCATCCCAATGACGCTTCACAGAGTTATGGGAGAAGAAGAATTTTCTTATTTAACTGGAGTGTCTTCATAACAAACATCGTAGTCTTCATGAGGGCATAGTCCATGCTCCTCAGGATTCAAATGCACTGAGCAGGGCATGCGTTTAGGATGGAAGACCCATCACCTGTCGAAGACTGCACTGTATGGAGAATTGTCCTCTGGTTATTGTGACAGACGGGCATCAAATACTAAGACTCTTCCTTTACCACTTGTCGCCGATTACCGCCCATACACAACTAGCAGCTGATCACGTCATGGAGTCACACATCCACAGGCCGTCGTCTTCTTTGGGGACAACCGAAGGACAGACTACAGAGGAGAAGAGGAGCTGAGGGAAAGACCAAGACCCTCTAGCATCCAGTTCTGAAAAACTTGCATTCGCAACAGACTGCAGGTGCGTTTGTGGCTGACGAGATCTATGGCTATGCACGCGGTACGTACGTTTTGTACCGTTGCCATTACGCCGTCGTTCCACCACTGAACTTACGGATTTCCAGGATTAGTAATTGAGAGATTAATCTTATATGACTGAGGGTGGACTAATTACTAGCAAAACACACGGTTAGACAACAACCCAGTGCGCAATTCGGTGTCAGGCTGCAAACTGAATGGCAGTGTCAAAACGAGATAGCCGCAAGTGAACAGTGTTCATTTTAGATCAAACCAAATAGAGATGAGCCAAGTGCGTACATTACAGTAACGCTGTCTTGATGACTGAATCTGAAACTGACTTATATCTTGCAGGAGAACTACGGCCTGCGGTGTCTGAACTTTGCGATGAACGGACTAGGGCAGGACGGGGCGGAGTGTATGGGTAAAGCCCTGAAAACCAACCGTACACTGCTACAGCTGGACATCAGTTTCAACAGGATACCCGAGAAAGGGGCTGGGTTCATTGCTATCGGCCTGCAGACCAACGATGTGCTTCAGGGTATCAAGGTATAAAACCCACAGTATCAAGGCATATAAAACCCACAGCATTAAAGTATAAAACCCACAGCATCAAGGCATATAAAACCCACAGCATTAAAGTACAAAACCCACAGTATCAAGGTATAAAACTCACAGTATCAAGGCATATAAAACCCACAGCATTAAAGTATAAAACCCACAGTATCAAGACATGTAAAACCCACAGCATTAAAGTACAAAACCCACAGTATCAAGGTATAAAACCACAGCATTGAAGTATAAAACCCACAGCATCAAGGTCTAAAACCTACAGCATTAAAGTGTAAAACCCACAGTATCAAGGTATAAAACCCACAGTATTAAGGTATAAAACCCACAGTATTAAGGTATAAAACCCACAGCATTAAAGTGTAAAACCCACAGTATTAAGGTATAAAACCCACAGTATTAAAGTGTAAAACCCACAGTATTAAAGTATAAAACCCACAGTATTAAGGTATAAAACCTACAGCATTAAAGTGTAAAACCCACAGTATTAAGGTATAAAACCCACAGCATTAAAGTATAAAACCCACAGTATTAAGGTATAAAACCTACAGCATTAAAGTATAAAACCTACAGTATTAAGGTATAAAACCTACAGCATTAAAGTATAAAACCCACAGTATTAAGGTATAAAACCTACAGCATTAAAGTATAAAACCCACAGTATTAAGGTATAAAACCCACAATATTAAGGTATAAAACCCACAATATTAAGGTATAAAACCCACAGCATTAAAGTATAAAACCTACAGTAGTAAGGTATAAAACCCACAGCATTAAAGTATAAAACCCACAGTATTAAGGTATAAAACCTACAGCATTAAAGTATAAAACCCACAGTATCAAGATATAAAACCCACAGCATCAAATACCTGTTTCTTCATCGCTGGGAATGGCATGAGAGAAATAATGTTCAGAAAACTTATTATTTTGTGTTGTTTTCACTGTTATTATTTCCATGGAAGTGTGTGCGTGCGTGCGTGCGTGCGTGCGTGCGTGCGTGTGTGTGTGTGTGCGTGTGTGTGTGTGTGTGTGTGTGTGTGTGTGTGTGTGTGTGTGTGTGTGCATGTGTGTGTGTGTGTCTTTCTGTCTGTCTCTGTGTCTGTATGTGTGTCTATGGTTGTTTGTGTCTGTGTATGTGTGTGTCTGTGTCTGTCTATCTGTTACAAAGTGTGTTAGCAAACTTTTTTCAACTGCTTCAGGATGGATATTTATTTTTCCCAAATTTGTGTCAAAGGTGAAGACCGTTGAGAAGCCGCGAATGCATAAGTTTGGAAGACAGGGAAACTGGAATTTGTTCATAATTAATAATAATTACAATTTGTTCAAGATGGATTCATCGCACTCGGACAATTCCATATGCACTCCACTCAAATCTGCCAGCTTTTATCTGACACACTCCCTGAGCCTGTGCAAAACCCTAAGCGCTGGCAAGGTCTTGAAATGGGAAGGGGGGGGGGGAGGTGTCGACGGACCTATGAAATACTAAGCTGACATCACCAGAATAATTGAAACACTGAGACTGGCTGCAGACAGGCCAGTTTTTGATGTTGCAGGTTGAGATTGAACCTGAAATTCCAGATCTTGAGTCCACGGCTCTATCAGAAGAACCAGGAAGACAGTGTTTCGGTCAAGGTCACACGGGTCACAAAAATGACTAATATCAATACTTTTCGAGAAAGGCGTATGAGCAGCACTTTCGCCGGAATTTCTGAAAATGTTTAAAATCTGGTGTCACTGTTTCCTACCCTACAATTATCCTCAGTGCATGCCAAGTTTTATTTGAACTGAAACCTCTTCAAGTCACTGTGACTTTTAGAAGTACAAAACCTGGATTTTGTGTGTGATGATTTTTGTACATAAAAATGTTTTTAAAATGGCTTGATCATCTTGTTTTCATTTTCTTTCGTTCAGTCGATTTTTCTGCCTCGATTTTTTTTTTCCTTCTTCATAAAGTTTTCGTTCCTTAAAAATAATTTTGTTTCTTTTTTCCTTCTTCGTCGTTTTTGTCCCTTAAAAAAGAAATCCGGTTTATCTTTATTTCTAAAATTACCATAACTATGTGTGCACAGATTAGCTCCAATCCTATCGGCAGTGAAGGAGCCATGGTTTTATTGATGTCACTGGATCGCAATGACAGCAGTTGTGTCAACTACCTGGAACTTCTGGTCAGTGTATAGATGGTTAGAATACATAGTATTACTTTTGATTTCATTTTCTCAAAAACTGTCTTCGAGCTCCGAATGTATCCTATAATAATGCACTGATGTCATGTGATGGAGAAGATCCAAAATGAGCATAGCAGATGCCTTGAGCTGCACCCTGTAGGTATGGGTTTTGTATTTCATATATGTAACAGTCTGTTATTAGGACAGTTTCGGCTACGTTCTAATGACGTGTGCATTACGTCTATGGATGGATGGATGGTCAAAGATGTTGTGTTACTTTATCAGTGGATGGATAGCTGGTCAGAGATATAACGTTAGTTTATAAGTGGATGGATTGTTAAAGATACAATGTTTGTGTTAGTTTGTAAGTGGATAGATGAATGGTCAAAGATATAGTGTTAGTTTGTCAGCGGATGGATGGATGGTCAAAGATGTAGTGATAGTTTGTCAGTGGATGGATGGATGGTCAAAGATATAGTGATAGTTTGTCAGTGGATGGGTAATCATAGATATAGTGTAAGTTTGTCAGTGGATGGGTAGTCAGAGATATAGTGTAAGTTTGTCAGTGGATGGGTAGTCAGAGATATAGTGTTAGTTTGTCAGTGGATGGGTAGTCAGAGATATAGTGTTAGTTTGACAGTGGATGGATGAATGGTCAAAGATATAGTGTTAGTTTGTCAGTGGATGGATGAATGGTCAAAGATATAGTGTTAGTTTGTCAGTGGATGGATGAATGGTCAAAGATATAGTGTTAGTTTGTCAGTGGATGGATGAATGGTCAAAGATATAGTGTTAGTTTGTCAGTGGATGGATAGTCAGAGATATAGTGATAGTTTGTCAGTGGATGGATAGTCAGAGGTATAGTGATAGTTTGTCAGTGGGTGGATAGTCAAAGATATAGTGTTAGTTTGTCAGTGGATGGATGAATGGTCAAAGACATAGTGTTAGTTTGTCAGTGGATGGATGAATGGTCAAAGATATAGTGTTAGTTTGTCAGCGGATGGATAGTCAGAGATATAGTGATAATTTGTCAGTGGATGGATAGTCAGAGATATAGTGTAAGTTTGTCAGTGGATGGGTGGACAAAGATATAGTGTTAGTTTGCCAGTGGGTGGATGGATGGTCAGATATATAGTGTTATTCTATCAGTGGATAGATGGAAAGTCAAAGATATTGTCTTGGTTTGTCAGTGGATGCATGGTGTGATATATACTCTTAATTTATCAGTGGATGGATAGATGGTCAAATGTATAGTGTTAGTTTGTCAGTGGATGGATGGATGCTAACCCCCCCTTTAAAATAGACAGTGAACGGGCCAGTTTATTTTAGTGTTGCAAGCTGGGGTTGTATTCAGATATCAGATTTCAAGTCCACGGCTCTATCAGAACACACAAAACACACACACACAAACTCACACACAAACTCACACACACACAAACACACACACACACACACACACACACACACACACACACACACACACACACACACACACACACACACACACACACACACACACATACACAGACGAAAGAGTAACTACGATGTGGTCCACAGAATGTACGTGTGAACGAGGAATTCAAGGACCTGGAACAGAAGCTCAAGCTGGAAAGGGACCTGGTCGTCATCCACGCCGGCTTCAAATTCGAGAGCAGCCTTCCCGAAATCCAAAAGATTGAGCCCGATGATTGGTGGATACGGGACCCCATGGCCAAACTCCGCAAGTATATTCGCGAGAACGGTTACCGCATCATCGACCTGTTCAGAGACTTTGACAAAGACGGCAACAACACCATCAGTAGAGAGGAGTTTGTCATGGGTGTTCATGTGAGTTATGTACTCATTTGTTTGTCATGGGTGTTCATGTGAGTTATTTAGTCATTAGTTTGTCATGGGTGTTCTTGTGAGTTATTTAGTCATTAGGTTGTCGTGGGTGTCCATGTGAATTATGTACTCATTTGTTTGTCGTGGGTGTCCATGTGAGTTATTTAGTCATTAGTTGTCATGGGGTTCATTGAGATACTTGAACCCATTAGTTTGTCATGGGGGGTTCATTGAGATACTTAGGTATTAGTTTGTCAGGGTGTTCATAGAGATACTACATCATTAGTTTGTCCAGGTGTTCATGTGAGTACTTAGTCATTAGTTGTCATGGGTGTTCATGTGAGTTATTTAGTCATTAGTTTGTCATGGGTGTTCATGTGAGTTATTTATCTAGTGTGGTGTCATGTGAGTTATGTATCATTGTTGTCTGGTGTGTCATGTGAGATTACTTTAGTCATTAGTTTGTCATGGGTGTTCATGTGAGTTATTTAGTCATTAGTTTGTCATGGGTGTTCATGTGAGTTACTTAGTCATTAGTTTGTCATGGGTGTTCATGGAGTTATTTAGTCATTAGTTTGTCACGGTGTTCATGTGAGTTACTTAGTCATTAGTTGTCATGGGTGTTCATTGAGTTATTTAGTCATTAGTTTGTCATGGGTGTTCATGTGAGTTACTTGGTCAATAGTTTGTCATGGGTGTTCATGTGAGTTATTTAGTCATTAGTTTGTCTGGGTGTTCATATGAGTTATTTAGTCATTAGTTTGTCATGGGTGTTCATGTGAGTTATTTAGTCATTAGTTTGTCACGGGTGTTCATGTGAGTTACTTAGTCAATAGTTTGTCAGGGGTGTTCATGCGAGTTATTCTGTCATTAGCTTGTCACGGGTGTTCATGTGAGTTATTTAGCCATTAGTTTGTCACGGGTGTTCATGTGAGTTATTTAGCCATTATTTTGTCACGGGTGTTCATGTGAGTTATTTAGTCATTAGTTTGTCAAGGATGTTCATGTGAGTTATTCAGTCATTAGTTTGTCATAATGTTAGTTATTTAGTCATTAGTTTGTCATGGATGTTCTTGGGAGTTATTTAGTCATAAGTTTGTCATGGGTGTTCATATGAATGATTTAGTCATTAGTTTGTCATGGGTGATCATGTGAATTATTTAATCATCTGGAGATCATGATTTGATGTATGTGAATATTGATGAGCTTTTCGTATATCTTTACCTCCATGCCTGCATGTATGTATGTATGTATGTATGTATGGTATGTATGTTGTATGTATGTATGTATGTATGTATGTATGTATGTATGTGATGTATGTGTGCATGTATGTATGCATGTATGTATGTATGTATGTATGTATGTTGTATGTATGTATGTATGTATGTGCGTATAATTATGTGAATGCATCTATCTATCTATCTATCTATCTGTCTATCTATCTATCTATCTATCTATCTGTCTGTCTGTCTTCTATCTATCTATCTATCTGTCTACCTACCTACCTACCTACCTATCTATCTGTCGGTTGATCTATCTATCTATCTATCTATCTATCTATCTTATCTATCTATATCTATCTATCTATCTATCGTTCTATCTATCTATCTATCTATCCATCTATCCATCTATATATCTATCTATCTATCTATCTATCTATCTATCTATCTATCTATCTATATTTGTGTGTGTGTGTGTGTGTTTGTGTGTGTTGTGTGGTGTGTGTGTGTGTGTGGTGTGTGTGTGTGTGTGTGTGTGTGTGTGTGTGTGTGTCGCACGCGCGCTTATGCGTGCGTGTACCACTTGTTTCTAATTTCGTATTCTGATCTGTTGTTATTTTCGATGAACTATGTTAATGCTACATTGATGTATTGATGTGTGTATCCGACTATGTTTGCATCGCATTAATATATTCACAAGAAAAATACAAGAATAATGTATAATAATTCTTCTTTTTTTTTCAAATGAGCTGCCAAGTCATAAATTTGATCGTTTTTGTTACTTTTGTTTGTTTGTGACAAACGCTAAATTGATACAGGATCACGGGGCTTTTTGTTGACCTATCTGTACCAGATAGGTCACACTTGTGCCACAATCATTTTGAATCTTCACCAGAGTGAAACAAGAGATTATTTTATCATGTTATATCTGAATGGACATGGCTCAGGTTTTAGGCTCTTAACCTCATAGACTTATAAACTGCAAATCTTTTGTCACGAAAGAGATATTACCAGTATGACTTGACTTCCTTGTCATTACGTGATACTGATAGCCTTCAGTTTCAAGACCAAGAAAGGTAACTGTACATGTACGTGATAATCCTCAGCTTCAAGATCATTAACTATACGCGATACTCTTCAGCCTCAAGGTCAGTAAATGTAGGTGATACTCCTCAGCCCCAGTTTCAGTTTCTCAAGATGACGTCTCCGCGCTTGGAATGAATTCCACATGCATTGATGTCACTGGAGCCATGTGATGGAGAAGATCCAAAATGATTATGGCACAAGTGTTAAGCCTGCACATAAACCCATGAACTGGCCAGGTCCTGAGGTTCTACCTAGGTTTTGTATCTTGAAGTAATATTTGTATCAGTTTATCAAGATCAAGAAAAATAACTGTACGTGATAATCTCCAACCTCAAAATCAAGAAATATAACTGCAAGTGATGATCTTCATCCCCAAGAACAAGGAAAGAAAGTAACTGTACGTAGTAGTCCTCAGTAGGTGGTAGTAACTGCAGGTATTCTTCTTGAAATCGCGGCTCTTGGCGGTCATTTCTTTTTATAACTGTTTGTTATGAACTCAATTCTATTAATCATAGAATGATGTATGCAAAGTTCCCAACGCAATTAATAAACATTTTGGATACATACATACATTTGATAGTGTTGAATGTAAAATGAACTTAAGCACTTTGTTCTCTTTGTTACAGCAAGCAGGAATCCATCTGACAGAAGATCAGATAGACGAACTCATTAGGAAACTGGATAAGGACAAAAACGGAACCATTGAATATACGTAAGTTGTATACTGCATTAGCGTTGTGAACAAAACTGCACCTGCTGAGATCGTTCCATGTGTGGCAGTCAGCACCAGTGGAGCCACAAAAGTCAGTATGTGAGAGAGAGAGAGAGGGGGGGGGGGGAACGATCGCGCTCCCCCACGTCCACACTTGAAAAATTCCATGTGCAGGTCAGACATACATGTAAACCCGAACGAGGCACAACTGTTATTGTTATTTTTGTTTAAAGCCCAGCCGACTGCGTAGAGCTATATCAGGGCTATAACCACTTTAAAACATACTTCAACAGGTAAAAAAAAAAAAAAAAGGAAAAGAAAATTAAGTACACATATCAATGCATTCGCGCACACTGACCATGTGGCATTGTGTAATCATTCATGTCTTTTGTTTATGATCATAGCGTTATGTATAGTTGGATTTTTATCGAGATTTTGCGCTATATAAATATTGTAATTATTATTATTATTATTACATAATCTAAGGAGATGTCCATGGCGTTGACCATTCGTCCAATTTATCACACAAGGGATGTAAAAAAACATACCTGAACAACTGCCAGTTTCGTTAGACAGGACATGTTGTTTGTGTGGTAGATAGCAGTATCTCAAAAATGCTTCTGTATGGACAGCTGAAGCAAAGATACCATGACACGGGAAGACCACTAAAGCGATACAAGCAGGCTGTACTCTGAAGGCAAACCTCATCAACATGTACTGGGAAGACATTGCACGCTGCAGAGCATGCATGTGACAGCAGTGAGCGCAGGGAACAATCAGATTTGAAAAGCGCAGAACTACTGCTGTTCAACAAGGAAAAAAAAAGTACAAGCAGACTTCAGGGTCGAAAGACTCCTTCTTTCGATGTAGCGCCTGTGGAAGAACATGTGCCTCCTGGACTGGTCTTCTATCCCACATGGGTACCCACACCAGGCACTGAAAACCTGTACATTCATTTCTTTATCAGATAAACGGGAAAATCCATCACAGTAAACAGTGCAGTACGAAGCAGTGTAAAAATACAATGGCACACCAGTATTTGATGTGATGCTATGCAATGAGGTATAGCATTTTGAATTCACTCTTTGACTCCCGCACTCTATCCACCTACTGCAAAAAAAAAAAAAAAAAAAAAAAAAAATTACCCATTTGATTCCCTCACCCAATCCACCAGCTTCCTGTAGGATGCTGGTGGACATAATGCAGGAGTCAAAGGGTTAGTGATCCATATATATGGATCATTTCCATATCAGAACTGACATTAGCAAGCATGTGTTTGCATATATTTACTCGTTGTAAATGCTTAGTTCCACAAGTTTCTCCCCGACCTTTCCGCAGATGAACGTGATACACATCATCATCATCATCATCAAGTGCCCTGCCGCATGGACTTCCATCTGTCTCTATCTCTCGTTGCCCCTAGCATCTCTTCCACCCCCCTCGTCCCCAGCCACTCTGCAAGTCCGTCCAGCATTTTCTTCCTGAGTCTACCTGGTGCTCTCTTTCCCTCCAGCTTTCCCGTTGTGACCAGGTGCTCCAAATCCCCCTTCCTCATAAAATGGCCCATAAATGGAAACCATCGTAATTTTTCCCAGGTTATCATTGACAGAAACAGAAAAAAAACACAAAAAAACGCGATACACAGGACATGAAAAACAATGGACCTCCGCCAACATGTACTGTCACTTTTAAACACTGACCATGTGGCATTGTGTAATCATTCATGTCTTTTGTTTATGACCATAGCGTTATGTATAGTTGGACTTTACTTTGTGTTACTTATTCATGTATGTGTATTTTTATGACGGAGCTGTGCGTTAGATTGTTAGATTCTGTTCGTATGTGTTCGTTTGTTTGCTTGTATGTGTATTTTCAGTGAGCGTGTGTAAGTGTAAGTGTAAGTGTATGCGTGTTTGTGTGTGTGTGTGTGTGTGTGTGCGTGCGTTCGTGCGTGTGTGTGTGGTGTGTGTGTGTGTGTGTGTGTGTGTGTGTGTGTGTGTGTGTATGTGTGTGTGTTTCATGGCTTTTGCGGGTATGACACTTTTTCTTTAAAATGTGTAATGCACAGTGAGTCGAAATGAGTTCGGAGAGTAGCACACTACAGACATGATTTATCACTATTATTATCAATCCTTCAGGAAACAGATTTCGTATCTCCTGGCCTGCTGACTACTGTACAGTACCACCGGAGCTGGCCTATGATTTGAACTTAGTCATTGTTTCAGGGAACTGCTGGAAGGAGACAAAGAGTACCGCGCCCTGAGACGAAGATGGGCTGAAGAGAAACGCAGGAAGACGGCCGTGGTGGAAAACGGTTCAGACGAGCCGCTCAGCGTCCGAAGCATGTTAGATGCCAAAGAGGTCATGATACCTGAACCCACTACCAACATGGTGAACAGTGGAACCACCACCGAGTGATCACCACTGCGCGCACAGCACATCTATCGTACATTTCTGTTTACATGGCCTTAATCTCAAGTCAACAACTACCTGCGCAGAAACCTCACCAACCGTCTTGAAGACGGGGGTGGGTGGGTGGCTGGGGGGTGAGGAATAATGGAGGCAGGAAGACCATGATACACTTGGGACTGGAATGAAGCATTAATCCTGAAATTGCTACTGTTATTTGATTTCAGATACTTTGGGTTTTTTTTCTTTGATAGAGGAACAAGACTTTATTGATTAAGGGTTTTCTGTCAGAATACCATTCTGACAACCATTTTTGTAACCTTGCTTTTTGAGAAAAACAACCAACAAAACAAAACAAAAATCCCCCGGAAAAAAAAAAAACCCCACACACACAACAAACCAAAACACCCCTCCCAAGGCTATCTTTACCAAATTTAACCTCTCAGCACACATCCATTCAAAGCTAAACAGCCTGTCTTGTATAAGATGAACTTGTTTCATTCTGACAGAGTTTCTATTTGTCTTACTTTTTAGTTCAAATGTAAGAACATAAGAAAGATAACATATACGATATCATGCAATGGCTTGATAATTTTTGTCCAATATATGAAGTGACAGAATATGTTCAAGGCTTTCTCGCCTTTTCCACGTTTTTACAAGACTTGGGTAGTTGTGTGAACAGACATCTTGAACAGAAAATGCTCAACAGTGCTGCAGGGGTAATACATAAAAACTAGTTTCCTGTTCCACATTAGTTAACGCTTGTAAGAGAAGATACTGATGCGTTTTATCATCATATCCAAGCGTTTTTCATCTAACAATTTCATATTTTGTTAAGGATGTTATAGTCATTTGTAAACATGCCGATTTGTAAATAGTTGATTGAATGTGTTGAATTTGTCTCAAATGGATCACTAAAACAATGAAATGTTTTGATGTTACATACCACATTTTGTTTTGACTTGGCCACCGACAGTTCAAAGTGATGTGTGCAACAGTATTTCCCCCTCCATAATCTTGGGATTGAATTCTCCTTTGTGCTGTTTGTGTACATCATTTCCTCATTCCCTACAATTTGAGGATACAATGATTTGCCCATTTGTTTCGTCAGTGAAGTTTTTCTACCAGTGAAAGTAAAACAGATTTGTTGCCCATTTGTTTCGTCAGTGAAGTTTTTCTACCAGTGAAACAGATTTGATGTCTGCTTGAAACTGCGCTGATGTTATGATTGAAATAAATTTGTGAAATGTGATGTGTTATGCCTGTTGTTGTTAAATCATGAATAGATGTTAATGCATTTGATTTGTGAGAGCATACAGTGTGTATGTATGTGTGTGTGTGTGTGTGTGTGTGTGATAGGAGAGAGAGAGAGAGAGAGAGAGAGAGAGAGAGAGAGAGAGAGAGAGAGAGAGAGAGAGAGAGCATATATGAGTATATATTTGGTGATGGAGTGCTGGCAGTGATGATGTGTGTGTGCACATGTATAAAAATGTCTGTGCGTTCTGGTAGTATGCAAACTAAGAAAAAACCAAAACACATGACAAAGGCAGCATCTTAAAAATATCAAATTTATTTTCACAGGAAATTATTATTAAAGGAAGAGACTAGACATTACAAATCCATCAGAAACAGTTCGGGAACAGGGAAGTTAGGGGGTGGGGAAGACAGGGGACACAATCGATAAGACAGGGGCATGTAACAGGTCAGTCATGTATTATCAATACAACGAAATACACAAAGTAATGTTTGCATAGTATAGATACATGCTGCTTTTCAAAACAACCAACAACACGTTCTTTTCCCAAACCAATACACATTTAGTTTACATTCTGCTTTTGCCCTCTGTGCCAATCCTTGACTAATTATAATTAATCTTTGTAGAAGTAGCCACCTTAGCTTTTCCATCAAGCAAAATAACCCTTCGCAGAAATGGTGCATGCATAAAAAGAAAGAATTAACAAGAAAACTTTCCTCTCCCCAAAGAAGTGCATGCATATGGAAATCGGAAAATCTGAGAAAACTTTCTGTCCACAAAACTGATTGTATATGCATCAAGACAGAAGAAAAATCAAATGAAAAATTTTCTTCACAGTATTGGTACATGCAATGAGAGGAACTGAAATTCTGGAAAACTTGTCAACCCAGTAATTTGAAACCCAAATAGAAACATCACCTCCCAAACTGCAATATATATGTACATACTTGAAAAAAAAACAAAACAAAAAAAAAACAAAAAAAAAACAAGGCCACCAAGCCATACTAACATTGTCCTATTTTTTTGGAGTTGTTTAGACACATTTCTTTAAATGTGTGATTTTAAAAATTGGCCATGAGTACTTAAGTTATAAACCCACAAGTCCTTTACCAAGCATAATGCATTACTCAAATTTTATCTAGATCCATCCACAAACAACTAAAAAATCCATAACAGATTCGATAGAATATGCATTCATGATGCACCTTACGCACAATACAGCTCCTCAGATTGATCAGGTGCATCCCAGAGCAGTTTTAAAAGTGTTGCTGAACACTTTACTGTGTCTGATAAGAAACAGGTCATGCCTGTTGACATCTTACATACACTAACTCTGTGTACTGAAGCTAAATATGGGACTCAAATCAGCTGACACAAGGTCATGCCTGTTAACATCTAGCATACACTTAAGCTCCGTGTACTGAAGCTAAATCTGGGACTCAAATTAGCTGACACACCGGTAACCACAATTTGTCTTTACACAAAAAGCCATCATGATTCACTTCCTTGCCTACACAATTTGTCTCCGCTTAAAGCCATCATGAATCACATCCCTGCCTTCATAATGCCTTCATACAAAATGTGATCATGAATCACTTTCCCCCCTCTTCTGAATCAAAACCACCATCATCAAGCACTTCTACACTCCTCCCCTCCATGATTCTTTTCTTTGGTTTCAATTCTACACCAGGATATGGAGTGATGACAATGGGACGCAATGTTTTGTTCCAGCAAAAAATATTTCCCTGCCGAAAATTTAAACAATATTAATGTCAGAGAAAGGACTGCAACCAACTGTGCTCGCAATCTAAAAGATTTCTTATAAATTTCAGTCATACTGTCTTCTTATAAATTTGTCATACCAAATGAAAAAAACAACAAAAAACAAACAAAAAACCCCCCTTTTTAGCTGGTAGTATGGCTTGACCATTTAGTTTTCTTTACTGTAATATTCTGCTGGTACAATGGGCAATAAAAACACACACTTATTTTCCATAATATAAAATGGTTGCCTTCAGTACAGGCCCATAGACCTGAGAATGTTTTGGGTAGCAACTTTGCTTCAATGGCACTATACAACAAATATAATGGAACATGTGAGGGATTTACAACAGATTTTTGGTTATGGACATCACTACATCACAAGTTACACACACACACACACACAAAAAGGGGTGGGTGGGGTGGGGTGGGGGTGGGGGAGACCATTAGTGAAGTTCCTGGTTCTTTGCTTTGTGTGTGTGTGTTGTGTGTGTGTGTGTGTGTGTGTGTGTGTGTGTGTGTGTGTGTGTGTGTGTGTGTGTGTGAATGCGCATGTGAATGTGTGAAAGGAAGATGGCGTGTGTGAATATTGTCAACACAATTCAAAGCACTCGTTCCGAGCACAAAAAGTTTACGGGGCCATAAATGGGAAGAAATGTATTAATTCTAGTTCCTTCAGGGTCCATAATGACACAGCAACAGAGCACAACATGCTAAAATACAAGGGTAATTTCCAGTAGAATGAGACCAAGTCTGTATAGCTTGAAAATGCATTTACAGAAAATGGAAAAAGAAGTCACAAAAAAAACGTCAGTTAATTCTGTGCCAAATTTCGTTATTTGTCTTTGATCCGTCTTATGGTTCTGACAGTGTGTGTCAAGGCTCTGTCAGACACTGATTTAAAAAATGGCAAAGAAAACGGCGTTTTCAACAGCGGATTATCACAGCTACATCAAGGTATGTATTGCCCTCGGAAAGAATGCATCCAAAATACTTGCGGACATGAGAGCTTTGGGACAACCTTCTGCTCCTTCAAAAGCAACTTTGTTCAGATGGGTAAAACATTTTGGAAGTGGCCAGGCCAGCACTGAAGACAACAGGGGGAAAATGCGAAAAAAGCAAAATGTGCGATGAAAAGTTAGTGGCCAGTGTGAAGGAAATGGTTGATGCCGATTCAAGAGTCAGCCTTGACGAGATCGCTGATTGTCTCGAGATTCATTCGTCGATTGCATCGAGGATCCTAAAAAATCAGCTTGGTTACAGGAAGGTGTCATCAAGATGGATCCCTCATATTTTGACGCCAGAAAATAACGGGGAAGGTTACGTTTCTGCCAAGATATGTTGAAAATTTACAAGAACTTCAACCCTAAGTGGCTAGATGAAATTGTGACAGGTGACGAAACCTGGGTGTACATGTATGAACCTGAGAAAGTCACAGAACAAGGCCTGGATTCCTAAAGGTGGGATTCCTCCTCAAATCGCTCGTTGTCAATGTCCGCAAAAGAAACTGTTATACACCATCTTTTCAACACAAAAAGGGGATCGTGCTAAAGAAACCATACAAACAGGGAGAGACCATCAACGGAAAATTCTACAGAGACTCAGTACTGTCTGACATCAAGAAGTTTTATGCAACTTCCTGCATGAGAGGAATCAAGATTCTTCATGATAATGCACCTGCTCACAAGTCAAGGCTCGTATGAGAATACCTTGCAACTGAAAACATCCATACTTTGCCACACCCTGCTTACTCCCCAGACCTTGCACCCTGTGACTTTTACCTGTTTCCACATCTGAAGAAATCACTGGCAGGAAGAAGTTTCAAGAGCTGAGCGGCCTTGGGAACGGCGGTTTTCCAGTGTCTGTCACATATACCCAAAGAAGCCTACAGAGCGGCATTTTCTACAGTGGATCGAGCGAATGCAGAAGTGTGTGGCAGCAGGAGGTGAATACTTCAAACAGATGAAATGAATCATTTTTTTTGCCGGTGAGTCTTTGACGTATAAGTTCGTTGGTCTCATGCTACAGGAAAGTACCCTCGTAGAACAAAACCAAATCTCAATAACATCACCTCAGTGTGATGAAGATCACTAACATTCAGTCAGGTTCATGGACAGTTTCAACACCATGCCATAACAGGCAAAATAATTTCCCAGCACATCACTGGGCCAAGAGTCACCCATGCCATTTACTTTAAGGATTCATCACCACACTGTGCACAAGGGGTCATAAAGTTTGACATCATCGGATTAAGCATCACATTGCCTCTGGGGACTTCTTCACTACTACGTAACAGGCTGGATAAAAAACAACAACAAAAACAAAACAAAACAAACAAACAAAAAAACAAGATGTCAGAAACAATGCCAATCCTGGTTTCTCAAAAGGTTCATCACAGCACTTAACAGGCCACCAAGTTTCAAAGACAGAGTCACTGCAGTGATGGCAAGAGTCATTGTTTCTTGGAGGGAGGGAGTAAACACAAAGCAACCTGGATAGACCATAAAGAATATAATTTCTTAATAACCATCATGAGAACAGGAATATGATTGAGCTTAAAATGGATTAACCCTTGGACTCTCGCACCCTCTCCACCAACTGCAATAAGTGAACTTCGACTCCCTCACCCTATCCATCAGCAGAAAGCTGGTTGAGAATGCAGGGTGCTGGTGGACAGGGTGCGGAAGTCAAAGGGTTAATCGTATGTGGAGAGTTCTGTATACATTTATCCACGTCTACTATTAATGATCTAAATGATCTCTTGTGCTTTGGCAGAACTATAGGAGGATATAGCACTACTTACTAAACAATTCACCAGTATGGATAGCAATTTCACGGATGATGATCACAAAATCTTTCCTCGGGTTGAGAGGTGGAGAAGCCAGGGAGTGGCTCTTTACCACGCCACAGTATGTCAAAATGTATGGGACCATAAGAAATATGACGATCACTCTTTGTGGTTCCTTGAATTCATCACTAAACTGCTATTTACAATAGGACACAATTATGAGAAAGCATCAAGAGATCATTCATGCCTGCTCCTCTCCCCTCCAGGCAAAGGAGAGATTAAAAGCAGTGGTGCAGAAATGATAATGACTGACACTTTTCCAAATTCTCACACCGATAAACTTGACAGTAATCATGAAAGCAATTCTGGACATTAGTCTTCTACGTATCATGGGTTCTGCACAGAAACAGAAACATTCCTATTCAAAGTACAATGTGATCACATACAAATGACTCAATAACTCTTGCTATGCAATCTGTGGGGTTTCTTTTAACTGACAGACAAGTTAGCTTAGTGCTGGAAAGTTGGGAAAATGTGCAAGGTCTTATTTCAACACTTATAAACATAATCATTGAAGCTACATTTTATATGCAATGTCATGGGAGTTCAAAATCTATCGAAATAATACAAAACAGCTTTCAAAAGAACATCGCCACAAACACTTTAGTACATACAATTTAGACACACTTTTAACTACTGCTTTAGATTCCAATGTATGTACAGACAAGGTTGGCTTCAACAAACTGCTACGTATCTACAGTATTCCACATTTCTACTATTAAAGCAGCCACACAAAAACCAGGAACACGTTTTGTCTCTCGAAAATTCAAAAACAAAGTTTGTTTTAGAAGACCACTTATGTCTAAGCAGAAGTCTGTATCAAACCTGTCTACCCAAGAATTTGAATGTCAGTAATGTCAACCATATTTATGAGGAATTCTGAGCATCCATCAGAAATCACACTGAAAAAACTGGTGACAAAATTGAAATCCAAGTTTATTGAGTAAAAAACAAACAACTTTACAATAACTATGCACCCAAAACATGTTTTTCAAGTGTTTGTTAACGAAGAGTAATGTTGTTTCTAAATTTTGGTGTAGTCTGAAATCTACATATGGCCCAGCCAATCTCTGTATTCCTAATGAACCTTTAATCATACAGACCATTTACTGTTCGATTCTCCTATGGCAATGCGGTATGCTGTAGATGATGGGATTGATTCGTTAACAGTGTTTTAACCGAGTCCAACTGTTTCTTGCATGAAGTCCATGTGGTTCTGACAGTCACTTTTTATCCATGTGAACATAAGGAGCCCACTTCACACATTGTACACTTGACTAGTTTTTGACCCTCTGGGATGCAGAAAAAACAGCCTTTTTTCATCGTAATCATTCACCATGCCTGTACTGCTGTATCATCTTACTTTTAGGTTATAAGTCTGCTCCACAACTGGAAGCCAAGGATTGCTTTCAACCTAGTGCCCTTACAGTAGAAACTGATAAATCGCGCATGTAAGACTACATAAGTCATGCAAGTCTTTTTACTGAATGGTATACAATTATATATCACTTAATTATACAATTACAAACATTTTTGTTTTTACTAAGATTGTCTTCCCAAGCTAGAATTAGGGGCTGGTTTCAGAAATCCAGAAGGTTAAGCAGTGTGTTGTACGCTTGGTAATGTAAAGCTATCTATCTTGCTGTCAACCACAAAGAAACTTCAACACAGCTGACAACAGTTGTAAGATGTCAGAAAAGATAAACAAAATAAACCACCACCTGTGGAACATGACCACTAACTGTCAGAAAACATGTTTTTCTTGTCAATGTATTTTTGTCCAAATAATTTTTTCCCTTATTTTTCTTGTTTGTGAAATTTCAGTTAGTGTTCAAGGAGGATTCTACATTGTCATCATTTGAGATCTAATGATTTTTTCTCTCCTTAAATTTACTTTCCTTAAATTATAGTCAGACCACATGACATGTCTGATAAAAAAACAAACAAATCCCAATCCAATAAAAAAAAAAAGAAGAAATTAGAAAAAAAAAAAAATCAGACTGCCAAGATCCTTTTCCATCAGACCTACTAGCAATTACCCTGGTGCAAAGCCACTGCAATTTCATATGTTGTGAATTTACTGTGATTTCACTGCTGGAAGCACTGGATTAAAGTCTTGAGTAGTATGAACCTATGTGAAAATATGATTAACGATAAACATCAGTTCTGGGTAAAAAAAAAAAAAGTGCTGAAAATGTCTAGCTTATTTGAATGTTTTCATCTGTAACAGCTCTTACCCATTTTACAATGAACAAGACAAAGAATTTTCTGAGTGTACTGACCATCACAAAAGCTATGGAAGTTTCCAAGCAGTGGAGACAGACAGTCCATGACCCTTTTCTAGAAACCATCTATTTGAATAGACATCCTCTGAAACTGTAAGAACAGTCTGAACACCTTGAGGTAAGCAAAGACAGACAGAATCCAAATATCTCATTGGTTTGAATGTAACTTTGTCTGAACGTAATATGTATACCTTGTTGTTCTCATAGTTAAAAAAAAAAAACTTCTTCAATTCAAGGACAAAAAGAACGCATTCTGACGACTGTATTGAGTAGCTATACGTACTATGGTGCCCAGAGAAATCCTCTAGTGGTCTATGCACTCACAATCTCATTGGCTTACGCACTCACTATCTCATTTCTTTAGTCTCATGAGATGTCATATAATGCAGAACACCCTTGGCAAGTAGGTAATTTACGTTAAAGCACTTAGAACATGATTTCTTTTTGTGATCAAGATATTTGTACACAAATGCTGTTTTGATTCACTCAAACACAAACACACGCATATGTATTTTTCGATTTCTCGCTCTTGTCCCCTGCAATGATCAGGATTCCAACATACAAGACTGTCAACACATGCATACTTTTAAAAAGCTAGAAATGAATTAGTATAAACTGGTACATTATAACACAGAGATAAATCAGTATGTTACAGAGCTCGACACAAAGAGCAAAAATTATGATGGGAAGAAAATGTCTGATATGTAAAACTTCCTCAAACACAACGACAGATCCACACAAAAAGCATCTACTTGAACCTATGACAACCTTCAGGTGCTATACGCAGACTATGAAATTATTTCTCCCATCACGCAGTGACCAGAGAATCACAGAACTTGAATTGCAGTCCATTCACCCGTACACCAATACACAAATCTCTAGTCAACTGAAAATACAGGCATAAAGTCCATGAGCTGTTTCTGAAATCTGTATCACTGACCTACAACACCCTTAGCCGAATTCATGTTGATTTATTTCAACTGAAGAAGGACATAATTTGACTTCGGCTCAACAATTTGATATCTCCGATGCATGAAAAAGTGACTAAATCACAATGTGATAACCTTCACAAACAAGCAACAATAATCACATTTTTTCAATGAACAATGCTGCTGCATGCAGTACAGTAAAGAATTCAATGTACCCTTTCTTGTAATTTGACATACCAACTATACACAAGAATTATTGCTTTGCCAGAAAAGATTCCAATACACAAAAGCTGAATACCAAAACCCACGTTTCAGTCATAAACGAAGAAACAACTAAAACTACAGCAGGGTGGGGAACACTTGGCAAGAGTTTCCTCTGAAAATGGTGTGGGGTCCAGGGGCAACACGCCCTGCTGGGTGGTCAGGGGGGCGAAGCCCCCCTGAAGCTGAAGCATTTTTACAATTTTCAGATGTTTTCAAGGCCTCTCCTTGAAGTTAAATGTTGTTTTTTTTCTTTTTTTCAACTCCTACAATTTCAGTTCTTTTCAATGATTTTGTAACTGTATTCTGTGCACGTTTATAGTCATACATTGTGCAACAACACTGTGTTAGAAACAAGTGCATATTTCCTTTCCTTGTAAGTATCATGATAAAAGTTAACCAAGAAGCCTGAAAATACAAAACTACGTTGGTGTAAGGGCCATTAAAAATAGCAAACACAAAATTATATGGGCAGAAAATGTTGAAAGTTGTAATTTCCTGCAAGAAGACAGCTGAATTTTTTTTTTCTGCCGCGGAAATCCTGTCGTTTTCCGCTGAAAATAACGAATCCGCTGAGAATTCCCCAGCCTGTACAGATAGATGTCTATTTTTGAAAAGAAGTACACAATAGTGAAAAGAAGTACACAATATACATTCAACAATGCCCAAATTTTTATAAAATAGGAAAGAAAGTTACAAATCAAAGAAAGCTTGACAACACCCAACACCAAAATGAAATCAAGAACAAACAGTCTCAAAGCAGCATATCGAAAAGGCATACCTTAAATAAAAACATGAAATCTTTAAAACAGCATATACAAGGAAAGAAATATCTGAGCCTCTAATTACTGCAAGTGTCAATGAAAGTGCCTTTTTATTTCCTTATGAATTAGAAGTCTTAAATTAAAAAAGAATTCTTGGGATGGGAAGGGGAGTGAGGGGGAGGATGATTACAGTATCATCGTTCTCTTTAATCAATTGTAAACACAAAAGTTCAATTTAGCAACACTGATGCCAATGGCTACATAATTTACATGGAAACTGCATGCGACAAAACATAAACAAGTCTTGTTATACTTGGCTGACAATGTATAACATTTAGTCAGTCATTCTGAGATACATGTAGACAATGGAATGCTTCATCACAACACCGTCATCTTGTAAAAAAACTAAAAGAATAATTTACAATAATCAGCATATATTCATGGATTACTTGTACTAACATTGCTGTGGCAGAAACAGAGACATAATAACCACTGAGTCTCCTATAAAGCAAAGAATCTAGCAGAACTACAGAAATCTTCAAACAACACACTGGCATAGTTGGTTTATATATTTACAAAGACAGCACTACAGCAAAGATATCAATACGGCTAAAAAAGAAAGTTTTACTGGAAACAAAGACATCTGTACATGATGTGCAAATCAGTTTCAAGTAAACAGATCTTATCACTTCAGCTTCTCAATTTTTCAAACCATATTTTGATTGTAAGACTTCAGTAACACTCAATTCAATCATTAAAACCACTTTGTCTATTACAATACAACTAATATATTTCCCAGAAATTATAGACTTGTACCAAATGTCATCAACAGTGCTGACTATCATGACATGGCAATGACTCACGATAACCTGGCAACACGCCGTCCGTTCCGAAGATCCTAGAAATACTTTTCAAAGTTAGCATCCATACATATCTAAATTTCCGGCTTGAAGAATTGTATCAAAGTACGAAAGATGTTAGTTATCAATTTGCAAAGTTAGCACCGATACAGTCTAAATTTCTGATTTCAAGAAATGTGTCAGACTACAAGACTGATCACTGGCATATACAATGTTTTCAGTAATTTGAAAAAAAAAAGTGAACTTGTTTCTGATTAAGTATGAAAAGATGTGTTTGTACCTCAGATATATGTGTGTTCATGAAAATTTCCTTGTAAAACTAACACAAAAAAAGTAAGAAATTAAAAAAAAAAGAAGAACCAAGATATCTGGGATTATTATTATTTCACATATGTACAAATAAATGCAACACACAATAGATGTGAGTGATCAACCCCCACCATCCCCAATCCAGTCATCAACCTGAAACTTGGATATCAATCAAGTTTCTTATTTTGTCACAAAACTGTACATCTGGCGTCTTTCCTCCTTTGATATATGCATCACAACGCAGGCATTATTTTTCAGCGAGAGGCACACCTTTTTATCATCACAGAATTTTACACATACACATACAGCAACTACACAATACAAGTCTCACTTGAAACACTGCGCACTTTCATGTAAGTGTGTCAATCTGACATACAGAACATGTGAATGTACATTTTACATACAAGACTGAGGAACAGTGAGTGATAAGCTTCCACTGCGACGTGAAAAAATGAGCATCATATGGCAACATGGCAAATAAATACAAAGCCTCAGATATGGCGCAGCAAAATGCATTAGCTCTTGCCACTGAATTCAAGGCTGTAAACCTATGACAACACTTGAAAAAAATAAGACAGTCAACACCTAACTCTTTTCCTTTCTTAAAAAAAGTACCAATCTTTTTCTTTTCTCCCTGTACACATTTTCTCATACCAGCATGAATTAAAACTAAAACATTCTCACTTCAACTGTATACTCAGCTCTCGGAGCACAACAGAGCACATTAACACATTTCTGACAACCCAGTGTACACTTGTCTGCTGACTATTCAATTAACCCTTTCACTCCTTCATCCTACTTCTACTGATGCTGCTAAATAGGGTGAGGAACTGAAAGTGTTAACCCTGGTGGCAAAGTTCCCAGATATATCAAGGAAACCCCCTGCACTCTCTCACAGCAGTTCCTGGAATATTCCGGAAAAGCAGCACTGCCTACAGGATTAAGTCCCCATCTAACAAAATTGTTAAAATCCGCCCACTGAGCTGAAACAAAGTTGACATTTGTACATATCTGGCATCAAATTGATCTTGCCCAGTTATGCTTTTTTGATTTCTCAATGTGTTGGGGTGTTGACCACTATTTGATTAAGAATCACTGAAGAACTGTATAGATATAGTTTGGGAGATAAAACACATCAAACCTCCATTTGTGCTGATCATATTTCCCCCCCTTTGGGTAAAAGTGAGACTTGCAAAAACACCCAAATTTGAAATGGGTGTAAGTAATCAAGTGCAATGCATAATGCTCTGAGAGACTGGCATTAGGACTCCAATATATAGCACTGAACTGTAGATGTAAAGAGATTGGCATTAAGACTGCAATATATGCAGCAAAAAGTATAGCCCCAGTGCAAAGCATAATATTCACATAAACGGCATCAAGACCCTAGTTTATGTGGCAATGTGTAGCAATCAAGTGCAAAGAATTGTATTCATATTCCTTTCACAATGCTCAGATCTGTAAAGTGCAGTGCAATAATAAAGAGAGAACTTCTGACCCTGTGACACACACTATAACTGTCCCCCATGCCAAACCTTCATGAACGTTTTTCATGTTGGCCAGAAGTGCTCAGGGCATATCTGGCATAAAACAGAACAGCACATTAGACTGCCCCTACCTCAAAAGCAAGTATCCTCTACATAAAAACACACCTCAACAAAATTTGTTTTCTCCAGCCAGTGTTTCTGTGCTCAGACTAAATGTCATATGCACCAAAGCTGCAAATGCCATGTGATGGCAAAAAGACCCAAAATGATTGTGATGTTAAGTCATAAGTCGTCACATAAACCCTACAGAATAACAGTTAGGTCTTGAGGTTCTACCAAATCTGTGAGTTCTATACACTACAGTTCATGTTTGTATTGATCCAAACCTACACAATGGTAAAGTCTTGCGATTCTATCTAACTTGCATGTTCTATATTTTATTGTCCATGATGGTAATAATGAAACATGCTCTGAAGCCTTACAAAACTAACATGAGAGCTCCCAACCTATCCCAAAAATGTCAGCAGGAAGAATATATGTTGCTGGACTTGTTCCATTCTTTCTCCTCTTGGGTATTTTTTGTATGTACCTTTTTTTCATTGACAATTAGCTGCCATCATTATCATCGTTTTACATAAACATATTTGCACCTATCTTATTTCGTCATATTACGTATATGTTCATATTCTATTTTTGTGTTTTTCTGGTTCTTATCTGATTAAACACTGGAAGATTTAGAACACATATTTGTAGTACATATTTTAACTCTTACTCATAACCAAAGAATATTATTAGGTGTGGTCACTGTGTCAATGTTTTCTTCATATCCTAATACAGAAGTAATTGTGACACACAGATTGTGCATGTGTGCAAACACTACTGATATAACAGCAGCTATTCAGGGGCAGCTGTCATGACTGTCATAACTGTCCAAGCTGATTTTGGCATGAGATATTTTTATCCATCTTGAGTCTGAGACTTGGGAAAATCTTTTTTGCCACACTGGTCACATGCCAGTGGATATGATCATCTGCAGACCTATCATTTCAAACTCTTAATCCAGAGCAAGTGAGCATCATATATCACTGGGCCAGTGTATAACTGACATGAATAAATACAATATATATGTCAAATACATTACTGCATACGCACCAAATTAAACCACAGTTTGAGAAATGAAACTGAAACAGAGGAGTATACATCTTTTAAGTGACTTATAGATACACCTAACTGATAACATATCATCTTGAGAAATAAATGTCAACCATTCTTTCACATCTAACAGACACTTAACATGTACCCAACTCTCTCTTTCGCAATATCTACAGAAATCAACCCAAAGGCACAGGTATCTATGATGTAAAGCTCCCAAATTGTGTCAGACTAATGTTCAGCACATACACACACATCAATAATCCTACTATAAACAACATGCACAAAAGATGAAGCATGGAGGCAACACAATTATTTTCTGTCACAGAAGTGGACATTGCTCTACACCAAAACTAGTAAACTGCAATATGCAAAGGGGAAGTGACAAGACATCTCAAAATGCTTTCTGTTCAAAACATTGAACAATGCATTGTTTGAAAGTTGCTTTATAAAAACATCTTCCATGTCTTAACCAATGAGGAGCCTGTATGCCTGTTTTAAAATATAATTCCCCCCTCCCTACCTTACTATAATTTATTTGCCATTAAAACAGCTTTTGTGCTGCTGAAATTGAGAGACCACTGGAGAGATCCACAGCCTCAAAACAATATTACACAGTACTGCATTAAATGACATGCACACCCAAACATCATATCTTTCTGTAATTGCATTATGTGACATGCACA
Source organism: Monoplex corrugatus (assembly GCA_030674185.1). NCBI lineage: Eukaryota > Metazoa > Mollusca > Gastropoda > Littorinimorpha > Ranellidae > Monoplex > Monoplex corrugatus. The sequence goes on along the minus strand of JAPXFY010000012.1, from coordinate 38,767,686 downwards.
TTCAAGCATCACATCTTTCTATATTTCTATGCACACTAAACAGCAGCCAAAATGTAATCAATCAAACCAATCTTTACACTGCATTAACTTCCATGCAGAAATCAAAAACTGCTGCAAAATCTTTTTTTGTTATTTATTTTTCATTCAAGTACTTCATCAATAATAAAAATGTAAAATAAATATGCTTCAATAATAACAAAAGTGTAAAGTAAATCAATCTCCACCCCCATCCCCACAAAAAAAAAAAAGGAAAAGAAAAGGAAAAAAAAAATCCAACAATCCTGAGGGGAAACCTGGAAATCACACAACTGAAGTTTTCGCTTGCTACTCACACACACACATGTACCTCACACTGGGAAACTGGGATCTTCACTGTTGTGCCCTAAGTCTGAATAAACTGAGAGTTGAATTCCAACAGGGAAAATGTTCGCAAATTCATTTTCAAATCTGTCTTTTGGCACACTGTAACACTGATGCAACGAACGGAATGTGACCCATACATTTTTATGCAAAAAATATTCATACTCTTTAAAATTTGGCTATGACTGTACCTTATTAGTGACACTGAATCTGTCGCTCCTGACAAGATGTTTTTTTACTGTCACTTCTGACAAAACATTTTTCTGTTAAAACTCTAACAAACAGATGTTGCATGTTACAGCTGAAGGATTCAACTCTCAACCTGTTCAGTGGAATAGTCTATTGGTCATCAGCTGAAATCTACCACCACATGTCATGTGCATTATAGGATCTAATCACAAACAGTTTTTGAGGTGCTCTGAGAATTAAACTCTCTTTTTCAGTCGAGTATTCTGTGCCTGTGTCTGCTGCTGCACGGCATGACGGACGCCCTGTTCTGCCAGCTTGGTATACATCTGGGACAACACCTGTTGAAGAAAATGAAAACCTGTATGTGAGACAAAAATTAATGGTCAAAATAATACAACGTTGCATGGGATTGGGGTCTCACAATTTTTGAAACATCTTTAGTATAACATCAAACATTTATTACATGCAAGAGTGGCCTGGAAGTATGAATACCTGCTTATAATGTGAACTTCAGAGTTTGATTACTCAATCAGATCAATTATCTCTTTCCTTTCCACAACATCCTATGGGAGGTCTCCACACTAGCCTTTGGGATGATGTCTTGTGCAGATAACCAAATACATTATGATATAAACTTCCACCATACATGGGTGAAAGTGAGAAAATCTCTCAATCCTGAAACCTAAAATTTCCATGTCCTCTAAATGTTCCCATTCCTGAAAACCTGCGTCCATTCCTGAAGCAATAGAAACATTGGACACTGCAATCTGTCGTACATGATTTTAATAGCACTACAATATTTGCACATGTGAAAAACAAATCATGAGCAACAAATCATGTTATCAACATCTTACCTTCGGCAAAAAAGAACAGTTTGAGGTTTTTTGGTCTACAAACATACACAGTTCCAGCTGCAAATTTTAAGTCGCAGGCATTGTTTTGATCATTATAATTTACTCTGATTATTTTCAACTTTTCAAAACTAGTTACCAGTAAGCATTATATACAAAAATGTTCTGATGTCATTAAGATCTTGAGTGTCACGGTTCTTCACACCGGGAACAACTCTCTTCATATAAACATTCAAGTAAAGGAAATCCTGCCATATAAATCTAAACTATACCACTTTAAGTCAATCACACATCTAAATTTCATTGTACTTGTAAGTATGCACTAGTTTACAGTGCACTTAATCAAATAAATCTAAAATTTTCTCTTGAAGAAAGATCTGTCTTTCAGCTCTTTTTCAGCTTTTTCTATTTTTGCCTGGCTTGACATTAGTCTGTTCTGTAATCCCACCACCAGGACTCCCAATGGCAAATGAAAAAAATCTCTGAAAATGTAAAGGGGGGTTGAGGGGTCTGGGAGCATGCTCCCCTGTGCCGATTAATGAATTCAGGCGAGTTTGGAAACACCTGACATTGGTTTCCCCCCCTCTTTTTTCTGGGGAGGAAGGGGGGGGGGGTGATAGTAACCAGGATGCTGAGCTGCCAATCTGGAAAACTCTTTCTGCCGATGTTTTCAATCCGGAATTCCGGACTACTTTCACCCATGACCATAGTGCGCATGTGAATTTTGTCTCACGTAAAAACAGTCTCAAAAAGTGGTTTAGGCTGTAAACTCGGCGATTTGTGGCTAAACTGCTTCAGCAAGAATCAAACATCACCCAACGATCTTCCCACTGAAAGCTTCCGTTAGTGCCAAAAAGCAATTTTAAGCCAGCTAGAGAATGTGCTTTCAGTTCCATATGCCATCTGGAACTTACTGCAAGCCGATCTTAGGGATCTGCCCACCCTTTCTCACTTCAAGTCATAGTTAAAGACGATCCTGCTCACCCAGACCTTCCATCATTGATATCATCACTTATGCCTCCATCCGTATGTACTGTCACATCTAACTAGTGATCATGCAGCCATGCAGCATTGTATAAGCATGTTTTATGACTGTAGGTATGTGTAGTTTTATGATTTCAATTGTATATGACTGAGTATATGTATAGTTTTATGATTTCAATTGTATATGACTGAGAATATATATTTTAGTATATATGTGTGCATGCATATTTCAGATACACCAGTGCTTTCAAATCTATTGCACTCTGTGTCTCACAATTAATATGCAATGCCCAGTGAGTCCACAAAAAAGGTTTATTACTATTAACATTATCATTATTCTATGGTCAGAATAAGAAGAATGCAATCATTCCATAACTGTCAGATTCATGTTTGGAATATATCTGAGTTGTGAAGTTTGATGGCAATTACTAATAGTGCATACATAATTTTAATTGATTGTGGCTCATTTCTAAGGTTGTATTTATTTCTGGTACCATTACATGGTATAAAAGGAAGACTATCACTATGACATTACCCCCCAAAAATATTGAAAATATTTTGCTAGCCTCCCTTTCATCAGAGGATAGCTGAATGAATGTCAATGACTCTTTACTGTTAAACCATCTCATGTCCATATTTTTTACTATCACAAGCTCTTAACACATCTGTGACGGGTCGCGACTAAAGTCGTGAATGCCAAGCTTCACCTTCTGCCGGGTTGCACTAAAAGTTGTTTCGGTGATATATTGTACAGAACTGGATGGCGACTAAAAGCTATTTAAGTAATAGCTTTATAAATAGCACAGCTAAACTCAGCATCCTTTTTTCATTAAGTACACAGATTTTGATGACTATTGGACTTCATTTAGGCCTGCTAGAGTTTTTTTTATACAACTACTAGAAATTCATTGGCGGCAGGCTCAGGCTGGCAGGAAGTTCAGGCAGAGGCAGGGCCAGTCACAATAGTGTTAACAAAGCTTGACAGTAACTGGCATCTTCCAAATTTTGAACTTTATCTCTACAAGCCGCTTCCATCCATAAGGGCAAAGGGAGACTGGAGGAGGTAATATAAATGATAATAATACTTTAGTGAAAGTTATCAATTGAAAGCCCTTTTTAAAACTTGCTGTTGCTTGCATACTCGAGTGCTTTCATGTTTCCATAAGCCAGCCACTGACATCACTTACAGGATCTTTAACATGTACATTTTGATATTCTGCATGCTTATACACACAAAGGGGATTAAAGCCTGACATGTATACCTGGAAAATAAAAAACTCTCCACCCTTTACCCATCAGGCAAAGATGACCTGGCAGACTGAACTCAAGACTTGGTTGGAAGTCTTGATGTTTACCCACTTGGCCATTGTGCCCATCTGCAGCGGATGGCACAGGAAAGAGTGAATGAGACTGAGAAAGAAACAGAGAGAAGAGAGAGGGAAGGAGGGATTGAGAGAGAGAGAGAGAGAGAAAAGAGAGAGAGAGAGAGAGAGAGAGAGAGAGAGAGAGAGAGAGAGAGAGAGAGAGAGAGAGAGAGAGAGACAGAGAGACAGAACAAGCAAAAATGCCAACTTACATTATCCCACAAGAAGTCAGCCAGCTGGTCAACGTGCATAGCCAACTGTCGTTGCTCACCACTGTAGCGGGCATACAGCCATGTTATCAACAAGACGACGAAAATGAACATGGCCAAATTTGCTAGGTTGGCCAAAGCCTCAAGCCCTATCAGACCCAGGATGGACGCAGCCATATAGAACGCTACCATGCATGTGAACAGGACGGCTGGCGTACGAGCTGCAGAGAACAGGTTCTTGCTCTGGTTGTGTTTGCAGAAGTTTTCATACATGGTTGCAATTTCTTCCTGGGAAAACACAAACCAACCATAAAGGCTGCAATTCCATTTAGCTATGAAAAAAATTGTACATGGCTCTTTAAAGTATTTCTCTGTGTTGGATTATTGTCTGTCGTCAGAGTCTGTTAATTGTGACTGGAAACTGTTACGAAGGTGGATCCTAACATTTTGTCACTTACTTTGAAAAAAAAAAAGAGCAGTCTAATATACATAAAATTTTCAGTCCTTCAAACTACTCTACTCTACTCTCAACACACAGTTTCAGCCTCCTCAGCCAAGTGTCGAATGCCTTTTGATAGTCTGAGATATGATAGCATATTGTGATTTTACTGCTGTTCCAAAGTGCTTGATTCTTGAAAACTTCTTGCCAGCCAGCTTTTGTTTTAGTGGGGAATACAATCAGCACAGCTGCAAAGGCCTTAATCAGGACTGCAGGGTCGGTGAGGGAGGACTTGAATGGAATGGTCTTGCAAATAGGTCATTATGACCTTGGCTTTCTGGACACTTGCACTGTCATGCAGGAGCATTTTGCTGACATCATCAGTTGGGACACTACTCATGATGGGCTGCATAACATTGGGCAAAAACACTTTCTAAATATCTACAAGTAAAAGTAAACTTTTCTGCAGTATTAGGAGTTGAAAAAAAAGCAGGAAAGTCTTTTCCGGCTCTGAAAACCAGGTCTCAATACAACTGGTCTTTCGCCATTAACACCGATCTTCATTTGACAGAGCCATCTGTTTGGGATTCCACAGAAAATGATCCACTTTCCTCATTAACACCCACCTACATCTGATAGGACTGTCTATTTGGGATTCCACTGAAGGTGATCCATCTTTTGTTATCTATGATCATGTTACACTGGCAGACTCTAGGATGGGAGTGACAAAATATGCACGTCTTTCAAAATCTTGAATAAATGTACAAAGTAATCTCACCTTATTAAATTAAATTAATTAAACTTGGAAAGAAACTAGAGGACCAGAGACAAAAACCAGAACCCTCAGAAAATACAGAAAAAGCATGCAAGGAAAAAGAAGACGGAAACATGCAAATATAACTGAGAAGACGACAAAATCTGAATGGTTCTCAACGAAATACTTCAGAATATGTAACTGAAATGTGCCAGTGCAAGAAAAAGGTTATCAACCACTGGGAAATTAGTATATCACTCTGATATACTGTGTCTACAAGAAACCAGAATGCATCAAGACAAACCAAAGACTGAATACTTCATAATTATGTCCATCACATGGACCAATGGCATCAGTGCATATGGAGTTCATTCCGGGTGGTAAAAAGTATGGATTTTTTCCTTTTTTTCCCTTTACAGCAACCTCTTCTGTCAGCAGAAATATCATTTTCTTATGAGATTAACGCCAAGTAACAGACATTTACGACCCCACGAAGCAAAAATTCAACACACCTGTAACTGGTCTTCAAAGGATTGACTGAACTCGGGGCCACCCATTTTCCTGGTGAGTGGAAGAGGTCGATGCAGCGTTGCAGACAGCGCTGGTGCTCTCGCTCCAAACTGTCAGGATGGAAGTATGGCTTCTCTCCCCCACATACCTGTATCACAAGCATACAAATAAAAGAGGCACACAGACATCATGAATGAGTGACCTTAACAATGCATCAGTTTTCATCTAAATTTTGGCCTTTTGAGATTCATGTGTTTACAAAATAATCAAACTGATGATATCATTTTTTTCCCATCCATATTGGGGCTGGAAAGGTTGAAAACTAATATGGAAATCAGTAATAGAGCAAACACGGTCTTGTTGACTTACTCTGAGAAACAGGTTTTAAAAGTTTTCCAGTTCCATTATATTTCATTTCCTCTCTCACAATAACACACCTTTCACTTGGCAAAATACTTTTAAGCTGTTTTTGAGACATTTACGAAATAGTTAATTACATAGGATATTTTCAAAAATGGAAAAATGTAGAGTCATCGCACCCTGTTCCACATTTACAACAACAACCATACATAGCCAATCAGCCACCAAACAAAAAAATAACATGTTTTTTATCTCATGAAGCTTGCCGACTGAACTGTCTCTATGCAGTCATCCCATATGTTACTTTCCTTCGAATGCATATTTACAGACATACATACCTCTTCCATATCTTTGGAATACATGTTTTTGGCACTGGCCACAGCTGCCAAGTTGTTTGCCTCTGCTGTTGCCTGTCACACACACACACACACACACACACACACACACACACACACACACACACACACACACACACACACACACACAGAGTCTGCTGCTGAAAGGGCTCTAATAATCAAAGCACATAATTAAATTAAATCAATCCGTGAATTCATGGCCATGGCTTGCTGATGCAATAACAGCTCAGAGAGACAGAGGCAGGGATGGAGGGAGGAAGGGAAAGGCGGAGAGGGAGAGGGCAAGAGAGTGGAAGACAAAGAAGAGGGAGTAAGGGACAGAGGGAGAGAGAAAATGATGAAGGAGTGGGAGAAGGGGGGGAACAGAGAGAGAGAGACAGAGTAGAGCAGAGAGAGAGAGAGAGAGAGAGAGAGAGAGAGAGAGAGAGAGAGAGAGAGAGAGAGAGAGAGAGTTCATATTGCCCAGCCACCTACTAGAGCCATATCAGGGTTAACACCAAGTTTACAATGAGAGAGAGAGAGACAGAGAGAGAGAGACACACACACACACAGAGAATAACATTATATCTTCAGGAAACAAAAAATAAGTGATCAAAACAATCAACTGATTTAAAAAAAATTCCAATGAAACATATACATGCTAATCTTGTGACTGATTAATTTGAGATCTTTATGTCTTTGAATAACAGTACATCATGTCTTGTTGAAGGAATTACAGAAAACATTAATCTCATACCTGCAGCATTGTTTTCGGTTCTGGCAGCTCTTCACCCTGATAGATTTTGATGTATGCCTGCAGCAAAGACATCAAGCGTCACTGTTAAACATGTACCTTCTTGTTACACATGAAAAAACAAAAATCCGAAAAGAAAACAAAAGGTAAGGACACAGAAAAGAAATAAAGTACACAACTACATATTTCGGGGGTGGATGTAACCAAATTGCATGCAACACACACACACACACACACACACACACACACACACACACACACACACACACACACACACACACACACACACACCTATCATTGTCATTCTGTCAGTACCCACCTTGAAGTATTCGACAAGTTCCTGTGAAGTGATCTGACAGCCGTTGATCTCTTTCAGCACAATGTTCTCAGAAGCCAGCAGCATTGGTACCAACACCTGCAGCTGTTCTCGGAAATCAGCCTCAATTTCTGATGGCAAAAAATATAACATTTATCAACAACAGCTCTGCACAATGCTGTTATCATCATCCAAATCTGTTAACACATAATAATAAATGGCAAATAAAAAACTAGTAGGCTGACCATGGTTAAAGTACATCTGTTCTAATGTCTAGATGGGCTGTCTGCTTGGTCCTAGCAGCGTCGCCTGTGACTGTAGAGACCAATGCGAGAGAGGCAGTCTCTGTCGCAGCGGTCGCATGTGTATGCTGATGCTGGCCTGTTGGCTGTCATCCCTTTTCTGCAAACTCGCTTTTCTGCTGCAGCAGCTGACAGTTTGTCCTCACCAATCCGCAGCTGTTTCTTGAGAGTGGTTCTCCAGCTGTTGCGGTCGTCTGCAAGGTCCTCCCAGGATTCAGTGTCGATCTCAAGCGTCTTCATGTCACGTTTGCAAATGTCTTTGTATCTCAGCTGTGGGCGGCCAATGTTTCTCTGCCCTGTGGCAAGCTTACCATAAAGGATGTCTTTTGGGATGCGACCATCTTCCATGCGGCGAACGTGGCCCAACCAGCGCAGCCAACGCTGTCTCAGCATGGTATGCATGGTTGGGAGGCCAGCGCGGATCAGGACTTCGGTGTTGGTCACCTTGTCTTGCCAGGAAATGCCGAGTATGCGCCGTAGGCTTCTCAGGTGGAAGGTATTGAGCCTTTTCTCCTGATGAGCACGCATGGTCCACGCCTCGCTGCCATACAGCAAGGTGCTGAGGACACAGGCGCTGTATACAGCCATCTTTGTCTTTGTGGTCAGCTTGGGATTTGTCCACACCCATTATGTGAGGCGGGCTAGTGTTGTGGCTGCCTTCCCGATCCTCTTGTCGATCTCTGTGTCAAGGGAGAGGTTATCGGTGATGGTGGACCCAAGATACGTGAATTGATGGATGGCTTCAAGCTCGTAGTCATCATGGTGATGGCTGGTGGAGATGGCGTGTCTTGGCCCAGGACGTTTGTCTTTTTAAGACTGATGGTCAGACCAAAATCTTTGCAGGCCTGGGAGAAGCGGTCCATTAGTGACTGCAAGTCCCACTGAGTATGGGTCACAACTGCGGCATCGTCGGCAAATAGCATGTCTCTGATGAGGGCTTCACGGACCTTTGTCCTTGCTCTGAGGCGGGTGAGGTTGAAGAGCCTGCCGTCTGATCTGGTCCGCAGGTGGATCCCTTTTTGCGCTGTGCTGAACGCATGCCTCAGGAGAGCGAAGAAGATTCCAAAGAGGGTTGGAGCCAGGACGCAGCCTTGTTTCACACCACTGCGTACGTCGAAGGGCTTGGAGAGGTTTCTGTTGAACTGCACCGTCCCTTTCATGTTGGAGTGGAAGGACTCAATTAAGCTGTGCAGTTTGGGGGGGGGGGGGGGGGGGGGGGGGGGGGCAGCCGATTTTTCTGAGAGCCCTGAAAAGGCCATCTCTGCTGACTAGGTCAAAGGCCTTGGTGAGGTCAATGAATGCCACATACAGGGGCATCCGCTGCTCTCTGCACTTCTCCTGGATTTGGCGAAGGGAAAAGACCATGTCTATCATGGATCTCTCTGCTCGAAAACCACACTGTGATTCCGGGTAGACGCGTTCAGCCAGTTTCTGCGGGCAGATTAGGAGGACCCGAGCGTAGACTTTGCCAACAATGCTGAGGAGCGAGATACCTCTGTAGTTGTTGCAGTCGCTCCTTTCGCCCTTGTTTTTGTACAAGGTGACAATCTTGATGTCCCTCATGTCCTGCGGTACAGCTCCCTCATTCCAACACTGACAGAGGACTGCGTGCAAAGGGTGCAGAAGAGAAGTCTTGCAGTGCTTGATGAGGTCTGGGGGAATTTTGTCATTGCCAGGTGCCTTGCCTGATGCCAGGCTATCAATGGCTTTGCTGAGTTCGTCCACAGTTGGCTCTGCGTCAAGTTCTTCCGTTACCGGCATGCACTTGATGGCATCGAGGGCTGAGGGGGACACCATGATCTGTGTAGAGTAGAGGTCGGAGTAGTGTTCCGCCCATCTTTCCATCTGTTGGCTAGGATCGCTGATTACTTCCCCAGTGGAGGATATGAGGGGGGCGATCTTGCTCTGTGTTGGTCCCAGTGCCTTCTTGATGCCATCATACATTCCTCGGATGTTGCCTCTTGCAGCAGCACTCTGTATCTCTTCGCCGAGCTCTGTCCAGTACTCGTTTGCACAGCGCCTGGCGTTAAGCTGAACCTTACTCCTGGCAGCCCTGAGGATTTGCAGGTTCTTCTCACTGGGTGACCGCTTATACTCGGTGAGCGCGGCGCACTTGGCCTCAGCAGTGGGAGTCATCTCTGATGATTTGGCCTCAAACCAGTCGTGGGACTTCACAGTTTTCTTCCCAAAGGTGGCCATAGCAATGCGGTACATGGTGTCTCGTAGTGTTTCCCATCTCTCTGTGGCAGAGTCTCTGGGCTGCAATGCAACGTATTCCCTCTCAAAGGCCTCTGCGAACTGTTCTACAAGATCTGGCTGAGACATCTTGCCTACGTCAATGCGAGGGTTCCCTTGTTTCTTTGAGCAGTGGAACTTCTTTGGTTGCAGCCTGATCTTGCAACATACCAGAGAGTGGTCTGTGTCGCAGTCTGCGCTGTGATAAGAGCGAGTGTGGAGAACGTTTTGTGATAGCGGCACGTCTTACTAGGATCAAATCCAGTTAGTGCCAATGTTTTGAGCGTGGATGCCTCCAGGAGACTTTGTGTTGAGGCTTCGTCTTGAAGGAGTTGGCGATGCACAGTTCATGGCAGCCGCAAAACTCAAGCAGTCGCTGTCCATTCTCATTCATTTTCCCCACTCCAAAGGAACCGAGGCAGGAGGGCCATGAGTCATTGTCTGCACCCACTCTGGCGTTGAAGTCGTCCAGGAGAACAAGTTGTTCTGTCCTGGGGATGTTCCTTATGGTTGATGCAAGATTTTCGTAGAACTCATCCTTGGCGTCTGGAGAGGCGGACAGAGTTGGGGCATAAACGCTGATGAGAGTGACATAGCCTTCGGTGGTGTTGAGGTGGAGTCAAGAGTTGTTCTGAACCGCCGCTGCCTGGTTCAATCATGTTCAGCAGGCTGTTCCTTACTGCAAAGCCTACTCCGTACTCTCTTGGGGCATCAGAACTCTTTCCTTGCCAGAAGAAGGTGTAGTCCTTTTCCTTTAGTGTTCCTGAGTCAGCCAGCTGTGTTTCCTGCAGAGTGGCAATGTCCACATTGAGCCTCTTTAGCTCGCTGTTTATGACGGCGGTCTTTCTGGCGTCGCTGATGTCTTGCAGATCTCGGGAGAGCCCAGGCATCATTGTTCGGACATTCCAGCAGCCCAGTTTCACTACTGATCCTTTTCCTGATCCGTTTCCTGAATTTGAATTTTTCTTTTTGCCTGGTGCGGTAGTTAACGACCTGCTTGTCAGATTTTCTCCTAATCTTCATGCACCCAATGAAGAAGGCAGGTCGTGGTGGGACAGCACCTGATTGGCTGGGGGCTGCCAGCTTAGGCAGGCGGTAGCTGTCCAGTAAGACACGAAGGTCTCTCCCACCGTCAAAAGCAACCCCTGGCATCAGCTCTACGCCAGTTGAGCAATGACTTATCACCGGTAACTGTTGCTTCCTGTGTTGTGCCGACACTAGTGTTAGTAGCGAGGCTGGAGTGTCCTCTCCAGGTCGTAGGTGCAGAGTGTTTGTGGATGAATGGATGGATGTAAGCCTGGGCAGTGTAATATGGAAGACAGGCTGTTGCCCATGCAACTTGTCCCCACTCTCCACCTCGCTGGCAGATCCAAAGGAACATCAGGGCTGTTACGTTTTGGTGCCAATGCGGCTGCAGGAGCTGCAGGAAAGTGACAAAGTTTGCCATCCAACCGCTTTAGGGGCCCCACACCGGATTTACTGTCAGGGTTTACTCCCTTAGCTAGATGGCAGTGGGTAGCTCTTCAGAGCTGGCGCCCTTTGATGGATCTAATTTATTTCCACCAGGGTTTCTAGCCACCCTCCTCCTGAGAGGACTGGTGGGGGTGCTGGTTCAGTTGCCAGCAATTCGACCCTGTGACAGGTAGTACTGGGTTCCAGGTTACCAGTAGCGGATACATCTATCCGACCTGACACATAAAATACTAAATACACCTATATTAGTGCCAGGTTCTATATAGATGTCAAAGTTTACAGTGGGAAAATTATGTTCCCACCTACCCATCCTACCTCACAAAATAAAAACTAAGGAATGAAGGAAGCATCCCAGCCAGCATTTTTGACGTGAGAAACATAAATCATATCAAGCACAAAACATATGATACCCCGAAAACAGACACAACACAAACAAAAGCCAATACAATCAAACACCCCAAACACAACTTCACAATCTCTATACTCTACTCGCCCCCCCCCCCCCGAGTCCCATCCAATCAAGTCATGATAGAATTTGTTTTCTCTGAAAATGGGGATTAGGATGAGATGGGAGGAAAATCAACAACATTTTAAAACACTGTTTAAAACTGGAATTTCAGACTTTTCTGAAAATGTTGGGAAGGGCTATCAATCATGCATGTACAGAAAAGTGCTGAACCCTAAGAAATCAAAATCAACACCTGTTCATTCTCTGTGAATTTTATTCCTGATCTTTCAAACTGTTCAACCATCATATGTGCAAGGCAAGGACACCCAACGCCTTGTCATCAACGATGGCTATTCTGACGTCTGGTCACTGAGGCCAGAGCTGGCGTATCATGGTATGGGAAAAAAGGAAACAGTTATATGTAATTATTTACTCTGCATTCTTAGAACAATCTGAAAGCAGGGAACGAGTATACATTTTCCCCTCATAAGTGCTTTTTGACAAACTTGGATAGTTTTAATGCCCGCCCATCCACCCCCCCCAAGAGTCATCTCAAGTAATCTAAAACAAAAATAAACCAACACCATAAGATCATAATGAAGTCACATAAATATGCATTCTTTACCTTTGAGTCTACCATCGAAGTGGGGGTTTGTGGCTACCCGCAGACCAGGATGAGGCATGAGAAAACAGCTGATGTTCTCAAAACAGGAACTAATGTGGCGACGAATCTGTTGCAACTCTGCATGCTGTTTGTTGGATACCTAGGGGAAACACCAGCAGCATGTTAGACACACGTACAAACAATGTGCCAAGTCTAATCCTTTAGGGCTCTGTTCCACTCAGTGTTTATAACTGACTGGCAGCAGAAACATCTAATCTTTGGCTCCTTTGTAGCGTCTGAGGAAGCAAGCCAATAACTGCCATATGTATAACTGATGGGACACAACAGGTAAGTCATGGCAAAGCACTAAAGTGGAAAACTGATAATAAAATCAAAGAGAGAGAGAGAGAGAGAGAGAGAGGTGGGGGGGGGGGGGGGGGAGAAGACAGAGAGTGTGTGCGTGTGTGAATGAGAGTAAGAGAAAGTGAGAAAGAGAATGTAAAACTTTAAATTTTAATGTGGGTTAAAAAAACCAACAACAAATTTTGTCTGGAGCTATAAAAACCCTTTGAAATTTCATCTGGGGTATGAAAATCCCTTGCATTTTATGGACGTGCAGCCTTGTGAAGTGTAACATGTGCAAATTTATGAGCTAAATTATAGCTTCTTGTTTCTACAGAACTCACTGCTCATGTGAACAGGTCATGTAAACTTACATTGCAAGAAACACTAAACAAAAAGCCAGTACACACACCTGCAATCTGCGGTTGAGTATTTTACGACCACCCTTCATACCATAGTCTGCCTCATATGGAAAACTCCAATCACGTACAAGAAACTGTAAAACCTGGAATAAAAAAAAAAAGCACACCTGGAATAAAAGAATGCACACATATAAAATTTTTTTTGTAAGTTACTCATTTATATTACCATAAAACTTTTTCCTGTCCCAGAAATACAAAGTTGCAGGTACATTAGATGATGCAGATATGTTGCCTCTTTCATGCCAGTTTACAGAGAGCCATGTCCACCCCCCTCCTTGGCTGCCTTCCTCGAAAAAGTCCTCAATAGCATGAGGTACAAATTCAAAGCTGGGTGGACTGGAAGCTGTACGCACATATTTTTTTGCCAGAAGCCAAGCTGAAATCTGTGCAATTTGCATGGAAAGCAGATACCCACTCCTATCAGTATTCCACCTTCCTGAATTATGTAGCTGTACATTTTGTACACCTTTTCTTAGTTCCTTGGCAGAATGATCAGCTTTTCATTCAACAATGAATTCTTTCACAGACTTAATTAAATCTCTGTCCCTATTCACTCCAGCGTTTTTCCACATAAAGGAAAACCTGGCTGTCACATCATCCACAGCCTCTGCCAAAAGAGGGTAGTGTAGGTCATAGTCTGTCTGCTCTTCATAAGAATCACTTTCATTAAACCCTGTAAGTCTTTATCACCACTATCTTGATCATTTGGAACCTCTGCTAAAACTCAGAAATTTCTAGCAGCAAATACAAGCCTATGTGTCAAAGGCCGATGTTGGTCCACCATCTTGAATCTGATTATTGATCAAGGTCAATTTAGTGAACCGGACAAGTAGTACAGAACACAGTGACCACATCAGGGAATGGAACTGTCCTAAAACCTTTCTAAAGGCTGAACCACTTCATAGTGTTATTTCCGTTCAGGTTTTCTAAGATTTCCAGGACAGTCATGGTTACAGGCTAGGGATGCATGAATAGACTCTGTAATAGACATGAGATAGGCGGTTAATGGGTTAACACAGAATATTTCTTTTATAACAACATCCATTTTTTTGTGAAGATTGGTGAATAGGTTTCATTATTTACAAAATTACAGAGCAGGCTAAGGATTAAAATACAGCACAGCTGACCTGGAAGGGTTTTGATACGTTGTCATTGTCCTCAAGAGCCAGTCGCCCATACTCCGTAAACAGCTGAAAAATACAAGAGATAACAAATATTTCATGGAAATCAACAACAACAGCCATCTCCAGTTCCAGACATAACCTGGGAAATGCATCATCTAAAACCTTGTACAATCACATATGTCTAAACAAATGACAGGCCTTATCCACTTCACGGATGTGTCACTGAGGGTATTGCTTAAATCTTCCCCAGGTGTCTGTATATCTTGGGCCTGGCTGATGCCAGGATATATTATGACAGTAAGCATTGAGTACAGCCCTGTCATGCAGTCTCAATTCTAAATGGAACTCCATAAAATCATGAGTATCATCCTCATTGCCATCACAGGGCTTGCAAATGTCTGATGGTATTATCTTTGCTATACTACATCTCCCCAGTAACTTATGAGGAACTGCGGTTGCTGTTTTATACATACACATGAGGTGAGACTAAGCTGGTAGACCCATGCTCAGAATGCTCAGATACATTTTCAAAGGTCCATCCCTTGTTGGGGGCTATCTAATTTTAAGAAACATAGGTAACAATATACACATGGAATCTGATCAATGTTTGATTGTGACAAAGCATATTCTATATATTGTGTAATTATGGTCCATCCCTTGTTGGGGCTATCTAATTTAAGAAACATAGGTGACAATATACACAAGGGATTTGATCAATATGATTGTGACGAAACATGTTTCATGCAGTGTAATTATCAATACAAAAATAAATTTACAATTAAAAAAAAAATCATCACTTTCCATTCTAACACATTCATACCACCTGTGAAATGATGAACCACACTTCTATTATATACTATATACCTGTAAATGCTGTAAATCATCTTCCTGGATGTTCTGTGACAAGTTGTAAACCTGAAAAGATAAATGATACAAACGTATGCATCTGGCATATATCACAAACTGTGCAGTAACAAACAAGAGAGAGAGAGAGGGGGGGGGAGGAAGGGGGGGTTATTACTACTGTCACTGTTCAAAGCCTGATTGACTGTGTAGAACCAGATCAGGATTATAACCATCGCAGAATGTGCACACCTCAATGACCATAAAAAACAAAACAAAAACAAAACAAACAAAAAACAAACCCAACCAACCAACCAAACAAAAAAATGGAAAAGAAAAGTAAGCACACATAACAATTCATTCATGCACACAATCAAAGGATATGCTCATAACGTTCATCATTCTGTCCACTTTATCACCAGGGTTTAAAACAACAGCAAGAACAACAACAAAAAACAAACCAATCTAAATTGGGGAAGGGAAGGATGAGAGAGAGACAAATATGAGAGAGAGAGAGAGAGAGAGAGAGAGGGAGAGAGAGAGAGAAAGAGAGAGAGAGAGAGAGAGAGAGAGGTGTGTGTGTGTGTGTGTGTGTGTGTGTGTGTGTGTGTGTGTGTGTGTGTGTGTGTGTGTGTGCGCGCGTGTGCGTGCATGTTTATGTGTTATTGTTATTTTTGTTTAAAGCCCAGCCAACTGCACAGAGCATTATCAGGGCTATAACTGTTTCAAAACATACACAATACTTCAACAGGGAAAAAGGAAAAGAAGATTAAGTCCACATATCGATGCATTCATGCACAAAATCTAAGAAAATGCCCTGGCATTGATCACTCTATCCAATTTACACAGGGGATTTTAAAAACATATCTGAATGCAAATCTAAGGACACTAAAACACCTATAAAACCGGGCCTTGATTACCTAAAATTGCTTCCATATATCACATTTCCATACAGCCAAACATGCACTCAACACATGAACCCAATTATCAATCTAAGAGAAAGTACATAAGAGTTTATCAAACACACACAGATTAATGGATCAGCAAGGCAGAAAACGATCGGAAGAAAGGACACAAAGCAAATGAAAAAGGCAAAAACAAAGAGCGACACAAAACAGGTCACGGCGCACAAATCCGAGATACTTTAGTTGGCCACTTTCTGCCTGCTATTAATAGCACGCCCCTTCCCTTCCACTCCCCACACCCTTTTCACCCGTCCCTTTATCACTAGTGCGGGAGCACAAAGACGCGCTACACTGATGGACTTTGGTCGACCCTGCCTGGCTAAAAATAGCACACGCAGGTGACGCCGGCTCGCAACTAAAGGGTGGCAGAATGGCTGGGAAAATGCAGCCGTGAGGTAATGTCTAGCACAGAACTTTCTTCAGGTGGGGATACTATTTATACTGAAAGAGCCCCCGGCATCCCCATGGGGAAAGCGTTCGTTTATGTGTGAACATGTGTGTGAGAGTGTGTGAGAGTGTGTGTGTGTGTGTGTGTGTGTGTGTGTGTGTGTGTGTGTGTGTGTGTGTGTGTGTGTGTGTGTGTTGTGTGTGTGTGTGTGTAGCAATGCCGCATGAAAAATTGAAATTGGGTTTTGAGTTAAAAGATTTATATGGTTTTGAAGATATTGTTGTTCTGAGTAAAAAGCAGTTTAAATTTTTCAGATCGGACTATTAGTTCACGAGATATTCGAATTTGAAACGTAAAAAATTTCTTAAATTTTGGTACCACGTTTTAGTGGGACAAAGAAGGACCAGTGTCACAGAACAAACCCATCAAATGGCATGGTATGCTGATTTTGCTGGAAATGACATTCATTTTGTAATTGTGAGAGACAGACAGGACCAAATGTCATAAAATTTTGATCGTTGATGTATTTTTGTATGCCGAATTGAATGAAACCATTATCGTAACTCTGCGACGAGCCATTTTTGTCTTATTACAGGAAACATGTGATATTTGGCATGTTTTCTGTTTTTCATTAATAATTGCCCATATTGTATTAATAACAGACAAAAATGAAGCTACAAACAAAACAAGGATATATAATCATTTCATGAGATAGATACAAAATCATTTTGCTCATCGTTCAAGTGTCTTATTACTGCAAATTAAACCAAAAAAGTCACGACTCGCTACTTCAGTAGTCTTATGAATAATTTGTAATATTTCATCAGTTTCTGTACATATAAAAGGAAATCTGAGAATCAATCACTTCTGGAATCACTTAAATAGTTGAAATATTAAAAATTACTGCATGCTTTTATGCTGCAGGCTATCCAAAAATATCATCTGATCAATATTCTACTAAAAACTAAACACACACACATACACATACACAGAGGAAAACATATCAGACAAGATTTTTGCACAGTACATTTGATTTTTATTTTATTCATCAGTGTTTAGAAAACTGACTGACTGACTGTGGATGAGTCAAGTCCCCGAACACTTAGCACAGCCAGCGTCCAAAGAAAACTTCTGGAAGGATATGGGACCACTCGCCATTCAGGAACAGGTCACTTAACTCCTACAATAGAGAAATATATGAATTTCTGCATAATATATACTATTCATTGAGAGACTGGAAAGGAAAGGAAACCATAATGCATAGTCTCCACATCAATATTACTTTAACATTAAGCCCAAACTCGCGACTTTGATTTTTAGCATATTACTTGTAAAAATCCACCAAACAGAGCAATCCTGCTAAGTGTTTCCAGTGTACTCTTGCCCTTTAATACGAATCAATAATAGGCTACTACTAAATAAGATGCAATCTTCCCGTTAAATTAATCACAATAGGCATATCTTTTCCAGATACTGACTACAAATTGAAACAACTACGTAAGCTAATGGAGGGCCTACTTTACAAATAATACAACTCATAGCCTTCTATTCAGTTTCAAAACCTAAATAAAGAATATTATAACAATGAACAGAAGATTTTGTTTTGTGACATTCTAAATCTCTGTGTGTATTAGTGTGTGTGTGTGTTGTCAGAGAGAGAGAGAGAGAAGAAGAGAGAGAAAGAGAGAGAAAAAGAGAGAGAGGATCATGCCTGTTAACAATGACTTGGATATGAATGTACTGGGGCCTATTTACTTATTTATTCATTTCTTGTTCTCTGAGAGAGAGAGAGAGGGAGAGATTCATGTCAAGGAAAGTACAATGACTTGCACAGAATTGTTTGTTGATTTGAAAAAAAAATTATTTAGATCTGTTTATTCATTCATTTATTTGAGTGAGAGAGAGAGAGAGAGAGAGAGTTGGAGAGGCGGGTATGCGCACCCCTCTGTTTGGGCAAACCCATTTTCCACGGCCCCGTGAAGCCCGTCGATCACATAGTATTTTTAGTAGTAAGCTCGCCCGTCATGGGGTGAGCAGGTCTACACAGTGACATGCAAATTAGCATGACCTCGGGAAGGAAATGGCTGACAAACCAAGCTTCGGCTAACAACTCCGAATCGAGTTCAAACGCAGTTGTCCTTTTCTTGAAAAATACAATGTTACAGATAAAACAGAACTTGATCTGTTGATTGCTAGATCTAGTCTTTGTCTGACAGCGCAAAACTTGCCGAGCTGAAACTTGCACAGCGTTCTGTTTCGCGTTGTAGGCCTACTCAGGCTACTGGCGTCGGCACATTCCGATGTTGATCTGGTACAGATCCTCATGTAAAAAGTTGGCGTACGGCCGTATTTTACATAAAATTGATTTCATATTACACTTATATATAGAAAAAAGCATGTAAAATCGAATCCCGCCGACGACAAGTTCCAAAAATGGCGACTTGCCTGCAAACTTTTCCGATGAAAAAAAGCAAAATTTTGGAAGCGTCGATCTCTGTTCGAAACTGGCACACATAGGTGTCGTCGGGATATATCATTCTGTTACATTAATTCTCATTGGCTGCAAAATTACAATGTGATTGGTTCACAAATATAGCCGTACCGACCGAAATAGTGAAGCATCCCGAACAAACTTCGATTCTAAACGCATACCGTCGCCGCGATTGCGCCCAAAACGCGGATTTTCGACTTTCTCATCAAATAACTAATTCCATTTTCGTTCTAAGTATATAAAAAGCAGGCATGGGAATTGGAAAAAAGTGGTTTGGGAGTACTGGGGGTCCTGGGGCATCGCCCCTTTGGGGGTCTGGGGCGTTGCCCCCAGAAGCTGTTGATTTTCTCATTGTACAAATTCTTTTGGTGGCCTCTCCTTGATCTAATTACTGAATTCCATCAGAGTTAAAACATTTCATATTATAACCATTTCACAGTATTAATCACATTCCTCAGTTCTCTATGGAGTGTACACACACACACACACCACAATTCACACACACACACAGAGAGAGAGAGAGAGAGAGGAGAGAGAGAGAGAGAGAGAGAGAGAGAGAGAGAGAGAGAGAGAGAGAGAGAGAGAGAGAGAGGAGAGGAGAGAGAGAGAGAGAGAGAGAGAGAGAGAGGAGAGGAGAGAGAGAGAGAGAGACTCAGTAAGAAGAAAGTAATGTATTTAACTTAAGGGAAAAAATCTGAAAAGTTCAGGCAGCTGCATAGGCCTACATGGAACAAGTATTAAAATGCTACTTCTGAGCAGGTGCTGTTAGTTGCTAATATATACAAAAATTCCAGATCATTCACACTAACACAATAACTATTATTTTTACACATACACTGTTTGACTGGCCACACGTTCCCGATGATGACCAGTCTGCAGGTGCTTTGTGATGGCATCAAAACCTCTGTTAGAGTAGTTGATTTCCCGTCTACACAATGCACAGTAAGCCATGCCTGGAGCAGATAGCTTTCGTATCCACTCGCCGATACGAACGGTTGAGGCAGTCGGTCTATCATTGTTGTCAATCACCTTTTCGGTAAAGTCACGGTCTACCCATTCCCACCTCCACTTGAAGCGAGAGCCGTCGTCACAAAAACGCTTCCCGCGTTCTACAATGTCACTCCTGTGGGCCATTCTTTGTTGTTAATGATGTAAATTGCTTACGCTTCACTGCTTTGCTGTCCAGTGAACCGTTCCAGTCAAACTGCGACCTCAGGGTTGCAAGCTTGTGACCACTTCGTGAACAGCCCGTTTGCAGAATGCGCCAAATGAGAATTTTTTTTTTCGGATAAAAACGCGTTCGGCGTACAACGCCAGCGGTTCGGCGTCTCGCAACAGCGCATTCGGCGTACAATTCCCATGCCTGAAAAAGGCAATCATTCAAATCTTTATTCATTTCTTATTCACATAAGACAAAAATTAAGAATGAAACACCGATTAAAGAGGCAGTAATACTTGATTGAACTGAAGACCCCCCAGTTTTGCGGCCGGACCCGGTTTTCCCCAGTTTTTGGTACCACAAATTTGACGTCGCGTTTCGGTTCGCACGGCATTGCTAGTGTGTGTGTGTGTGTGTATGAGAGAGTGTGTGTGTGTGTGTGTGTGTGGTGTGTAGAGAGAGAGGAGAGTGAGAGTGAGGTGGGAGAGAGAGAGAGAGAGAGAGAGAGAGGTGTGTGTGTGTGTGTGTGTGTGTGTGTGTGTGTGTGTGTGTGTGTGTGTGTGTGTGTGTGTGTGTGTGTGTGTGTGTGTGTGTGTTTTGTATTTTGTGAAAGTATGTGTGTGTCTGTGCATAAAAGAGAGCTGAACAAGATGATTAAATTCAAACTAATCAAAGAAATATCGATCTAATATTGTTGAATTTCCTCACTTTCGTTTTCCTATTTTTTGAACACATTTTCTTTGCACTGTCACCACACTGATTGCAGAAATCATAAATCACGACATGCAATTGCATAACAAACCTGGATAGAGCTGAGCATGGTGCTGAGAGCAAAAATGGTGGCACAGTCCCTCACAGTAGATTCACTGTCAAATGCTCCCTGTGTGTCCATCAATAAAATTGCAACCTGCACATGAATACAAATAAGCAGAAGTTTTAATACCCTGAATGATCTAATGACCCTTCTCAACAAATTCACAAGTTTCTCAAGCACATACTACATGTGCAAATATTGATCAACTGAAAACATGGTGCTGTGTGGCGTTAATGAAAACACATACAAGCTTGCTATTTGATTTAATAAGTCTTCAGAGAAAAAATGTACATTTATAAAATGCAAATTTAAAAAGACTCTGCCAAACATCCACTTTTCAAAAATATTGCAAAATACCCATGTGAAAGTTAATTTCAAAATAGCCACGGAATTTGTCAAACAACAAAAATCTACTTGCCAAGGAATTTTCATACAAAAAAAGATGATGGTGGGGAAAAGATATTCTGGATTAAATTCTGAATTAATGCAGGCAAAAATAACTGTCGTCTTCCTTCCAGAAAATACAAAATTTTACCTATTTCAATCAAAATTTAATCCAGAACTTTTAGCAACAGCATCAAACTCAGTTCAGCTCTCTGGGTCAACAATATGAACCGGAGGCTGATACTCTAATATTTCTTAATCTTTCTCTTCCTAAGAATCATGAAAGTGCAGTATATTCTTATTTTCTTCAATCATTCACTCTTCTAATTCTCCTTGAACAGCAGCTAAATTCATTAGTGCAGGGTGTGGTGTTTGTGCTGCTTGTGCTTGGGCAATATGTTGTCATTTTGCTTGCTTCACACAGCTGTTTACACTCCAGTACAGATAGTAAAAGTGCTTTAAAAAACACTTTTAAGTAACACAGTGAGCTTTCTAGCTATCATATATTAAATTCAATGGAATCTCGACAGGTCTAAATCTACCAAGTTTATGATTCCTGAACAAAGTTAGTACTTTCATGAGACAGATATTTGACCGATGTTCTTGAATGGCGATCATGGCAGTGACAGCAGCATGAATTTTCTGCTGTTCCAGAAGGGTTAGTGTGGTGCTCTAAAGATTAATACAAAATGGCTGCCATATTAGCCATAAATTACAACAGGAACCTGACACTGTTCTCTTATCTGTAAAGCATAAAATATCAATGTACATGTTGAAAACAACAGTAAATCAGATTTCTTAATGGCCTGCCCATGTATGTTAAATTAAAAAAAAAAGTCTTTGATTTGATTCATTTCACACCGTCTCTAATAAATTCATCGATAATTGGCATTTTTATGAAATTTCATCTTTCATTTGACTGTATTTACATTCTGTCATTATTGATTTCTGTTCGGCTTTGTATCTTGTCAAAGTAATTTTCTAAAAAGTTTGAACAAAGAAAAAGGCTGATCATGAATGGCGACTTGGGCTAACCTTTAGTCTTAATTCCAACAACTGTCAAAAAAATCAAATGCCTGAATCCAGAACAATTCATTTTGACCCAACCGCATCTTACTGTAATTACTGCAGTAAGATTATTACACAAATTTAAAAGAAAAAGCAGATTTCAATCTCAAGACAAGAGCAGTTAGATCACGTAACTCTGAAGGCTGTGACAGTAGTCCTCATGAATTGTAAAGTACCATGATATCACTCTGCCCTGTAAAACTGTCAGAATGTCCATCACTTTTCACTACCTACTTCTTCTACTGTGCAGGAGTCCAAGCATAAATTCCAACGACTCTGTACTTTTCATCACAAAGTTTGCTTAAGCACTTCAATATAAAAAATCTCACCTCCTCGCCATTGCGCATTTTGCAAAAGAAAGGTTCGCTCCAGAGTAGGATGCCAGTGGTGTCACGCTCAGATCCTCCTCGCCATGAGAACCCCTCGAGTGGAGCATCATCATTACCAAGCCAGTCAGGTGATCCCTGCAAAGTAGCTATATTCATTTAAAAAAAAAGACATGGGGTAAAATGTATTTTAAAACAAGTGAAAATGACAAATGCATTTAATTTTAAATCACAAAAGCAACAGACCAATAAACACTCAACTTGGGTATGATTTTAGATCATGGGTATGATTTTAGATCATGAACAATTTATCAAGAGGTTACCAGTCGCCACAGTGTAGTGGTTAGGCAACAGACTACCAACTAGAAGGTTGTGAGTCTGAATCCCCATTAATCGCTTCAAAAATCCATGTGGGATTTTCTAGCTCCAATCAGCTTTTACTCAGAGCTGAGCATGCCATGGGCTCATTGGGAAAACTGGGACCACACAGTCAAGTCTCATACACTTCATGGATGCGTCACTGAGGATATTGCTCAAATCTTCTAACATTGCAGGTGTCCGCATCTCTTGAGCCTGGTTGATGACAGGATATATTATGATGGCAAGTGTACAGTGCAGCATCCTTGCGTAGTCTAAATCCTAGGTGGAACTCCATGGCATCATGATTATCCTCTTCCTCATCACATTATAAAAACTGTGCCAGCTTCTGTAGCCTTTAAGGTGGTAAAGAAAATGGGAAAAAGAAAAAAAATTATCAAGAGATTTCTTTCTGCATATACTAGCAAGTCAGGTGTAATTTTCAATAAAATTTAATATTGATGTAAACAGACAGAAAAAATAAATATAAGGCAGCTCTAACCACCACACACTTTCTCACAACTCAAATGCTTATAAATATGAGAGAGAGAGAGAGAGAGAGAGAGAGAGAGAGAGAGAGAGAGAGAGAGAGAGAGAGAGAGAGAGAGAGAGAGAGAGAGAAAGGGGGTGGGGAGGGAGAGAGAAGGGCATGATAAACCTCTTGACAACTGAATCCTGGTGCAAAGAGATCACTGTTCACAAGTCTGAAATTATCAGCATATACACATTTGAAGATGACAATTATATCTTTTGTCTGATTTTAGTTATATCATTTGTATGGTTTTAAGATGTTATAGGTTACAACAAACTGTGTCATGGTGTTCCAATGAAAAAGAAATCAGGACATAAAATGTTGCTTGATGATCACAGAGAAGTACGTACACTCCATTAATAAGCATAATCACTGACCAATTCAGAATCAAAGCAGCAGACTTACATTTGCACTGAGGAATCGCAGGAAGAAGTCAAGCAGAAAGGACTTCCCTTTTCGAAATGCCCCGGCAACAGACACAACCACCACTTTTTTGTTCCGCACATCTGGTCGCAGAAGTATCTCTTCCAAGCGCTCTTCATCTAGTTCAAATGCATGATCATCTGTGGCCACCACAATCTGAACCGGTTCTCCTTTCAATGGAACCCCAGTGGCTGACACTGTAAACAATTCAGAAAAAAAGGCTTTCTGTGATTTTCGTCATTTTTCATATAAAACTGCCTTTCTTTACAGTTTATTCTACCATTAAAAAGTAACAGTGAACAAGCCTGCAGCCTAACCCCTTGACTGCCGGAAAAATAGCTATTTTTAAACTCCTGTCTGCCGGAGCAAAATTCTGATTTTTACGGTATGTTTACTAAAGTGTGCATTGCTCATTCATTTACTGACAGATCTCTACGATTTTTGGCATCTTTTTTCCTTATATCCCTGTCTATGATGTGATATAACTATAATTTGGTTTTGTTTGTAATTAGTATGGAAAAAAACATAGTATGGAAAAAATGTTTTTTCCTCCAAAAAATGAGTTTTGGAAGATAAACACACAAATTACAGAAAATAAAACCTATGAAAACAGTACAAAACTTAGTTTTATTGAACACTGAATATCAAAGGAAAGTGTCTGGTACTCATTGTACTCAAAGTAGATAAAATTGATGTGGTAATCCATGAACAAAAAGGGGTAACATAGTCCAAGCCTGGAGGCACGTTCTCGGCATGAATATTTCAGTGTGTTTAGTAAACAATTCACTATTCATCCATTTATAGAGAAAAGTCCTCTTCATCACTGCCTTGGTCATTTAGGACTTCATCTAAAACTTCCAATACGGAAAACCGTCGGAAGAAGATTGAACTGGTCGACCAGATGAGCTGCCTGAAGTGTCCGCCACCTTGGATATGCTGATTGGTTTCTCCAAAAGTCTTAGAAATTCCAAGAAAAACTATAGTGACTAGCTAATCATTGGCCAACAATCAAAGGGCTACAACTCTGATTTTACCTTCCTAGATAACAGTGAAACAGTTTGTAGTGTTATTTCCCTTATAGTTTTGCCAGGCAAAGCCGACGAAAAATGAATGTGAATTTCACGTTGTTAGGCGCCTGCTACTACCAAAACCACAACGTGACAGTTACGTTCTAGGCAGTCAAGGGGTTGATAGGAGTTTGTTCAAGAAGGATTCATCGCACTGAGACAATTTTGT
This sequence comes from Monoplex corrugatus, assembly GCA_030674185.1. Classification (NCBI taxonomy): domain Eukaryota; kingdom Metazoa; phylum Mollusca; class Gastropoda; order Littorinimorpha; family Ranellidae; genus Monoplex; species Monoplex corrugatus. The sequence goes on along the minus strand of JAPXFY010000012.1, from coordinate 38,742,325 downwards.
ATGTGCTCCACCAAACCTATCGCTTGACAAGGTCTTGAAATGGGGAAAGGAGGGAGAGGGGGAACAGGGACTTATGGAACAGTACGCTGACACCACAAGAATGATGGAAACATCAAGGTGGGCACAGAATGGGTCAGTTTTTAATGCTGCAGGCTGGGATTGAACTTGAGATATTAGATCTTGAATCCACAGCTCTATCAAAAGAATCAACCAGCCTGCAACTGTACTATTAATAACTTGTGGTGCACCATTCATTTCTGGATTATGAGGATGAAGACTGATTGGGACACTACTCAGCACACCAAAAAAGCAGCTCTTTGCACGGAGAAAAAACAAAAAACAAAACAAAAGAAATCTGCAGCCAGTTACGAAGCAATCACATCTGAAATGAAAGGTATTTGTTGCTTAAAGACCAGCCGATTGCATAGAGCCATATCAGGGCTTTAATCATCCCAAAAAGTACATCATACCTCACAGAAGACTATACAAAACAAAACAAAAAACATAAAAAATTGGGAAAAGAAAATTAAGTACACATGTCCATGAACTCATGCATATAATCTAAGGATATGCCTCTGGCACTGACTGCTCCATCCAGTTTATCACCAGGCGATTTAAAAAGAAAAATAACTAAGGATACTAAAGCATAATATAAAAATGGGCTTCTGCACATCACATTTCCTCAGAGCCAAAAATGCACTTAATACATGTATCCAATTATCAATCCTAAGAGAAAGTATGTAAGACTTCATTGAACACATTCAGGTGAATGGACCAGCAAGGTAGAAAACGATAAGAAGAAATGACAGAAAGCAAAGGAACAAGACAGAAAGAGAGTGAGTGACAGAAAAAAGAAAATCTCTAGCATAAAATTTCCTGAAGGTGGGGATACTATATATACTGAAAGAGCCCCTGGCATTCCCGCATGGGGTTGCAACGAAAGTGAAACGATTTAAGACTAAAACCATACTTAATGATTTAAGACTAAAACCATACTTCAGTTTAATAGCAAACTTCTTTTTCATATCTTCCAAAACACATCTTTTGACATAAGTTTCTCATCAAGAACAGCAGTTCATCTAACATCAGTGACAATGCTGAAGTTCAGTTATCACCAGCAGATACAGGTAATATCTATCTATCTTTCTATCTACCTATGTGTGTGTGTGTGTGAGAGAGAGAGAGAGAGAGAGAGAGGGAGAGAGAGAGAGAGGGAAGAGAGAGAGAGAGAGAGAGAGAGAGGGGAGAGAGAGAGAGGAGAGAGAGAGAGGAGAGAGAGAGAGAGAGAGAGAGAGAGAGAGAAGAAGAAGAAGAAAAGAAGAAGCATGTGCACAGAAAAGACAACATAACGGCATAAATATTTCCATATATATATAAATGTAGACTAGGTTGAATGCAAAATGCATACAATCATTGATTTCTTACACAGTCACAAATTCACAACAAATTCACAACTTTTCATCGAGCTAAGGGTCAACACAACACAACACAACTGAAAATATGCTGGTCAAGCGTCTGAAAGAATTCCTTTTCCACCATGACAAAACAAAATGCTTCTACAAATCCAAAAATGTTGTTGCTACACATATGTATGGACTCATAAAGATGACACTATTGACAAAGAGACAATGAAAGCGATTACGAGACTGCAACCTCCCTTGCCATTTACAGAACTGGATTTGTACACGTTTTGACCCTGATATTTTGAAGTTTAATGAAATGTACTAAAAATAAATCAGTGACATTAAACACCTGGAAAAAACAAAAACAAAAAAACATCCCTCCCCCCAAAAAACAACAACAACAAACACTGTCCCTCTCTTCAATTTGTATAGCCTAAAAATTGCTTAATTAACTTAAAAAAACAAACAAACAAAAACAAAAACAAACAGTTGTACAATAATGTGTGCACATGATAAAACCAATCCATTTATCAACTACCCTTTCACTGACAATTTATACATACACACACACACACACACATCATCATCATCATCAGGTGCCCTGCTGCATGGCGTTGGCGATCACTGACTTCCACCTGTCCCTATCTCTTGCTGCCCCAAGCATCTCCCCCACCATCCTTGTCTTCAGCCACTCTGCAAGTCCGTCCAGCATTTTCTCCCTGGGTAGCCTACCCGGTGCTCTCTTTCCCTCCAGCTTTCCCGTTGTGACCAGGTGCTCCAAATCCCCCTTCCTCATAAAATGGCCTATAAACGTTGCCTGTCTATTCCTAATCTTCCTTATGAGTGATCTACTTGTGTCTGCCTCCATCAAGACTGTCTCGTTTGTTTTCTTTGCCGTCCATGGAACTCTCAACATTCTTGTTAGAAACCACATCTCGGCTGCCTCAATCTTGTTCTGGCTTTGCTCGACTGTCCACGCCTCACATCCGTACAACAGTATTAGTTCTATATAACATTCAAGAACTCTCTTCCTGATGCTAATTGATAGGCATTTGTTGGTAAGAATGCTTTTCATCTTCTTGAATGCTGTTTTGGCTTGGCCGATTCTGCCCGCTATTTCTGATGTGCATCTGCCGTCTGATGAAATGACCGTTCCCAGGTATTTGAACTTATTAACCTGTGTCAAGGTTGTACCATTTGCTATTATTTTGCAGGAGGGGATTTCATGTTTTTTACTGATCACCATGACTTCAGTCTTCCTGCTGTTTAGTTCCAACCCCTTACCTTTGCTTTCTATTTCTAGTATATTCACAAGGTTTTGTAGGTCCCTTTCATTTTCTGCAATTAGCACGGTGTCACCTGCATATCGAATGTTGTTTATCATTTTCCCTCCAACCTTTAATCCAGGGTCTTCTTCTAAGTTTCTCATGATGATGTCGTTGTAAAGTGAAAACAGATCTGGTGACAAAACACAACCCTGTCTGACTCCTCTTTTGATGTTTTGGAAAGAGCTTATATTGTTTTCTATTCTCATTGCAGCTGTTTGTTCCCAGTACATATTTCTGATTATTCGTAGATCTTTTCCATCAACATTGAGTCTCTCCAGGTGGTTGATCAATTCTTCATGTCTTACCCGATCGAAAGCCTTGGTATAGTCAACAAAGCATAAATACAAATCCTTATCAATTGACCTCTCTATGATAGTTCTTAGGATGTATATGGCATTAATAGTTCCTTTCCCTTCCACAAATCCACACTGTTCTTCTGCTATTTCTCCTTTGATTCTATTCCTTGTCCTCATCATGATCATTCTTAACAGGATTTTTGTTACATGACTCATCAAACTGATTGTGCGATGGAGTTCGCATTCTATAGCCCCTGTCTTCTTTGGAAGTGCAATGAAAATTGATTTTGACATAATTATCTTTGGGGATTTTTCCAGTGTCGTAAATTTCATTTAAGAGGACTGTTATTTTTTCTATGCCAAATTCCTCCAGGGCTTCAATCATCTCTGTAGTAATGTTGTCTGGTCCTGGGGCTTTTCTTGGTTTCATCTTTTTCAGTGCTGCTCTAACTTCATCTTTCATTATGGGTGGTCCTTCAAAGTTCTTTTTTATAATGTGTTCTTTGTTTCTGTCATCCTCAAAAAGGTCTTTAATGTACTCTCCCCATCTGTCCAATATTTTGTCTTTTTCCATAATAAGCGTGCCATCTTTCGATTTTAAGCAATCAGTTGATGTGCATGTATTTTTCCTGTGGACAATTTCTTCAATTCGTCTGTACATACCCTGAGGATCCATTTTGTGTCGGTCTTCTATTTCTTTGCATTTTGTTTTCAGCCAAGTTTCCTTAGCTTCATTGCACCTATTCCTGATTTCTTTATCTTCCTGTATATCTCCTCATTTTTTTCCTCTTTCCTCAATCAAGCCCAAAATTTCATTAGTCATCCCGCTCTTTTTTGCTTTTCTATCTGCCTTTGGGATTTCTTCAGAAGCTTCATTTATTGAATTTCTCAACTTTGTCCATTGTTCCTCACTGTCACCAACATCTTCCAGAGCACTGAATTTGTTTTGAACATGTACATTAAATTTTTCACGTATCACTTCATCTGTCTTTAGAGTCCAAGGTTTAGTTTGATGTTGCTTTTGGTCTGTTTCCTTTTCCTTAATTTCAGCCTAAACCTTCCCACTACTGGATTGTGGTCACTGTTGCAGTCTGTGCCTGGTAGTGGTAGAGTTTTTGCTGACAGTAAAGAATTTCTAAATCTTTTGTTGATCAGGATGTAGTCAAACACACACACACACACACATGCTCACTCCAATTATAATGATTTTAAAAAATGCATGATCCTAGCACAATGGCAACTGACCAGGAGGTTGCGGCTCATATGAGTCCAAAAAATTAGTGTGGGATTTTTCGGCCGCAATCTGCTTCAACCTGGGGTAAGGTGTGCTGCAGGCTTGTTGGGAAGACTGGGACCACACAGTCTAGTCTCATACACTTCATGGAAGCATTGCTGAAGGTCTTGATTAAAATTTCCTGATCAACATCGCAGGCACCCCTGTATTTCAGCCTGGTTTCATCTCGGGCCTGGTTGATGCCATGATATAGTTCATGCAAGTAAGCACAGAGTACAGTCCGGAGTATCCTCAATCCAAAATGGAATTCCACCGAATCATCATTATCATTTTCATTCTCAACGTCATAGCATCGTGGAAATTTGTCCCAGATTTTGTGGCTGTTCATGTCCTGTTCTCATGGTGACCTCAGTTTTGGTTTGGGGGTGGGTGGTTGGGTTAGAGGTGCTTGAAGAATCGAAATAAACAGCATGGGTGTAGTGATGTTGGAGTGCTACAAAAGATAGGGAAACAAAACTAAACAAAAACCACACAAACAATCACTAAAATAAACAAAAGTGGGAAACAAAACAAAACAAAAACCACACAATCGCTAAAAACAACAAAAGTGTGACCTGAATTAGATAATGATTTGTCCATAACTATGCAAAAACTATTTTCAATGCAAAAATATTTCTTTGAAAAACATACCTGTAAAGTTGCATGGTTTATCTATAATTCCAACATTTACATTATTGCTTTTCAAATACTACAGTGTACAAACAAAACACTATGCGAAATGAAAAAAATTCCACCAAAAATACACATTTCTGCACAGCGGTAGCACCTTCATGTTCACAGAAAATATAGTATTCAAATATGGTCTGATTATCTCTCTATTCAAAATAAGAGAGTTTAATTTTTAATGACTGTATAAAGAACATCAGTAATTGGTGGTTTCTCAAAATGAAACAAAAAACCACCATGTTTTTCTCTTTGCTACAGTTTTTGGTTGGATACCATGGTATGAAAGATTTTTCTGTGGTGTAATTGAAACAGTGGTTGTCATGTACATATAAGAAGAAAAGAAACACTGAGAAAGCAAAATAGATAAATATTTAATAATGAAATTCAGACAGAGAACCCTACCAAGGTATTAATCAATGCCACATAATTTCAACATGCAAATACTTTATTTAAAAAAAAAAAAAATGAAGAAAACCAGAACATTTAATCCCAGTAGATGGGACTTTTAATAAAAACTAAAACAAATCTCTTCTTCAAGTAGCCAGCTATGTTCAAACTCTACACAGAACCGGTTACAGAAACTGTATTCATGAACAGTCATATCAAGCTTTTAACTTTAGTTTTATTTGAGTGTCTTTAAGCAGTTTCAATGCCACAGCATGTCATGTGATGACCTAATTCAGGAATGAAAGTAAATGTAAACTAACAAGTCTTTTCTAGCAGACAGCTCAGTGAGGTTGTCAGTAAAACAATATGCAAAATTCAAAGTACAGGAGGGGAAAAATTCTACCTCAAGACACTACGCTCAACTGTCATGCTAGCCTGGTCAAAGATACATTACAGACCATTCTTTTGCTTTGTCTGGTCATCTGAACACACTGCCAATTAAAACACAGGAATAAGTTCAAGAGGGATTGAATACACTTGGACAGTTCCATATGCCCCACCCCAGCCTCCAAGTAACTTGCTCCACCTAAATCTTCCTGAAACTATGGCATATAGGATATAGCGGACCCGACCGCTTGAGTCAGCGAAAACCTATTTGAACTCCCGGACAAGGTCTTGAAATCTGGAGGGGGGTGGGGGAAGGGGAGGGGGAGGGGGCAGAAGTGGGAAGGAAAGAAGGGAACAGGACCTATGAAGCACTAGTGTAGTGGCTGCAGCAAACATATCAGCTGTTAAGTTATGGCTGATTTGTTTAAGAATACTTATACCGTCAATACATGAAAGGCAAAATTTCGGTGATCTCTGCCACAGATGGCCTTTTCAATACTAAAAACAAAGAGGCTAAAATTCTATATATTTTTAAAAGATGATGCATGCATAATATAACCATCCAAGGCAGTTTACAAAACAGTGAAACACATATTTCAAAAATGAGAATAGCAAACCATCACCAGTCTCTGATGTCATGATCCTGATAAGAGGTATGTTAGTAGAAGCAGACACGTTTTCTCTTGGGAGTCTGCAGACGATGTTAGTAGCAGCAAAGATGCTATATATTCAGATTCCCTCCCACTCCAAATCCAAAGCTAGCTTTTCAAAAATGGTCTTGAACTGCAACTACAGCACAAAAACAATTTTCATAAACTGAACAGCCATTTTCATATCACTGACAAATGTTCGTATTACTGCCTAACGAGCAAGAACTTAGTACACATGTATCAAAAAACAGAACATCTAGGTTGAACTTAACAGCTTTCAAAATAATAACATATTCAGAATATCAAGGCTGAAATGAACAGTTTTCAAAATAACAAGAACACACACACACACACACACACAAATACACAACACATACGTGAACAGTTAAAGCAAAACAACCTTAAATAATAATAATTACAATATTTGTATAGCGCAAAATCTTGATAGAAATCAAATCTAAGCACTTTATATCATTAAACACTCGTATGAAATGATGCATTCTAAATTTCTGCACCAAATTTAAAACTTTTTCTCTCTCTCTTTCTCACACACACACAAGAGACACACACGCACACATTCTTGTCAACACATTATCGAAAATTTCAATGAAACAACCCTTGCAATATTTTTGAACAAATAGAATTACTAAGCCTGGTATGCCAAGTGGCATGCTGATCATAAACCTGATTAAGTTAGTCTGTGCATTTTGACCCACTATGAATCAGATCAAGATGTGTGTGTGTGTGTGTGTGTGTATGTGTGTGTGTGTGTGTGTGTGTGTGTGTGTGTGTGTGTGTGTGTGTGTGTGTGTGTGTGTGTGTGTGTGTGTGTGTGTGTGTGTGATACTTCAAACTGGGGTGCACTGAATTATGTGTGCACTGGTAGCATGAATCAGTACCGCTTCAAGCAAAATACATAGACTGGTGCACCAACGCACACAATGAACCAGCGCAAAAATCTTGCTTCAATCTTAACACTACTAGTACTAAAGTACTACTGGCAAATATGATTTAACCTAATTCTTCTTATTGCTGTACAAGTGCTTTACATAAATACCATCATGTTGAAATAATCAAGGACCAGAAGACAAAGGGAACTTGAGAAGCAGCAGAAAAAGAAAAACAAGAAAACATAAAAGGATACTATTACTGGCATTAGTAAACAAATCTGTACAACTTTCCACCATTTTCCTGATAAAACAGCACATTGACCCCATTATTTGCAACCAATAAATCTTACAGCACATGATACCACAAAACAGTAGAACGTTTTTTTTAACTAAAATTGTAAGCCATGTCACGCCAAATGATAATGACATCATAGACAAGTAACAATACATGTAAAATTTTCTGTTGCAATTTGCCATTCTCTTACTATGCTGACAATACTACATCACTCTAGCCCCAAAACTTCTATTTCAAGAAATATCTGTGTCAAAATAATTCATACTCTGATGGTTATCTAGTATTTTTAACAAAAAAATTCAACAATGTCATGCTGAAGGATGCACTGCTATTTTAATTATGTAAAATCTTAGTGCATGTGTGTGTGTGTGTGTGTGTGGGGGGGGGGGTTGTTTTCTCTTACCAGACTGATGCATCATTTATAGTTTGAAATGGCTGCAACTTGGGTATGAAATGGTTGCAATTAAGTAGTCCCCATTCATAAAATAACTGATTACAAATTTTGCATGGTTGACTTTGCTAGTTGACATGTTGCAGTACAATTCTAAAAATGACTATAATAATAGTTTCCTGTATCACTGACACCATCATCACAACTACAAGAATGTTACCAGAATTCCTGTAACTGTAACTTGCATAACCTTAAGAAAACCAGCAAATGTGTCACTGATTCAAAATGAAAGCAAAATGTGCAAAGCTTCTCCTTTTTTTCTTCTTCCGTTGTTGTCACATTCAGAAATTTGTTTTAATATACACAGGTTAGGGGCAAATTTCTGAGAATCAGTTCATGAATTCTGAAGGAGAACTACCCTTTTCACACTAAATTACAGGAAGTCTAGATTTTGACTTTATAAAGTTACTACTATCTTGAAGAAGCTTTCAGTCAAACTCTTGAAGAAGCTTTCAGTCAAACTAAAACTTGACATGCATTGAGGATAATGGTACACTGTCACAAGAATGAAAATACTAAGGACAATGGTACAATGTCACAACAGTGAAAACATATATTTTAAGTATTTTCAGAGGTTCCTCAGAAAGTGACGTTCACACACCTGTCTTCTTTTTCTTTTACTTCATCACTCTGGGGCATCATACCAGGTAACTGTTCACCAGATTCTTCCAGCTATACCACGGTCTCCGCAAATAATGTTTCTTCAAGAGTTTGACTGAACGCTTCTTCAAGATAGCAGTAACCTTATAAACTTTAAAGTCAATAGTATTTTTGTTTACATATTTTTGTTTTATCATTATTTGTTAATAATAATATTCATATAAAAATGCACTTTCAGCATTTAAAAAAATCCATTTCCAATCTTGTTTTTTCTCTAGAAACCATGCCAACAAGAAAAAGGAAAGCAGCACAGAGAAGCCTGGGCTGATGCATCAGTACTTGACTGATCATGAAAAATAAAATGTTAAAATGTTAAATGTGCTGGAGAAGGGATTTTGTATAACTTGACCATTTCCCCTGTCATCATAAAATGATAAATGTAGATAGCTCTTCATAGAACTTCCAATTTATACTACTGATTTAACAACAACAACAAAAAAATTGTATGGACCTTGTACTTCCATCATGATTAAGAGGAAATTGCAAGCTCTGTTTAGTTGCTAAATTTAGTCAAATTTTCTTTAATGCGTTGATTTCTCAAATAACAACCGTCATAAATATTGCACTTTTTTGTTTAGTTTTACTATTTATCTTGATAGCTGATCTCATTCAGGTGAAGGACGTCTTGCCAAGCAACAACAGTCAATAGCCCATCCCATGTGACCCATTCATTCTAACCTGTTACGATTTTGTACCAGCTGACAGCTAATTACAAATAACATTTTCTGATGGTATGTTTTTGAGTAATACCTGGCATCTGTGAGTGGCACATAATAAGCCAGACTTCCAACAATTGTGGAAGTTATACTACCTTATAGCGGTTTCGTAAGTCATGAAGGGTTTATTCTTCTAAGCTCGTTAAGGTAACTAATCAATTACTGGGTTAATTACCAAAACTGTCACAACTTCTCATAGGTTTTCATCAAAAGAAATTACTAGAGTCTATGTGTGGCAAATAAGCCAAAATTCCAACAACTGTGGAAATTACAGTGGTTTCAAAAGAAATGTAAAGTTTATTCTTCTAACCTTGTTAAGGTAGTATGCATCATGAATAATACCTGGAGTTTATGTGTGGCAAATTATAAGATGCCAGAATTCCAACAACTGTCGAAGTTATGGTGGTTTCAAGAGTCATGTAAGGTTTATTCTTCTAACTTTGTTAAGGTAGTATGTAGTAAATAAAAAGCCAGAATTCCAACAAATGTAGAAGTTATAGTAGTTTTATAACTCGCATTAGTTTGGTCTTTTTTTAAAAAAAACCCCAACTAAGATAATTATTTATTTTCTGGGATAATTACCAAAACAATTCTGAATGTTCATAGTTTTTCATCATGAGTAAAGTTACCAAAACAATTCTGAATATTCAGTTTTTCATCATGAGTAAAGTCAGAGTCTGTGTGCGACACATACCAAGTCTGAATTTCAACAACTGTAGAAGTTGTAATGATTTATGACGTGTAGGTTTTATTGTTAACTTATTAAGGCAATTAATTAACATCTGGGTTAATTACAAAAAACTGTTATGACTACTTAAATCTTTTCATCATGAGTAATACCTGGACTCCATGTGTCGCAAACAAGAAGCCAGAATTTCAACAACTATTGAAGCTATGAAGTATGATTTTTGGTCTCTCAGGTATGCTTTTTTGTTTGTTTGTAAAGCTTGTTTAAGAAACTGATTAAATTCTTACTATTTAGAGCAAGGTTTCATCATCTCATGCATAGTTTAGCTTGTCTTGCGTTGATGAAAACCCTTCTGGTGATATTTACTTTTTGCTCATTGGTTCATTCTTTACAAAGTTACGACGTTGCGTCTTTGAAGTAGAGGCTAGTCACGGTCTGGTTTAGGTGATGGAGGCTGATCAGGGCCCTGATCGTCCAACGTTCATTCCATGTTCTGTTCAAGTCGAAGCGCCTTTCTACTGCAACATTATTTTATGTCTATCTACCAAAATCTACCACATACCCACACCTACAAGTGAATAGCACAACTTAAACAGATTAAGCCAACCACTGACTGTTTGTCCTTTGAGTGTGTAGTAAAAGAAAAATAAATCTGAAAGGAACTAAATCAAATCAACCACCGATTTCTCGTCTTGTCGCAACTTCCTTTGCTTCGGAACTGAACCCTTTCTTCCCCCCATGTCAAAAAGAAATTTTTACACAATGTCCTTGACTTGGAACTCAAAAAAGATCAAATCAAAGTAATTAAAATATAACTGATTGGTGACTGTCTTGGAAGTATCACTAACACAACTGTAAAATATTGAGCACAAAGTCTTTGAGGTGCTCAGGCAGATGCTGCTGACGGACAGGGTGTAGCACTGATGTTGGACAAGAAATTCTCCCAGATTCAGGAGAATGACACTGGGGCGATGGTATCGGGCCGGGAGCTGTCCCGAGCTCTCGGGTGGCTGATGAAGATGGCGACAGCACTGCCTTCTTTGGTGTGAGTGTGTTTTGAGGGGATGGTGGAGTCCCAGGCAATGCCAGCTCTGGTAGAAGTCTTAATGCCAAAGCCACAGGAGAAGGCAAAGGTGTAAGCATAGGACTAGGTGGAACATTATCACCGACTCCCTGCTCTGTACTGTCAGGTGCATCAGCTTCAGTCTGTCGTGGAAGTAAGTGATCAATATGTCGTCTCAGCATTTGACCACCAGAAAGCCCTACCACATAGGACAACAGTCCCGTCAGCTTCCTGACCACTCCAGGCAACTACTTTGGTCCGATTGAAAAGTTCTTGACATGAACGCCATCACCCACTTTATAGGTTCTCAAGTATGAATGATCATGGTTCAGCCTCTGCTGTAACTGTTTCTGAACCACCTGCCTCTCCATGCAAGGCTGGATAAGGTTGAACCGAGCGCGTACTTTCCTGTTGAACAGAAGCTCCGCTGGAGAAAGACCAGTCGTTGTTTGTGGAGTCACCTTGTACATGGATAAGAAGCACGAAACCCGTGTCTCAACGGATCCTTGGGTGCCTTTCTTCAGCCCCTGCTTCAGTGTTTGCACTGCACACTCAGCTAGACCATTCATGGATGCATGATAGGGAGCTGATTTATTGCGCTTGATGCCGTTCTTCTGTACAAAATTTTCAAACTCTGCACTGGTGAAGCATTATCAGATACCAGGATCTCAGGCATTCCATGAGTGGCAAACGACTGTCGCAGCTTCTCAATGGTGGCTACTGAAGTGGACGAATTCATCGGGTATGCATCAATCCATTTTGAGTGTGCATCAATGACGACTAAAAACATCTTGTTGAGAAACGGTCCTGCGTAGTCCACATGCACTGATGCAGTCTGCTGCAAGGATGATTGGGCCATTCCCACGGGTGTAAGGGTGTACGGCTGGGCATGTTGCGCTGGGTTTGGCATACTGAACTGCGGACAGCGTCTTCAATCTCTTTATCCATGTTCAGCCACCAAATGTATGAACGAGCTAAGGCTTTCATTCGGGTCATTCCAGGATGTGACTCTTGCAGGTTTTGCAGCTGATGCTTACGGCCTTTCGGAGGGACCACCACACGCGTACCCCACAACACACAGCCGTCTGCAATGCTCAATTCACTGCATCTGATCCAGTAAGGTTGAAGTCTCTCATCACTGTCACTATCAGGCCAACCTTTCAAAGTGTAGTCTTAGACACGAGACAATACTGGGTCGTGAATGGTCCACTGCCGAATCTGTGTGGCCGTGACTTGGCATGGTTTCAACTTGCTCCATCAGCAAAATGGTTTCATCTTGCTCTGACTGCATTTCGTCAGTGATATCCAGGGGTAGTCTGCTCAGTCCATCAGCATTGTTGTGCCTTTTGCTTTCTTTGTATGTGATGGTGTATTCATAAGAGGCCAGAATCAAGGCCCATCTCTGGATATGCGTGGCGGCCATGAATGGTATCTGTTTGTTGTCTTTAAACAATCCCAGCAACATTTTGTGGTCTGTGTGGATCTCGAAGGCATAACCAAAAAAATACTCATGGAATTTCTTCACTCCAAATATAATAGCCAAAGCTTCCTTCTCCATCTGGCTGTAATTATTTCAGAGTTGTTCAGGGTACGAGAGGCAAATGCCACTGAACACTCACTCAGTCACTGCTATCTTCCATCTTGTGAGAAATCACCACACCCACTCCATAGTTGGAAGCATCGTAGGACAGCACTATGACTTTTGCAGAGTCAAAGTGAACCAGCAGCTGGGGCGATTGCAAAAGCTTCTTCCACTCGATTCATGTTTTTTCCTGCACATCCGTCCATGACCACGTGTTCTCCTTCTTCAGTAATGCATACAGGGGTGACAGCACTGTGGTCAGATTCGGCAGAAACCGAAAGTAGTAGTTGACCATTCCCAAGCATGCTTACAGCTGCTTGACATCCACAGGGCGAGGCATATCTTGAATTGCTTGCACCTTTTCAGGTACTGACTTGAGTCCAGTTTGGTCAATCTTCAAGCCAAGATAGACAAGTTCGGTGGCCAAGAACACACACTTCTGCCTCTTCAGCCTTGCCCCTGCTGCGTTCAGTCGTTGCAGCACTGCCTGTAAAGTCTCTAGATGTTCCCTGCGGGTCTTGCTGCCACCAGAATGTCATCAATGCAAACATGCACATGAGAAACACCTTTCAGCAGATTTTCCATGGTCTGCTGAAAAATACCTGGGGCCGAAGAGATTCCAAAAGGCAACCAATTGTAGTGGTACAGACCCTGATGCCTGCTGATGGTGGCGAATGCCTTCGATGTGTCATCCAACTCCAACTGTTGGTAGGCTTGTGTCAGGTCAAGCTTGGAAAAAAACTTGCCTTGGCCCTGCTCTGCTAGCAGATCATCAGTCTTTGGAATCGGATAGTTGTCCGACAGTATTTACCATCACTGTGTAATCACCACAAATACGAACCGTCTTGTCTGGTTTCATGACAGTGACAATGGGAGCAGCCCAGTCTGAAAAACTGTACCTTTTCAATAGTGCCTTCTGCTTCCATCCGGTCCAGTTCTTGGTTTACTTTGTCTCTGAGTGCATACGGTACTGGGCCAGGTTTGAAAAACCGAGGCTGGGCCGTAGGGTCAACAACAATGTTGTCCTTGCCTCCAGTAATCGTGCCACGTCCTTCGAACACTCCTGCATATTCATCCAGAATCTGCTGCAGATCAGAATCAGTTGTGTCTGGGAGCACCGTGTGTAGTGCAAAGATCTCAGCCCAGTCCAGCTGGAGATGTTTCAGCCAGTCCCGACCCAGTAAACTAGGTCCTGGTCCTTTCACCATTACTACGTCTAGTGTCACAGGTATATTCTTCTTGCAGGTCACCACCACAGAACAAGTGTGTACATATGTTTTCAGTTGCTGAACAACGACTTCATGTACGAAATTTGAATCGTTGGACAATTTCTGAAGGCTTGGGCTTTAGGTGGTTCAGTACCACCTCTTTCAGTTCCGTGTGTTTTTTCACCAGGTTTGGCTGGGGTTAGTAGGTCACTCATGAGTTTGTACATGGCCCCATCACTCAAAAGAATGGCTTTCTGTTTGCCTGCATCATCAATGTCATTTGCAACAAAACAGTGTTCCATTCGTTCAAAATACTGTTCCCTGTCTCCCCCCCCCCCCCCCCCCATCCAACCCAAACTCAGCTAATCATCTGAAAGTCGCCAACCTCGTCGCCAATGAAGTAGAGGCTACTCATGGGCTGGTTTAGATGATGGAGGCTGATCAGGGCCCTGATCGTCCAACGTTCATTCCATTTTCTGTTCAAGTCGAAGTCTTTCTTCCGCAACTTTATTTTATGACTACCTACCACAATCTACCAGTCCTTTTTTTTTTATTTTTTAATTCTTTTAATAAACTAAACAAAGGCATATCTATGTTAAAAAGAAAATTCAAGTTTTACTATTTAAAAACATCCTAACTTTCGCCAGGCCTAAAAGTCAACCAACACAAAAACTTAATAAATTAGCTTATTTTCAAAATAAAAACACTAGATTAGAAAGCTTATTTTTTCCTCTCTTTCAAGTGATTTAATTGTATAATTGTTTAAAATTTTTCATTTTTTGTCACATAGACCTACCTATCTAGTACTAGATCTAGATCTAGTACTTTCACTGCTACAGTTTACAGTACGAGCTCTACTACTACTACTAATCCTCCAAGTATTTGATGCCTCACATGTACAAATATCATCGTTGTTCCCTTACAAAAAGAAAACAACGAAAAACCCACAGAGAAGAAATTAACCAGTTTTCAGTTAGAAACTGAAGCCGAGCGTAACTATAACCCTCCAACTGTCAAAGTCCACGGTGTGAGCTCTTACTTTAAATGTTGACCCAACTACGGTCGTCTGCTGAACCATCGCTCTGCTGATACGATCTGATCGTCACATTGTCTGGTTTAAATATAGCATATCCAATGAACAAAACATAGACAATAAATAACTAGTACCCCAGCCTCTATTACACGAAGAATGTTTTCCTAGGAAAACAAACCTGGGCTTGATAGTGGCTGTCCACCTTCGTAATTCTTTCGCAGAGTCTCCGCCATGTCAGTTCAAAGTGTACATCGAGTTCCGTTCATGCGCAGGACATGGTGACGTCATGCACTACTTTTAGCCTGTTTACATCCAAAACCTGAATAATTATTCATGAGCAAAGTTTGGAAATGCATGGTTTGCGATGTTCATCGCTATGTAAGTAAGATTTCAATTAATTTAGTTGGCTATTATACTTGTTTAATTCGGCGCATTTTTCTCATTTGCCCTTAAAGGCTTAATAAAATTTGGTATATTTTCTGAGAAGGAACTCATTAAAGTAAGGCGGATGAACAACCGCTTTGTTCACACTTCTACAATTTATGGCCGTGAGATTCACGACCCACCACTTCACTAAATTTTCTTTTGCGGATTTATTGTTTCGTAATTGTCATAATAGGTAAGTTTTTGCAAAATTACAACCCCTTTCTATGCTGTCTGTGGACATTTCTGTGCATGTGCATGAGACGATCAGGTACAATTGGCATTGAAAGGGAAGTACTATACACAGCTTGACAAACAACGCAACTGTGGAGTGTGTGTATTTTTACCATTCGATATGTACAGCCATGATAAGATGGTACCAGAATGAAGATCAGGATTTCCTGAAATTGTTAGCGTTCGTGTTACATCACGTCTTATCACGAAGAGTGCCGATTTCTGTATAAGTGTAATGTGTTCTGACTCAAGGAAAGTGTGGAAAGAATATTAAGCGTGGAGATTTCACAAAGTGATAATCGTTTCTCGTTGAAAATTTAAAAAAAAAAAAAAAAAAAAAAAAAAAAACACGGGTGGGTGGGTGGTGTGTGTGTTTGTGTGAGAATAGATTAATAAAATGAAGTGCGTCATTTGGGATTTCTGATATTCCAGTATTGGATTTCTGATATTTGTGAAAGGTCCAGAGTTTCTGAAAAGTGAAAGTAAATTCTGTCATGGCAATTATTAGCTTACGAAGCCTGCTGCTTGAACTGCACCATGTGTCAGTTGTGATGATGTGCAATTGATTTTGATGTAAGATTTGACTGCAATAGTTTATGCCTCTTAAGTAGGCCTCTAATATATCTTCTCTTTTATTTTTGTAGATCTACATGGAATGGGAAATGAATGTAACTTCACTCCTCTTTAGGCTAAACTTGCAACTTTCACTTTCAGGTTAAAGGATTGTGAACAGGCCATGAGGGCCAGGTGTTCCCACTGCCTAATACCTACACCTGCACCGCAAAGTACAGGATATAATCATACAAGAGAGAAGCATCAGAGAGTGTGTTGTATTATCTGATCAAAATATGAGCAGACTACATGTTTTTGGAGTTACAGAGCATAGTATAGGTGCATAGTGTACCTAGTCTGCTTAAAAAGGTGATGCCACACTTGGCAAGACCTTAAAGAAAGAAAGAAAAAAGGAGAAGAGAGGTTGTTGTTTTTTTTGGGGGGGGGGGGGGGGGGGCAGAGAAGAAAAAGGCTGTGGCAGTATGTGATATAAAAGTAGAGGTTATATGGGTGTATGTGTGCACAAATGTGCTTGCTTGTTATTCACCTGTCATCTGTCTGCATAATTACCTGTGATAGCCACAGCAGTCGATTACTTGACTTTCTTTCTCCACCTCGTTGTTCCTTGCAGATTCTCATTGCTGTGCTTGTAGACATCCCGGTTATCTTCACAGTGTCCTTGTTTTTTTTTTTTCTTGGAGTAATGTTTTCATCAGGTGACTCCTGTGTTTCTAATTGTATGTCTGAGGTATGCAGTTTTCTCTTCTGGATTTCAGATAGCAGTTGGTTTCTAAAATACTTTGATTGGTTCGTTTTTCTGTCCAGTTGATTCGCAGTATGCTTCTGTAGAACCACATTTCAGCTGAGTTGATTTCCATTTCACCAGCAAGCTTTCTTCCATGTCCAAGCTTCACATCCATAATATAAACCATTACTGGCCAAATCATGAGAGTTTTATTACTTTTAAGAATCTTTACTTTGAGGACTTGGGTATTTCACAATCTTTCAGTTGTTGTTAGGCAGGACCATTTTTTGTTTTGCAGTGCCAGTTCTTGTTCTAATGTCTTTTGTACAGTTGCCATTTGCTGTTTTGATTGAGCCCAAATATTTGAAGTCACTAATTGACTTATGCTTTTCAGGGTTGTTTTATTGATAAGAATTTCAGGATGTCAGCTCCCCTGTGCAGTACTTTGGTCTCTCTTGCATTAAGATTTAACCTGCTTTCTTGCCTGATTTGTCTACTCTGTATAGGACCCATCTTGTGCTGATGATGTTGCTTGATATAAGAGTAGTGTTATTTTCATGTATACCTTAACCCTTTGACTCCAGCACCCTATCCATCAAGCAAAAAATTAACCCATTGACTCCCCCACGCAGCAGGAATCTGGTGGCTAGGGTTAGGGAGCCAAAGGGTTAAGGGAGTCCAAGGGTTAAAGTTTTGCTTTGCTGTGATAGTTGACCAAGTAGGATGCTAGTGGATAGACTGAGGGAGTCAAAGGGTTAAATTTGTTATGTCTCTGCTACCAGTTTTGACATCTAGACCATCCAAGTATGCTTCACTTATTGCCTGGTCAGTATGTTGAAGTGGTGTGTTGATTAGATGTAACTTTGGCAAACACCATTTTTGATGTCGAAGAAGTCATAATTTTTAATGTTCTAGCAGATTGATGCTTGTTGATCTTTATGTAATCCTTCAATAAGGAATATTATTAGATGGTGTGGAATGCCCGTTTTCTGCATTGCGTTGAAAAGGCTGGAGTGTACCACGCTGTCAAAAGCTTTGCTATAGTAAAAGAATGTGATGAATTTCTCTTGTCCAATGCTATTGAGTTCCCCTGTGGGGATGCTGGGGGACCTTTTTCAGTATAAGTACTATCCCCACCTTCTACAAATTCTGTGCTAGAAGTAGAAATTTTCTTTTTTCTGTCACTCTCTTTGTGTCTGCCTTGCTCCATGGCTTTCTGTCATTTCTTCCGATTAATTTCTGCTTTGCTGGTCCATTCATGGTCGATAAAGCTGTAATACTTTCTGTTAGGATTGATAATTGGGTACATATATGTGTGTGTGTTAAGTGCATTTTTGGCTGTATGGAAATGTGATGTGCAGAAGCAGTTTTTGGTAATTTTAGGTCCGTTTTTATGTTATACTTTTTAAAAAAGATTTTTTTTTAGTGTCCTTAGTCATGTTTATCACTTTATATATAATTTGTATTCAGGTTTGATCTATCAAATCCCCTGGTGATAAATTGGATGGAGTGGTCAACAGCAGGGGCATATTCTTAGATACGTGCACAAATGCATTGATACATGAACTCTCAGATTATGTGCACAAAAGCATTGTTTTGTTACTCAGATTATGTGCACAAGAGTACTTGATTTTCTTTTTCAGGTTTTCCTTTTTTTTTCTTCTTCAGTGAGGTACATTTTGAGATAGCCCTGATCTGGTTCTGCACATTTGACTGGGCTTGAAAAACAAACAAACAGTAACTATAGCAGTAACAATGCGGTTGTGTTTTTCTATGATAATTTGTATGACAAACAACATATCAGTGGTGCCTCTATCTGCGCTGTACCCAACCTGACATTCTGACAACTCTTCATCAGTTTTTTGCTGTAATGTGTTTAGGATGATGTTTAGAATAGAAGGATCTTACTTGTGTGGCTGATGAGAATAATTGTTCTGTAGTTGTACAGTCTTTAGCATTACCACTAGTAATTCCTGGAGCTTCCACTAGTTCCAGTCTGTTGGCCATTTACAAGTTTTCCACATTTTGCAACAGATTGGTGTAAACCTCGTATGCCTGATTAGCCTGTATGTTTGAGGTGTTCTTGTTTAAATATAATGTACATGTATTTTGTTTTTGTAAGCCAAAAGTAGATGATTGTCTAAGAGAAATAAGATGATGGGGATGATAAATTATGTTAGAAAGCGAGAAGCAGAACTTTGTATGTTAAGTTACCCATAGATAGGTCTCTGTGATGTGAAAGATGTGGCTTTAGGACAGTGCAGTCATACCCCTTCTCCTGTTTTTTCTTTTTATATAATGAGGATAGACATAGGAAACGAATGTTAAGTAGAATCCTAAGACCTTGCCATCATGTAGGACTTTGTGCAGGCATAGGGCTTGTGCCATTTTGGATCTGAAATTCTTATCCGCCACATGGCATTGTGAGGTCAGTGCATACAAAATATATTTTGAACATAGAGATGTCATCAAAAGACAGACTGACAAAAGTCTTAAAAAGCAGCAAATCATGTTTCATGGGGTATGGCTTCAAGAGTTCCTTTCTTTGGATTGTTGAAGCATTTTCCTATTTAGTTTGCAGCTCTGAGTACATGCTGAATTTAACAAAATAATGCAGTTACCTTTAAAGAGAGAAAAACTTGGGGTCAAAGCCAGTCAGAAATAACCAGCTGTAAAGGGAGTAAACTAGGGCAAAGCCTACTAGAAGTAGAAGTGACTGCCTTTCCAATGTGGGGAATCTTTTGTTGTTGTTGTTGTTTTGTGTGTTTTTGTTTTGTTTGTTTGGCGTTGTTGTTTATTGAAAAGAAAATGAAGATTTGCTAATCACATGTTGTGTACGTACATATATAATATGTGCGTATGAATTGCATATATATATATTCTGTGTGTGTGTGTGTGTGTGTGTGTGTGTGTGTGTGTGTGTGTGTGTGTGTGTGTGTGTGTGTGTGTGTGTGTACACATGTATGTTTAAAGGGAAATTGACAGTTCATGAAGTTTTTTTCTTCTTGTTATTTTCAGTTTTCATTTACTCTCTCTATTTTTTAAAACTGTCAGATATTAGGTTTAAAACATTGTGACATAATACTTGGATCTTTCAAACAAAACAAAACCAAAAATTCAGATTTCATGCCGTAGTGACAGTTATACTTCCTGTGGTCAGAAATGTTACATGTTATACCTTCTGACAAAATAAAAGAAACATCTCTTTGTTTTCAATTTTTTTTACTAGTGATTTTGAATTTCAGGAGACGTACTTCACAGGACCTGAACTCCACTTTACATGATATGGAATTTGTAGAACTAGCTTGAACATAAGATTAAACTGTTAAGTTTTGGTAAACTTTACAGTGTTGTAACTTGTATACATTATCAACATTAAGCTCAAGTGAAACTTCAGTCTACAGTTTGATGTGATTTCTGATAAATTTTGTGGTGATTGAATGTTTGCTAACAATTGCCCGACAAACTCTGAAACAGGATGTATTTTGAGAATTTCATAAAATTTGATACAGGTGTGTGTCATACCCTGACAAAGTATACAGTGATGTCATTGTGTGCGTGCGTGTGCTTGTGTCCATTTGTTGCAGATGAGTTACAAGATGTAGCAGCACAGGTGCATTGACTTACCTGCTCCAGGTACTGTTTGTTAGCATAATATTGTAGGTTTTGGGGTGGTTTACTGGTACCAACGATCAGTTTATGGCTTGGCAACCAACCTTGGCAGTCCTCAAGAGGGTGTGTGGCACTACAGCTGGTATTGGAAGGCCATGGACGGCACGCAGATTGTGATAGACAGTTCTGAACCAGTTGTTTCAGTAGGAAATTTAGAGAACATAGCACTTCTAACAGGTTTAAGTGGCAACAGTGTAGGTTTGATTCCTTCTGCTACTGAGCCCACATTGACCCTCAACTTGACTTCCTTACCCATAACCCTGGCTGGGAACTTGAACAGCATGGCCAAGGATCAACGAGATCTAGCTGTCTCTGCTCCAGATCTTTCGTTGGCCACTCAGAATGCCTTAGAAACATATGTACGCATTACTGATGGAAATTTTTCCGTGCAAGCTGCTGACCCGTTAAAATCAGACTCCCTTACCAAACAAGTATTTGATGAGAAAAGTCTGTCCTCATTGAATATTTTGAGTTCCTCGGCTTTTGGGGACACAGGGCATTCCAGTCCAGCTCCAGGGCTGCATTTTAGAGCAGCAGGAAATGGTGGGGACACCATGCTGAGTGCCATCAACTACACGGATAATGAGATACTGGCTGACAGTGCCTTTGACATCAACAACAGTGCACCTCCTGGTCTTGGCCATTTGGATGACAACTTGTTCTCCGGTCTGGGAAACCCTCCCTCAGCTCTTCAGGGACAGGGTAGCAATACCTTTGACTTGTTTGACAACAGTGTCAGTGACCCCCTGTCGCCTTTTGGAGATACAGGCCTTACCATCGATGCGCCTTCCTTGCCAGCAATGGACAGCGAGCGCAATGCTGGTAGGAACACTTTTTTGTGTTTGTGATAAATCACTCAATGACAGGGGTGGCAGTGGTGGCAAGTTTGTGTTCAGTCACACACTCAGTGATGATGGTGGCAATGGTGGCAAGGTGATGGTTGTGGTGGGCATGTGTGTGCCTGCGTGTGTGTGTGTGTGTGTGTGTGTGTGTGCGAGAAGAAAATTGTTAGCAACACCACATGGGAATGCTTGTGAAATTGGCTGCAATAAAATATTGCCTTCTCACAAGCCTGAACACCATTATGATTATATGCTGAGTCTCATCCCATCTCCTATTACAAAGTCCCTAATATTAGAACTTCTTGTATTTTTGTGGAATTTGTATAATTTATTTATTTGCATATTTCTCCGTAAGTTTCTTATTTCTTATAATCTTGTCACATTGTTATATTTCTGTGCTTTGATGTATTTCTAATTTTCTTGTTTCTTATAATTTTGTCATGTTGTTATATTTGTGTGCTTTGATTCTATTCTTATCTTCAGAGTTGAGTTACCTTACACAGTTTTCAGCTTCCAAATCCATCAGTGAAGTTAGCTTCATTTTGTCCAAGTCTCGGTGCCTAGGAATACAACATTAGGAATCCACATAATCTGTTAAGGTGTTGCCATGAGGCCACTCCCCAAGAAATACAGCGCAGTAAATGTTACCAATTCATAACAATATAAATTTATGATGCCAAATCTTGTGACTGAGTTCATTGTACCGTACAAAAGTAGAATGGAGGAGGCCCATATAGACTTGTTATAAGACTGGAAAGTATACCAGTCTATCCAGCCGCTTGAGGACATCTCGCTTTCAAGGCTTTCAAGCCAAAGTCTTGCCATAGAGGTTGGAGCAAGGGGGTTGACAGGTACATCAGGGTATGATCTTCTGAAGCAGCTTGTGATTTCAGGAAGAGAGAGGACCAGAGCCCTAAAGGCAATGGCAAAAGCAGTGGAAAAGAGTTCCAGCTGGATCTGGACCAGGAGGAACAAAAGTGAACTTAATAAGGCATTACTCTTCCTGTGCGTTAAGGTTTTTAGACTGGACATAGGGTTCATCTGCAACTTATTTTGGAACAGGAAGTAAGGTCAGTAAAAGTTAAAACGCTTGTAGATATGTTTGTATTCAACATAGAGCAAAAAGGTTGGTATTGGGTTGTGCAGAATTGAATTCTAAACAACATACAGGTAATAACATCATGATAATCTTCATTATATAAAACCTGACCTGTGAGTTTTGCATACATACTATTTCAAGTATTTGATGCAGATAATTTTTCATGCATACACTAGCCGACCAGGTGATTCTTGTAGCTCCAAAGTTGGTCAATCAAAGAAGGAAAAAATATTCCTCAACATCCATGTAAATGAACACAGCACCCCCCCCCCCCCCCCCCCCCCAAATTTTTTTTTCATATAATATGAAGTTACACAACACTGATCATTGTCATGTCACACACCTAAAATTTAACAAAATTACTATTATTACACCACTCACCATTCTTGGCTTGCACTGGTGTTAGGCTTACTTTGAGCAGGCCTGCCTCTGTACTTGTGACTCTCCCCCCTACAACCCACATCACCACTGTCATGAGGAGAATCAGCCGATCTGCCTTGTTCCTGCCCCGATGTGTCTGTAGATGATGTAACAGAAACAGAACAGGAGAGGCGTGGTCTCTTTGCAGAAAAAGAAGGCCCTTCACGATCACCAACATTCGCTTCTTCTGACTCTGCACTTGATGCACTCTTAACAAAGCTATCATCACTGTCACTGGCAGCTATTTAATTATCACTTTTGTCAAAAGTTCCTGAAAAAGTGCGACTGCCTGAGCAGCATTGAGCCTAACACAAGTAACAGGACGCCGACAGCCTGATGCCATGGCAACTCAACTTAAGAAAGTGAAAACATCAACAAACGAGGCACACATGCAAAGAAAACATGTGGAATGACAAAGCAAAATGGCTGAAAAGGAAGAGGAAGTATCCAACTGTCGTTATCTGCCATCATGCGGTTGTATGTCGCTAAATGTGGAAGAACCGAAAGTGGCTCGTCGACAGGAAGAGTTAAAATTCCCCTATGTGGTGCTGGTAATGGTGACTGATAGCTTATGGTGAAGACTGCCGTTAAAAGGTTGGCTTTGTCTTGAGAATCTTGTCAACCTAGGCTGTGCAGGTTCAATTCCAGGCGAAGAACAAATTTCTATTAAAAAAAAAATGCTGACAGCAGAGGGACATCCAAGAGATGACGGCCTGGCCCTCTTAAAGTGTTGGGAGTTAAGGGCAGAAACACTTGCTTGACGGTAGTTTCTCCTTTGAGGGCCTTCAGCTGTCTGGCTCTCCCTAGAGTTTCATTACTACTGAAATTAAAATGAAATCAAAATACACACTCTCATCATTCACCATGAAACATTCACTTAGAATGACTAAAATTTAAGGGCACAAACACATGAACTGGGCGGTGAAAGACTTTTAGACAGGAGGGAAGTAGGACAAAAAGGTGGGTGCATAGAGGGGAAATCACTGCTGGTCAAAAAGGTATGTCCTCAAGTTAGACTTAAAGGAAGACGGATGTGACTGTTGAATAGACAGTGTAAACTCATTCCAGTTGTTTGGACCAAACAGAGAAAATTACTGCGACTGACTGTGGAACATCTGTATCAAGGAATTTATAAACAAATAATATCAGAAGGAGAACAGAGAGATTGGGCAGGGGTACACATTCGGAGGTGGTCACAAAGACAGATGTAATACCATTGACACACTTGTAACTTAGGTTATTGATTTCGTATGAAATTCTTTCTAAACAGGCAGCCAGTGGAGAAAGTGAGGCAAGGGAGTGATATGATCATATATCTTTTTACAAAAGGCAGAACAGGCTGCTGAATTCTGAATATGCTGGAGGCATGCAACAGAAGAAGCAGGCATGCCAGACAGCAGAGAGTTACAATCATCAGTACCAGACAAGATAAGAGAAGTCGTGAGTTTAGATGCTACTGAAGTTGAAAGATAACAGTGAACAGAACTGAACAGTTCACATGGAGGTGTTCAGTGGTGCCAGCAAGGTGTTAAGTTATGCCTGCTTGATCTAGTGTACTTGGGACACTACCTGTGAATATATATCATGCATGCCTGTATAGACAGAAGTAGAAATTTTTGTTTAGTACAGAACCAGGTGGGACAAACATTCCCTCACCCCAATATTAGTTATTACACTCTATTACTAGGTACCGGTAGCCTCTCTTTAGCAATGCGGGAATTGTGTCAGTCAGTGGAAAAATTGCACATGTTATCAGTCAAATATTCTTGCAGATGAACATGAATGACAAAGTTGTTATCATGAAGATAAAGATTGTTCTTTCCTCTGTCGATCTGTGCTGTTTGTTTTTGTTATAAATGCACCCATATGAAAATCTGCGCAAAAAACAACAACACGCCAACCGACAAAGTTTCACTGCGTGTCACGTAATGGCGACTGGCTCACAGCAGTGCTTGGGTGACTGGTTAACGACAACTTAAATTATACGGGTCACACAGGACTACCTTCATGCAAATTAGTACAGTTGACAGGTCAAAACCCTGTCCTTCATTCCCGTATAATATTTTTTTTATAAAATTATTAGTTTGTAAGTCTTCTAAAGGTCGAAATATTGGCAAACTTTGAAGAAGAATATCTGAGGACTCCTTAATAAATTAGATCGTTCCCACGGATGCGCAAATAGCTTATGTTTTGCTGAATCCAACCGTGTACGGAACTGTGAGATGTGACGTTTCCAGGGTGTGCGCGAGGATGTCTGCGGCGAGTAACCGTGATCTGCCAGTTTAGCGTACGAGAACCTCGAATCATGGCGGCCTTTGAAGCGATCGCTGAAAGTCCAGTCAACGGATTTCTACCTGTGATCGTCAAGCTGAAGGACAAACGTTGTAAACATCAACTGATTTTTCATGAAAATTGACTAATAGAAGTTTGATTCAGTGAATTATTTTTGAGATTTCTCTTTATTTAGAAAGATTTTTCGCGGCAGGTATAGCCTGCATATGCAAAGAATAGAAAGTATGATCTCCAGTTTGATGTTTTATTGCCAAGGGATTTTTTTAAGCGACCTGGAACTAGTAGAGGTAAAACTGTGTGAAGCGACTGCTTTCCAAAGGTGTTTATATTGCGAGTAATAATATTAATGAATACGATGGAATTTTGTTTTAATACATCAAAATCATCATAATCATATTGGTGCTAGTACTTGGCTAGAAATTCAAACCGGAAGTTGGTCGGCGAGTGCATGTTGTCTATCGGATCAGATTCGACAATGTTTATCATCGCAAAGAAACAGCAAATGACCATTTTGCGCAGTCACACACGAGTGCACGCATGCACGCAGGCACGCACACATTATCAGAACACTATATAGCATCAGGCAAACACGGACACATAGCTCCACAAAGTCCAATGAGCCTTTCTAATGGCACAATATAAGTTACTTTACTCTCAGAAGTAATAGCTGGCACAAATTAAAGAAAATACTTAAGAAAAAATTTGGATTTTATTTCTATTTGTTTTCAAGGCAATGATGATATTTTGTGGATGAAATTAACCATCACTGCCACCAAAACTTCAACAGCAGACACTCACTAATAGTAATAAACTACTTTTACAGTTAAAACTGTTGAGAACTGAGTGTGATAAGTCGAGGGACGAGAACACGGCTTTTGTTTTAAAAATTAGTAACACTGATTAATCATCACCTCAGGGGCTAAATCTGAAGACAAAAATTGAGACAGTTTGAAAAGAAGCGGAGAGATTTACAGTAGATAGACCAGACATTGAAAATTTCTTTGTCTGTGGATATGGGAAGATGCATGTTACTGCGAAATAACTGATGAAAATAACTTATTGATAAACATTAGGAATGAGTATAGAAATGGCTGTAACTTAATATACTGCATTAACAGGCATGTATCTTCTGCTTTTACACATTTTAGTTTCATTATGTTATTGAGAAGGATGTCTTTCTGTGCTAGTATAATACAAAGTCATCTGTGGATCACATTGTTTCAGACTAAATCAGTATATGCACACAAAATCTTAAAATCTCGTATATTAGCAACATTTGCTTGTAAAGAGTGAAGCTGTAGCTTTGTATTTGATACACATGCAAAATTTGAGGAGATTCCATCAAGACATAATGTGAGTTATGCCTGTTTTAAGTTGGCCCGACACATGGGCACTCACATTATTTGGGTGTAAATGCATACAAAATATCTTACATCTTGAATATAACTAAGCTTGTAAATAATTTACTGGTAGTTTTCTGTCTAATTGATTCACATACAGCTCATACTATAGGTCTGTATACAGGCTTAAGGCATGTGCCATGATCATATGGGATCTTCTCCATCTCATGGCACCTTTGACGTTAGTGCTTATGGAATTCTTTCAGAGCACAAAGATGTCATCTTGAGAAACTGAAATGTGTCGCTGACTGAGTGAAAGTGAGTTTATGCAGTTTCGTCTCTACACACCAACTACACACGTGCAACAAACTTAGACAAATGGCGCACTATGTTCATTATTGGTAAATTAGAAATGAAATAACCTTTCACATATTTCAGCAGTATCTTGGCTTCTCCACTTAACAGTACCCAGGTCACATGCTCACATGCAATTATACATTTCATGATGAAATCATACTGAGGATGAAATTAATTTTTTTTAATTATAATGTGACGTATTAATTGTGATAACTGTTCAACACATAGTTTCTGTCAGCTAGTAGTGTAATGATATTAGTAATATTATATTTTTAATATTTTGATAATGGTTTAATACTCAGTAAGGTGTTTTGATATTGGGAATATGATTTTATGTATGGTAAGGAATACTCCAACGATTGGTACCTGTTGACTGTTGTGGTGTTATTGTTAATGAACAACACTACAGCCTGGTACAGGTAGTTACACTGATGAGTGTTGCTTGTGTATTTCTGTAGTGATTCCATCTGTCGTTGTTTATCAGATGACACTGGTGGATAAGTAATAATACGCGCTGCAAATGTCAGAACATTGGCACTGATGTGGGTTTATAGCAGCACTGAGTTTCTTTGTGTTGTAACAAGAGAAATGCCAAGCAGATTTTTGCCCAGACTTGTCTCTCCTCATGTTGAAACTTAATTCAAGAATATAAGGTTCTATGCACTGTGTAGCACTGTTTCCTTCTCTCTTCCTTCAGCAGTTCCTGGAAATCAATAACACAGAAACTAATGCTTTTAAGTTAATGGCAATTGCTTCTTGGATTTTCATTCTTACAATTGACTTTTAAAAATTTTTTTTCTAGAGGAAGGGAGCTACAGATTTCTTTCAAGTAATTGATTTATATCTCTTTGTCTTTGATTACTTCCCTCATAAGAGACTGAAACCAGTGAAGTAGTGGTGTAAAATGAAATGGCAGTATGGAATTACACCAATTGTCTACTTTTTCCCCAGGTTTTAGACCTTGTTTTTATTTCAGTGTTTTTACATTTAGTTTGAAAGCACTACTCTACTGTGTATCAGGACTTTAAAAACTGTTGGCCATTCAGTTGTTTTATGATAGTCGTCTAGCTTGTGGACTTTTCAGAACATCAGCTTTGTCTAAGAAAATGTAATCTTTTGTCAAAAACATATAGCCAAAAACTTTTCCAAAAGATAAAATAACAACAACAACAACAAAAGAAGACAAGAGTAAAACTGAAAGAATATTTGGTTTGGGCTTATTTTTGCCTGTACTCTGTATTGTCAGCAAAAACACTACCAGGCGCAGACTGCAACAGTGACCACAATCCTGTAGTGGGAAGATTTAGGCTGAAACTACAGAAAAGGAAACAGACCAAAAGCAACATCAAACTAAATCTTGGGACTCTTAAAGACAGATGAAGTGATACGTCAAAAATTTAATGTACATGTTCAAAACAAAATTCAATGCTCTGGAAGACATTGGTGACAGTGAAGAACAATGGACAAAGTTGAGTAATTGATAAATGAAGTTTGTAAAGAAATCCCTGTTGTAGATAGAAAAGCAAAAAAGAACTGGATGACAAAAGAAATTTTAGGCTTGATGGAGGAAGGCAAAGAGAAATGAAGAGATATACAGAAAGATAAACAAAGAAATCAGGAATAGGTGCAATTAAGCTAAGGAAACTTGGCTGAAAACAAAATGCAAAGAAATAGAAGACCGACACAAAATGGATCCTCAGGGTATGTACAGACAAATTGAAGAAACTGTCCACAGGAAAAATACATGCACATCAACTGGTTGCTTAAAATCGAAAGATGGTACACTTTTCATGGAAAAAGACAAAATATTAGACAGATGGGGAGAGTACATTAAAGACCTTTTTCAGTTTTTGAAGATGACAGAAATGTAGAACACATTATAAGAAAGAACTTTGAAGGACCGCCCATAATAAAAGATGAAGTTAGAGCAGCACTGAAAAAGATGAAACCAGGAAAAGCCCCAGGACTAGACAACATTACTACAGAGATGATTGAAGCCCTGGAGGAATTCGGTATAGAAAAAGTAACAGTCCTAAATGAAGTTTACGACACTGGAAAAATCCCCAAATTTTCATTGCACTTCCAAAGAAGACAGGGGCTATAGAATGCAAACTTCATCACACAATTAGTTTGATGAGTCGTAACCAAGATCCTATTAAGAATAATCATGATGAGGACAAGGAATAGAATCAAAAGAGAAATAGCAGATGAACAGTGTGGATTTGTGGAAGGGAAAGGAACTATTAATGCCATATACATCCTAAGAACTATCATAGAGAAGTCGATCGAGATGAACGAGGATTTATTAAATGCTTTGTTGATTACACCAAGGCTTTCGATCGGGTAAGACATGAAGAATTGATCAACCAACTGGAGAGACTCAATATTGATGGAAAAAATCTACGAATAATCAGAAATATGTATTGGGAACAAACAGCTGCAATGAGAATAAAAAACGATATAAGCTGTTTCCAGAACATCAAAGAGGAGTCAGACAGGGTTGTGTTTTGTCACCAGATCTGTTTTCACTTTACAGTGAAAAATCATGAGAAACCTAGATGAAGACCCTGGATTAAAGGTTGGAGGAAAAATAATAAACAACATTCGATACGCAGATGACACCGTGTTAATTGCAGAAAGTGAAAGGGACCTACAAAACCTTGTGAATATACTTGAAATAGAAAGCAAAAATAAGGGCTTTGAACTAAACAGCAGGAAGACTGAAGTCATGGTGATCAGTACAAAACATGAAATCCCCTCATGCAAAATAACAGCAAACGGCACAACCTTAAGACAGGTTGATAAGTTTAAATACCTGGGAACGATCATTTCACCAGACGGCAGATGCACATCAGAAATAGCCAGCAGAATCGGCCAAGCCAAAACAACATTCAAGAAGATGAAAAGCATTCTTACCAACAAATGCCTATCAATTAACATCAGGAAGAGAGTTCTTGAATGTTATATAGAACCAATACTGTTGTACGGTTGCGAGGCGTGGACAGTCAACAAGCAAAGCCAGAACAAGATTGAAGCAGCCAAGATGTGGCTTCTGTTCTAAGAAGGATGTTGAGAGTTCCATGGACAGCAAAGAAAACAAACGAGACAGTCTTGATGGAGGCAGACACAAGTAGATCATTTATAACTAATATAAGGAAGATTAGGAAAAGACAGGCAACATTTATAGGCCATTTTATGAGAAAAGGGGAATTGGAACACCTGGTCACAACGGGAAAGCTGGAGGGAAAGAGAGCACCGGGTAGGCCCAGGGAGAAGATGCTAGATGGACTTGCAGAGTGGTGGGGACAAGGAGGGTGAAAGAGGTGTTTGAGGCAACAAGAGATAGAGACAGATGGAAGTCCATAATCGCCAACGCCATACGGCAAGGCACATGATGATGATGATGACTCTGTGGCAGTAGCATGAACACTGATTCTTGCTACAGCTCAGAGATGAAACCAAGTAGCAAATACAGTATCTCTGTGTGTCATTCATGGTGATGTTGCAGTATAGAAAGTTATAGGAAACAGAGAGGAGTAAATGGTCGAATGTGTTGCGTGCACTACTACCCAGGTTTAGCGCTGAGTCTACATACTCTATATTGCAGAAATAGCCATATGAATTAGCATTAAGTGAAAGAGAAATAATTCACTTTTGTGCCTGTTTGCATTTTTCTACGCTATTACTACTATTACTGTATTAGTACTACTGATAACAGTTCAGAAAATCTGTTATTTTCTCGTCTGTTGACATCACTGTCAGAGTTTATTTCTGTGACACTTGAAAGAGTTTGCATAATTACTGATTGAGCGATACACCATAATGAGTAAAAGAAACTGAAATGTTGCGATTTGATTATGCCCTGGTACTTGTACTTTGGCAAATGGATTATGGAGTGCGCAGGAAGTAAATGTATTCAAAGCCATATCTGGTAAGAGTACATAACCAGTTGTCATGAAATTTCCTTCACACTTAAGAATAGAGTAAAAACCCACAAATTGAACATAGTGATTCTCTCTGAAAGTGAAACTAGCACAAGTTCATTTTTCTTGTTCGAAAGAGCAATGTGAGGCTTACACTTACAATATGCACAATCTGCCATTGAACTCGGCTTCTGCTTTGTGTCTTGAAGTTATGTATTAGTATACAATACCTTTTTCATGCAGTATGACACTTCAATTTTCCCTCACTGACCACTCTTAATTAGTGGTTTTATTGATCCTGCTTTCTGCCTTTACATTGTGAAGGGACAATCACTCAGTAGAACAGCATGAAGAAAAAAGATCAAGGTTTTGGTCATGAATCATTTTCCCATGTTATATACAACAGAATCTGGCCAGCATAGGGTATTATTGTGTGTGTGTGTGTGTGTGATAATATATTGATTGGTATGTCTATTGCGGTCCTCTTATAATTGTTATAAGTGATAATTTAGCACCTGGTTAGTTCTTCAGGTAGTGTTTGTTTTGCATTGTTTTTATGGGGATGCAATCTGTGACTTCATGTATCATTTACTGTAGGCAGAAAATGAATAATCATTTTCTTATAAACATGAAGTTGACTTAAAAAAACACTGATAAGTGATGGTTACTGCACAAGTTATTAAACACTGATTAGTGATTCTTGGTTACTGCATGAGTTTGCCTAGTTATTGATGGGTCATTGCGTAACTTCACAGCAACAAAAATCATACCAAACCAATACCATTGTACACAAAAGCAGTTTTGATTAAGAATAATGTTAAGAAATTTGTTGACAGGCTGTTGCTCTTGGATGACATGTTTCAGTAATTATTTGTTTTTTTTAATGGGTTTTGGACAATGTTGAATTCTTTTCATGATGTACATCACTACATGACACCACATATTGACATAAGCATGTGCATGATCTGGATTTTGTAAAGTTAAGAACATGGTAGTATTGGTACTGAGTTAAGTTTTATGATACTACAGAACATTTGGTACTGGTGTTGAATCTTGTGATACTGATGTTAAATTTGGTTAAAGTGATACCTTGTGCAGGTCACTGTCATTTTTGAGAATTTTTGTAATATTAAATACTTCGTGCCTTAAACTTGATTTAAATTTGCGACGTAATCTGACACAAAAATAAAGTATCTGTTGTGACATTATGAACCAAAGACAAAAAAAGAAATTTTAATGGATGCTTTTAGTACAAATGCATGCCTGCTATTGACTCTATATTAATACTATAATGGCCTGTTGGTATTAAGTAGATCATACTCTCATTACTCTGTTAATACTAATAATATTCTGATAGTACTGTTTTCAAGAAATCAGATCAATATTATTAAAAATAATATCACAGTGGCTTGTGCTTTTTCACTTGCAGTTTTGCAAAAGATGTCATATACTTTATGTGAAGTTAAGAACATATTATAGAACAGGCTTTTTTTCTTAAATTAAATAACATTTTGAATAATCCAGTATGTATTCAAAACTCCCTGTATCTTTTTTTTTTTTAATCTGTTTTTATCAAAGTAAATCAATATATTATAAATTTACTGGTTTAAAACTAAAAGGTAGATTCTCTCACAGAATGTTGTGAAATTATTTACCAGGAGATCTTTACTGAATTTAGCAAAGCAAGTCACAGTTCACATAAAAAGAAAGTAATTGTTCTATGTAACATTTGGTTCTTATTATTTCAAATGACAGATAGTTTGATGCCATATTCTGCTTTTTAGAGGAAGATTGTATCATAGAAATTAGAATTATTTGAAAGAATAGCGGGCTTTTTCCTCACATGCATCAACTTTGTCAATCCGATATTTATTCAGAACATGCTGATACAATCCCCTGAGCTCTTGTACCCCTCTTTTTGTGGAAATTAATCAATATAGTTACTGCTTCCCGAAGAAAAGGGAGATTCTCACCAAGAATGTTGTGTAGTTGTGTACAGTTTATTCCTGCTTACCTGAAGAAAGGTGATTCTCTCCCAGAATGTTATGAAATTAAGTATTTGAGAGATCTTTACTGAATTAAGCAAGCTAGAGATCACTTAAAAAGAAATTGTCTTTTATGGCATTTGCCGATTTGGTTCTTCTCATTTCAAATGATGCTTTGATGCCATGTTTTGCTTTTTTCTAGAGGATTGTAGTACAATATTAAGTTGAGAGTGAGACTGTTGTGAATTTATGTTTTGACTGCTATTTTCCTAATATTTTCATTTTCATAGCTTGTATTTACTTGCAAAGCAACTTTTGAGTGACTTATGAGTCATAACAGCAGTGTGAATTTTCTGCTTTCAAGACCTCTTGAAAGTTGGAGATGGCTGGACATTCCAGTAATGCACAACATTTAGGCTTATTTTGAAAACATTAACGGTTAGGTTTTTACTTGAGTGCTTCTCATAATTATTTTGTCAGCTGAGTATTTCTCATAATTATTTTGCAGAACTTTGTCTTTATACGCCATGCCTTCAAAGCAGCAGAAATTTGTTTTATCTTCTTTGGCACTGCTCTAACATAAAATTTACAGACTAAAGAATTGTTGTGAGGTTACATACAGAATCTGCTGCTTTCATTTTCTTGTATTTAGTGTGTTTGATTCACCTGTCTTGTCTTCAGATACATGCATGGCTCCTCCAAATCTCTGCCAACATTCCGATTTTGGCATCTTTCTAATTTATTTTACATGTTGTTTGATCAGTGTTGGCATCATGTTTGATAATTATGTTTGAAAAGGAAAATTCAACGACTTTTAGGTGAATGTACTTTCAACGCTTTTGGAAATTTGATGAGACATTGCACGCATTGATCAGGTAACTAAAATGCAATAATGAAAAACATTTCGAGACTTGCTAACTCATTGACGACGCGGCTAAATGGACCCCGGCAATTTCCTGAGACGTACTATTTTTAGCAGTTTTACGAAAATTCTGAGCCCCTTCTGTTTGCAATAAAAACATAGTTATACATTTTTAGAAAGCTCATTATGTCTACTTTTTAGAAATGAAACCAACTTGTATGAGTAATTCAGGTAAACTTTCCAAAATGTCAGGTCAAAATGCTATGTAAATGCAAAAAATAAAAAAGTTCTGAAGTCAAATTTACACACATGCAACATTATGAAATCAGTTCATTGTCAAATATTTTCCTACCTTTAGTCTTTTTGGGTCAAATGATGGCAGGAGAAGCTTTGAACAGCAAAATTTCAGTCAGTTTGATCCTTTTCATAGTCACTTATGCAACAAAATAAAAAAAAAAAGATTATCAGTCACAGTCACTTGGGGTACAGCAAAAACAAGCCCAATTCAGACAAGGAAAAGTGTTGGCAGACAGTCTAAGGGAAGGAACTGTGTAGTGGAAGGTTACAACTTGATGACTGGTTGATTTCCCTTGAATAGCAAGGCTGCTTCATACAGTGAAAATTAATTACGTCCGCCGCTTCCTGGAAGCAGCATGTCGTTTATGAAGTCACAGACGGCCGCTTCACATGAAGCGGCTCATCATCAATGAGTTAATCATTATTTAGTCATAGCATGCCAACAAATTGACACGAAAACAACACTTACCTTATTTCATGGTACTTTTCACTATGAGCTGCAATCCATTTTTATGGAATATCATGGAATTTGACACATAATTAAAAACACTGCATGTTTTGATCAATCACTGAAGTAAGTTCTCCACTACAATCAGGCACATACACTTCTTGTCTTCCATTATGCATACATGTAATGTATGCATAACCAAATGCAGTGGTTCAAGCCACGTTCTTGACAAGCACGAATAATGAGAAAGTCAGAACTGTAGTTCATGTAGTTCGTTTAGTAGCAGAGCACAAAGCAATCTCAGGCACATGAAAAAGTAATCCACACAGCTCTATGCTCTCTGTCTGTTTGTATCTCTGTGTGTGTGTGTGTCTCCCCCTCCCCCCCTCCCCCCTCCCCTCCCCTCTATTGTGTGTTTTGTTTCGATTTTTTTTTCATGTGCATATGTACATGTATTAGACAGGATAGGGATGGCAGGTTCCTGTTATCCAACAGTTGGCAAACACTAGACCTGGAAAGACACTTGAAGTGTTTTCTCTTGTCACAGCCATAGACAGGATAAACAGGGTAGGTCTGGTTACCTAAGAATTGGAATGGCCAGTCATTGAAAGATGTTTCCTCCTAGGTAAGTGCTTTTTTGCATGTTCAGGCTTCACAATCACAGCCATATATATACTGCATTACTGGCAAGATCAGACATTTTAGAATTTTGATTTTAAGGGCAGTTGGTATGCTTCTGTCTTCTAACTGTTTTTGGGGTGAATCATTTTCTGTTCTGCCGTTCCTACTCTTGTTTTGATACATGTCTGTAGTACAGGTGCTATCATGAGCTTTGTCTAAGCTTAAGTATGTAAAATCGCTAATATTTTGGAATGCAGTCTTATTGTCTTTGATATCTTGATACTTTTGACTTTTTTCTTTTTTGAGGTGCATTACTTTTCTCTTCTTGGTGTTAGGATTTAGACCTGCCTTCTTGCCCTGGTGTGTCTATTATGTACAGAATTTTTTCATGCTGTGATATGGTCTGACATCAGTGCAGTATCATCACATATCGTAGATCTGTAATGTTTTGACTGCCAGATTTTATTCCCGTGTCTTCAATACCTGCTTCGCTTACAACCTGCTCTGTGTTTCTGGTAAAGAGATGAGATGAGAGGATGCATCCCTGGCACACTCCTTTCTTGATGCTTAAATATTCTTGGGGTTTGGCTGTCCCATCTAATTGTTGCTTTTTGTTCATTGTACAAAGCTGCAGTAAGAGAAAATAACTCACACGCTATGTACAATTATGGCCCTTGCCATTCCCCTGATACACACCATTTGTATGGGTCATGAGAAAAATTCACATGACTAAGTGCCAAAAGGTGGGACCCCAATTTAGGACAAGGGGTTGAAAAATAAAGCCTGCTTTAAAGAGTTCTCTTTGGTACTGTCTGATACCTTTCAGTACCAAGCATGATTCTGTAAAAGCAAAAGATAATCAAAAGCTTGGTTTTGGAAATATCTCAGTTTAAATGTTGGAATGTCTAAAGTGTCACACGTCAAACATAACAACACAAATGCTCATAACATATTTCTTTTTTATAATGCTGCAGACCCAAGATACTGTTTTTGTGTCCATATAGCATGCCTAAATGTAATGCTATCATCTCTTTCTGATTTTCACACCCTGAACATAATTTATGGACATGTATTGTTGTAATGTTTGACGTGCGACACCAGACAGATTTTTAGCAATTTGCCACCAGACCCAATCACACTTTTTCTTCTAATAAAACTTATCTGCAAATTGAACACACACAAAACAAGACAAGCTGTATTTAAGTATTAAAAAAAGAAGAAATATATTTGAAGAAAAGGATGATTTTCAAAAAAGTGTCGCACATCAATATTACACCAAATCACAACATGGGTCTTAGTTCAACATCACCAGACTGACACAAACAAAAAATGATGCAAACATTAACTTATGGACCAATCTGAACTAAACATTAATCCACTAAGACCATTGAGTCATTGTAACCCATGCCAACAGCATGGGTCAGAGGTGGCTCATCGTCATCAGTAAAGGTCTGAAGCCAACCGTGCTAACAAACTTTGAACAGCTGGCACCTTTGCGTGGACACCTTGTCCATTAACTTAAGTGTGACTTCCCTCACAAGAGAAGTGTGTGGCTTCCAAGAGTACATGTAGTCTGTTACACTCCAGCACCAAAGGTCATTTCTGGCTTTTGACATGAAGTGCATGAGTAAGGCTCGATACGTCCCAGGTTCGACGCGTCCCAGGTTCCATACATCCCAGGTTTGATATGCCCCACACCCACAAGCACACCCACACCTCCACCACACCACCCCACCCCCACACCACCACCCCACCCCTACACCAAACACCCCCCCACACTAACACCACCTCACCAAACACCCCCCCCCCCACACCCCCACACTCACACCATCCACACACCTCCACTACACCCACACTTGTGGGTGTGGTGTGGGTGGTGCTGGAGGTGTTGGTGGTGTGTGGGTGGGGGTGGTTTGGGGGGTGTGCTTGTGGGTGGGGGTGGGGTGCTGTGAATGTGGGTGGTGTGAATGTGGGGGTGTGCGTGGTGGAGGTGAGTGGTGAGGGTGGTGTCAGTGTGGGGGTGTAGGTGGTGTGTGGTTGGTGGATGTGGGGGGCTGGGTGGTGTGGTGAGGGTGTTATTGGTGTGGGTCGTGTGGTTTTGGGTATGGGGTGGTGCGGGGATGTGGGTTGGGTGGTGGGGGTATGGGTGAGGGTAGTGTGTGGGTGGATGGGGAGGGGGTGAGGTGTGGGTGTTGGTGTGGGACGTATCGAACCTGGGACATGTTGAACCTGTGACGTATCGAACCTGGGACGTATCGAACCTGGGACGCGTCGAACCTGGGACGTATCGAGATGTCCCCGAAGTGCACACAGACTACTAGCAGTCCATCCGTCTCCAGCACCTGACAGGGATATTCAACACCTGACCACCTAATCATATAG
The DNA here is from genome assembly GCA_030674185.1 of Monoplex corrugatus. Classification (NCBI taxonomy): domain Eukaryota; kingdom Metazoa; phylum Mollusca; class Gastropoda; order Littorinimorpha; family Ranellidae; genus Monoplex; species Monoplex corrugatus. Next base: position 38,704,834 of record JAPXFY010000012.1, on the reverse strand, counting down.
GTGTTTCCTATAACAGGAAACTGACATGGCTTCCTGAGGATGACCAAGGGAACAAAATGGTTCGGGGTCCAGTGTTCCGCAACCATGTCGACCCTGGACGAAGACCACATCACTGTCAGCTTCTTGTTGTTTGTGCGGCCATGCGCACGGATGATCCTGTTGGAGTGCTTCTGGTATACTGGCCATCCAAGTGATGGAAATACTGACTGCACAGGCCTGTTCAGGGCAACGAAGACAGCAAAAAACTGTCACAAACCTGTGTAGACAGCATTCCCAACCACTGCCATGCATTCATTCCTGAAAGCATCCTCTGGTGTAGCACGGGGTGCAGATGTCAGCACTGCAACATAGATCACATGCTCTGCATTGAGGTTGTCTGATGGTGCACACCAGTTCTGGCCATCAAGAAATAATCCTTCCTGCAGACACAAAAAATTACAAATTACAACAAAATGTATTACTATTATCAAACGTCAAAATCACCACAAATGCCTTTGTTGTAAGAAAGCAAGAAAACCATTTCTCTATTTTGATGTAAGCTAAGATGCTTTGTTCTGTCGTCAGAATACGATTTCCATCGGCTTACTGTACATGTATGAAGCTGACCAAAATCAAATGAACGACAAAACCTGCTTTGTCGATATTTGTAAAAAATACTGCATGGTTTGGTGTTGGTTGTCAAAAAAGTGTCACACGTCAACACAAGGAAGGGTATTACAACATACCTTCAGATGCAGACAGTTCCTCATCTGCAGCAAAACTCCTGCGAAATGCACGTGACCACAAACCAGCGTGTAACCCACATGTGTACTGGAAGTGAATAACATCAATTTTGCGATATCGTTGAAATGAGAAAGACAATTTTGGGCTGGGTGTCGGACGTCAAAAATTACAACACATTTTCGCGACGGTAACAATCGCAATTAAAAAACAGATAAGAATACGCTCAATACTTTTAACTCAAATAATGATTAACAGTTGTTTCCAGAGTACAAAATGACACCATTTTGGAATCTCTAACCCAAAACATTTGTAAGAACAACACGCTCAAAGTTTCGACGGCGGTCTTACAACACGTTATAACGTGTGATACCGAAAATTTGAATGGCCAGAATAGACGCATCAAGAAATTCCGATCCATTCGGCAAGTTTGTGTATGTTAATCGAGGCATATTTTGCTCACATGCTTAGTTTCAAGTGCTTTAATCACACCTAGGCTGAGCACGGCATCTTCATTTAGTGCTGACTACGAAATGTCCGTTTTCGGCGCCATGATTTTTAAGACAATTTTGTACAATATTGCACGTGTAGAGCAAAATACAAAAAAATTAGGCTTGAAGTTATCTCCACTATCAGTACATTCATTCTTCCACACAAACCAAAAGAAGAACACGGGTTTCAGATGTGAAAATAATGTTTTTATGCAGTTCTCATGAACACCCTCTCAGCATCCCACCTTAGTCACATATAAACAAATGAAAACAGAGAGCTTTGAAATTTGGCAGGCGATATATTATTGGTGTACAACATGCTGAAATTTCAACTAAGCCTCATGGTTGCTGAGTAATGGTACAAGTAAAATAAGAGAAATTTTCAGGTGAAAAATGTCTTACAAAATGCCCAGTCAGGTCAAAATATCAGTTCCTACAGTCACATTTTGAATGAAATTTCATAAAATCCAACTTGCACACACCTCAAGTGCACTGAAGGAAGAGATCGTCTTGAAGAGCGCTGAGATGTCAAGTGTTGTTCGGCCATTTGCTTTTCTGTTGACTGCTTTGCTGCAGAGCTAGTGGGTCGTGAACTTTGCACTGTCTACACACCAACTGCAGAGTACAGTGATCTAATGGCCTGAAACGAGGCAAAGAATGACTGAAGAATCTGTTTTTGGCCATTAGTTTGGATAACAGAAATATTGAAAGCCCCGCGAATTTTCAAAACCTCAAGTTGGATTTCTCTGACGCTCGTACACAAGCGTTGTTAAGACATGATCAGGAAATCCCGAAGCTTGTAGCGAGAGAGTTAAATGTTCAGGGAAGCCCATCTTCATGGTATCAAAAAGGTGATGGTGACACTGTCAGATGCTTAGTAACAGAGAGAAGGGGATAAGAAAAGAAAAAACGAGAGAATTTGTTTGCACAGTGTGTGTGTGTGTGTGTGTGTGTGTGTGTGTGTGTGTGTGTGTGTGTGTGTGTGTGTGTGACAGGAGAATATGATAACTTGCATCATGGGTCATTCATCAAACAGGCTTAAGTGTACACTAGCTCAGCATCTTTGTGTGTGTGTGTGTGTGTGTGTGTGTGTGTGTGTGTGTGTGTGTGTGTGTGTGTGTGTGTGTGTGTGTGTGTGTGTGTGAGTGTGTGTGTGAAAGAGAGAGAAACTTGAGGAGGAGGATGGCTTGGGTCATGGGTCACATGCCCTACTTCCCTCCTGTTTTCCCCCTCCTAGTCTGCATGTGCTTTATGCTCTTGAGGTTGGTCGATTTTTGTACCATCACAGTTCAACTTTGAGACAATTGTCAGTGAATATAATAAATAATGATTCAGTTTAGGTTTAGGTCTCTTCTGCTTCCTGGAGATATATTTACAGAGTAAATAGCAACTGGTAGGCCTATAGCTATATGATACTTGATAGTTTTGGAAGCCTAATCGATAGTGTCAGCTTTGCAGGAATAGTGTGTGAGACGTAGGTAGCAGTCTGTTTTCGAGCTCTTAAGTGTACAGTGATGAGTTTCTTAGGTGCAGCAAATGAGACAGAGCTAACCAAACTGAGTCAGTCAAGAAGAGTTTTTTTTTTTGCGTTCCCCTCACTCTTGCAAAGTTAGCGGCTGCGTGAGGCATAGCGATGGTTATTAGAGGTCAGCAGTACCTGTGGGCTTCACGGTGTGCAGTATTGGCCGGTGCACTCCGTGACACTGCTATGCGCTTCCAAACAGCTCTTTCTTGACTTTGGTGGAATATTTCTGGAATATTTAGGCCACTGACGTTGGTTATGTTGTCGATGTATCAAATCGGAGTTCTGCTTTTCTTCCTTTTTGAAGTTTTCAGTTTTGTCTCTGTCTTGAAAAATGGCTGCCATGACGAAAAATGGCTGCCGTGTGGTGTGTGTTTTTGTTAGGTAACACATGGCCAATGTATTTTAGTTTTCTTATGTTGTTGTTAGCTAGTAATTTTCTGAAGGTATCGAGTTCTTCCAGGGGATGCTGGGGGCTCTTTCAGTATAAATAGTATCCCCACCTTTTGGAAATTCTGTGCTAGAAATTTCCTCTTTTCTGTCACTCGCTGTTTCTTCCTTGCTCCTTTATTTTCTGTCATTTTGTCCCTTGCTGGTCCATTCACCTGTATGTGTTTCTTAAAAGTTTTACATACTTTTCTTTTAGGATTGATAATTGGGTATATGTGTATATGTTTTAGTTCCCATTCTTATGTTTAAATTTGTACTTAGGTATGTTTTTGAAACCCACTGTGTGATAAACTGGATGGAGTGGTCAGTGCCAGGGGCATCTCCTTAGATTATGTGCATGAATACATTGGTATGTGTATTAATTTTCTTTTCCATTTTTTCCTGTTGAAATATTGTATGTATTTTGAAATGGTTATAGCCCTGATATGGCTCTACACAGTCGGCAGGGCTTTAAACAAAAATAACTATGAATAAGTTTTCCAGGACACTTTCATTGGTTCAATGAAGATTCTATCTGTACATTTGACACCCAGTAAATTGAGTAATCTCCATTAAAACCACATCTCGGTTGCCTTAATTCTTTTGCAATCAGCTTTTCTGAGAGTTGAGGCTTTGCAGCCATAAATCATGATTGGCCAGATAAAACATTTTAAAACTTTTAATAAAAGTATAATTTTCAGGGCATTTGTCTTTCCAGATATTGTTGAATTGGACCATTGTTTGCTTTGCTATTCCAATGTCTTTAGACCAGGTTACATCATCAGTCTTAACAGAACCAATACATTTAAAATCTTTTACATTTTCTAAAGGAACTTTATTTATGAAGATGTTTTTAAAAACTTGTTATTTTATTTTATTTTTTGTGTGAAGATGATTGTTTTCAGTGTCTTTACCTTCAGTATGTAGCACATTTGTTCTCTTGGCATTAAAGTTTAAGCCAGCTGTTTTGCCCGCTGCATCCACCCTGTATAAAATTCTTCTCATACCAGTTGGTAGTATTGTCTGCTAATAGCTCAGTATCATCAGCATAGCTCAGATTTGTAAGTTTTTCCTCTTATCTTTATACCCATATCTTCTATATCAGCATCTGTCATGACTTGTTCCGTACAGAGGTACGGTGAAAGGATACAGTCTTGTCTAACGCCCCTGTGGATGTTGAAAAATTCACATTTCTGGCTGTTCCATCTAATTGTAACCTTTTGGTCTTTGTACAGTGAGGCAGTTAATGAAATTAGATGTTTAGGAAATCCAATTTTCGCCTTTGCATTGAATAGGTGGAGATGAATGATGCTATCAAATGCTTTGCTATAGTGTATGAGGGTGACAAAAGCTTATTCATCAGTGCTTTTTATTTTCTCTATGAGTATTTGTAACACAAATAACATGTCAGTTGTTCCTCTGTTTGATCTGTAGCCTGCCTGGCAGTCAGATAGTTCTTCTGTCTTCGGCTTCAATCTTACTGGCATGGCTGATTAGGGCAGTGGTTCTGTAGTTGTTGCAATCTTTGACATTGCCTCTTTTATAAAGCATCACAAATTCTTGAAGTTTCCAATCTGTTGGCCACTGATGAGTACTCCAGGTTTTACAACAAACATGGGGCATTGCTTTTAAGCCTTTCTAGTATCTTTTAACAATTCTCCTGGAACATTGTCAAGTCCTGGAGATTTTCTTGATTTTAACCGTTTGATGGCTGTTTTAATTTCACTTGAAAGTGGTTCTGGTTCTGATCCTGGACAGTTCAGGTCAGGGCAGAGGGTGTCTTGGGGGCTGTTGTTGCATAAAAGGGATGCTCCATTTTCATTCCATCTGTTCATGATAATTATGTTCAGGTTCAGTCAATGTGGTGCCTTCTTTGCTGTTGATGCACTCATTTCTGGGTTGGAATTTGGTCAGTTGAACTTTCTTTATCTGTTGGAATAGATCCTTGGATCTTCTACATTTATTATGATCATTTATTTTTACACATTCTTCCTCCAGCCAATTTTTCTTCTCTTTTAATTTTGATCTCAAGAGGTGCTAGCTCTAAGTGTCAGTATGGCAACCTTTTGTTTTTAGCCTTTGCATTCAACGACGGAAGTTTTTTTTAAACACGAGTGGATTGAGGTTTTTTTTAGGACAATTACATATTGAGTAGATGTTATTGATTACCTTTGTGAACTGACAACTTTGTGGGTTTTATAAAATGATAATTTCGGAAATTTTCATGATAGTTTGGCACAGCGCAACGGAAATTTTCATGACAGTTTGGCACAACGCAACCCACTTGTTTTTCGACCTTGTGTTTATTTGGACAACTTTGTATGTGTAAAACCAGAAGAAAACAACAACATGAAAGTAGAATCAGAATGAGTATTTATTACAACCAGTCAAGACAGGTGCAAATTTACTGAACTGGCCTTTCTAAGGTGACAATGTAAAGAAAGAAAAAAACGTTTCCTGCTGCTTCTTCAGACGATGCAGCACAAAAATTTTGCTCTTTGGACGAAGCAGTAGGAAAATTTTACTTTTTGGATGAAGTGCAGGAAGTTTTGCTCTTTTTCTCTTAATTTTTGTATTTGTTGCTTGATGTTTGTACTTTTGTGGTCTTTACGTTTATGCTTGTCAAAGGCCATTGGCCAAAAATTGGCGCCTGTCGTGTCTGGTTCTTTTAAATACGTGTTCTGGTTCTAATTCTATTTTCATGTTTTTCTGGTTCCCGTTTACTTGAACACAGGCAGTTGCGCTTGCTTGGATTTCACCCGCGTAGGCTGTCATACTGTATATGTGGCCTTAGTTTTGGCTTTTGATAATAATTTTTTTTATTATGTTTGATTAAGTGGTATATTTTTTAAGATAGTACTTAAGCTAAATGGATCCTGTAAATCATTTCTTTTCAGGCTTTCAAATGATTTCCATGGTGCTTGAAAGTATTTCGGTCATGTCTTTTCTAGATCTGCATTCCTCCTTCTCTATAAATCTCAACTGCAAACAAGAAAATGTGGCTGTTTTTTAAAGTGAACTGTCAGAAAGAGTGTGTTTTTCTGCTTTGTGTGTGACATTTTTAACTCACTTGGGAAGGAGAGTTTTCCCCCTTGCTTTTCCCCACAGACAGCCCATTTTGAAGGGTTAGGGAAAAAATCACAAAAAATACAAAACGTAAAGGAACGAAATGAAACTTTTAGATTTGAATATTTACATGCTTGGTTAGTTCATGCCAAAATATTGAAGTTCTTCCTTGAAAGTTGAATATTTCTTCTTCATGTGCCATGTTGAAAATACCCCCAATTTTGTGGTCAGGATCACCGTGCAGTCACACACTTTGATCAGCTCAATGAACACACAGTCAGAGGTGACTAGTTCTCCAGAATTGGTACCCCAAAGGGGTAGTGAACATTTTCCTCTATTACAGCTTAGAAATTAACTCCCAGGTAGCATGAAGGCTACTAATGTACTAAGTTAACAATGGAGAAGATGTGGTAGCAGTGATGGCACCACAATAATTTTCATTTTTAAGAAAAGTGCACTTTAAGTGCGAAAAACAAACAAATATGGCCGCTGAAAAGTTGCAGCTGAACATGTGCATCGAATGTTGCAGTCAAACACACACACTGTTTCAATTTATTGCGTGGTGATTGTTTTAAATCATCAATAAAACGTCAATTGAACTGTGACGACAACGCGATTAATTTTGAAAAGCGTGTTGCGTAATTATAGACTCCTGAAAATGACCGTTCCGTATTCACAAGCGGAGTCATGCTATGGTGTGTGCGGTGCCTGTTCGCTACACACAGTGTCATTTATCTCAAGCACAAGTTCAGCTTTTCATCTTAAAATAGATATGAATTACCTTACAACCGATACCATTTAACAGAAATAAAGCAAACTATTAGTTTTCTAGAATTTTTTTTGTGAATGGCGTCACACTTATGATGCACGGAACGCCACGACTTCAAAGTCCAATTGTAGCAGACGAACGCTGCCTGGCCAGAAGAGCGAGCGTCTAAAACGACTAATCATATGTACACATCGAGTGATGATGTTTGTGCACAAGTGTGTACTGCTAAAAATAGCAGAAGCACAAAAATCTGTCAGAACAGAACGAGAATTCCCCGCGCTTTCATCAGGTCAACCCTTCAACTTGCTTGAAGACTTTTCCAGCCCTTCACTGTGTACGCGGTGCGTGCACGATGCCTTTTTTAAAATTTTTATCTCTTTTTGATGTGTATATATGAGTTTAAATGTGTGGTAAAGCGTAATTTTAGTGAAATGGGTCGATAAATCCCAACACTGGCTTATTTGTCTCATTGGATTGTGTGTGGCACAGTGTGTCACACTTGATCGTTGATGAACGTAACGGCATCGTCTCTGTTTTAAGAATTTTAGCATGATGAAATATGCCCACTGTTGTTAGATGACATGTATCGACACAAAAGATAAAAGGTCTTAAAAATCAAAGTGGAAAAGCCAGTTTTAGACTTGATCATTGCCTGAAGATATGTCATGTACCTCACGGTGTCACATGTAATGTCAGCGGTGTCACATGTGAAAACGTGACACAAAACATGATTATCATGATGATACTTTTGATTTTTGCCTAGAAATTAATTTAATATATCTGGTTCTTATGCACACAATAGCTGTTGATCATGCAAAATAATGATAATGCACAGACTCTTACAAAATAGTGCAAACTGAGATCAGTCTTAAATGTTTTCACAGTGGCGTCGTGTACCTCACGGTGTCACACTTTTCAAGTGCTTATATCTGTACAATATGAAATGTTACATTTGTGTTTTCTATCTTGTTTGGTTCCTTTGTTGTCCAACAACCACAAGATGCAGCAATTATTTTGTATTTTTGTATATTTCAGAACTTTGAGCCATGTGGTATCACTCCGTGATGCACGCAATGCCAAGATATATTTTTGATTTATTATACAAATTACTAGAAAACCAAATGAGACCCAGCTTTTTAATTTATGTTCCCTTAAGCTACATTGCTTTAGCTTTCAAAATATGGCAAAAGTAAAACTATACCTCTATCTTTATTTTTGACTGCTCTGCAACCTTTGGGGTACCAATTCTATATTTTCACACAGGTGAGAAGGTCTTTGTATGCACAAAATAACATGAATAAAGTAGACTTTGCTCAAGGTAAAAAGAAAGGATTATTAGTGACATTACATGAATAAATGTTACAAATTGTTACACAGGGGAATTTGGAAAAAAAAGGAGCACACTGGATGCTTCAGTCCCTATGCACTGTTTTCCTAATAATCAGTGTAGTTCTGCTCTGAGTGATACAGTTGGAAGCAGGTGATGGTCTTGTTGGGCTAGCATAGTTTGTCACAGAGGGCAACCCCAAACTTTATACACCAGTTGGGGGTTTGCCGCAGTTGAACCTCCAGGTATCTCCTGCTGCCAGCACTGCACACATGGCACTTCCTATAGTTCTTCCTAGTCCTACTGCTGGGGATGGGTGGCAGAGGGCAGGAGAAGTGCTCATTCGGCTTGCCACTCAGTTCTCTTATGCATATCTGTTATGACAATAGAATTTAGAAAGTCTTCTGTCACAAACTGATTGAAGAAATCATGGGGGCGTGGCACTCAGCTGGGACATGCAGGCCACAAGAGCCTGAGAACGGAGGCAAAGTGGGAGAAAAACTAAAATCTTCTTGAATGAAACCTCCATCAGACATGTGACTCACTGTGCTTGGCCCGCTGACCGCTCGCCTCTCGTGATGTGTACTCCCACCTCCCTCTCCCACTTCACTGTCGTCTGAAACTGGGTCACTGTCAGTACCTCCTTGCTGGCAGCTTGCATCACTTGATACACTTTCACCATTGTCTTCTTCATACTCCTCAATGTCCAGTCCTTTAGTCTGAAGCACTTCAGTCACTTCAGCAGCAGTAAAACGGCGCCGTCGTGATCTACTTTGCTCCAAAACTCGTACTCGCCTACGATGCCATTTTCGACACGAATGCAGATTAGCCAGTCACGTGGGGTGCCGAAGTCAGTTGTTTCCCGACGAGTGTATGGCTACGGAATCTCACGAAGTAATTTTCCACTTGACCCTTGACATGTTTGCAGTGACCAGCGTAGCTTCGGTTGGCATGCCACAACACGAGGGAAGCGTCGAAAAAAATTTTAATTATTGAAACCGCTATCGCGTTCCGTCATACGAAACCGTGCCTTACGTAACGAACGCTATAGCATTCCATCGTACGGAGTGAGTTATCGTGATCCTGTAGATCCACTTGTTATGTTTCTCATAATAGCAAATTATCTTCTGCACATGGTGCTCAGTTTCGGCCTGCTGCCATCTTGGATTTGCTAGGTTTGCCAGATTTGCTATGACAATTCAATTTCACACACATGCTTACCTCTAGATCAGCTAGCAACTGGCATCTACCTTTAGCTTGATTTGTTAACGTTAAAAAACTTGCCTCAGCATAGAAGAGCGACTTGATTAAAATTTCAGTCCTGCCCATTTTCTGGATTTGATACATTGTCAGCATGTATACCAAATAGGCCTAGTAATGAAGTGTAAGCTTTGAAATCGACTTATTTTTCGTCTGTAAGCATTTGGAAAGTCATGTGACCTGGAGCAAGCCGTTTAATTTTTTGTTTACTGTGTTCCGTTGCAAAGGGGTAGAGTCTAACCACTAGAATTAGTCGTTTGTTTTATGTATTCTGCTCAAAGGTTTGGCCTAATTGCTAGAATGTATCCATTTATTTTATGCATTCTTCTAAAAAATTTGTTTCATAAATAAAAGCGGATATGCATTGAAAATGTGTCTGTACTTGATTAAGTTGGTTTAATGCTACCCGTGTCCCACTCCAGATTTTTGTTGTTGATTGAAATATGTAGGCTGGTAGTAATACTCATATGTTAAAAAGGTAATGCAAGCCATAGTAATGTTCAGGAGATTTACAAACACACACACACACACACACACACACACACACACACACACACACACACACACACACACACACACACACACACACACACACACACACACACACACACACACACACACACACACACACACACACACACACACACACACACACACACACACATGTATGCCAAGATTTGTAGGAAATTTTTCTGATTCTTTGTGCTGCTTGCTCTGAAAGACCACCTCAGTGACTCTTATTCCGATAAGCCAGAGGCTGAGGTTTCGCATCTCATACTGACAATAAAGAACCTCCAAAGAAACAAGACTTTTTTTTAGGGTGAAGACAAGGTTGAGGTTCATTCACGAGATGGGATTGCGGGGTGTTGCATATTATGACAATCTGCTTTACCTCGGGTATGTCATTCACATAACATGAACCAATTTTGTCCAGTATCTCAATGAGACACAGAGCAGAGTTTATTTCAAATGGCCATTTTTGAAGATCATCCTTTGTGTTTCATTGCGTTTTTGAGGAGAAGCAGTTTCCCAGTTATGGATCTTTGAAGTATAAAACTGAAGAAAGTGCCTACGCCTGTGCCCAGTCAATCAGGAATCAAACGACTGTGTTTTAAATGACTTGAAAAATCGGATATGAGTGATGTTAATACCTTACGAATTTTGTCGTGACTAGTATACTTCGCAGTTAAAAGCCCCCAAAACCTGCTCATTTTCATGTTAATAAACACTCATCCATCCCTCATTCCCTTGACCTTTCTCAAGCCTACAGCATCCCATAAAACAAGCAGATCATTATCTTTCAAGTTGCACCTATGTGTTGCCTGAAAGTGGAATGTTTTTGTAACTAGATAATTAGTGCGTGTGAAATGTCTGTTAATTACTATTTAAAAATGTGATTTTTACTCAGATTCAGTTGTGGATGAAACAAAGCCAGTGAACAAAAGCAGTATAGGAAACAAGAAAAGCCCACAGCAACAGCAGCAGCATCAACAACAACAACAGCAACAGCAGTCTCCAGTTCAGGGTCAGACAGGAATGGGGTCACCTGGTAAATGCAATGTCCCATGCCCAATTTGTGGGAAACAGTTCAACAATGTCAGCGCTCTGGCCAAGCACCGTTTGACCCATTCTGACGAGCGGAAGTATCTGTGTCCCGTGTGCAAGAAGGGTTTCAAGCGACAGGATCATCTGTAAGTACTGCCTTTATTTGTGTGTGTATGTGTATGCATATGTGTTTGTGTATTTGCATGCATGAATGTGCATTATGTAATGAAACTACATTTTGTTTATCTCGACGAGTATGAAGTGCGTATGAGTACATGGGTATATGTCCAGACCTGCCAACCAGTACGATTTTGGCGTATTATTTTACGATCATAATTAAATAATACTAAATTACGATCGAGTAAAAAATGATACGATGCAAAAAAACAAAAAAACAAAAAAAAAACGATTATAGGTCTAGTAGTGACTTTGAGCCGAGAGCGCCACTGAGAAGACAATCACGATCGGTAAACAAGTGGACTATGGGCGCAGCCATGTTTGTCATTATAAATGAGAATCTCGTCAAACGAGAGTCTCGTACTGGGTCAAACGAAAGTCTCGTACCGACTGTGAGACTTCCGTTTTTGCAAAAAGAAAATGGCGACACGAGGTAGACCGCGTGGTAGTGGCAAAGGAAAACGTGGTGGTGAAGCTGCTTTGGGCACCGGCAGTGAAAGTGTACAGAAAAAGGCAAAAAGAGAACAAAAGTTCATCCAGTCGTACTCACAAGAGTACCCATGCATCACTGCATCGAAAGTGGGAAGCACATATGCAAGGTGCAGTGCTTGTGAGTTCGATTTTCTAGTTTCGCATGGCGGGATCGACAATGTAAAAAAGCACGTGACTTCGTTGAGGCACATTGCAAAGGCATCAGCCTTAAGAAACACCTCTTCTCTTGTTGATTATATTCAAAGAACTGAAGATACTGATCTCCAGCCCATTCGTGCAGAGGCATATTTCACGGCGTTTTTGGTGGAACACAACGTGCCACTTTCAGCCTCTGACCATGCTGGACAGTTGTTTAAGAAGATGTTTCCTGACAGCAACATAGCAGATACCTACAGTTCTGCAAGAACAAAAACCACATCCATTGTGAAGGAATGTGCTGAAGATAGTAAGGCTGAACTTGTGCAGTGCATGAAGGGACCCTTTGTGTTAGGTACTGATGGTAGTCAGGAGGGGGAAGACAAGTTCTTTCCCATTGTTGTGAGAGCTGTGGATCCCCATGGAACTATCAAAACTGAACTGCTCAGTGTCCCCTCATGTGAGACGTCAGCCACTGGAGAACACATCTTTCAGTTGTTGGACTCTGAGCTAAGGGCTTACCAGATAGACTGGAGGAACTGCCTGGCATTTGTAACCGACAATGCCAATGTCATGATTGGGGTCAACAAAGGTGTCATCTCGTTCATCAGAGACAAGCATCCAGAGACCTTCTTGGCCAGATGTGTATGCCATCTCCTTAGTCTGACTGTGAAGAAAGCCATGAAGGAGTCTAGCAAGTTTGACCTTGATGACACAATGCGTCAACTGGCCTGGTATTTCTCCAAGAGCACTGGCAGACAGCAACGCCTGAAGCAGATCCAGAAGGAACTAGGCTTGCCAGAGCACAAGGTTGTTGAGCATGTTCCCACCCGATGGCTCTCTCTTGGGGCTGCCTTGGACAGAGCAGTTGAGCAGTGGAACGCTTTGGACAAATTCTTCAAGGAAGAATGCAGTGTGAAGACATCACATGCTTCAAGTACATCTAGTTCTGACCCACCTATGAGGCAAAAACTTGGGATTTCTTCCGGCGCAAGACCACCAAATTGTATGTCTTGTTCTATGCAACAGTCTTGGAGGTGTTCAACCAAGTCAACAAACTTGAACAGACCGACAGCGCCAGAATCCATCTGATCAAGAGAGACATGGAACGACTGTACAGACGCCTGCTTGTCAGTTATCTGAAGCCAGCTGCTCTGAACAATGGGGCCCTGATGGATGTGGACTTCAAATCCTCATACAACATGAAGCGTGATGAAGACATCTTCATTGGTAGCACCACCCGAGAACACCTGGACTGTGTGGAAAGTAAGCAGCAGCAGATCTTCATGGAGAATGTGAAGACATTCTACAAGGAGGCATGCAAGTACATGAAAGAGAAGCTGAACCCGGCCGAGGAAACTCTATGGAAACATGCAGAGTTTGCGGATGTGAACCTGCAGAAGTCAGTTCAAGCATCTTCTTTGAAATACTTCTTGAAGAAGTTCCCATGCACTCTGCCACCTAACACAACCCCTGATGAGCTGGAGGGAGAGTTTCTGGAGTACCAGGCAGCAGAACTTCCACCTGTGGTGTTGAACCAGCCATCAGCAGAACTGCAGTGGAAGGAGATTGGTGCCATGAAAGATCACAATGGTGCCACTAGACTGAAACATCTGTCCCAGTTCATGCTGTCAATTCTCCTCATCCCTGTGTCCAACTGTGGGTGTGAGAGAATCTTCAGTCAAGTGCGAAGAAACAAGACTGACTTTCGGGGATCCATAGGGGCAAAGACATTGGATGCTCTCATGGTTCTGAAGTCCAAGAAAGGGGGCCCATGCTACAAAGCAGTGTTCTCTGATGAGCTCTTGAAAAAGTGCAAGTCAGCTACCAAAAGGCAGCACACTGAGCACAGTGCAACAAGCTCTACCGACACAACTCAGTAACTTTCAAAGTGTGCCTTGTTGGCTTCAAATTGTCATTTTGACAATGCAGTTTGTAGCGAAGCAGACATTAGAATTTATGTTTTTTGAGTGAATCATATGTGATTGTGCCTCAGTGGAGACAGACACTGGAACTCATAGTGATCAATATATGTGGAAAACAGACACTTGAACTCAGAATTTGTGATGCATGTGAAAAAAGACATTAGAAGTGATACATGTGAAAATATGTGTTCTTGGAGCCACAAATGACGAGACGAATCTACTTTATAATGAGGTATATAATTCTTTGTATACTTGGAATACTACTGTTTTTGAAAAAATACTATAAAAAATTTATAAAGGTACTATTGCAGGCTTAGAGGGGTTGGCAGGTCTGTATGTCCGTACATGTTGATGTGTGGTGTGTGTGTGTGGTGTGTGTGTGCGTGTGTGTGCGTGCGTGCGTGCGTGCGCGTGCGTGTGCGCGTGCGTGCGCGCGCTTGAGCTTGTGAATGTGCATCTATACGTTGTGTGTGTGCATACATGTATACTGTGCATATGCGCGTATGTATAAACATACGTATGCACACGTATTCATCATGTGTATGTGTGCTCGCGCACGCGTGTGTGTGTGTGTGTGTGTGTGGTGTGTGTGTGTGTGTGTGTGTGTGTGTGTGTGTGTGTGTTGTGTGTGTGTGTGTGTGTGTGTGTGTGTGTTGTGTGTGTGTGTGTGTGTGTGTGTGTGTGTGTGTGTGTGTGTGTGTGTGTGTGTACACGTGTGCATATATACGTTATGTAATGAAACTACATTTTGTTCTTATTGGCAAGTACGAGGTGCACATGAGTGCTTGTGTGTATGTGTTTACATGTGTTAATGTGGTGTGTGTGTGTGTGTGTGTGGTGTGGTGTGTGTGGTGTGTGTGTGTGTGTGTGCGCGCGCGCAAGCAAAATGTTTCTATGAAGCTACCTTTTGTTTGTCTAGGTGTGTGCGTGCATGTGTGTGTGCTTGTGTGTACATGCGGATGCATGTTTGTGCGCGCGTGTGTTTGTGCGCGTGCGCTCAAACCTAGGTGTATGCATGTGTGTGAAATGCTTGTGATGAAACTACGTTTTGTTATCTAGGTCCTTTCGATGTAATTTTGTTGTAGTTGGTGTTTTATTTGTTGGTGTTTTATCTTTGGGATAGAGTTGTTTTATTTTTTGGTGTTTTATCTTTGGTATAGAGTTTTGCATCTGTCTGTCTCTTTCAAACACACAACTGTATAAACACAAGCATGCATATACACAAACATGTACAAATTTGCAGAAAAATAGGCACACACACACACACACACACACACACACACACACACACACACACACACACACACACACACACCACACACACACCACACACACACACACACACACACCACACACACACACACACACACACACACACACACACACACACACACACACACACACACACACACATACACACACAGCTCTTTAAAAAAGCGAGTTAGTGGACACATGCAACAGATGGCGAGGAACATCTAGTGAAACTACTCTTTAGAATGTATGGGTTGCTGGATACCACTATTTATGGCTTGCAAGTAAAATGGTGACTTACGGGGAAGCTTAATATATTTCCTGATTAAATTTTACCTTAGAGCTCAAAATGGTGACTTACGCCGGTAGTCACGGGAAAGGTTAATACATTTCCTGATTAAATTTTTTTTATCTTTGAGCTCATTGTATGATAACTTTAGGATTACAAAATATAGGGAAAGAAAATCTCAAAATCATCCAGACTGACCATCAATATGTTTTGCTGTATTGCCAGGCTGGACAGATACCAGCACGGCAGCAGCTTTGCCCCCCTTCATCACATTGAAGAATGATTCATAATCATATGCTGAAGTCAGTATGTCTTATACTCTTCATTTTTCTTGAAAAATATATATACAAAAATTATGCACCACACACAAATAGGACTAAACCACTCACTTTAAAACCACTCACTTGGTTTTGTCCTATTTGTGTGTGGTGCATAATTTTTATTTAAATATTTTTCAAGAAAAATGAAGAGTATTTCCAACACCACAATGGCAAAGATATTCCATATTGTGAATTCTAAAAGTATGTCTTATAGTTTTGTCTTTTAGTTTTAATTTGGTTGGATTTTTTTGTTTTGCTCATTCTAGTCATGTGAAAGGATGAAAATTCCTTTCTGATATTGTTAAATATATGAAATATTGTTTCACTTTGTCTTGCTGTTAGTGTCAACTTGACTTGTTCTAAACTGAGCTGTGTTACATGTTTTGATGTCTTAAATTTTTTGTGATATCCTCTGTGGTATCTTATATACTGTTGTCATATTTTAATTTTTATGCTGATGTCAGTTCTACTTTTAGTTTCTTTGATCTCTTTGTTTTTGTTTTTTTTAAGAGTCATGTATGTTTTAATCTTTCGTGCTCTGAATTCTTTTTGAATGCGTCTATAGATGCATGTTGTATTGCCCACACTCTGCTGGCAGTATGTTGCTACACAGTCTGCTTATGCCATTCTTGATGGGCATGTATTCTGGGTATTTCCGTGTTGCTGTAAGCCAGAGCACATTCACATGACTTGCAGAACTGTACATATATATATTTAATGTTCTCCTTGGATATATATGTACACTGTGGGAGGTTTTGGCTGTGACAGTAACAGGTCTACACACGTCAACCTTGGAGAACAGAAAAGTTGGCACTCTTAGTCTTAACCTGACAGGTGGGAGATACCTAGACAGAATCAAACCCAGACCTTTTGATTGGAAGTGTTGTGTCTTGTCTACTTGACTGTTACACCTTTCAAATGCTCATTTTGAAGAGACGCATAGGAGCAGATCTAAGAACTCTGTGAGGACATGAGCACAGTTAGTTGACTAGTCTTAATACTCATAATCAGTCATATGAAAGGTTATTAACAGTTCACCATCTCATTGGCCATCATAATTCAGTTATCATCCCCCTTTATCACACTTTCCTTTGATGGTTATATTCGTCAGCTGTATCACTGGAAATGGATTCCCCACCCCCACCCCCCACCCCTTTGGGGATGCCATGGGCTCTTTCAGCATAAATAGTATCCACACCTTCTGGAAATTTCCTGCTAGAAATATCCTCTTTTCTGTCACTGTCTTTGTCACTTTCTTTGTTTCTGCCTTGTTCCTTTGCTTTCTGCCATTTCTTCCTATCATTTTCTGCCTTACTCACTTGCTGATCCATTCACCTGTATGTGTTCAATAAAGGTTTATGTACTTTCTGTTAGGATTGATAATTGGGTACATATATTATTTTTATTGCATTTTTGGGTTTAGGGAAATGTGATATGCTGAAGCAATTTTAGGTGATTTAGGCCTGTTTTTTATATGTTTTAGTATCCTTAGTTATTCTTAAATTTGTAGTCTGATATGTTTTTGAAATCCCCTATGTGATGAATTTGAGGGAGTGGTCAACACATGGGGCATCTCCTTAGAATATGTGTGCGAATGCATTGATATGTGTCCTTAATTTTCTTCTCCTTTTTTTTTTTACCTGTTGAAGTGTTGTGTATGTTTTGAAATGGTTATAGACCTGATATGGCTGTACACAGTTTGCTGGGCTTTACAGTAACAATACTAATGACCACCTGTATTTTGACATGATGAATGCTTATCTGGTATATTCATTAATTGTACCTTGTATGTATTGCAAAGTGATTGTAAATGTTTTGTATTATTGAAAAACTGAAAACAAAGAAAAAAAAAACTTTTTGTTATAGTGCTTATATATTTACATATTCATTAATTGCAGATTTTGTAATTTTTCTCTCATGATTTGATGTTCTGCTTGTGGACTTACATTGTTTTCAGATATTTTTGCATTGTTAAAATTTATGGTAATTTTCTCCTGCTCGACAAAACACCAGGGAGGTCTTGCGGTATTTCTCCTAAATTTTATGTATTTGTTCTTTTTTGTCTTTAGTGCATGCTAGACAAAGGCTAGTTCGCCAAACATTTGTACCTGTCTTGTCTTGTTATATTAAACAGGCATGCTGATTCCTTTGTTTTTCTGGTTACAAAATTTTATCTGTTCTCTTGTGTTTGTGTCATGTTACAGCAATGGACATCAGATGACTCACCTGGATAAGAAACCATATGGGTGCCCTCTTGAAAACTGTGACAAAGGCTACTGTGACTCGCGCTCATTACGCCGCCACTTGGAAGCCCATCACCAACTCTCATCAGCTGTTGCTAACATACATGTCCAGACCAGCATGGCTGCCTCTGGCATCACACCCCCTGCGCAGCGAAACGGCAAGGGAAAGTCCTCAGAGGCAGCAGCCTTGGCTGCAGCAGCAAAAGCAGCAGCTGCAGCCTCAGTTGTTTCAGCAGCAGCAGCAACGTCTGAAGGAGGGTTGTCTCAGCGCATCATACATTCTCCTTCATACAGTGCGACATCAACCCCTTCGCCTAGTCAAGGATCAGGCAACAGCCAAAACCAGTTTTTTCACTTTGAAGTTCAGCCCAACAAAGTGGGTACCACTGGCGGTAGTGTAGCTGTAAAGGTTGACACAGATTCTGGGGAGCTTGGACTTGGCAAACTGCAAGAGGTTGCGTTGCAACATAAAAACATGCTGCATACCACTGCTGTCACCACTGGTGACCAAGGACAGCAGCCACAGTTTCAGGTAGGAGAATGGTTTCCGTTACTTTGAAGATAATTAATATTTGTGAAGCATAAAGTAACATTGAATTCACAGATGCATACTCTGACTTGCATGTTTAACCCTTTGACTCCCACATCTTGTCCACCAGCATCTTGCATTGTCAACCTTGCTAGCAAAGCAAAAACTTAACCATTTGACTCCCTCAATCTATCCGTGAGCTTCCTGCAGGAATCTGGTGGACAGGCATAGGAAGTCAGAGGGTTAAGTTTTTGCAGCCAGTGGATAGGGTGCAGGAGTCAAAGGGTTAAGCACTAGATTACTCGCTTACAAATTTTGTAATGCATTACATTTACCATGCGCCCCCCCCAAAGGGGATGCCGGGGCTCTTTCAGTATAAATAGTATCCTCAAAAATTTGGAAATTTTGTGCTAGAAATGTCCTCTTTTCTGTCACTCACTGTCTACCTTGTTCCTTTGCTTTCTGTCATTTCTTCCTATCATTCAGAATTGCCTTGCTGGTCCATTCACCTGTATGTGTTCAATAAAGTCTTAAGTACTTTCTCAGGATTGAGTATTGGTTACATGTATTAAGTGAATTTTTGGCTCTAGGGAAATGAGATATACGGAAGTAATTTTGGGTAATTTAGGCCTATTTTTATAAATATGTTTTAGTGTCCTTTGTTATGTTTAAATTTGTAATCAGGTATGCTTTTGAAATCCCGTGTATGATAAATTGGACAGGGTGGTCAACACCAGGGCCATCTCCTTAGATTATGTGCGCTAATCATTGATATGTGTACCTTATTTTGTTTTCCTTTTTTTACTGTTGAAATGCTGTGAACGTTTTGAAATAGTTATAGCCCTGATATGGCAGTTCGCAGTTGGCTGGGCTTTAAACAACAGTAACAACAAAAACATGCCTTTTAAACGTTTTTTTTTATTGTTTGTATTGATTAGAGTAGTGTGACACTTTCAAAAGAATAGTTTGAGTATATGTCGTCTCCATTTTTATGTACTGTAACATCTCCAGTCTGAATGATTTTATAATTGTTACTGAATGTGATATTCCAATTACACCAACTCTTTGTGTATTTGCAGGTACAGTTTCAACTTCAGCAAGCCCCAGCAGACATCCTTGCTGTGGTGCAGGCCCAACATTTTCAGCTTCTCCAACAACAAGCAGCAGCAACAAATTTTACAGACCCAACAACAACAACACAAACCAGTATTGGCTACAGATTCCACCACAGGTGCTCGTACCAAGAAGAACAAGGCAGCTACCAATGAAGAAGCTAAAGCCAAAACCAGGAACTGTCTGCTCAGAGCAATGAGGGCATTGCCATCGACAGTTTACCTGTGCAGAATGAAACTTCCTGGCAAGACAGGGCACAGGTATATACCAATTTTTGTTGTATTTTATATACACATTTTGTTTGCTGAAATATACCATATAGCATACTTCATACGCACATCTGTCTGTTACTATAACATATTCAAAAATTCAAAAGTTTGTGTGCAAAACTGTTGTACATATTTCAGTTGTTTAGCTGCAGTTCCTTCGGCAGCCAGTTTTGCAGGTCCTTCGGCAGCCAGTTTTGCATTGCAGTTTCTTTACAGGTTTTGTTTTTGTCCATTGCAAACAATGCAGTTTCTTTGCAGCTTTTTGTTTTTGTCAGTTGCAGACAGTGCAGTTTCTTTACAGGTTTTTGTTTTTGTCCATTGCAAACAATGCAGTTTCTTTGCAGCTTTTTGTTTTTGTCAGTTGCAGACAGTGCAGTTTCTTTACAGGTTTTTGTTTTTGTCCATTGCAAACAATGCAGTTTTTTTGCAGCTTTTTGTTTTTGTCAGTTGCAGACAGTGCAGTTTCTTTACAGGTTTTTGTTTTTGTCCATTGCAAACAATGCAGTTTTTTTGCAGCTTTTTGTTTTTGTCAGTTGCAGACAGTGCAGATTCTTTACAGCTTTTTGTTTTTGTCCATTGCAAACAATGCAGTTTCTTTGCAGCTCTTTGTTTTTATCTCCCCATGGGGATGCTGGGGACATTTTTCAGTATAAATATATCCCCACCTTGTGGAAATTCTGTGCTACAAATTTCTTATTTTCACTGTCTTTGTTTCTGCCTTGTTTCTTTGTTTTCTGTCATTTCTTCCTGTCATTTTCTGCCTTGTTGGTCATTTCACCTGCGTGTTTTCAGTAAAGTTTTGCATACTTTCTTAGGATTGATAATTGGATACATGTACTAAGCGCTTTTTTGCTTTTAGGAACTGTGATATGCAGAAGAAATTTTAGTTTAAAAATGACCCATTTTAATATGTCATAGTGTCTGTAGTTTTCTGGTATGTCTTTTTAAAATCTCCTGGTGATGAATTGGACAGCATGGTCAGTGCCAGGGACATAACCTTAGATTATGAGCACAAAAGCATTGATATGTGTTGTTTTTTCTTTTCCAAACTTTTTTACATTGTTTATGAGATATGGTGTACTTTTGAGATGGTTGTAGCCTGATATGGCTCTGTACAATGGGCTGGGCTTTAAGCAACAATAACAGTTTCATTTTGGTCTCTATCATGTGTCAGAAGTGTGGGGAAATGACAGACTCTAAACAGGCGGCTGGGGACCAGCAGCAGCAGCACCATCCGGAATTTCCACGTCAATCATGGCAGATCCTGGAGGAATGGGTTGGAATGGATGATACTGTTGAGGGGCATATTTGTTTAGTTTTCATTGTTTTCGGATGATGGTTCAGAATTCACTTAGCATTGCCTTGATGGTACACAGTGGGTGGAGGTGGAAAAATATTTCTCAGCATTTCAGTGATTTGTGATGCTTTGAAATATATGCAGTCATCTGATTGCTTTGATCAGTGCCAGCCATGTTCTTAGTGAGTCATTGACTGACATTGGCTTCTCCTTCTCCTTTAACCTGCATTGGATTGTTTGGAGTTCAGGCCTGTGCATGGTGGCAATGTTACGTTAAGGTTAGTGATCATGGAGAAGGAAAGCAATGAAAGAATTGCATTAGCTTTTTCAAACGAAACTTCCGATCAGGTAATGAAAGTGGTCTTCTTTGGTTATTCTAGGTACTTGTGATAGGCTGTGTGGATCTACTTTTCCTTACTTTCTCGTATTTATGACATTATTAGATGATATTGAACGTATCCCAGTTTGACTTTAACTAAGCTGTTGTTGAACGCAACTGTCATTTCTGCATGATTGTGTAATTTTTCTCACTTCTGCGCAATTGTGTAGTTTTTTTCTGCGTCATTTATTTGTGTAATTTTTCTATTTATCATTTATTTGACAACATTTAACTTGCCCCTTTTGAATTTGAGCTGGTGTTAGACATAACTGTCACTGCTGCACGATTGTGTCATTTTCTATATTCTTCACAACACAAAGTTTTTTTTTGTGTCTTGTCAGTTGTGTGTGACAATTCTGTACTTTGCAGGGAGATGCACTTTTCTTCTTTAATTGATTGTGGATATATGATAGAAAATTTATAATTAATCTTTATCTAACTCGCTCACTGCCACAAAGGGATTTTACCTATGACCCAACCAGGGGACAACTTAGGTCCTTTGACCCATACCTAGGAACCCACTGTATGGGAGTATACTGTCTAGAGTACATGTAGATTTGCACATGTGACAGAAATGAGGATTATGCTACAGAATGATTTGTTTACTTGTTTGTTTTTGTGTTTTTAATCATTTCATGAATGTTGTCATCAGGTATACAACTTTGTGGGAACTCCTGGCTCCGGGGACCAGTCACCAACATCACTGAGTGGAGAGTTGTCACCCAGCGTGGTGGCCCAAGTCAGCCCTAGTCCAAGTCCTGGTTCTGCCACTCCCACCAGCCCCTTGCACAATGCTCAGCATAGGCTGCAGTGGTCTGCACCTCACTCCCCACAGAAAAAGAAAGACAAAGACAGGTCAGTTTTGTGGAGCTGTTTCTGTGTGAAGTAAATGTAGGTAGCAACAGTGACAGTGAAAATTTAATAACTAACTGGACACATATTTTTAAAGTTGGTTTTAACTGTTTGACTCCTGCACCCTGTCCACCAACTGCAAAAACTTAACCCTTTGACTCCTGCAGCCTGTCCAACATCATCCTTCTTTGTCAACCATGCTGGAAGAGCAAAAACTTAACCCTTTGACTCTCACCCTATCCACCAGCTTCCTGCAGGAAGCTGGTGGATAGGATGAGGGAGTTAAAGGGTTAAGTTTTTGCAGTTGGTAGATAGGGTGCAGGTGGCAAAGGGTTAATCCTTTGACTCCCTCACCCTGTCCACCAGCTTTCTGCTGGAAGCTGGTGGATAGGGTGAGGGAATCAAAGAGTTAAGTTTTTGCTTTGCTAGCTTGGTCAGCAGTGAATGATGCTGGTGGACAAGGTGTTGGAGTTGAAGGGTTAAGAGCTTTTTATCAAAAAAAATCAAAACAATGAATAAGTCTGTCCATTAGTGTATGAAATATGGTTGTTTGAAGACTAACTTGTGACGTTAGACTAGTGAAAATGATTAAATGGGTCATTTTTATGAACCCAAGGACAGGCAGCGTTGAATACCTTAAACAACTCATTTTCTCAAAATAGTTTCTACAAGCAATAGAAGTTATGCCTGTAATCACGTAGGACAAAATCATCATCAGGCTTGTGAACTATGCACTTTCTCACTTGAATTTTCTTTTTATTATTAAAATGTAAACTTCACTTGCTTAACTCGGCATTGAGCTGCTGTTGAGAAACCTAAAAGGTTACTGCTTTGACATATCACTTGTCAGATTAAAACAATGTTAACACCTTTTTCTTCAGAATGCTTGTTATAGAAAACATTTAGCAGCTTTCAGCTTCTACAGCCGTTTGCATACTTAACCCTTTCGCTGCTATCATGTTTTGCTAAGGCACATGCTAAGAATTTTTTCAGAAACGGACAAAAATCACGCTTATTATTTTCAATTGCTTATAATTCAGAAGGCATTGAAGATAGATACATAAAAGTATATATCAAATGAAAGGAAATTGAATGAAAATTGTGTTTATGACAATTTCAAAATGAAATAATGTACCAGAGTGTCACATGTACTCTTTGAAATGCAATAAAAAAAATGTTAAAAGTCAATGATGATGTAATCAAGTGATGCAGGAGCTCACAGCAGTTTATAGCACACTTTGATTTGAAGATATAGTACAAAGGTCAGAAAGCGGTGTCCAGCCACAAAATAAGCACAGCCTAGCCACACATAAAATGAAAGGGTTTTATCTCCCAGTGTCTATCCCCAGTAAAAATGCTTCTGAGTGTGGTAGTTCTGGAAGCAGTCTTCCAAACACAGTCCTCTCCTTCCCCCTATTGCTCCCCTTCCCCTTCTAGCAGGCCCAGCAACAGCAGGTCCAGGCCAAACATCATCACCATGCTGCATTACCATACCTGTAGCACAGTGAAAGCAAGGATTCAAATTTCCACAAAATATTTTATGAAATAAAAAAAAGTCACCACACACACACACACACCACACACACACACACACACACACAACACACACACACACACACACACACTGACATAGGTAGCATGCTACTCCCCCATGCCACACCCCCTTTCATTTTCCTCAAGCAAACACTGCAAAGAAACCCAGTGAGTACTGCTTCTACCAAAGTGACTTCATTACAACATTGCTTCTGTCAGTATTATCACTGAATGCTTTCAATTTCCTATAAAAAGTCACACCAACAGTCTCTCTCTCTCTGTGTCTCTCTTTCTCTCTCTCTCACACACACACATACACACCCCTCAGCTCCCACCCTACTCCTCATATAAACACACACAGGCCATGGAGATAGTAGCCTACTCCTCACACAAACACACATAGGCCAGGGAGATAGCACAGGGCAGATGTCGACCAGAAAAACAAATCATCAACAAGACACACACAGCGTGGCTGACAACAAGCGAGCGACGAGTGACACGCCCACAGGTCGAACACACTGCCCACTCAGTCACTGGCTCGCTCGCTGACCAGGCCCAAACAAAGGGCTCAGCCATACAATACACACACTTAGCTGTTCTATTTATAAATATACTGAGAAGAAAGCAATACAATCATGTTATAAAATGAATAAAGCTCTTAAATACACCTACCTGCATCTGGAACAATCGGATCTCCATAGGCCTACTCTGATTCAGACGATCAGTCACCAAAAGCTTCTTCCACATCAAAATCTGGGTCGTTGGCATCAACTTCACGAAGTTCGAAGCCAGCTGGCTTGAAGTCTTCATCTCCACTGTCTTGATCTCGAAAAATCTGCAATATCTTCTGCAACTGTGTAGGTTCGTTGTGGGGCAGCCATAACTTCGAAAACTGAAAGCTCAACTTCGTAGCACCTTGCCAATCGATCGTGATAAGTTATGCAAATGTACTGACGTACTGATTTTGTTGCAAAAAACTCCAGCAAGTAACTCAGCTGTGTTGCTGTCTGAACATCACATTTTCAGGTCTTGGACATGCACTGGCCAGCATAAAACAGGGAACGTAGCATAGTTTACATTGGTTGTTTGAAATAAGCTTGATTTGCTCAGACTTTCAACACACATAAGTATACTATCGGTGAAAAGATAAAAGAATAAACTTTTATTTCTAAATAAATTTGAGAACAGTCTGCATTGATGACGGAGTACAGAGCTATTGAAAATGGTGAAATTCATGCTTTGCATCATGCTGATTGCCAGCAACACAGTGGACTACTACTGCCTAATAAATGAGTATTTATAAAGCACATAAGAATTTTCACACAAAGAAAGGTGTTCATAGTACTGCAGACACATAAAATTGTTTTTTGTTTTATTAACTGGACTGCAGCTGCATGTAAGTACATGGAGCACTTTATTCATGTTTTGTTTTCTTCCTTTGGTTTTCTTGTTTTTCCTTTATTTTTTAATTGTGTTATACAGTATATCCTTTACTGAGCCTCATGAATTTTATGTATAAAAATATGTGTATGAGTGTGGACACGAGACCACACGTCTGAAGTTAGTCCCATCCTGCAAATAAAAGTTGGCTTGTTTACTGCTGATCTGAATGTGCTTAACATTCCGTGATGCCAGTGTTTCATAGATACCATTGCCTTCCCCATTTCAAGACCTTGTGAGAACTAACGTTTCGTGCAGGCTAAAGGAATTGCCAGATAACTGCAAATAGATTTGGGTGAAGTACATATAGAACTGTCTGAGAGCAATTAATCCCTCTTGAACAAACTCCAGAACTTAATTACTTCTTTCATGTGAACCATACACATGTTACAGTATTTAGGTAGCTTAGTTAAAACAGTAATATTCAAGATTTCCATTATTCTTGAAGCAGAAGTATTCAAGATTTCCATTCTTAGAAAATCCCAAGAACATTACAGTGATATGAATTTAAGTTTCAAATACAGTTTTTATAGTAATAGTTTCAAGAGAAATAGCACAGTACCACACCTGTATTTTTGCAGAGATTTGGTTAATAGTCCTGCGTATGTTTCACTTTCAGTGACAAAGGGGAAGGACCAGTCAGGTGCTCTGTTTGTGAGCGTCGTTTTAAAACCCTCCCTGCACTTAATGGTCATATGCGACTTCATGGGGGATATGTGAAAAAGGTCAGTACTGTTTTAAGTGCTTACATTTCATTTATGTAATTTCCACTCAGATTGCTCTGTATTATCCAGACCTTGCATATTTCTCAATGTACATACATATTTAGTTTTTTTGTCTAATCATCCAAATACAAATCTCCAGGAAGAACAGATCACTGACAGGATGAATGGATTTCTAGGTTACTGATGCAGTTTCTTTCATCAGGGGATATGTATTGTTTAACATTGATTCCAGTGGCATTCGTGTGTGTTTAATTTCCCATTTCTTGAGGAATGGAAAGTGATAGTACCACCTCTGTTTTCTCTTCAGGACGGTGAACCGAAACGTTCAGGCAGCAAGAAATCAACCTCTACCTCTTCTTCCACCACCTCATCACCATCCACCCCAACTGACATGGGCCCCCCACCCCCTCCTCCCCGACCAACTCATGCCCCGTCAGCAGCAGCATCGAGCTCCAGTCAGCACTCCCCACTGTCTGCCTGCTCCCCTCAGCCCCAGCAACCTCCGTCTCCATCAGTACAGGTCCATGCAGCTGGTACAGCCACTGCCACCCCCCCACTCGCCTCTCCTCAGTCTGTGGCTGCCACAGCAGTTGGTGACCTGCCAGCAGGATTGCCGACCTTCTACCTAACGGACAACCACACCCTTCAGCCAGTGGGCATCAACCAGGTACCTGCAGAGGTTCTCCAGCAGCAGCAGCAATTTTTACAGCGCCAGATTGAACTGCAGCAGGTACTCCCCATCTGTCCCATTTCATTTTCTTGTTCATTCATTTTGTTCAGCATTGTGCCTGTCTTGTTATTTTATTTGCCCATTTGATTAAATTGTTTGGGATGTTTATCCTCCTTTTCTAAGATCAGACTGGATTCATTGCACTAGGCTTAATCCATTTACATCTGCCATATCTCTTGATTATATATTTTTCCATTCAGTCGATCATATGCTTGTATTTTCTCTTATTTTTGTATTTATGTGGGGGTGTATGATGTGTATCCATGTGTATGCACCAGTGTATGTGAGTATATATATATATATATATATATATATATATATATATATATATATATATATATATATATATATATATATATATATACACACACTAATATGGCATGACCACTTTTCAGATTGCAGAATTCATCTTGCTTACCCTTAGACATCATATCTGCTTCTCCTCTTGCCAGTTGTTAGCATTACTTACAAAGACATTACGATTTTATTTTAGTCTTTTTCTCCCACTGGAAAAAACTACAGGGAAGTTTTGGTCGTTTTCTCCTAATTTTTTGTATGTATTGTTCGTTCTTTTGTGATCTTACGTTTATGCTTGACAAAGGCCAGTTGGCCGAAAATGTATGCCTGTCTTGTCTGGTTGTATTGAAAATGCATTCTGACTCTATTTTTGTGTTTTTCTGGTTCCTGTTTGCTTAAATGCGGGCAGTCACACTTGTTTTGGATAAATTGTTCAGCCCTATTCGCCCATTTGATTAAATTGTTCAGCCCTAGGTAGTCTCTGAGCTAGGCAAAGCTGTTCTTTCAGCATCAAGATTGAGCTGCTGCTGATGGTCAAATCCTTTCCCCCCTTTTGCCATGCAAGTTCTTGTGTTTTTCTTAGCAGTGAAATAGACACAATCTTTCAACAATACATTTATTTGCATAGCAAGGTAACATTGATCAATTGACAGACAAAACCTTGTTAACATCTTACTGTCATAGGCATGCCATCTATAAAACAGTTATAATTGTAATTGTGCAAGATGATTTGATATGCCTCACCGGTTGGTGTCACTGGGTTGGTGTTGGCCGCTGCACACTTAAACACCACTATCTCCCTCAATGCCACAGTGTCTTGACTCCAGTGGAGAATTTCTTGAATATTCAGGCCACTGATGTTGGTTATGTTCTCGATTTATGAGATTGGCAGTCTGCCTTTCTTCCTTTTTGCCACTGGTTTTCCTTGGAGGATGGTTGCCATGAGGGCTGTGTTCTTTCTGCGCAACATATGGCCAATGTATTTTAGTCTTTTCTTGTTGATGGCCGCACTTTTTGACAAAAATGCTTAAGGTGGGTTGCCATTACCTACCTTAACCCCTTGAGTGCTGACATTTTTTGACATAAAGTGTTTTCCATGTGCCAGGGAAAAATGTTGCATCGCTACCATGTACATAAAAACAACTGTTGCTTCTAGATTTATGGGAATCTACGCATGAAATTATACAGAATGGTGCATTAGGCATGACTAAATATATTTTCAGATGATTTATGTAGCAATTTCTTGAATTTACTACATATTTGTAATATTTTGTGGAAATTCTCGTAAAAAAACTCATAACCGCTCGCGATAGAAACCAAAAAAACAAAGGAAAAAATAGAAGATATGACCCTCCTGATGAAATCTAAAAGTATTCAGACTTCGGATGACCTCCTACTGACAGATCACTGACAGCTGACAAGCTACAAATAGCCACGGTGTGCTAGTGCGCTGAGTGGCTTGACCCGGTGAAGTCCTTGGCTGACCGCATGCCCCCCCACCCCACCCCACTCCATCACCCTAGTCTTTCCCTTGCCACTTCTGCTACTACTCACTGACAGTGTTAGCTTATTCTACAATGTGGTCCTACCTGTCAGTACGCTGTGAAGTGTTGGCTAGCTGCCAGTATTGCCTGTGGCCGCAAACCCTTTGTGTCACATGCTCAGAAAATCAGTACTGTTTGTGTTGGGTCTGTCTGCTGCATATTTCATACCAACAGCAAATAACTACTGCTGTTTTCAACCTCTTCTTGTGTCAGAATTGTCTTCTGAATCATCCTACAGTCATTTGTAAGTTCTTGACTCAACTCTCATGCTTTCAAAGGCTGAAAACATGCAGCATTGCAAGACAGTCCTGGTGTCAGCATTTTGCTGAAAACTTAGTTTAGAACTCTTTTCAGATAAATAGAACCAGTCTGGTGAGAGTTGCATAGGTCAAAAAGTCATGTAAACGAAGCTAGTCACTTTTATGAACCCTCTCTGAGACTGACAACATCAGTCAGTGCTTCTGTCCCATTTACATTAGGCTGAAACGTGCGTCAAAACTACCTCCGTAAATTTTACGTATGTAGGCACCACAGAATGCTCTGAGAGCTCTGTAAATTTTACGTTGACGGCACTTAAGAGGTTAAGTGCAGTGCACATAGTGTGTGCACTTAATAAAATCTGTATGCTGTCTGTGGCATCTTTACATTCTATACATCCACAGTGGTTAGAAATTAAACGTCAAAACAAATGTAATTTGTAATTTCATAGTGTTCAGACTTTAACCCTTTGACTGCCGCACCCTCTCCACGAACAGCAAAAACTTAATCCTTTGATTCCTTCACCGTATCCACCAGCTTTGTACATAAAGCTGGAGGATAGGGTGATACGGTTGAGGAAATCAAAGGGTTAAGTTTCGCTTTGCTTGCATGATCGACAATGCAGGATGCTAGTGAACAGGGTACAGGAGTCAAAAGGTTAACTCAGTGATGCCGTGCCACTTCCGAAGAAGCGGCCGTCTGTGACATCATAAACAACGTACTGCTTCCAGGGAAGCGGCGGACATTATTAATTTTGCACTGTGTGAAGCGTCCTTGCTATTCAAGGGAAATCAACCAGTCATCAAGTTGAAACCTTCCACTACACAGTTCCTTCCCTTAGACTGTCTGCCAACACGTCTAATTCAGGCTTGTTTTCGCCGTACCGTAAGCGACTTGACTGATAATCTTTATTATTTTGTGGCATAAGTGACTGTGAAAAGGATCAAACTGACTGAAATTTTGCTGTTCAAAGCTTCTCCTGCCATCATTTGACTCAAAAAGACACTAAAGGTTGGAAAATATTTGACAATGAACTGATTTTATAATGTTGCATGTGTGTAAATATGACTTAAGAACTTTTTTATTTTTTGTATTTATGTGGCATTTTGACTTGACATTTTGGAAATTTTACCTGCATTTCTCATGCAAGTTGGTTTCATTTTTAAAAAGTAGACATAATGAGCTTTCTAAAAATGTATAACTTTATGTCTTTATTGCAAATAGAAGGGGCTCAGAATTCTTGTAAAACTGCTAAAAATAGTGCGTCACAGGAAATTTCCAGAGTCCATTTAGCCACGCCTTCATTGAGTTAATCTAGAGGCTTAGCGTTAATACCAAGCCAGAAAAAAGAGCTTTTGTTTCATAAACAAATGATAAAGCATTTCCGTTAAGATGAACATGCTCTTGTATGATATATTGGCTCTTCAGTCCACCCCTGAACATGTCGGCATTCAGTTTTATTTTTATTATTTCTGTATTGTAGATTGAACATTGTACAATTTCATTGTACAATTAGACCAAACATTTCATGCGTTTTTTGTTTTTGTTTTTTTGTGTTTTGTTATCTGACCCATTTCTACATTCCTATTTCATTTGTTAGCTCACCATTGTACCTGTTTCTTGAGATGGGCTGAATCTGTTTCACAGTAACAGTGCCTTCATCGACATGAAAGATGGGTGTCTTGTTTCTTTGTGTTTTTCATGTTAGGTCATAACTTGATGCTGATACACAGCATACTTGAGTGCTTATCTTTCTCAGTCTTCTCCTTTCATAGGCACATCATTCTCACATTTTGATGAGGGTTTTTTTTGGTAATGTTTTCTTATATCAGTGCTTTTTATAAATTCTTGTACTTAAATTTTCTGTTAATGTTCGGAGCATGGTTAGCTTTTTTTTTCTTTCAGAAGCATGTTTGCGTGTTGACCCACTGTGTAGACAGTTTTGTTGGACATTGTGTGTAAATGACTGTAGTGGGTGTGCATTCTAGATATTTTCAGATTTCTGTAAGCCACCAAACAATAACTTACTGGACTGTTAGTATGCTATTAGATGTTCTGCATGTGTATACATTTGAAGACATTAATATGCTGATTTGAAGTTATGCATGTCTGGTATGTTCGAATGAAGACATTAATATGCTGATTTGATGTTCTGCATGTCTGGTATGTTCGAAAGTGTTAACCCTTATCCTGGTTATAATTCGTACCTATGTAAACACTGTGTTTGGTCATATAACGAACAGAAAAAAAACAAAAAAAACGGTAGTAAGTTTAAATGAGCTATATCTCAAAAACTATTTGTTTTTGAACAATAAATGTTATACAAAATATGTTCAAAACTAAATGAGGAATACTGCTCATCAATTCATTATCAAATATAAATCAACATGAAGGTAAATACCTCTGCCAAACAGGTGAAATGTCAGGTGAGGACAGGCGTGTTGATGAGACTGTCAGTGGTCCCCAGAAGGACCAGGGGCAGGCTCACCAGGTTGCTGCAAAACCCTCTTGTAATCCACCCTGCTGTGATATACATTGAAGCATTCTGGCACACACAAGATTACATCACACTGCTCACACTTGAAGGCCGACTGTTTGCGCTTGAACCCAGCACGATCTTTTTTGGGTCTGTTGCATGCAACACAGTCATGCATGGGGCGTTTCCTCTTGGCTCCTTCTTTGGCAATGTGATGTACAGGCTTGTGCATGCCAGTCAGCCTCAGTGGGGGGTTCAGACTCTTCTTCCCTCTGCCAACTGGCTTTGGTGCATCAGGAGACTGGAGAATCAGCTGACGCACAATCTCTCTCCAGAACTGATAGTGTGTCAACGTATTGTTGGCAAACTTCCGGTGGAGACAGTAAGCATTGCAGAGTGCTACTGTGAAGAGATAGAAGAAAAGCTTCCTCCACCACTTCACAGTTTTCCTCAGCAGGGAATAATTAGCAATTATTTGGTCAGAAGTGTCCACCCCCCCATGTTGCGGATGTAGTCCACAATGCAGGTTGGCTTCCAGATGGGGTTGCCTGCCTCATCCCGCTTGTCCAGCTTGACTTCAGTGGGGCTGTGGATTGTTGTCAGCATATGGACATCGCGCTTACATGGTACTTCAGGGCCAGAAGATGGTCATTCTGCCTGAAGATGCTCTGTCCCTGGGTCAGCTCAACTCTATCTGCCCTCCTCTTCGCCTTCTTGAAGACACGTGGCATGCCTTGCCTGTTTGTACGCACTGTACCACAAGCATAGGTGTTCAGCAGATAGAGTTGGGTGAAGAGCTCTGGACTGGTGTAGTAATTGTCCATGTAAACGCGATGCCCTTGGTCCAACAATCCACTGTAGCTGAGAAGGCTGAGGACGGTGTGGGTGGTGGTGTTCAGCTCCTGCTCGATGCCCAGTGCCTCGGAGAAGTCGGTGCCTCGTGTGGAACCCTGGTATATATCCATGCCAAGCACATACCCTGACTTGGCCTCACATGCCTCATACATTTTGATGCCAAACTTGGTAGGCTTGGCAGGATTGTACACCCGGAAGCGGAGTCTGCCTTTCCAGGGACATGTCGCTTCGTCAAAGCTGATGTCCCTTTCTGGCGAGTAGACCAGGAACTTGGCCCGCAGGTGATTGTAGAAAGGCCTCACTTTGAAGAGGGGGTCGGTGAAGTCATCCTCTGTGTTGTCCACAAGATGGAAGTTACTGAGGATGGCTTCAAAACGCAGAGATGTCATGTTTTTGGAGAAAAATGGCGTCTCTGTAATTTCATCCGCTGACCAGTACTCTGGGATGGTAGGCTTGATGACGAGGCCTGTTGAAATGCAGAGTGCCAGAAACACCCTCATCTCTGCCCTGGTCAGAGGTTTCCAGTGATGCAACCTGGGAATAAACCCACTTTGTTTCACACAGAAAGAAAAAAATAATAAAAGCATAACATGTAACCACACACACACACTCGCATACACACACACACACACACACACCTATGCTTGCATAAACATATTTGCTAGCATACACATGCACACTCTGATACACAATGCTTCACTAAAACAATCAAAGAACATGCAATTATTTATCTAGAACATCACACACAAACACACTCATACAAACACACACAACCACATTTTTTCATTCAAGACAAAAAGAGAAAACCAATGATAGAGAGGGATTGTAACAAGTTCATTTACAGTGAGGAGAAAAACAAAATCTACCATTGATGCAAAAAATCATCACAGAGAAAAGCTCACACAAAAGAAACACATGAATTGCACAGAGAGGGAGCTAGGAGGAGCAGAGACAGAAAAAACAGAAGAGTGGGCAAATCGATGGAGGAAATAACTATTTCAGCAAAAAAACAAACAAACAAACAAACAAATGAGCAAACGAGAGATGAAAAAAGAGAGGAGAGAGTGTAGAAAGAAAGAGAAAGGGAACGAGAGGTAAAAAGTGAGAGAGAGAAGAGGTAAATAGAGAGAGAGGAAGACGTGAAAGGGGGCGTGTACGAAACAAAAAATGGAAACTTACCTAGAGTGTGGTTTCAGGTTGCCAGCATCGATCTTTCTTTGGGCGTAGAGGTTAGTCTGCTCAACTAAAAGATCGATGATTCTCTCATCAATAAATAGAGAGAAGAAATCAAGAGGTTGGGGATTATCGGGGAAGTTGTCATCAACGAGCAGTCGCGACTCTCTCGCGAATGGCATGTTGACGAGTTCGCCTTCCTCGCTCACCCACCCCTCCGCCACATCATCGTCGAAATTTCTGTTGGATGGGGCCTGGTCGATCTGCCTGGCATCTCCAGGAAGCATAAGACCCTCCAAGACATCTTGCAGGTCTTCACCTTCCCGGGCATCGGCGATTTCGTCCGCAAAAAATTCGTTAAAAAAATCTCTAAACTGGTCGCGTCGTCGTCTACCAGCCATTTTGAGTGTCGCCACACCCTCTGGATAAAATGACTCCACAAACTCAAACTCTCAGTCAAACTGCTGAATATACATGTTACAGGGCGCTTCAGTCAAGCAACTGCGCACTTGACATGGTCAGTGGAATTTTCCACTGAGGGGACGCGTCCTTGACTTCGCGAAAGTCGGTCACTGACCAGCGCGCCCATTGTCGCGACTTCCCTGTGCTAGCAGTGAGAAAGAGGCGCAACTATTGTCGCGACAAGCGTGATCAGGGTTAATGTGTATTTTTGATGTTTTATGTATGTATATACTGGAATGAAATTCTGGCCTTTGCAAGTTTGTGCATTCATTGGAAATCACCTTGTACTGATCGGGCGCTGTCTTGGTTGGATTGAACTCGAACCTGTGTCACAACAGCTTGGCTATTGCACCTTTTGTATCAGCATAGTTATGTAAGGGGAAATACTTTTTTTTCATCTGTTGCAGTTGTTTTGGCAAATAACAGATATCTCTCTTTTCTTTTTGTGTTCAAATGTCGAGCAGCAAGTGGCAGCTCAACTGAAGGAGGAGCAAGACATCCGTTCCTTGGAAGAACAGCTGAAGCAGAACATTCATGAACAGCAGCTGAGTTCCATGGCCCCCAGGCAACCTCAGGTGGTGGCCAACCCCATTACTGTGTCTCAAGTCAGTGAAGCACTCTCCGATGTGACTCAGGCCTTGTCCCCACTCAGGGTGGCTTCCCCGCATACGCAGCAGGAGGAACAGATCAAGAAACTTGTGGAAGGTTTCCAGCAGGTAGTGTATCAATATTATTACTTTAGTTGACTGGGCGCAGGTAAAAAAAACAACCCAATAAATGTGCGTTTAGCTTCGTGTCTCAGTACCATAATGTCTTAAATTGTTAAAACTGTGTTTTCCTTTGATTGTACATATGATTGAATTAAGAAGCATGCACTTCTTTATTACCAGAGCAGATTTAGAAACTGCAGCAAGATTTCCAACAGGTGTAGTAAATAGGTAAATAGTGTTTTTGTCTGCAGCTCCCCAGCCCCACATGTTAATTGGATTCGTGTGATTCTTGGTCTCTGGTACACTGCTCAATGATGATGCTCCATGAATTGACATTTTGCTTTGCTTGGGACTTGAGATCTGTCAGGAACACAAATGTTGCTGTGGCCACATTATTTACTGGCATAGCCTGCATCCGCTGTCTTACCGTTCGAGTGCTGGCCGTATCGCTCACCACATGATGATCAACAACATAGACAT
Organism: Monoplex corrugatus; assembly: GCA_030674185.1. Lineage (NCBI taxonomy): Eukaryota > Metazoa > Mollusca > Gastropoda > Littorinimorpha > Ranellidae > Monoplex > Monoplex corrugatus. The sequence goes on along the minus strand of JAPXFY010000012.1, from coordinate 38,669,751 downwards.
ACCCTGGATGGAGCTGGCTTCCCCTTAGTGCTCGAACCTATTGGACTGCACGGAGGAGATGGAAAATGGATGGACAGACGGAATAATGGTGTTCCTGTTTGAGCATGGCAGATCTCTGATCTGGGATGCCACCTGTGGTGACACCTTCTCTGCTGCCAACATCATCCAATTCGTCACCAGTTCTGGTGCTGTTGCTAAGCGTGCTAGGAGCTTAAAGTGCTCAAATGCTGTGCTCCCGCTGATAGATATTGTTTTGCGCCAGTATCCATCTAGACATCTGGCGTCCTTGGACTAAAATCGCCCATTCTTTTTGACCAGCCAGGATCGGCAAACAAGGCTAGAAGCAGCAACAGTTTTGAGACAGTCTGGCTGTACCGTAGGCTCTCATTGGCCATCCTCCGAGGGAATAGTTCTCAGCTATTTCTGCTAGACATCGCCATAAAGAATTACTCCTTTCACCCATTTCTTTGGATAAACAGCAAAACAATAAATAAATAATGCTGATGGTTTCCAGTGTAATTTTACTGTCGGTGCCAGTGTCACTGATTTAAAGCTGATATACATGGAAGAATTGCATTTTGTCAAATGTTCTTTGTCAGTTTATGTCTTTCATACAAGAAGACCTACTTATGTGATGAAGAAAAACAAAAAATAAAAAAGTATGTCCCTTAGTTACTTTGGCCTATTCCAGCTCAAGGAAACAGTTTTGAACAAGTCACTACATGGATACCTGTGTTGTGCTTTGAATATGACATTTAATTCTGCATTACCAGCCCCATAGAGCTGTATTTCCTTGCCTTATGTACATCCTCTTGAGTGTACCCTAGCTCAGCATCTTTGTGTGTGTGTGTGACAGAGGGAGGATTATGGCTTGGGTCAGGGGTGACATGCCCCAAAAACCTCTTGTCTTCCCATTCCCAGTAAAACTTACAAGTGCTTTGTGCCCTGGAGTTCGGTCATTCTTGGGTGGCTGCTTTTGGTGAATGATGAGAGTGTGCGCCTTGGTATGATTCTTGAATGAATATTTGGCGCCTAATAAATGTCATTATTATATTTGGCGCCTAATAAGTGTCATTATTATATTTAAACTAAGAGGTAGAGCAAGGAAGACCTGGCGTTCCACTGAGACATGGTAGCAGCAGCATTTACACATTATACAATGGCAGATGTGATGCGTCTAGTGTGTCGGCTAGTGACTGCATGCTTGTCACCTCTCACTTTCAGCCTGCATTGCTAGCTAGCACTGCTGCTTGCAGCTATGCAAAAAGAAGAGCAGAATGCGTAAGTTGCTTCCTGTCAGTACATAGCCTCTCCATCAGCAAGCCCTACGTTATTCCTCCTTGTGGCGACATGCAGTAACTGAGCATCTCACGGACTCCGGCTAAATCTTGAGGGACTCGGAGGAGGTCTGGTCCCCAGACGTGCAGCACGCAGGCCCACCAGCGTGTGGATATGCCCTGGTGCCCACGAACCAGATCCCCAAGCTATGGGTAAATAGCTCCACTGCCTTGTGGACATCTTGGGAGAGAATTAAGGCTAAGGGAGGTAACCCTGAAAAAAAAATCACCCTACTGCCTTGTAGGTTGTTGTGGGAACGACAAAGGCTAGCGGAAAGACCGCAAAAAAAAATGATGGAAGGCATCGGGAAACCACCATCGTATTCTCTGTAGAAAAATTATGGACAGACAAAAGAAGAAAAATGAAGAAAACAACATAAATAGGTGCTCCGTTTGTCCAGTAGGGACCGTCATGTGGCGCAGGTGACGCCAGACCATCAGCAAGCTACTGCGACCAAACTCAAACTCAAAACTACCAAAATCGCAACATGGAACATCAGAATATTTTTATAAAAAGGTAAATTAGACAATATCAAAATGAAGATGGAAAGGCTTAACATTAGTATTTTAGAACTTGGGGAAGTGAGATGGAAGGGGGCAGGCATGGTAATATCAGGAGAGTATACAGTAATATACTGTGGTGGAAACTCACATGAAAGAGGAGTAGGCATCGTAATGGACAGGGACAAATCAAAAGCAGGTAAGGAATACTGGGCTGTGTCCAACAGAGTTTTGCTGGTCATATTAGGAGGCAGACCAGTTGATATCAACATTATTCAGGTGTATGTGCCAACATCCGCAAGTACTCAGGAAGACATTGACAACTTCTACGAAGTATTAGAGATGGCCAAGGCCCATTGTAAATCACAAGAAGTTACAGTAATAATGGGAGATTTTAATGCTAAAGTGGGACAGGATAGGGTGGAGGATATAGTTGGACCTCATGGCCTTGGTACACAAAAGGAAAGGGGAGGGAAACTTGTAGAATGGGCACAGATGAATGAGTTCATAGTAGGAAACACCTGGTTTGAGCAGCCTAATAGAAGAAAACGGACTTGAGTGATCCAGGACATAATACCAAAAATCCGATTGATACATCCTGATTAATAAAAGATTTAGAAATTCTTTACTGTCAGCAAAAACACTACCGGACGCAGACTGCAACATTGACCTCAACCCTGTAGTGGGAAGATTTAGGCTGAAATTAAGGAAAAGGAAACAGACCAAAAGCAACATCAAACCAAATCTTGGACTCTTACAGACAGATAAAGTGATACGTAAAAAATTTATTGTACATGTTCAAAACAAATTCAGTGCTCTTGAAGACGGTGACAGTGAGGAACAATGGACAAAGTTGAGAAATTCAATAAATGAAGCTTGTGAAGAAATCCCTGAAGTAGATAGAAAAGCAAAAAAGAACTGGATGACGAAAGAAATTTTAGGCTTGATGGAGGAACGGAGGAAGGCAAAGAGAAACGAGGAGATATACAGGAAGATAAACAAAGAAATCAGGAATAGGTGTAATGAAGCTAAGGAAACTTGGCTGAAAACAAAATGCAAAAAAAATAGAAGACCAACACAAAACGGGTCTTCAGGGTCACGGCTGTATTTTCCCAGCCATTCTGCCACCCTTTAGTTGCGAGCCGGCGTCGCCTACGTGCGAGCCGGCGTCGCCTACATGTGCTATTTTTAGCCAGGCAGTGTTGACCAAAGCCCGTCAGTGTAGCGTGTCTTTGTGCTCCTGCACTAGTGATAAAGGGACGGGCGAAAAGGGTGTGGGGAGTGGAAGGGAAGGGGCGCGCAATTAATAGCCGGCAGAAAGTGGGCCAACTAAAGTATCTCGGATTTGTGTGCCGTGGGGTATGTACAGACAAAGAAATTGTCCACAGGAAAAATACATGCACATCAACTGGTTGCTTAAAATCGAAAGATGGCACGCTTATCATGGAAAAAGACAAAATATTAGACAGATGGGCAGAGTAGATTAAAGACCTTTTTGAAGATGACAGAAATAAGAAAGAACTTTGAAGGACCACCCATAATGAAAGATGAAGTTAGAGCAGCACTGAAAAAGATGAAACCAGGAAAAGCCCCAGGACCAGACAACATTACTACAGAGATGATTGAAGCCCTGGAGGAATTTGGTATTGAAAAAATAACAGTCCTCCTAAATGGAATTATGACACTGGAAAAATCCCCAAAGATATGTCAAAATCAATTTTCATTGCTCTTCCAAAGAAGACAGGGGCTATAGAATGCGAACTCCATCGCACAATCACTTTGATGAGTCATGTAACAAAAGTCCTATTAAGAATAATCATGATGAGGACAAGGAATAGAATCAAAAGAGAAATAGCATTTGAACAATGTGGATTTGTGGAAGGGAAAGTACCTATTAATGCCATATACATCCTGAGAACTATCATAGAGAGGTCAGTCAAGATAATAAGGATTTATATTTATGCTTTGTTGATTACACCAAGGCTTTGTTTGGGTAAGACATGAAGAACTGATCAACCAATTAGAAAGATTCAGTATTGATGGAAAAGATCTACAAATAAATATGTATTGGGAACAAACAGCTGCAATGGGAATAGAAAACGATATAAGCTCTTTCCAAAACATTCAAAAGAGGTCAGTCAGGGTTGTGTTTTGTCACCAGATCTGTTTTCATTTTACTGCGAAAACATCATGAGAAACCTAGAGGAAGACCCAGGATTAAAGGTTGGAGTAAAAATGATAACTACATTCGATACGCTGATGACACTGTGCTAATTGCCAGGGCTTAAAACGTTCCGCGTCTGTGCGGAATTCCGCGATTTCGGTTTGTCAAAAAAAAAAAAAAGGAGCAAGGCATCCGTGATCGGCTTGCAAGCGTTCATAGCAATGGCGCCTAAGTTATGGCCCCTGATTTGCCCCCGGATACCCCCAGTTTCAGTGTTTTTTTCCTCCTCCTGTTTTAAGCCCTGAATTGCAGAAAATGAAAGGAACCTACAAAACCTTGTGAATATACTAGAAATAGAAAGCAAAGGTAAGGGGTTGGAACTAAACAGCAGGAAGACTGATGTCATGGTGATCAGTAAAAAACATGAAATCCCCCCATACAAAATAACAGCAAACGGCACAACCTTGAGACAGGTTGATAAGTTTAAATACCTGGGAACGATCATTTCACCAGACAGCAGATGCACATCAGAAATAGCCAGCAGAATCGGCCAAGCCAAAAAACAGCATTCAAGAAGATGAAAAGCATTTTTACCAACAAATGCCTATCAATTAACATCAGGAAGAGAGTTCTTGAATGTTATATAGAACCAATACTGTTGTACGGTTGTGAGGTGTGGACAGTCAACAAGCAAAGCCAGAAGAAGATCGAGGCAGCGGAGATGTGGTTTCTAAGAAGAATGTTGAGAGTTCCATGGACAGCAAAGAAAACAAACGAGACAGTCTTGATGGAGGCAAACACAAATAGATCATTCATAAGGAAGATTAGGAAAAGGCAGGCAACATTCATAGGCCATTTTATGAGGAAAGGGGAATTGGAACACCTGGTCACAACGTGAAAGCTAGAGGGAAGGAGAGCACGGGGTAGACCCAGGGAGAAGATACTAGATGGACTTGTAGAGTGGCTGAAGACAGGGAGGATGGAAGAGATACTTGAGGCAACAAGAGATAGAGACAGATGGAAGTCCATGATCATCAACGCCATGCGGCAAGGCACCTGATGATGATGATGTACATCCCCCTCCCCTCCACACACTTCCATTTTTGTCTGTGTAGTCAGCTGGGCTTTTCAAACAGTAGTAATGATTTTGCCAGTCCTTTGAACTGTCTGACTATTGGTATGTCTGGCTCTTTTTCTTTGAATCCACTTGCTTCTTCTCCTGCATTCCATCCCATCCTTTGATTGGTGAAAACAGTTCACTTGTCAGTTTAAATTGAAATCATGTTTGTTGATTCTCACTGTCAGCATCCTTTCTCTTCCCTTAGTGAACTTGTGTTCAGCAAAACCTAACCATATAGTACCCTTCTCATTTTCTTGCTGTCACATCAGAAAAAGGTATTAAATATTTTGAAAGATCAGTGCTGGGTGTTTATTTGATGTTAGTTAAAGTTTTCTCAGGTGAGTTTAAAATTGTTAAAACTTTGGTCTTGTTAATTTAAAAGTTATGTTTCTTGGTTTTGTTTTAAAATTAGTAAGATTTTGGTCTTGTTAGTTTAACATTTTTTAAGATTTTGGTCTTGTTGATTAAAATTATCAAAGTTTTAGTCTTATTAGTTTAAAGTTATTTAGGTTTTGATCTTGTTGGTGTAAAATGTGAAGGTGTGTTGTAATGGGCAAAATTTATATAGTCTGTGTGAGTGTGTTGTCACAGGTGGACATTAGGTATGTGTTGCCACAGGTGGAAAAGCTTCACCTCTTGATTTGCACACGTTTGCTGTCAAAACTGTTATGAAAATGTTATTACTCTTTACAATGGGCAAATAGTCAAACTATGTTTTGATAATGACACTGACCTGAGCTGTATGTGTAGATGTTTGTTGCAACAGGTGGAAGAGCTACACCGCCAGCAGCAGCAGCAGCAACAACAGATGACCTTGCTGACACCACAGCAGATAGAGCAGCTACAGCAGCAACACAGTCAAGTGGGTCTGCCGCTCCTGCAGCCTCGAGCACTCCAGGAGGTCCTGCAGGAACAGCTGCAGCAACAGCTACAGCAACAGCAGCAGCAGCAGCAGCTTCTCCAACAGCAGCAGCAGCCAATGGACAGTCTGCAGTTGGGGCAGGGACAGGTTTTGTTACAGCCTCAGTCCCTGTCTTCCCTCAGTAGTGGAGACAGTGAACAAAGTAATGTCGTCAGTATAAATTCTGTTGTAGTATCCACAGTTCCTTCTGTTAGCCATGCATCCTCTGTAAATCCTATGACCCCAGGCTTGCCTGGAGGAGTGTTGTCCAATGGACAGCAGTTACAGGTTGGGTCAGGGTCTCTGGTCAGTCTGCCCAGTTCCACAACAGCTGCTCTGAGTTCTGTGGTGCAGCACACGACTGCACCACTGATGACCAGCACTCAGCCAGTTACCAGTGTAGAAACTACTGTTCCTACTATACCATTGACTGTCAGCCTGCCAGAACAGTTCATAGGTCTCAATCAGCGGCAGTTAGTGGTGTCCGCTCCAATGTCCATGACGGAATCTGTGATCCATCAACAGCTTGGTGTGCCATCAGTGCAGACAATGTCATTGGGAGAACCTGTGGACATCCAGGACCCAGCCATGTCGCAGCTCATGGGACACATGAGTGACTTTGAGGGGGGTGTGGGATCAGAACTGCTTCATATGTCCAATCCTCACTGTGGGGCCCTCAATGACGTACTTTCAGGTGGGGTGTTTGGACAGCAAGGATCTGCCACGGACAAGTTGCCTGGGTTCCAGTCTTTTCAATCCCTCATCTCCACGGATAGTGGTCTTAGTCTGCCCTCTTCCACCCATCTTGCTTTGGACAGTATAAAGCAAGATGTGATGTTGTCATCTGCAATTCATGCCACTCCACTTACTCAGAGTGCAGATCAACATTCTGACAGACTTCTTAGTAACATTGATGAAGTTACTCATACATCTGCCATCAAAACATCCCATTCAGAAATCAAGCGCAGACTGTCTGCAGATCTTGAGAGTAGCCGCAAGCTTCAGTCATCATCCAGCCTTACCATCACATCTTTGCTCAATAAAGGACCAGCATTCGCAGGGCATTTCCTTAAAAAATCTGATAGTGGGAGTAGTAGTCTCATCTCACCACCAGCTGGACGGGTACGTGTGCGCAGCAAATCTGGAGATGTTCACAAACTCATGCGGTCAAAAAGTGTAGACAATTCTCTGATAAGACAGCGCAGCAATACAGAAGAATCTATTTACAGACATCGTAAACAGAGTGGTGATGAAACCTTCATAGGTCGTTCAAAGAGCCATGGGGAAGACTACCTGTCTCAGTCTGATGGGGCAGGTGTGTTTCGCAACCCTAGTTCCCTACCCAGCCCCTTTAAGATGAAGAGGAAACATCGACCAAGCCCTCTGTTCATTCCACCCAGCCTAAGTAGTTTCCAAAGCCGCCTTCGCTCTCCCAGGGTATGGGACGGTAGAGAGGGGAAAGGGAAAGGCCATACACCTCCTCCATACACCCCTCCGCCAATGCTGAGTCCTATACGTAGCGGTTCGGGTCTCTTCTGCAGCATGCACGGTGCCCGGCCACTCACACCTCAGTCAGCACCAGTGTCCGCTCGTCTGTCACTAAGCCGCAGAGGTGAGCAGGTTGAGCATGTGTTTCAGTGTATCGTTTGTCAGCTGAAATTATCGATCATTTAGTGGTTCCATCTTTTTCCAAGAGATAAATATCTTGTTGTGATGGAAAACTTGTATAGCATGTGTTTCAGTGTATCGTTTGTCAGCTGAAATTATCAATCATTTAATGGTTCCATCTTTTTCCAAGAGATAAATATCTTGTGATGGAAAACTTGTATTTTATTTTAATTAAATACAATGAGATACTTGGTTCCGGAAAATCAACTGTTGATGGTTTGTCTAAAAAAAACAAACAAACAGCATTATGTTGGAACATCAGGATCCTGTCAATGACATACCTTGGTAAGCCAGCAGGAATTAATTACTGCTGATTGTGAACCAGGACAAGAACAAAAGAAGAATTTTGTTCCATTTGATAATCATGTCTGACAGACATGGCATTATCTGAAGACAATGACAATTATATCTGACACGCATTTCTCTGGAAAGATTTGTTGCAGGTGACATAAAAGTCACATTTAGAAAGTTGCAGATTTACGTCAGTCACATTTGGACATCGAAAATGATATACAGATGTCATTTATTTGAGTGGACTGTGGAAAAGAGGGTGATTCCAAACTTCCTTTGGAATGCAGAACACAAGTCTGCATCAACAGATTTTGAACATATGGCTATTATCTGAAATGTGATGTTGCTGTAATGGTCATTTGTGAGTATTTTATGAGAGAAGTGTGCTTGGAAAAGAGAAAAAGGCTTGACAAGAATGTGAGATCATTTTGTGTTTTTGTACTGTCATTTGTGAATTTGTTATAAGTGCAATACTTTGTTTTGAGCTGTCATTCAAGAAGATGGAAAGCATTCTTACCAACAAATGCCTATCAATTAACATCAGGAAGAGAGTTCTTGAATGTTATATAGAATCAATACTGTTGTACGGTTGCAAGGTATGGACAGTCAACAAGCAAAGCCAGAACAAGATTGAGGCAGCGGAGATGTAGTTTCTAAGAAGGATGTTGAGAGTTCCATGGACAGCAAAGAAAACAAACGAGACAGTCTTGATGGAGGCAGACACAAGTAGATCGTTCATAAGGAAGATTAGGAAAAGGCAGGCAACATTCATAGGCCATTTTATGAGGAAAGGGGAATTGGAACACCTGGTCACAACGTGAAAGCTAGAAGGAAGGAGAGCACGGGGTAGACCCAGGGAGAAGATACTAGATGGACTTGTAGAGTGGCTGAAGACAGGGAGGATGGAAGAGATACTTGAGGCAACAAGAGATAGAGACAGATGGAAGTCCACAATCGCCAACGCCATGCGGCAAGGCACCTGATGATGATGATGATGATGATGATGTCTGGAAAAGGCGTGACGTAGAAGTCCAGGAGACAAAAAACTTCCAGACAGGAAGGCGCTGAATGGAACCTGTTGAACAGCATGAACCCACCAGAAAGGCACTGAGTGGAGTTCATCGCATATTATTGTCTGTCTGATAAGAAAAGAACCAAGTAATAAGAGGCTGAATGGAGCTCAGCATATCAGTATTATCGGTCAGATGAGGGAAAAAAACAGATGATAAGGTACTGAATGGAATTTGTTTGAAAATATTTTCAGTCAGAGAAGAAAAATGAAATATTAAGGCACTGAAATGAAATGAATAGAATATTAAGGCATGGAATTGGAACTTGTTGGAAATACTGTTAATATCAATAAGGTAAGACAAGAATCAAATAATATGAAATGTGTGTTTTGGAAATGTTGAAACGTGTTTGAAATTAACAGGTCAGTCTTAGGTTTCACAACTGAATATCTGAACCACACAAGTTTTTGTCTGTCCTGAGTGGTCTTTTCGTCAGTGGCATCAGATAGTTCAAAAACAAGAAACAGATCTGTCTATTTCCGTCACTGCTTGTGACGGGAATCATCGACATCTTTTCAAAGGCTGTCTAAGAACTGTGGCTGGGACAATAATATTGCAGCATATAATGCATGCTGGAGAGAATTAAGAGAATCATGGTGGCTGATTTGTTCAGAGTTGTTTTAAGACTGATAATGCTTGAATGAAGAAGAATGGTTATAATTACTTCAATTTGATACTCATGTGATCAGCTGGTGAACACTTGTCATCTGTAGCTTGTTTTTTGAACTAGGTCTTCTTTGTATATTTTGAAATAACAATGGTCTTGTTTGTTTTGTTTGTTTGGACTTTATTTTATTTTTTGTTTGTTCTGTGAAAGAAAAGTTATGTATTTGTATATTTTATTAAGTTATGTATTTGTATATTTTATTTTTTGTTTGTTCTGTGAAAGAAAAGTTATGTATTTGTTTTAGTACACTTGACTAGTAATAGCCAAAAATTTGTGCCAGTATTTTTTTTAATCATTATACAGGATTCATATTCTCGTGTTCTGTTTTGTTGTGGTTTTGATTTTTATTTGTTTGCATGCTGACACTCACTGTTGAATCAGATTTTTACTGAGGTACAGAAAACAAGATTGTGTGAGTAGTGATGATGACATTGATTCAGGATTTATTACGGAGCAAAAACAGTCAGCAGTATTAATTGTGTTTGAAAATGTAATATTATCGTAGATAGTAGGAGAGTGCTGAAACGAAATGTGAGGTAAGCTGGGTTGGAAAAGTGCTTCAGCTTTGTATTTTGTTAAAGTAGTGGCCAAGAACATTTGTAGATGAGTAAGCATAATGTATGTTTGGTGTTAGTCTGTTCCATCAGTCATGTGATTGTTCTTTGCTCATTTCAGCCAGCTTAGCAGTAGAGGTGATGATCGATACAGACGATAAAGAAAGTGAAGAGGAATCTCCACCACCTGAAACAGATGTCACACCGTGAGTAAAGCAAAAAGCACAGTTGTAGAGTTTTGACTTGCGTATGATTGACTTGAGAGGTGATCGGCTATTTAGTATGGGAATATAATGCATGTGAGTTGTTCTCCAGAAATGGTGAATCCGAGGTTGCATCAGGTCAAAAATGAAAAATGAAACAGGGATTGTGGATTTATGCTGATTAGAAAGGGACTGTTATCTAAATTCTTAATTATGCTTTAGAAAATCAGTCAGGCAATCTGTTTTAATATTCTTGAGACTTGAAACAGGGGTCCATCAGGGTGTCGCATACATTACGGTGTGACACATTTGAGACGTAAGCCACACAATTTTAGATACTGCATGCACAATTGCTATGGAAATATAACATTTAGCAAGGAAGAAAGCAATCAAAGCAATAAAAAGTGCTTTTGTGTCAAATTTGGATCACATATGACCCTTCTAAAAGTGTGACAATGTAACGTACGCGACATCCCCAATTTAACTTTGTCATGGACGTTAACCATCAACAGACTTTTCTTGCAATGCCTACATAGTTCTTTCTGACAAGAAGCTCAAACAGTGTGCATATCAGAAAGCACCACATCATTCAACAGCTGAGAGGAAAGTTAGGATCAGTGAATACCGTCACTGCATTACGTGTGACAACAATAGTGCACATAAAAGGAAAAACACAGAAAATAGCAGTTTTCACTCCACAAAAGTTTATTATTCTAATAAACAGTGTTATAAAACAAATTAGGATCCCTTTCATACGTTAGGGTCCATTTGGATGATAAATCATGACAGGACTCGAGGCCCCAGTTTGCTTAGGTCCAGCATGGTGACTATGTCAGTGGACGAAACCCATGTGATGTCCTCCTTCTCGGGCCAGTTGAAGGAACCATTAGGATGTCTTCTATCCATGCTTGACTGGAACATGTACAATGACGTACATCCCGGCCCCGAAATTATTGAACTGGGAAATTTACATCTGAATCAACATAACCAAATCATAATTTCCATATAATGATTTTCTTTAGTTATGCTGCAATAGAAGCAAAGCCATTAATAAAACATGAAATGTTCATCTTCAAAAGTATACAAATTCAAATATTTACACCATATCAGATATTTAGATCCTATCAGTTTATAGTATTATACCAAATATTTATATCCTATCAGTTTATTTAAAAGCCTGGCTGAGCAAATCTAGTCACTAAGCTGATATTCAGCTTGAACTAAATGATCTAGAAAAAAATTAAATATCAATTAAGAGTGGCAATGAAGTAAATAGTTCCTTTCAAAATCTATTCACTAAGCTGATATTCAACTTGAACTAAATGATCCATAAAAAAATTAAATATCAATTAAGAGTGGCTGAAAATAGCTGAAAAGTCTACTTGTCACAAGTAAAGTATGCGACAATCGTCATGTCTAAATTACACAGAACTTTACGCACAACAAAACTGCGTTTATCATTACTTGATAATGAGTACCCAATAATTTTGTGAAAGATAAGAACTGAAAAGAACGGTTTCTTTTAAAATTCTGCCAGTAAGCGTGTTGTGCTTTATACGTGATATAGCTACCGGAAGTCATCTTGACACATTCACAACACGGCGAGCGTCACAGTAATACGCGGGATGGCAGTGAGGAAAATGTTGAATTCCTGATCAGAAACAAATCAAATAGTGAAAATATCCAACAAGGGAAGAGTTAAAATATGTGCAGGATTAACTGTTTTACAATTTTACGTTTGAACAAGCACCCAATTGCCCACAATTGTATTCCAACCGTGCTGTGCATTTCCTTTAACAAGCTTGCTTAAGCTAAAAGACCGACACTTCAGTTCTTTTTCGACTGCGTACTAAGAGCAAATAAAACAAAAATGTATTCAAAATGTCTTTAAAAGATGAATGATATATTTATAAAAGTCATATTACTCACCTGAGTTGACGGTAGTTGAGGTTAAAGAAGAAATTGGCTGTTGTTTGGGCAGATTCGGTGCTTCCCACGATGAGCGTCCCGTGTTTACGATAGTTGGAGAGTGTGACACAGCACTTTTTGTGAAATCCCGTGTCATTCCCTAGATGGGTATACCCAAAGAAATAGTATCACACGATCTGTTGTTATATTTAGCTTGCATCAGCTTATCCAGGTTAGCGAATGTGTGAAGTCCCTGGTCAAATTTTGACTTCGTTCGCAGGCCGTCCCGTTCATTACAGGCATGACACAGCTGACAAAGGCTGATCATATTTTTTTTATTCAAGGTGCATTTCTCTGAAAGAGGTGATATTTCTCACATATATTTAATGCTCTTTCAGACTAAATATGTTAGAACTTCACTTCTTGCCGTGGTTGTATTCAAGTCCAGTGCAAAGTCACACAGAAAGTGTGACAAAATGTGTAAGCACGAGACGGGTATTTTAGACCTTCGAATCACGCAAAATAAATAAAAACTGACACAAATAACTGTACCAAATGTTTTATTGACACAACATCGGTGCAGAAACAGGAAATTAACAACAGACATAATCTAATAATGATGACACATAACTTCAACTGAAGTAGGTGGCCTTGCGCAATAATCGGGCGGCCATTTTGAGGTTTCGTTTTCAATTTTTCAGCAACATCAGCTCAAAGATCAATGTCCTACATGTCTGAATCTGATGTTACTGATCCCTTAATGTATACTGAAGTGTGAGATGCCATTGGCATCTGTGCAAAAGGTGCAGAAGAAATATGTTGAGACATAAAAAGCATGCACCCTGCGGATTGACCATTTCTGGAGAACAACTCATGTGCAAGGGAATTGAGATAACCTCAGAAAGATGATGAAGAGTCTGGGTAAAATTGTGATTTTAGTTGAAAAGTTTTTTTGTTGCTTTCTCTAGGTATACAGTAAATTTCACAATGAAATTTATGCTAAAAAGCAGTAGAATTATGTAATTCCAGTGACACCCCTCAGCAAGGTTCATACCAGATATTCAACATGGCCATGACAGTTTGGCACCTTGTAGAATCCCCACTTTCCATATATTGTTTTGAAGCTTATGACATAATGTTTGAGTGCTTCATACAGTAATCTGTATAATCCAGTCAGTATTCACTAGAGAGTATTATTTGGTTACTTAGAAAATCTGAGGGATGAATGTTCTCAAACTTTCTCTTCTTGTTTTCTTCAAACAAGAATTACATGCAAATGATATTTCAGTTGGTCACAACTTCCTCAGCTTTTGTCCAAGAAATCATTTATGTATCATTGAAAGTGAAATTTCATGTCCATCCCAGTGATGTCAATCAATTGATATCACTGAAAACTTGTATGTTTCCCCTTCATGAAAATAAAGTCACATATGTACATGTATATTGCAGGCATGTTTGCGATGATGAGACACCTCCACCATCTGAATCAGAGACTGAAGAGTATGGCAAAGCTTGAATGCAAGTTCAGACTTGCGTATTATTTGACTTTAAGAGATAATGAACTATTCTTGCTGCATGTTTCTGAAGGATGACGCATGTTTCATCAGGCGGTAAAATTCTTCCCATAGCTGAAAACTGTTCCCACATATGATAAAGATTAACATTGGTTTCTTTTGATTGAGGGAAGTTTTGTGATTTTTTTTTTCGCAAGTATCATGGCACTTAGGGTGCGTTCTTTGTACTCACTCCTTTTTTCTTTTTTTGCCTCCTATTTTCTGCATCATCTTAATGGCCACAGAAGCTGGGACAGATTTTACAATGTTATGATAACGATGATGACAATGAGATTGATAAACATGATGATGTGGAGTTCCATGTAAGATTGAGACTGCATGACAAGGCTCCACGATATGCTTCTATCGTAATATATCCTGGGAACAACAAAGCCTGAGAGCTACAGACATCTGAGGTGTTGGTCAGAAGATTTTGAGCAACACCCTCAGTGACGCCACTGTGAAGTGAATGAGATTTGATTGCGTGGCCCCAGTCTTCCCATTGAGCCCATAGTATGCTCGAGTTTGAGTAGGAACCGGTTGGAGCTGAAAAATACGACAATGATTTTGGCAGGACTGATGGGGATTTGAAGCCACAACCTTCCAGTTGTAGTCCGTTATGCTAACCATGATACCATGATGACTGGTTGAACTTAGTGGCCTATCAGCAATTGCTCTTAACTCTTTCTGTACGTTAAGAGTTTTCAGACTGGACGCAGGGTTCATCTGCAACCTATTTTGGAACAGGGGTTAAGGTCAGTAAAACACTTGTAGATATGTTTGTGTTCAACATAGAACAAAAAGGTTAGTATTAGGTTGTGCAGAATTGAATTCTAAACAACATACAGTAATAACATCATGATAATTCTCATTATGATGTAAAAGAAACAGAACTGGAGAGGCGTGGTCTCTTTGCAGAACAAGAAAGTTCTTCACGATCGTCAACATTCGCTTCTTCTGATCTGCACTTCAGGCACTCTCAACAAAGCTATCATCACCATCACTGGCAGCTATTTCCTCATCACTTATGTGAAAAATTCCTGAAAAAGTGCGACAGTTTGAGCAGCATTGAGCCTAACAGGATGCCGACTGCCTGATTCCATGGCAACTCAGCTTATGAAACTGAAAACATGTCAACAAACAAGGTGCACATCCAGAAAAAACACGCATGGAAAAACAGCTGAAAAGAAAGAGGAAGTATCCGACTGTTGTTATCTGCTGTCATGCGGTTGTATGTAGTTAAATGGGGAAGAACGGAAACTAGAAAGTGATGAAACATGCTGAGCTGCTGTGATCTGCTCGGCGGCCATTTTGAAAGTCAGCCGAGCCGATCACAGCGGCTTGTTGTACAGGAAAAGTTTAGCTCAAGATTTTGTGAGCAAAGCGTACATTTAGTCGTTGACTGTGTGTTCGATGGTGGTTGTCAACAGGAATTTTCAGTCTGTTTATTCACTGCTTTGGGTAGCGGTCGTCAACAGGAATTTTCAGTCTTTTTTATATTCGTTCACTGCTTTGGGTAGCAGTCATCAGCAGGAATTTTCAGTCTTTTTATATTCGTTCACTGCTTTGGGTAGCAGTCATCAACAGGAATTTTCAGTCTCTTTTTATATTTGTTCACTGCTTTGGGTAGCAGTCATCAACAGGAATTTTCAGTCTCCTTTTATATTTGTTCACTGCTTTGGGTAGCAGTCATCAACAGGAATTTTCAGTCTCCTTTTATGTTTGTTCACTGCTTTGTGTAGCAGTCATCAACAGGCATTTTCAGTCTTTTTATATTCGTTCACTGCTTTGGGTAGCAGTCATCAACAGGAATTTTCAGCCTTTTTTTATATTCGTTCACTGCTTTGTGTAACAGTCATCAACAGGAATTTTCAGTCTCCTTTTATATTCGTTCATTGCTTTGGGTAGCAGTCATCAACAGGAATTTTCAGTCTTTATATTCGTTCACTGCTTTGGGTAGCAGTCATTAACAATAATTTTCAGTCTTATATTCATTCACTGCTTTGTGTAGCAGTCATCAACAGGAATTTTCAGTCTCTTTTTATATTCGTTCACTGCTTTGGGTAGCAGTCATCAACAATAATTTTCAGTCTTTTTATGTTCATTCACTGCTTTGTGTAGCAGTCATCAACAGGAATTTATATTTGTTCACTGCTTTGGTTTGGGTAAGTCATCAACAGAAATTTTCAGTCATTTTATATTCGTTCACTGCTGTGGGTAGCAGTCATCAACAGGAATTTTCAGTCTTTTTATATTCGCTCACTGCTTTGGGTAGCAGTCATCAACAGGAATTTTCAGTCTTTTTATATTCGTTCACTGCTTTGGGTAGCAGTTATCAACAGTAATTTTCAGTCTCTTTTTATATTCATTCACTGTTTTGGGTAGCAGTCATCAACAGGAATTTTCAGTCTTTTTATATTCATTCACTGCTTAGGGTAGCAGTCATCAAGAGGAATTTTCAGTCTCTTTTTATATTCATTCACTGCTTTGGGTTGCGGTTATCAACAGGAATTTTCAGTCTTTTTATATTCGTTCACTGTTTTGGGTAGCAGTTATCAACAGGAATTTTCAGTCTCTTTTTATATTTATTCACTGCTTTGGGTAGCAGTCATCAACAGGAATTTTCAGTCTCCTTTTATATTCGTTCACTGCTTTGGGTAGCAGTCATCAACAGGAATTTTCAGTCTCTTTATATTCGTTCACTGCTTTATGTAGCAGTCATCAACAGGAATTTTCAGTCTCTTTTTATATTCGTTCACTGTTTTGGGTAGCAGTCATCAACAGGAATTTTCAGTCTCTTTTTATATTTGTTCACTGCTTTGGGTAGCAGTCATCAACAGGAATTTTCAGTCTCCTTTTATATTCGTTCGCTGCTTTAGGTAGCAGTCATCAACAGGAATTTTCAGTCTCTTTATAATTATATTCGTTTACTGCTTTGTGTAGCAGTCATCAACAATAATTTTCAGTCTTTTTATATTCGTTCATTGCTTTGGGTAGCAGTCATCAACAGGAATTTTGCAGTCTCTTTTTATATTCGTTCACTGCTTTGTGTAGCAGTCATCAACAGGAATTTTCAGTCTCTTTATATTCGTTCACTGCTTTGGGTAACAGTCATCAACGGGAATTTTCATTTTCTTTTTTTGTTTTCCTGCCCAGTCGTTCTGTTTATACTAGATTAAAAAAGTCTTTTGTTTACCAAGATTAAAAAAGTCTTTTGTTTACCAAGAATGCATCGTACTGTTAATTCCTCGACTGCTGGTGGATTTTGTTGTTGTTTTTACGTCCGGTGTTTTCCATATGTGGAGGAAAAACATAGCATCACCACCATGTACACTAAAACAACTGTTGCTTCCATATTTGTGGGAATCTATGTATGAAATTACACAGAATGATGCATTAGGCATGACAAAATATATAATTTCTTGAAGTTACAACATATTTGTAATATTTTTTGTGAAAATTCCCACAAAAAATTCATAATCTCTCAAAATAGAAACAAAAAACATAGGGGAAAAATATGAGATATGGCCCTCTTAAAAATCTAAAAGTGTTAAGACTGTGGATGACCACCTACCGATGGATCATTGACATCTGAGGAGCTACAAAGAGGAGCAGCTTGCTTGTGCACAAAGTAGCTTGATCTTGTCACGTCATCTGCTGATGCCACACTCCTCTCCTTCCCCACCCTCCCAACTATCACCCTTACCGCTTGTAATACTACTCCCTGGAATTGGTGAGTGATTTTACAATATCGGGACTGTGTAGTTCAAGGTGTTGGCTGGTTGCCAGAATTCACGGCTGCATTTTCCCAGCCATTCTGCCACCCTTTAGTTGCGAGCCGGCGACGCCCGCATGTGCTATTTTTAGTCAGGCAGGGTCGACCAAAGTCAGTCAGTGTAGCGCGTCTTTGTGCTCCCGTACTAGTGATAAAGGGATGGGTGAAAAGGGTGTGGGGAGTGGAAGTGAAGGGGCGTGCTATTAATAGCCGGTAGAAAGTGGCCAACTAAAGTATCTCGGATTTGTGCACCGTGAGTGAGGTATATACAGTATACAGAACACACAACAAAGAAAAACCATACTTGGTGACAATGCGCATGCAAGGTGTTCCAGTTGAGATGGAAATCGATGCTGGAGCGTCTCTCACAGTGATCAGTGAAGAAGCTTTGAAGCTGGTGAAAAGAGGAGGGACCATCTGCCTTTGCAGAAATGCAGTCGGCGACTGAAAACGTACACAGGAGAGGATATTCCAGTGGTAGGTACTTGTTCTGTGGCGGTGACCTACAAGAAGAATACACCTGTGACACTGGAAGTAGTAGTGGTGAAAGGAACAGGACCCAGTTTACTGGGTCAGGGCTGGCTGAAACATCTCCAGCTGGACTGGTCTGAGATCTTTGCACTACACACGGTGCTCCCAGACACAACTGATTCTGATCTGCAGCAGATTCTGGATGAATATGCAGGAGTGTTCGAAGGACGTGGCACTATTACAGGAGTCAAGGCCAACATTGTTGTTGACCCTGCAGCCCAGCCTCGGTTTTTCAAACCTGGCCCAGTACCGTATGCACTCGGAGACAAAGTAAACCAAGAACTGGACCGGATGGAAGCAGAAGGCACTATTGAAAAGGTACAGTTTTCAGACTGGGCTGCTCCCATTGTCACTGTCATGAAACCAGACAAGACGGTTCGTATTTGTGGTGATTACACAGTGACGGTGAATACTATTTCGAAGTTGGACAACTGTCCGATTCCAAAGACTGATGATCTGCTAGCAGAGCTGGTCCAAGGCAAGTTTTTTTCCAAGCTGGACCTGACACAAGCCTACCAACAGTTGGAGTTGGATGACACATGGAAGGAATTCACCACCATCAACATGCATCAGGGTCTATACCGCTATAGTTGGTTGCCTTTTGGAATCTCATCCGCCCCAGGTATTTTTCAGCGGACCATGGAAAATCTGCTGAAAGGTATTGCTCATGTGCATGTTCGCATTGATGACATTCTGGTTGCAGGCAGGACCCGCCAGGAACGTCTAGAGACTTTGCGGGCAGTGCTACAACGACTGAACACAGCAGGGGCAAGGCTGAAGAGGCAGAAGTGTGTCTTCTTGGCCACCGCACTTGTCTATCTTGGCCTGAAGATTGACCAAACTGAACGCAAGCCAATACCTGAAATGGTGCAAGCAATTCAAGGCTTGCATCGCCCTGTGGATGTCAAGCAACTGCAAGCATACTTGGGAATGGTCAACTACTACTCCGGGTTTCTGCCAAATCTGGCCACAGTGCTGTCACCCCTGTGTGCATTACTGAAGAAGGAGAACATGTGGTCATGGACGGGTGTGCAAGAGAAAGCATGGATCAAGTTGAAGAAACTTTTGCGGTTGCCCCAGCTGCTGATTCACTTTGACTCTGCAAAAGTCATAGTGCTTTCCTGCGATGCTTCCAACTATGGAGTGGGTGTGGTGATTTCACACAAGATGGAAGATGGTAGTGAGCTTCCAGTGGCGTTTGCCTCTCGCACCCTGAACAACGCTGAAAAGAATTACAGCCAGGTGGAGAAGGAGGCTTTGGCTATTATATTTGGAGTGAAGAAATTCCATCAGTATTTGTTTGGCCATAACTTCGAGATCCACACTGACCACAAATTGCTGGGATTGTTCAGAGACAAACAGATACCAGTCATGGCCGCCGCGCGTATCTAGAGATGGGCCTTGATTCTGGCCTCGTATGAGTACACCATCATGTACAAAGAAGGCAAAAGACACAACAGTGCTGACGGTCTGAGCAGATTGCCCCTGGATGTCAATGACAAAATGCAATCAGAGCAAGATGAAACCATTTTGCTGATGGAGCAAGTTGAAACCATGCCGATCATGGCCACGCAGATTCCACAGTGGACCAATGAAGACACAGTATTGGCTCATTCTCAGAAAAGGTGTACCAGAAGTGGGACATACACAGACAAAAATAAAAGTGCTTCAAATCTGAAATACTTAACAGTTTTGTAAAGTATAGTATGTAAACTCTGCAATTAAGCAAAAAAAAAAAAAGACAGTTCTTTGTCAGATATTTTGTATGTAGGGGATCAAATGCAATAAGATGCACATACATTACTCATGTAACCAGAAACCAAACAGCATCCAATGTGATCAATAAATCCACTCTAAGTAAGATTTCCAAAGATCTGTTTAGCTCAGTATCATGTCATATAACAAACAAACAGAAATAGTTCCCTTTCATGTGTAAATTAATGAACAAATGAAACAAACACAATGTAGCGAAAAACAACAGCTATCAGATGCTTTTGAACATTTACGTTGCAGAAAAAAACTGTAGAAAACCAAACTTATTGCTCACTTTACCTGACTTTTAGATCAGACAATGTTGTTTTTAGTATCAGACAATGTTGTTTTTAGTAGAAAATCTGATCTCCAATCCTTTTAATGTGACTGGAGCTGGATTAGTCCATAAAAACATTACTTTTGTAACACGGAAACCAAACAGGCTGAAGAACACAGTTCTCTGGTTCAAGTACCACATGAATACACAGGCATGCCTATCACTTGTTTGATTTGCTCATTAGATACAGCACTTTTGTCCTTTGTGTAAAGATGAACTCAAAATTCTTATCTTCAAGATAAAAAAAAAAAGACTAGAGAGTGTGTTCTGTATAAATAGAGATCTTGGTTACACATACACACACATGCAGGGAGGCTGTTCAAAACTGTCCACCATCAAGTCACTGTCTGAAAGAAGACACAATGCCCCCAGAAGGCAACAGGGCTGGAGAATCCACTTTCTCCAGCACTTGATGTGAAGAAACCCAAACTCTCCAGAGTCTGACCAAACATACATGTCAGTTGACCCCAATTTCCGTTCAAGGTATCAAACTTTTATATCAGTGACAGTCTCATTATTTTATACCACACTTACTATCCTGGTCAATTTTGCATCCCTTGCAGGCACAATAAGCACACAACTGGGTGGACTGTGAGGTGCTCATGGTGCCAGTGAGCTGCCTGAATTTCATCCCGGAAAAGGCAGGCGAAATTTTCTGCAAAATCTAAGACCATGCAGACAGTCGTGCAAGGAAATGGTTGTTTTCTTCAGTTTGTCAAACAGGCTGGTCTGCCAATGAGCATGAAATAAGTGCTGTGCCAGGAAAGCCATGTCCATCCTCAGCTGGGACACTAGATCCTTCATGGTGCCTTCCTTCCTCACCAGCCTCTTGCGATCTGCCTGTAAAATAGCACTTCATTCAGAATCAGGATGCCCCCCTCTCACAATTGTATACATGCACATTCTCACAAGGACAGACACAAAGTACAGTCAGTAAAAACATTCTGATTCATGGATAATGGATAATTCCTACAATATTGTAAGATTAAGAGGCTCTCAATGAACCTTACTTTGACATGAAAGAATAGAAAATGAATTAATAAACAAGGCATGGTGATCATGTTTCAAGTTTCAAATTTCTGTCCAAAACATAATTCACAAAATTAAAATACATCTGATAGCATAGTCATATGATAGTGTGCTCTCAGCATCATAAAAGTTTTCCCACACTGGCCCTATAGTTTCCTTGTTACAATAACAATATTTTTTACATGAAAGAACAGTCCATTTCATCAATAAAAAACAGGACATAGTTATTATCTTTCATACTTATGATGTCAACCCCAAAATCACACTACTGTAAATGAATTATACATCATTGTGCACTATCAGCAACACAAGCTTAACTTTTTATATCACCTACTAAGTGTTTAACATGGAAGCAAACCATGTAGTTTCCTGGTTACAACAACATTTTTCTCATTTTTAATGCCTGTTATTGTTTTGCTCATAATGTTATCAGCTTCGATTTCAAACAAAAATAATGTATTTAACTTGCATAATTTTAAAAAGTTATCTCAGGGAAATTCAATGCATTTTTGGTTCACAGACTGACAGATTGATCTCTGACCTTATTTTTGTAACAAGAATGGTAAATGAAATAAAATGAACAGGAAAATGCATAAATATTTGTCTTTTTCAATTATTGGAAACCAGCTAAATTAACTGAAATGTGTTAGTCAACATACAACATGCAGTATTAAAAAAACCCACCAAAACTGTCAGATATCTCTTAGAAACGCAACAATGATGCCAGTTTTTTGGTCTCAAAACGCTCACCCACCAAAGAAGGCTGTACTTTCGCCATCTTCATCAGCCACCCAAGCTTGGGGCAGCTCGTGACCCGATACCATTGCCCCAGGGTCATTCTCCTGAATATGGGAGAACTTCTTGTCCAACACCAGTTCTACCCCCTGTCCATCAGCGGCATCTGCCTGAGCACCTTAAAGACTTTTTGCTCAATAGTTTACAGTTGTGTTAGTGATACTTCCAAGACAGTCACCCATCAGTTTTATTTCAATTACTTTGATTCTATCTTTTTTAAAAAGAGTTCCAGGTCAGGGATGTTGTGTATTTCTTTTTGACATGGGGAGGAAGAAAGTTCGGTTCTGAAGCAAAGGAAGTTGTGACAAGACCAGAAGTCGGTGGTTGATTTGATTTAATTCCTTTCAGGTTTATGTTTCTTTTATTGCACACTCAAAGGACAGTCAGTGGTTGATTTAATCTATTGAAGTTGTGCTATTCACTTGTAGTGTGGGTATGTGGTAGATTGTGGTAGATAGACATAGAATAAAGTTGCGGTAGAAAGACACTTTGACTGAGCATGAACGTGGAATGAATGTTGGATGATCAGGGTTCTGATCGGCCTCCATCACCTAAACCAGACCGTGAGTAGACTCTACTTCGCATAATTTCTTGAATCAACTCACATGCTTTCAGAGGTTGAAAATGTGCAGGATTGCGAGACGGTCCTGGTGTCATCATTTTGCTGAAGATCAGTTTCGATTCTCAGAAAAATGTAACCAATTTGGTGAAGTTGCCTAGGTCCACAATCATATAAGGGTAGCCAATCACATGAACCCTCTGTTAATTTTATGCCCCAGAAACAGCTTTTGGCAACAAGGAGATGGATAAAAGCTTCTGCAGCTTATTTACATCATCCGCCAAGACACAAACATCCAAGATCTTCAAGGTAACTTGGAAAGATGCCATTGCCAGAGTTAACAGAGGAAGAGCGGAGTGTCTGATATGAAAAGCTGAACCAACCTCCGCATGCCTGATCAGCTTGCTACACGTCTCCGAGATAGATGGAGGACCCCGCCTGCTGCCATGTTTCTCTGTCTTCTCAGTGATTACACAGATTACATGATTAGATGAAATGATATTGCAAACTGATTTCTTGAAATTTTTTTAATGATAAACAGTGATAGACATGTGGAAAAGATTAGACTGATCATTTGATTTTGTGTTTTTTCCCCCCAGACATGTAAATGTTGGGCCTGAATATCAAGCAGAACTTCCGGAATTCAATCGTAAGTATATCATGTTTGAACTTTTGCACTCCACACTTATTTTACAAGTTTGGATACACAAGTTCAGTGTCAAATCTCTTCTATTTTTCTTTTGCATTCTGCCTCCCCATCCACAGTTTCTTCCTGTATACTTCTCTCCCTGTCTCTGCCCCACCCCCACTGCCTCTTCCCTTTTGTCTGAATATCTCTTAGTCTTAGTCTTGTGCTTTTGAGGTGGACTGTTTGTTGAATGTGTTCAGACATTTTGAAAGTATTTTGAAAGATGGTATTTGGAAGATGGAATTATGCGTGGTTTAAAGATAAGAAATTGAAATGGTGTTTGCAGATCCCCCAACCATCACTTTGTAAGCGTAATCTATTACGCCCAGTACGATGTTCTGCCACTCTGACCTGTCTGATTTTACTTAACAAAAAGGTCACATCAACCTGCGGTTCAAGTCCTCAGCTTGAGTTGCAGTCAGTGCTGTAGGATATGTTACATCAAATCCTCTGCTATGCTTGTTTTTAAATAGGTTTGCTAGAAACTTTTTGAAATTGTGTAAAAATGATTGCTTGATATATTGTGCAATTGTCTACTGCTGAACAGATTTATATAATGAATATTCTCTTCAACCACGTATACACATACACCCGTACTGGCACCATGAATGTTTTGATTATTTCTTGTGATGTTCACAAACAGTGAACGAACGTCATGGCCACCATCATTCAATCTGTCAATGTCAGTACTTTTGGCCAATTTATCATCAAAATTGTTGCCAAAATCAGTCAGAACGATTGCTTAAATATTTCATTGTCTGCAGCAATAAGTTCGTCCATGCAGATTTTATCAAGCACTTGATGCTTTGTTCAGAAACGTTTTTTTTATATAAAAAACATCGAACAGACAAAAGAATGTTATGTACAGGAAGTCCAGAGAATAGTTTCCTTCTGAAACTCCTGCATGGCAAAATCCTCTCTTCTTCTGTTGTCCACTGCAACATCACACGTTCAACAAATTGTTGTTTGCGGTTAGATATATGTTGAGTGAAACACAAGTGGTGTACTTGGCAGAAGCATCAGGCAAATTTTGATTAGGTGGTCATGGAAAGACTTGTAGTTCAAACTTGGTCATCCCTGTGCTTGTTTCTACATGCAGAATGTTTCTGCTACCAGCTCTCATGCTTATCTGATAAATGGGCTGCATGTGATTTTGTTCATTGTATTATTAGGGTCATAACTTGTGAAGTCAGTGTCCAAGTAAAGTGACTTGGATGCTTTTCCTTCTTGTGCCTTTTCTTGCAGTTGAGCTTTCTGTTCTCACTGACTCAAAAGGTAAAGATAAAATGGACAGTTAACAGACCCAACATTTATATTGCAGGCATGCAACAAAATCTAGACATCAGTTTAGATCTAGAATCCGTAAATGGTGCTCATCTGAGTTGGTCCAGCTTTTAGTAGGATTATGTATACTTTATTTTTGATGCAGAAACATGTAAGACAGTGATGAGGTAATGTTTTTGTTGCATAGCCTTTTTTAATTTTGTACTTGGCTTGTTTACAGCAAATCGAGAGTACGCTTTGATGGAAGAAAGCAAGGAAGACTTGTTGTATGATGGTACCAGCATCATGGAAAAGAACACAGATGAAGATGGTAAAGATAGCATTGTACCTTTTCTCTGTTTTCCATTGTTTTATATTGATTAGGTATGTGTGTTGGGGGAGTTCGGAGTGGTGCAGACATGCCTACCATTACGGGACAATCCGTATTTGTATTTGTCAGCAAAATCATACATTTTGGCAAGGTGTTATGTAAATGAAGATACGAACAGCGCTTTCTGCAAAATACAAAAATGCCCCCCCCCCCCCGAAAAAAAATTGAAGGAAACAAAGAAGAGAGAGAATAGGAAAGGAGGTGGAATGGGGGAGGGGAGACAGGTGATGCCCTTCAGAGGGAGTATAACGACAGTGACTATCAAGATTTTGAGAGTGTCTATTACAAGTCTCTGGAATCTGCTTGAGATCACCAACTGTAATGTCCTTCATGAATATAGTGTAAATGAGATAGCCTTTTAGTTTTAGTTTTATTGTTTTTGTTTTTGTTGTTGCATTTGAGCGAGAAAAAACACTATGTTCCTGGAAATTAATGGCTGTTCCTACCTTGTGAGTGTTCCCAAAAACAATATTTTGGGGTAGGCATGTCTGGTGATGGTGTAAAGATGCCCTTTGTCTCATCTTATTATCTAATAAAGCTTTTTGAAAAGTAACATCCCATGGTTGAATTTAACCAGATGAGAATATGGACTTGGCCTCCGTTGTGTTTGCTTGTCGTTCTTAAACCGAGCACACACACACCCCACCCCACCCCTAAATAAAAAAAGTGACTAGGCGGTAATGTGAAAGGCAGTGATGTTTTGGAAGCTTGTTTGTGATGAAAAGGCGCTTGCTCATGATATGGATAAAGGAGGTGTTGTCAAAATCTGTGCGAATTTTAACTGGTTTGAAGGAAACAATTGAGATTCCATGTTTAAAAAGTAAGTGAAATGTGAAGAAATATATTGAACGTGTATACATGTGTATTAGAGATTAGAATGTTACACACACCAGGTATCCGAAGTTAACAAACACCTCAAAGGTGTGGATGGGACCCAGAGCACCAGTGCCCTGCCACTCTTCGGAGAATCACCTCCCAAGCTCCCGATGCCACTTGATAGCTATTACATAAGGCAAGGGGGGCTGTCTATGTGTTGCATGACCTGTTTGGACCCAGTCATCAGTTATCTTGTTTACTAAAGCCATTGTTGTGTGTAGGGCACATTTCTGGCATTCTTTCTGTGAAGAATTTTCACCTTCAGTGCTCTCCAACTGACTCCCCACTAAGGCATTGCCCATGGATCCCATTGGAAGCCCTAACATTTTTTTCTTTTTGGAGGGGGGCGCGCCATTGTCATATCTGTTCATCCCAGACTTATTTTGTTCACAGACGTGTGCACACAGTCACACCAAACAGAACACAAGCCTCTCCTGTTATTTTACTGTCATATTCTCAAGGTATTGTAGTGAATATACACAGACTGCATGTGCACTGGTGGTGTTTCATGTATGTTTACAGTTCAAAACTACCAGGCATTTGCAAGCTCTGCTGGAGTGAGAGGCAATGGGCGTAACGACGAGTATGCTTTACACCTCTTGAACCTTGCTGGGGGAGACACCCAAGCGGCCACGCTCATGTTGATGCGTGATCCCCCGGTCTTGCCTGCTGGACACCCCCTCTTGACCTACAAATACCAGGGTATGTGTCCTTTTATGACTGACTGATGTTTGATTGAATATATACACATTTACAGGGTACTTCCATAGTATTATTCATGTATTTGTGTGCATGTATGCATGTGGATAAATGGGAATAGCATGATTTAAAAATGTATAGTCTTGTTTAAAGATGTTATGAGAAAAGTAATCAAGGTTGTTTTCTGCTCAGACAAATCATAGAAAATAAAAAGTATTTTGTTGAGGACCTTGACAAGTTATGGAATGTATAGGGAGGAGGGGGTTGGGATGATACAGAATCAAAATTAAGATTAATCACATTGTGTTCAGTTGCAGATATACCCTCCACTTTTTTTGTTTTCAAAATTGTGTTTTCATCAGCTTTAAAATGTGTGTTCATGAAATGCTCTGTAACCATTATAAATTTTAATTTGCCTGGTTATGCAAAACCCTGTGTCTCCTATTTCTCCTCATTTGTGTCAAAATTACCAATGTACTTCTAGACAAGGATAGCCACTCGGGTTGGAACCAGGTATCGGGATAGGGGTTGATGCAGTAGTGGCACCTGGTGCTGGGTGTCTTTACACCAATTTCTCAACCACCTGGTCAGATATTTTGCAGTTAGTATGGTCTTACACATCAGCTAAACTTGTGCTTTTTAACCCTTATCCTGGTTATAATTCGTACCTATGTAAACACTGTGTTTGGTCATATAACGAACAGAAAAAAACAAAAAAAACGGTAGTAAGTTTAAATGAGCTATATCTCAAAAACTATTTGTTTTTGAACAATAAATGTTATACAAAATATATTCAGAACTAAATGAGGAATACTGCTCATCAATTCATTATCAAATATAGATCAACATGAAGGTAAATACCTCTGCCAAACAGGTGAAATGTCAGGTGAGGACAGGCGTGTTGATGAGACTGTCAGTGGTCCCCAGAAGGACCAGGGGCAGGCTCACCAGGCTACTGCAAAACCCTCTTGTAATCCACCCTGCTGTGGTATACATTGAAGCATTCTGGCACACACAAGGTTACATCACACTGCTCACACTTGAAGGCCGACTGTTTGCTCTTGAACCCAGCACAATCTTTTTTGGGTCTGTTGCATGCAACACAGTCACGCATGGGGCGTTTCCTCTTGGCTCCTTCTTTGGCAATGTGATGTACAGGCTTGTGCATGCCAGTCAGCCTCAGTGGGGGGTTTAGATTCTTCTTCCCTCTGCCAACTGGCTTTGGTGCATCAGGAGACTGGAGAATCAGCTGACGCACAATCTCTCTCCAGAACTGATAGTGTGTCAATGTATTGTTGGCAAACTTCCAGTAAGCATTGCAGAGTGCTACTGTGAAGAGATAGAAGAAAAGTTTCCTCCACCACTTCACAGTTTTCCTCAGCAGGGAATAATTAGCAATTATTTGGTCAGAAGTGTCCACCCCCCCCCCCCCCCATGTTGCGGATGTAGTCCACAATGCAGGTTGGCTTCCAGATGGGGTTGCCTGCCTCATCCCGCTTGTCCAGCTTGACTTCAGTGGGGCTGTGGATTGTTGTCAGCATATGGACATCGCGCTTATCATGGTACTTCAGGGCCAGAAGATGGTCATTCTGCCTGAAGATGCTCTGTCCCTGGGTCAGCTCAACTCTATCTGCCCTCCTCTTCGCCTTCTTGAAGACATGTGGCATGCCTTGCCTGTTTGTACGCACTGTACCACAAGCATAGGTGTTCAGCAGATAGAGTTGGGTGAAGAGCTCTGGACTGGTGCAGTAATTGTCCATGTAAACGCGATGCCCTTGGTCCAACAATCCACTGTAGCTGAGAAGGCCGAGGACGGTGCGGGTGGTGGTGTTCAGCTCCTGCTCGATGCCCAGTGCCTCGGAGAAGTCGGTGCCTCGTGTGGAACCCTGGTATATATCCATGCCAAGCACATACCCTGACTTGGCCTCACATGCCTCATACATTTTGATGCCAAACTTGGTAGGCTTGGCAGGATTGTACACCCGGAAGCGGAGTCTGCCTTTCCAGGGACATGTCGCTTCGTCAAAGCTGATGTCCCTTTCTGGCGAGTAGACCAGGAACTTGGCCCGCAGGTGGTTGTAGAAAGGCCTCACTTTGAAGAGGGGGTCGGTGAAGTCATCCTCTGTGTTGTCCACAAGATGGAAGTTACTGAGGATGGCTTCAAAACGCAGAGATGTCATTTCATCCGCTGACCAGTACTCTGGGATGGTAGGCTTGATGACGAGGCCTGTAGCAATGCAGAGTGCCAGAAACACCCTCATCTCTGCCCTGGTCAGAGGTTTCCATGATGCAACTTGGGAATAAACCCACTTTGTTACACACAGAGAAAGAGAAAAAAAATAATAAAAGCATAACATGTAACCACACATACACACTCGCATACACACACACACACACACATGCTTGCATAAACATATTTGCTAGCATACACATGCACACTCTGATACACAATGCTTCACTAAAACAATCAAAGAACATGCAATTATTTATCTAGAACATCACACACAAACACACTCATACAAACACACACAACCACATTTTTTCATTCAAGACAAAAAGAGAAAACCAATGATAGAGAGGGATTGTAACAAGTTCATTTACAGTGAGGAGAAAAACAAAATCTGCCATTGATGCAGAAAATCATCACAGAGAAAAGCTCACACACCCAAGTCTCCTTTCTAAATTACTCAAAAGAAACACATGAATTGCACAGAGAGGGAGCTAGGAGGAGCAGAGACAGAAAAAACAGAAGAGTGGGCAAATCGATGGAGGAAATAACTATTTCAGCAAAAAAACAAACAAACAAACAAGTGAGCAAACGAGAGATAAAAAAAGAGAGGAGAGAGTGTAGAAAGAAAGAAAGAACGGGAACGAGAGGTAAAAAGTGAGAGAGAGAGAGAGGAAGACGTGAAAGGGGCGTGTACGAAACAAAAAATGGAAACTTACCTAGAGTGTGGTTTCAGGTTGCCAGCATCGATCTTTCTTTGGGCGTAGAGGTTAGTCTGCTCAACTAAAAGATCGATGATTCTCTCATCAATAAATAGAGAGAAGAAATCAAGAGGTTGGGGATTATTGGGAAAGTTGTCATCAACGAGCAGTCGCGATTCTCTCGCGAATGGCATGTTGACGAGTTCGCCTTCCTCGCTCACCCACCCCTCCGCCACATCATCGTCGAAATTTCTGTTGGATGGGGCCTGATCGATCTGCCTGGCATCTCCAGGAAGCATAAGACCCTCCAAGACATCTTGCAGGTCTTCACCTTCCCGGGCATCGGCGATTTCGTCCGCAAAAAATTTGTTCAGAAAATCTCTAAACTGGTCGCGTCGTCGTCTGCCAGCCATTTTGAGTGTCGCCACGCCCTCTGGATAAAATGACTCCACAAACTCAAACTCTCAGTCAAACTGCTGAATATACATGTTACAGGGCGCTTCAGTCAAGCAACTACGCACTTGATGTGGTCAGTGGAATTTTCCACTGAGGGGACGCGTCCTTGACTTCGCGAAAGTCGGTCACTGACTAGCGCGCCCATTGTCGCGACTTCCCTGTGCTAGCAGTGAGAAAGGGGCGCAACTATTGTCGTGACAAGCGCGATCAGGGTTAAGACATGGTATGTTTATTGAATGGGGATTTGAATTAAAATCCCCATTCGATGAACATGGACAAGAATTGCCAGTTAATGTTATTTGTTTTACCCTCTTGATGTAGTTGAATAGAGATGTATTGGTAAGAATAAGGGTTGTCCCATAACCCTGAGGTTGTTGGGGACAGAGGTGATGGAAACCTCAGCTGTTCTCAAGGCTGTCATTATGAGGATGACATTAATCTCTTCAGGTGTGCTTCTTTAACTTCCCTAACTTAGAAGAGAGTGGTGTACTCTTTCAGAACTGAATGGACTGGAGACTGTATGAAGCTCTTTGGGTTTCATTTGTATACAGGCAGATTGGATGGCAGGAGCTCTACCTCCATGCCAAGTAGGTCTGTGGTAAAGGACATGGAGTAAATAATGTAACACATTGATATATGTACCACTTTGTGTAAAAGAAAAATTGGAAAAAGTGCCTCTGTATGTGTATTATGGAAGCTAAGTGTTACAATGGGCTTTGCATTTTTTCTTATCAGAGTCGGACCCCTGGAGTGAAGCAGAGATACAGGCTTTCCACAATGCTTTGATGGAGTGTGATAAAGACTTCTTCAGTGTATCAAGACTGGTATGTCTATCCTTTGTTATAATGTGTGATTGGATATTTGTTTGTTAATGTGTGATTGTATACTTGTTTGGTCTGTAAAGGCTTATGCGTTCCTTCTGTGCATTTTATTCAGTTCCATTTCACTGTACTAGCAGGTTCTTGTGGTAGAGCAGTGACCTCAGGATCTCATGTCTTCAGTTAAGCCCACCTCACAACATAAATATGGCTCATTTGCTGTCCATCTTAACCCTTTTCTTCCAGCCATTTACTGCATTTTCTAGCTTTGGAAAAGTGAAAATTTATTTCAACCGAACAGTGTGACAGACCCACAAAAGGAAAAGACTTTTCATAGACAATTCTTAAGTTTTCAGTGGTGGGAACTGTTAGTGATGGATACCATATCTGAAACAATAAAAGTAGTTTCTTACAGATATTCCATCACCAGGGAACAGAAGGGTTAACTCACTCCTTACTAACAGCCTGATATGCGGACAGGCTCGGCGAAGTGCTTCCTTACTAAGGGCCTGATATGCGGATCTGACCTTCAAAAATTTCCACTGGTGACAGAGTGCTGTGTAGTGGAAATTGAAGTGGGTCATGCTAAAGCCTCATTACCACAGAGTAACATTTGACCACTGCACGT
Source organism: Monoplex corrugatus (assembly GCA_030674185.1). Lineage (NCBI taxonomy): Eukaryota > Metazoa > Mollusca > Gastropoda > Littorinimorpha > Ranellidae > Monoplex > Monoplex corrugatus. Next base: position 38,638,289 of record JAPXFY010000012.1, on the reverse strand, counting down.
GGCGAGTGACCTATGACCGGTCAGCCACAGAGCTATCTTTGTGCTGACCCCTTTCCTGTTTACCACGAGAGAGCAATGACGTCTCAGCTGCAAACGAGTTGCGCTCACAGCGGTCGAACAAGACGTGTTTGCACTTTATGTTGGGCAAAAAAGTCATTCTTACCAAGGGGTCTGACTCTGAAGATGCAAAACAGTATGAAGAAAGTGGTTTTAGCCAATCAGAAGGGATGGAATTGATGAAAATGTGTCCGACAGAGAAGGTGAAAGGAAGAGAGGGGTGGGTGTGGTGAGTGACACAGTGTGTACCCGTGGCCTTCGTAGCGCGGTACTTATGCAAATAGCCCACTAGCTGATCTGACAGAGGTTGGTTTTGTTGTTTCGTGATGAATGTCTGCTTGAAGATTTTATGTGTGTGTGTGTTTTCCTTTCAGTTATTCCTCCATACACAGACAGCAAAACACATAGGCTAAACTTGTATGGCATTACAGACCACGCCCCCATTCATTTTTTGACCAAATATTCAGTGACCTGATTATGAAGCACATGGTTGATGAAACAAAGAGATTCAGTGATCAAAGCCTTCAGGCATAAGGGGAACTAGCAAAATAGTTTGAAAATGGAACAGCAGTGAATGAAATGCGTGTGTGTGTGTGTGGTGTGTGTGTGAGTGTGTGTGTGTGTGTGTGTGTGTGTGTGTGTGTGTGTGTGTGTGTGTGTGTGTGTGTGTGTGTGTGTGTGTGTGTGATGTGGATAAGTGTGATATGTGTGTGTGTGTGTGTATACATCTGCACTTTTATGTGGATGTTTGTACTGTGTGTGTGCACTCTGTGTATGTGTTGTGTGCATGTGTGTGTGTGTGTGTGTGTGTGTGTGTGTGTGTGAGTGTTGTATGTATGAATGTGTTTGTATGGTGTGTGTGTCTGTGTGTTGAGGTTATAGTTTTGAAACCTTGTGCTGTGCTTATTTAGTCAAACAATAATCATATGTTACTGTTTCAAGAATGTGTGCTTTGTTAATATTTTTCATGAATTTTCCAATTCCATTCAAGCACTTGGTATGCTGAAGCCGACTACAAATCGCCAAGTAGTCAGCAGCATTTTGCTGACTTTAGCTAAATTGTATAAAGTAGAAATCTCAGGTAGCCATTGTTCACTCTCTGCTGGGATTTTCAGTGTGATTTATGTGGAAAACTGTCCACTTTTCAGGAGCAGTGTGAACTTTACCACTATCCAATTGCAGCCACCCTCAATTTTGTTGTCACAAAAACATATTTTCTCTCATCACCATCTATAAAAAGAACTATAAAAGTTATAACTTTGAAACTCTGTAATATGCTTATTCAATCAAACAATAATCATGTGTGGAAATTTCAAGAGTGTGTGTTTCCTCATTATTTTTTTATTATTTTTTTAAACACCTGTACAAACCGCCTGTATACAGGAGAATGTGAAATGACAAATCGACAAGTTATCAGTAGTAAGTTATTGATTTTAGTTTATTTGTAGGGAGTAGAAACTCTCAATTAGTTATTGTTTACTCTCTACTGGTATTTCCAATGTGATTTATGTGAAAAACGTCCTCTTTTCAAGAATAGTGAGAACTTCCCTTATATGCTCTTGTGATCACCCTCATTTTCATTAGCATGAAAACATACCTTGTTTTACAACTGGCAACAAAAAGAGTACCATAAAGGTTACAGCTTTGGAAAACGCTTGTTCAATATGATGATAATCATGTGTCAAAATTAAAAGAATATGTGTATAGCCATTATTTTTTAATGATTTTTTTAAAAATCTATACAAACGCCCAGTATACAGAGGAATGTTAAATTCCAAATCGCCTAGTAGGGAGTGAGTTAATGCTTAAATCATTCTGGTAGTGTTGATGTTTAAAAGGTCTTGTCCCCCTCCCCATTTTTAAGACCTTGCCAGTGTGTAGGGTTTTGTTCAGGCTTAAGGAGTTCAGGTCAGATAACTACCAGCAGATTCGGATGCAGTGCATATGGAATTGTTGGATGTGTTGAACAAGGCACAGTCCATTTATGGCAGCTCTACCTCTTACTCTCATTCCATTCATTCGAACATAGGTATATTTCCGTGTGTGTGTGTGTGTGTGTGTGTGTGTGTGCGCGCGCGCGCGCTTTATCAAAAAAAAACTCTGGATATGCGTCATAGTTTCTTGATTTCCAATATTTCTGCCCTAAATCCTCCTCAGGATATAACAATAAAAAGCATGATCTGAAAAGTTTTGCGAGTTAGGCTGCCATTTGTGAACTGTTTGTAGTCAATACTTGTGACTTGTACTGAGGTAAGATGCAGCCTTTGTGTTGTTAAGTAATATGCATTAAAGTATAGTGATTACCTTATCTTGTGTAATTTTAATATGCCCCAAATCATAGTGATGCCATTTCTCATTTAATTGTTTGATATGATGGAAAATATGATTTATAACTAATTGTGCATCTGATAAATGTGTCTTAGCATAGTAGCATAGAACAGCTCAGATGCAGCTCTTCACACGGCTCAGAATTGGAGATAGTCTGATCAAAAATTTGTGCCAGTTCGATAAACATTTGACTTTCCATATTTATTTTGCAAAGTGAGTGACAGATTTTGGATCAGCCCTTGTAGAATTCATCTCTTTTCCCCACAATTTACAAACTTTTTATGATTTCATATCAGTCATTTTACCAGCTGTTCCCTAAATTTTGTGTATTTGTTTCTTTACTGTCTTTTTTTAGTATGCTTGACAGGCCAGTTGGCTGAAAGTTTGGACTTGTTTTTTTGAAGTAGATGTACATTCTCATTCTATTTTCATGTTTATGTGCTCTCTATTTGCTTGAAAGTTGACAGTTACTTTGATTCAGATTTTATACTTTATTGCGTCAGACATTTGCAGGCTGTGGCCAGTTAATCCTTTGACTCTGTCTTGTTTGTGCACTAAAATGACAGTAAAATGCCTTCAAACCCTTACACTTTGGATGACCTGTGAGAGATTGTGGATACAGTATCTAGCCTATAATATTGGGGTGGCGAGGATACAAGGAGGGATATGGTGTTGTCATTGCCTAGGGTGGCTCTATTCTGTGCTGATTTTTGTGTTTTAGTCTGTCTTCTTTTATTTGTCTTGGATTATAGGTAACTTTAACTAAGTACCGGCAGCAGTGCTCATTCAGTGGAGGAAAGTTGGCAAATGCAGCAAAATTTGCCAATTTTCCACACGCTCTATTTTCTAAACTACTTGGACAATGAATAAAAAAGATAAGATAATGAAGAATGATCTTTCTGCTTTTAAATGGTATGGTTCTTTTATTTGTGGTTGTGACTGAAAAGGAGAGAATTAAGTTGAAAGTTGCACACTGGAAGCCGTGTCACGCCGCCGTGGTGAAGTCCGTGCGGCACTGTCTGCGATCTCGAATTTCGCATTGCTTGGCAAATCGCTTGGCTCGTCACGGCCACTGCATACATTAACCCTTTCCCATTTGCAGATTCTGCTCAGAAACTCTTCCTAGTATTTGGAGATTTCCAAAAGCGTGTGAATGAAAAGGTCAGACGCTGACCGATATCTTGTAAATGAGGCGATGTATGGTACCAAATTCAGTATCATTCTTTCATTGGTTAATTCTGACTTTCGCGGGAAACTTCATTCATGAGGTGTGTGTAACCCTTTGTGCTTAGAGCGAGATGGAAATTCCCCACCAGGCTTAAGTGACAGGCGGCGGGTGTAAATAAAAAGCGGGGTTTCCCGGTTGGCGGGCCGTGGCGGGATAAAATGGGAAAGGGTTAACCCAATTTTGAGTTGTTCTGAGTTGTTCTGAAAGAGCAGAAGCTAACCTTTTGTTTGGACTAAGTTATAATGTAGAGTATCCAGTATAAATCAGTCAAATTTCGTGTTGAAAATTACCCAAATTTTCTGGGTAAAATTTTTCATATAAAATCTAAAATTGGGTTATATGTTTTTGATCGCCAGAAAAGTTGAAGATTCGCAGTTTACATTTCTATGCAAATTAGTTCGATCAGTGACGTGGCCATGAGGCGTGACCCGTCTAAAATAAGGACCCCGATTAATTGATGCGAGGGAAACCCTCACACAATGGCATCGGAATTGCTGTCTGCTGTGCCCTGAACAAATTTGCTGTTGTCTGCCATTTCGATGTACGAAGAATATATTGGTAAGTATTTTTGGCTGTTTCGATCATTATTTGATTAATCTGTGCTTTAGTTCTGAATTTGATCAAAGAAAGGATCGTAACTTCAAAGTTTTAATCACTGACATGATTGAACATGGCAAGGTCTTTCAATGCACGAAGTTATGCATAGTTTTGTTTGAGTAGTTATTGTTATGGTACATTTTCATTGATTACAGGCAACACCTTACGTTTTACTCATGATCGCAAAACAGGAAGTAGCTTTGCAGAACCATTGACTGATCGCGAACCAACTTTTCAGTTTTTCGGTTGGGTAGTTTGGTCATTGATTTATTCAGGTTTTATGATAAAAGCACTCTTGATTTACATTGTACAGGTTTTAAACATGTGTCTCAGTGACACATTTCAAGCTCCAGAATTTATTAGCCTAAGTGTGTTTGTGCAGATAATGTAATATCAGCATGATTTAATCAGAAGAAGTGTTGAATGTTTTCATTGTGCAGTACTCAACAAAAGCATTTTATTCTTTTACCAGTTTCGAAACATTATCAGTATGAGTGTCAGATTGCCCCTCCCAGCTCTTGTGTGTGTTCACACTGACACACACACACACACACATACACTGTATGAGACTGAATGATAATAAATTACAGGTCTATGCCTATATTGTATCATGTATGTGTGCGTGAGAATATTTGTCTACTTCCACGCTGTACCCCACTCTAAACCCCCATATCCACACAGAATTTCTAAATCTTTTAAGTGCGTACTGTCACATTATTGTGATTGAAAAAAAATATTTTGGGGGTGCTTGCAGCAAGTACCTGTGTCTTATGTTAAGTCTTGCAGCTAGCACCTGTGCGTCATGTCAAGTATGTATAAAATACATATATTATGCAAATGCCCCTGCTCCCGTCTTTCTCACCACACACACACACACACACACACACACACTCACACACACAACCTTCTTTTTAATTAATGGTAGAGTAAAAAAGAAAAAACATACACTTAACAACTAAATCTTTCGTATTTTCAGTTGATAATGACTACAGCACCATGAGATCAGAGGGGAGTGGCAGGCGGAAGACCTTGACCAAATGTCCTACAACAAAAAACTTCTACTCCAGCTTTATTAATCCTTGAGGGAAGATTGCGACAAGACATGGGATTGCGACAAGACATAGGAAGAGATGGCAGCCTTTACCCCGACTGTTATTGTTGACATGACTTCTTTTTAGAAGAATATCAAGTCCGAAGTACATGCACTGTGAGGAAAGCTTTGAGTATCACTGAATAGGAACGCTTATCATTTCTTGCTGTCAAGCTTGCAGATGCACTTGAAAAGAAGAATGTGTGCAGCTTCCTCCTTGAGTGTATGCACCTACAAGGCCAAGTTCTGCTTATGTGCAAGCCCCCCCCCCCCCCCCCCCCACCTTCCCCCCTGATCATGATTGCTTGACAGAGACAGTGTTTTGGTAAAAAAAAAATTTTGTTTATTAATAACATTTTTTATGTGAATTTCTCTAACAGTAAAACTAGTAGAACAGTGTTACACAGACATTTTTTTTATTTTAAAGGACAGTAGTGGAAACAAATATATATCTTGTATAAAATGAGGTAAATGAAAAAACTTTTTTTTAAATGATTGTGTGCACGCTGTCATTTGCTATGATTTTTTATTGTGGACAGTGATGGAAAAAAACCCCAGATGTAAGCCAGTATACGTTTTGGGACATATTGAATATTTGTATGTATTGCTCTGAACATAGAGAATAAGTACACAAAATTTCATGAAAATCCCACAAGTAGTTTCTGAGATATTAGTGTTTAAATGACATTACCCTTAACCCCTTGACTGCCTAGAATGTAACTGTCACGTGGTTTTGGTAGTAGCAGGCGCCTAACAACGTGAAATTCATGTTCATTTTTCGTTGGCTTCGCCTGGCAAAACTACAAGGGAAATAACTCTACAAACTGTTTCACTGTTATCTAGGAAGGTAAAATCAGTGTTGTAGCCCTTTGATTGTTGGCCAATGATTGGCTAGTCACCGTAATTTTTCTTGGAATTTCTAAGACTTTCGGAGAAACCGATTAGCATATCCAAGATGGCGGACGCTTCAGGCAGCTCGTCTGGTCGACCAGTTCGATCAGTTTTCTGATGGTTTTCCGTATTGGAAATTTTAGATGAAGTCCTAAATGACCAAGACAGTGATGAAGAAGACTTTTCTCTATAAATGGATGAATAGTGAATTGTTTACTAAACACACTGTAATATTCATGCCGAGAACGTGCCTCCAGGCTTGGACTATGTTACCCCTTTTTGTTCATGGATTACCACATCAATTTTATCTACTTGGAGTACAGTGAGTACCAGACACTTTCCTTTGATATTCAGTGTTGAATAAAACTAAGTTTTGTACTGTTTTCATTGGTTTTATGTTCCGTAATATGTGTTTATCTTCCGAAACTGTCATTTTTTGGGGAAAAAAACTTATATATATTTTTTTCCATACTAATTACAAACAAAACCAAATTATAGTTATATACATCATAGACAGGGATATAAGGAAAAAACATGCCAAAAATCTTAGAGATCTGTCTGTAAATGAATGAGCAATGCACACTTTAGTAAACATACCGTAAAAATCAAAATTTTGCTCCGGCAGACAGGAGTTCAAAAATAGCTATTTTTCCGGCAGTCAAGAGGTTAAACCAACCCATTTTTCCGCCATGAAAATTAGCGATTTTAGCAAGTTTGGCTCTTTATTTCTCAGGAGCCAATGACTTGAACAACTCAGAAAAAATTGACTCAATAAAATATTATATATACTCTAAAGAAAATAAGCTTGAAGCATATCTCTTGGTTTATGTTAGCACAGGGGCATGTTGAAAATGGACATTCTAGCAATTGCGCGATACTCAGATTTGAATTTTTGCCATGTTTGACATGTTATTACTCATTTCTCATTCCTACAGATGGTAATATTTCTGGTGGTTTTAACTCTGTTACACATAGATTTGGAAAATGCTTTTTGACAGTTTTATGTCCCTTACAAAATATTCTATGAGTCTCCAATTTTGGAAAAAAATCAATGCTTGCATTTCTCGACGCAAAATTAAATATGTAAAAAATCATGTCTCAGGAACCAATAAAGCTAGACACTTGATTTTTGTTTTTTCTTTGTCTTGATATGCTCTTTCAATGTTGTATGGTTTTAAAACTCTATTTCTATTTTGAAATTCTGGCTGTCGGTACCTACTTTAACCCTGTCCCATTTGCAGATTCTGCTCAGAAACTCTTCCTAGTATTTGGAGATTCCCCAAAGCATGTGAATGAAAAGGTCAGATGCTGACCGATATCTTGTAAATGAGGCGATGTGTGGTACCAAACTCAGCATCATTCTTTCATTGGTTTATCCTGACTTTCGCGGGAAACTTCATTCATGAGGTGTGTGTAACCCTTCGTGCTTAGAGCCTGATGGAAATTCCCCCCCAAGCCTAAGTGACAGGCGGCGGACTGCGGCGGGTGTAAATAAAAAGTGGGGTTTCCCGGTCGGCGGGCTGCGGCGGGCTAAAATGGGAAAGGTTTAACTAGGCATTTTTTGGCTTTGATTAAAGTTGAAATGGGATACCTTCTTCCCTTTGCCAGCTCAGAATTTTTGAGAAATGCTTATGTGCATGTTCACGTTGTTTATATGTTTTTCTCTTCTTCTTCTCTTCAGCTCACTGTGTTAAACAGTGCATGTATGTGTTGTGTATTTCTGTTGCACAGGTATCCACCAAATCGGTCAAACAGTGTGTCCAGTTCTACTATGTGTGGAAGAAGGTTTGCCGTGAAGAGAAAAAACGTCTGCGCCTTGCGAGAGAGAAACGTGGCGGCAGGCGTGCCTCAAACAGGAAAGAGAGCTCACTGTATAATTTACGCTCCCAGCAGCCAAATAATGATGGAGGGGAGCCCACCCCACCTCCACAGGACAGTGTTTTGACTCCTGTCCAGGATGAGTACGAGTATGATGGCAGCGACTCGGAAATGGAAGACCAAAGCGGCTCTAATGGAACGGTAAGTTGAGGGCCAAAGTGTACGGTTCTATAGCCCCTTCATTTTATTCAGTCTGTTCTTTGAGCTGCAGTTTACATTGCAGTTTTCGTATTGTAATGTTACAGTCCTTGGATGATTCCATATGAACCAACACCACATACGCTATGATGAAAGATTATTAAAAAAAGCTTAAAACGGCGCATAACCATATCTGTTTGTAAGATATTGTAAGTATGTTCGTTAAAAGGAGATTTGAATTAAAATCCCTCATTTAATAGGTTATAACTTAACCATATCTTACCAGTGTAGAGTGGCGCTACCTGGTAGGTAGGTGACGATTCCTCTTATTGGTTGAAAGCAGAGATGACATGTTGGGCATAGACATTGGAGGTGATGCTGTAGGACCCATCCTCATGGGTTTAGGAGATGTTCCTGGGGTAGAAAGATGATTGTTCCAGGGCAGTGCCAGTAAGCAACGTCCAAGATCTGAGACGGGAAGAAGTACTAATGAAAAGCCTTTGAAGAGGTTCAGGCTCATTGCTCATGGGTGCTGGGCCTGTGTGAGTTAAGCCGCAGTCCCGGAGCTCAGTAAGCTGTGCTAATGATGACCGAGATCCACCAGGATAGAGAGGAGTGTTAAATACTGAGTAACCAGGATTGAAAGAGAGGCTGTGCTGCTATGCTAAGTGTCTCTGAGGAGTTGAGTATGGAAGTAAATGCGGAGCCTTCTGACTGGGCAAAGGCTGTAATCTAGATCGTCCAGACACTAAGGCTGTGTACTTTACTGTAGCGCCTACCCAAGTGTGATGTGGAAAACGAATTTCTTGTACATGTTCATGACAGAGGCATCTTATGGTTGGTGAAAAGATAGGCCTCTAAGGCACTGATGGATGAGTGAAGGGTAAAGGCTTGCTGTAAGATTGTTCCTCTAGAGAGGTCTCACACAAGGATAGTATTCTCCAGGGATGGTCACCAGTTTTGGTGGGGTGGCAATGGAGGGGTTAGTGGGAATTGTACACTTCCGTTGAGTACCTATCAGCCCATTTTAATGGAAAGAGTAAACGTGTTGGATGCCAGACCTGTGCAAAAGGTGAATGAGGTCGATGGCATCTTGGATGATTCCTAGGTGAGTAGGTAAGAGCCTGTTCATTGCTCTCGTAAATATCTCGAACATTGGTTCCAGAACTAGTCAGACGCTCAAGGAGCAGCTTTTCGTATGAAAAATTAGACTTAAAATATTAAATTTGATACATCGATGATGTGCGATCGATAGGGAGCTGCTCTAATGACTTGTCTGTTCTGAGAGGAAAGGGAGAAGAAAAGTTCAGGGAGTGAGGTGGTAGAGATATCTAGTTCTGTACAGACCAGCATTATGAGAACTGAGACCATCTCCCTATGTGTCATTGCTTTACTTTCTCCAGCCCTATACTAGGTCTGATACCAAGTCACAACTGGTGGACTGGAGATAGTATTTACAAAATGTTTGCTCTGGAGAGTTACATAGTCAGATTGGAAGGCAAGGAAGGGTTTTGCCTCTTTGCCAACAAGCCTCAATGAAAAAGAAAGAGGAAAAAAATAATGAAAAGGATGTTATTGTTTTACTTTCTCCAGCCATGTACTAGGTCTGATACCAAGTCACAGCTGGTGGACTGGAGATAGTATTTACAAAGTGTTTGCTCTGGAGAGTTACAGTCAGATTGGAAGGCAAGGAAGGGTTTTGCCTCTTTGCCAACAAGCCTCAATGAAAAAGAAAGAGGAAAAAAATAATGAAAAGGAAAAAGCCATATTATTAGCACTGTGTCTTCACTTGCAGACAGCAGCAGAGGGCTTGCAGGTGGACATGGCCTTTGAGGCTGACCTGTCGTCTGTGGCGTCATCCCCTGCAGCACCCCCCTCTCACCCCATGGTGACAGACTTGAACCCTCTGACATTGGTGGCCCAGGGTTTGGGCCAGAATATGGCCTCCACCCCTTCCCTTGGATTGCAGCCTAGCCCCTCACCTGTGATGACCTCATTGGCAACTAGTTTGTCCAACATCGCACGCTGCCCCAGCCCTCCACAAGCGGCACCTCCGACCTTTGCCTGCGACTTCGCTGGTTGTAATGCTGTAAGTGAAGTGGTGATTTGAGATGATTATTTGTTTTACATGGGTTATGTAATGAGTATAAAGATTAATCAGCTTGAGGTGTTCAATGTTTTGGGGCATTTTTATTTTTTTAACCCCATCTTCTGCACCACCTTTGTCTCATTCTCTCTCCCCTCCCAACCTGCACCCATTCCCAACCCCTGTCCTTGCGTGATGCTTATTTCAATCCTGTGACACACCACCAGAGCTGGCAAAGCTAAGATCTCAATGAGTGCAGGGCATGAAGGACCTTGGAATGTGGGATAATTTTTCATAATACTGGTAATTGTGTTATGATTGATTAGAATGGGAATGATGATGATAGGCAGTGATTGTCCATCAAGGATTTAGACTGCATGACAGGACTGTACTTTACACTTTCTGTGTTAAGGTATCTTGGCGTTACTCAAGTACCAAAGGTAAAGACACCTTCTGTGTTGGTTAGGGAATTTGCACAGCATCCTCAAAAATGAATGCATCCTCTTTGTTGGTCAGGGACTTTGTGTGGCACCCTGAAAGATGAATCTGGAATGGAAGTAGTATGTTTTGAAACAGGTTATAGCCCTGAATGAGGTTAAACAAAAATAACATTAACAATAGGATGGTATTCAAGACCAGTGTATGAATTGATAGGATTCAGACTAACAATTCCCAGTCATTTTTGTGTGCCTTGCAACTATTTTGCTATGGCAACTGATTTGCTTTGTATGTTTTCATCGGTAAAGATTGACCAGCAGGGTTCATGAAAGGGGACTGGCTTTGTACATTTTAATTGGTAAAGATTTTATAGGGTGATAGCTGTATAAAACGTAACAGACTAGTTGTATCATGTAGTGTGAAACTTGTGTTTTATTCTTTTACAGATGTACATTGGCAGGTAAGCAGTTATGCAAGCTTGTTACATAAGCATATATACACAGTGCGCACATGCACAGTCAAGTATACATGCTACTTTGCCTGCTGTCATTGTTATTTGGGCACTCACTGGTACAGGCACCCCTGAAATTATCTGCAAATTGGATGTTGCAGGTGTTGACATCCAGACAGAGTCGTAACCGCCATGTGCGTAAACATATGAAAGAAAAGGAGGGTAATGGCGCTGCCCACTCGGCCCCCTATCATCCTAAACCTCGACCTTCCACGCCCAGCAGGTCACCCGTTTATGATCAGAATGGAGAGGAGATCTTCCCTTGTAAACTGTGTGACAGGTGAGTGAGTGTCAAGAATACAGGAACAGGATTTGGAAGAATGATGGTTTATCAAAAAGTAGAGATAAATCTAAACAAAATATGAAAACAGATTTCAGTTATCTTTGTGTTGCTGAGATTTGAGCATTCAAGTCATGGGATAATGAATGACCTGTTTTGCTGAAAATTCAGTTTAAAGTATAACACTACTCAGATACCTGTAACTTTTCAATGAGAATTTCATTGACATAAGGTTCAGAAGTAAGTATATGAGAGATTTACCGAGAAATTACCTTGATGACAAGTATTAATGTGTGTTTCAGAGTGTTCACCAAAGTCAAGTCCCGAAGCGCACACATGAAGAGCCACAAGGTAGCTGATCCTGACAAGAAAGTGCCGGCAGTGTCTGCCAGTCTGCTGTCTTCCCCAGCTGTGCCCAGTCCCATGAGTGATTTGAGTGGGACATGAACTATCAAGAATCTATGAAAATCTGCTCTGCCTCAGGTTTTGCTATCCAGGTCATCTTGTAGGTTTCTAGTTGGAAGAAGTGGGCACTCCTGAATGGTTTTATATCATCTTACTACAAACAGAGTGGATATGTATATCATCTTGCTGCGTTTGTGTTGGCAAGTTCCTTTGTTCAGATCTCAGTTCAAGCTAAAGGAGATTGGCAGCAATTAAAGTTTCAGACCATTACTGTAGTGTCATCAGAAAGTGAGTTTTTCTTTATCTGGTTGCAGACATCATACATTCAACACATCACAATAGCCATTCAGCATGAAGTCGTCATCATGAGTGCAGAGCTTTAGCCTTTACCAGTTCTCCATGGAATGCAACACCAAAACCAGACTGAACAAATCATTCTATGCACCCATTAGGTGCTAGGGCTGTCTACATGTTATTGTGTGCTGTGCATGCATGCGATGCGATCAGGCTTTGTCGTCACGTCTTTGAGCAGTGAATGGTTTCTTCTGCAGCTATTCTCGTTGTCTACACAGTATCATTGTACATTGTCCAGAGTTAAGCTGATTTAGAGATGGATTCAAAGCTGTTATTTTCTTTTGACCTTAACGCATCTCTTGCCCCATTGTGCCATTGGTGTTTTGTCTTTTTCCTTGTGTCCATCTTGTTTGTTTCTGTGTTTTATTTCTGGCTGTCTGTACTTTTTCTCACACTGTGTCTTTTCTCACTATCCATCTTGTTTCTCTCCTGTTTCCATCTTTCTCTCTCGTAATGTCTCTGTTCTTGTCTGTTTTTTGTTGTTGTTGTTTTGGTCTCTTGCTGTCTGTGTTATCGGGGCTGTACAAAAGATGATAACAAGTGATATGTTATTTATGTGTTTTTGTCATGCCTTCAAGCAGCTGACTGAGCGTGGAAACAGAATGTTCATTTTGAGTGACTGGAGTGACAGGCTTGTAAAACAAGCTGCCTGCTTGTGCACAGAAGTTTGGTGTAGATATCGTTTTTCTGTCATTTGGTGCTACTGTAGCTGTGGTGATGTGTTCTCCTCAGTTGAATGGGCTCGTGTGGTGTGTTCTTTCTCCTGCAGAAAGTGTTTCTTATTCATTTTGTTTTGTTCAAGTTGTAGGTATTTCCACTGCCCTCCTTTTTGTTTTCATCAGCAGTAGTGTAATTATTCTTTTCCATTGGCAAAAATGTAATTACTCACACACATACACGATACAAGATAGTGTAAAGTATTTTATCGTCATACAACTTTATATTGATGTTTTAAGTTTTCATCTTCCAGACTTTGATACAGTTGGCTTGATGTTGGAGTCACTTAGGCAACAAATTGTTTTGACATATTTTTGGTGTTTGCAAGATTTAGCTTTATTAATGATAATCATGTCCTTATAGAAAGGGGTTCTTGGCCTGTTTCTTGCAGGATGGCATATTTTGAACTAATTTCTTTAAAAAATTAACTCTTCAACCAGTTTCTAGTTGAATGGACAGGTCATTGTTTAATTTTCAAAAGGATGTGTCCTTACCAGATCTGGAAAAGGGGCAGTTGTTATCCACTTTCTTGAGGTGTCTGCTACCAATTTTTCCCCAGAATGGTTGCGTTTGTGCTTATTTTCAACTAGAATGGCATTATCAGAGATAGGGAAATGGCAGCTTTGGGACACAATTATTTTGAAGGATTTTGTTTTTTTGGTTTGAATTTTTAGATTGCTAGATTTTTTTTTAACTGAAGTTTTTAAATGGGGCTTGAAAGCGAAGGAATTGAGCTAGTATGAAAACCCTTTCAGTTTGGAAGAAAGTGGTAGTGACATCATACCTGCTAATGGTAGTATTGAGACTTGAAACTGAAATGATCACATTACGCTTAATTGAGTTAATTGTCAGCATTAAATAAATGCTGCTATGAATTTGCAAAGATTCAAAAAAAATTTATCCAATAAGTGTTATATATAAACATTTCGAAGAAATATTATGTATAAACATTTAAATACAAAATTATAATAAAGCAATCATGAGGTTGGTGTTTTTTGATTAGCACTTTGTATAATGTGTGACAAATAGAGGAGGGGAGTTAGAATGACTGCTGCGGAGGCTATGATCGAACTTGATGATGCTGATGGGTGACTTGTTTTAACAAATAAATGTGAAAAAATAATTATGAAGTAGTTGTACTAGTTTGTCCAGAATAAAATGGTTTGTATGTCTCAGCATGGATCAAGCATTGATCAGTACTGAAGTTTTGTTAGAAGTGCCTGGACTTTCTGAATACCTTGGTCAAAATTGGAGAGCATAAACAGTGGAGCCATTACATTTATGATGAATTAGATGTAACTTATTTGCTTCAGTTTCAAGCCCAAATATTTTCATAGCCAGTATAGTGTCATATTCAGTTTATTCCAAAATGAAAGTGTTTTCTGTTAGGTTTCTTTTTGAAATCGGTGCATTTTCTACAAATTTTGTCAATATTGAAGGTGTCCTTGACCAATTCCTCAAATGGACACATTATCAGGTTGTGTGTGTGTGTGTGTGTGTGTGTGTGTGTGTGTGTGTTGCCCCTTTTAATTTTTTCTAAAATGCAATTTTTTTTTATTTGTCTTAATTTTTCTGTGGGTGTGTCTAACCTGGTCTATATTCTCTAGCTAAGGTTTACAGACTTCATTATGTTCAAGGGTAAATTTATTGTTTTAAGTATATATATAATACAAGTGTGATAGAACCTTGATTGTTCCCATTGTGAAAATATAGGATCTGCTGTTTGTGTAGGTGTATATGGTTGATGTACGTGTTGTATTTTACTCAGCTTGGGGAAATTTAGACATTGTAAAGGGAAATCTTCACTTTTGTAAAGGGAAATCTTCACCATTTTGTAACTTGCTAGCTAGTTGCAGTATTGTGCATTTTTCATGAACTTGACTGTCATCCAGGTTTTGTAAAGACACAGTTTTATGTGTATTTGTTTTAATTACTTAGTTTTATAATAATTGACATAATCTCACTCTTTCAGTTCTCTGAAGGAAGAGTATGGGGTGGGATAGGGTAGGAAGCAAAGGGCGTAACGATGGAGGAATGGAGAAACATTGTGTTCTTTACAAAGTACATTCTTTTCTGCCTCGATTTTTGTAACCTGTGTAAAATTCCTCAAACATTTGTTTTAGAAGCTTTCAGAGGTAGCTATTCATTAGCATGAGAAGCGTGTGCATGTGTTGGGAGGTATGGGGTGAATTGAGAAAGGTTATTCTTCTGAATATGAATTTTGAACTGCTTGTTAACAATCTAGTACTTGTTAACAGTACTGTCTGTTACCACTGTTGATAGTGCAGAGGATCATGTGGACCACATCTGAATTTGGACACAGGTGAAACAGTTCTGTTCTCTTTGATATGTCATTCATTGCTTCAATTTAAAAACAAAAAAATGGATGTTGAAAAGACTGATCTGATATTATTCAGATACATTTTTGTGATCGTTGCACTGTTTATGTAATTAGTCTTTTGACAGCCAGCAAATTTAGGACACTGTCACTTGTTAGTGTGTCCATCGTTCAGCTTTCTGATCGGTTATGCAGACATAAAAGTTTTCAGGTTTTTCTGTTTTAGGGATTACTGTCCAATAAACACAGTTTATAGACTTAAGTCGAATTTAGACAAATTGTTATTTGGGTTTCATGTTTAAATGTTGTTGGTTTTATCACATAGATACACCAAAGATAGGCTGCTAAGACTTAATCAGAAAATTTTATTTGGTGTTCTGTCACTAGTGTCAGCAAATGAAGAAAAATCTCATACTTGTAATTAGTGCTATTCCCCCTTTTTACATGTTGAATCATTTTAAAAGACTTTTTGCATTCAGCTTACATGGTCTAGACTTGAGCATTAACTCACTCGCTGCATACAATTATGCCCCTTGCTGTTTCCCTGATACGCACCATTTGTATAGGTCATGAGAAAAATTTTCATACAAACAAATGAAAATGGAGAGTTTTGAAATTTGGCAGGTCATATATTAAAAGATTGATGTACAAAATGCTGAAATTTCAACTGTCTAACCCTCATGGTTGCTGAGTAATGGCGCAAGTAAAATTAGACTTTTTCAGGTGAAAAGTGTCTTACAAATACACAGTCAGGTCAATATATCAGTTCCTACAGTCACATTTTGAATGAAATTTCATAAAATCCAACGTGCACACACTCCACGTGCACTGAAGGAAGAGATTGTGTTGAACAGTGCTCAGTTGTTGAGTATTGTTCAACCATTTGCTTTTCCGTCGTTTGCTTCGCTGCGGAGATAGGGGGTCGTGAACTTTGCACTGTCCACACACCAGCTGCGTAGTATAGTGACCTCATGGCTTGAAACGAGGCTAAGACTGACCAAAGAGTCTATTTCTGGCTGTTGTTTTCGGCTAACGGAAATACTGAAAGCCCTGCGAATTTTCAAAGCTCAAGTCGGATTTCTCGGACGCTCGTAGACAAGTGTTGTTGAGACATGATTGGGAAATCCTGACGCTCGTAGCAAGAGAGTTAATGGGCATGTAGAATGTAACAAGATCGTTCAGTAGCTCGATTGGCGGAAACTTTTCTCTAATGGATAGTAATGATACAACTTCAAAAATTTATCGCCTCGCTGCCATGGTTTGAATACCTCACCATTAATGTCAGCCTTCAAAATCAATGCAGACTGGCAAACCAATGGAGAATGTATATGTAGTTTGTAATGTAATTTCTAAGGAATGAGTAGCACTTGTGTACATCTACAGGAACATATCCTGGATATACAGCTGCGATACACAAACAGAACAGCTAGAACAGTAATCCCAAATCTGTTTATGCAGCGGTGTTTACAAGTATAATTTAGAGCAGAAAGTGGAAAGCTGGTGACCATTAGATAAGAAAAGAACTTGAAAAGAGTGTGCCTAGAAATAAGTGAACAATGAACAGTCAGAAAAGTAGAGAGGAAGCAATGCTGTCTTGGTTCTCAAGTCGGTTAAAATGATCTACAATTGTTTTAATGACAGAGGAATAATGAAAAGGATTAGGATTAGCTGTGGCTTGTTGTCTTCAGTGTAGTTCACAAAAATGGTTCTTTCTTTGAATTCTGTCTTTCATTTGTTTCTTATCATACTACTCAAATCAGACAGTTTTACAGTTTTTTTTGTTTTTTTAATGAAGGCTTGCTTCAGATTCTGCCGACATGCTAATGTTGGTTTCTTTGGTATTTTTAATTTTAACATTTGATGGATTTAGCTTTAAATATGGTTGTGTAATTTCATCATATGAATAAGCCTTTTGTGACACTGCTCTTATTTCTTTCGCTGTTTTCATTTGATGTGTACACGTTTGTGTTTCTATTTTATACTTGATATTCATCAAACTCAATTGTGGAAGGAACTTACTGCATTACCCAGACAGCGGTGTTTGGAAATGGAAGAGAAGAGGAAAGCGAATGCAGTGATGTGTGTTTTGGAACTTCAGGAAAGTGAGATGACTATCACAGAGAGAGAGAGAGAAAAGTTCTCACCACTTGCAATCCATTATCTTGTGCATGTTGACCAGTGCTGTGTGCCCCCCTATCACTCCAAGGTGTCAAAAACAAACCTGCTGTGGCTCTGCAGCGTCTTTAGGCAGCTTGTGGTTTGAATAAAGCCGTCACTCAAACTTGAACTACTGGTGCATGGATAAAAAAAAAAAAAAAAACTGGCTCTGCGCTGACATTTGCTCATATACGCACCTCCGTGTGTGCTTCATGTGATGATGGAACGTATCGATTCATGTTGTATATGATATTGTCTTTTGTACAGAGTGTTGCGCTTGCAAGAGTGTTCTGCTTTTACTTTAAGTGCTTGATTCTTGTTATAGTGGCTCTATTTAGTTTCGGTGAACAGACTTTAAAAGCATGGGTCATGTGTGTGTGTGACACAGAGCGCACAAGTTAGCGGGGGAAACAATGCTTACTGCCTCATGATTATGCTGATTAGAACAGTCAGAAGTGGGGCCTCATTCATGTTTTTAGAGTGCATTTGTGGAAATATTTTGTAATGTAGGTTTAATGATACTCTGTGTAATAAACATTGATGTGCAATTGACTTTTCTACGTTGTGCTTTCTCAATCCGACTTTTTATCTTGTGGGTTTTTCTCTGTCTCTGCTCTCCTCTCCCTTTTTCTTTTCATCTGTTCAACTCTCTTCTTCTCTCCCTCTGTCCGAAGCTTGCCTGTTTCCATCACTTGATTTTTTTGTCTTTTTTCCCTAATAATAGAAGGATTAACCTATATAGTCTTTTTATATCTATGGACAGAATATGTCAGGTAAGGTTTTCAAGGATGGATTTATACCATCACAGCCATTGAGAAATATGTAACTCCTGGTTCTAAATTCCAGTGGATATCATCCATCAGGGCTTCTCCTTGCTCACTAGTGTAGAGGTGGCTTTACCCCATACCTGAAATTTGAGGGTATTTTCACCTTCACTTTTATTTCTTAGAGTCTTTCTCTCAGGAAGTCAAAACAAGAAAGCAGTGTATTAAAGCATAATTTTATTGACTGGCCTAATGGTCAGTTATGCTGGGCCTGTGCAGTCTTTAAACTTAAAACTCTAAAGAATGGCAAGATATAAAACTATTATTGTGACTAATAAACGCACACACACACACACACACACACACACACACACACACACACACACACACACACACACACAACACACTACATGCAGAGAGACATACACACAGTCGTCTCGCATGTTTACGGTGACATGCACACACAGTGTGAAAGTACATTTGATGCATGTAAAAGATCTGATGGGAATTTTACCAGAACATTCTTTACACTTAACCACTTGTCAATCAAAGACATTTGCAGTGCTGCAGTGAACTGAAGTTTCCAGTTTGAATGACAAATGAAGGGTAGTAGATCTGATCAATCAAAAGCCTGCTTTAGAAAATAGTGTTCTGATGCGTGGCTATTTTAACATGGAGAGTTCTGACAGTTACTGAGTAGAGGCCGATATACACAACAGAATTTTAGAGTGATTCCACCTCTCAAGGAGGGTCAAGTCACCGTCACCAATCCCTTAAACTGGCCGTCCGTCGGGGCGCCTCCGAAGACTTGACAACAACCTTTCTCCACTCCTCCCTGCTCTCCGCTTTCCTTAGGGTATCCCTCAGCTCCAGGCCCGTCCACTCTCGAATATTATCTTCCCATCTCTTCTTTTGTCTGCCTCTTTTCCTTCCTCCCGAGATTGTGCCTTGCAGGATTGTCTTGGCAAGGCCGGATGATTGAGTGATGTGTCCATACCATGTTAGTTTGCGTCATCTTACTAAGGTCAGGTCAGTGTAAGGCCCGATTTCATTTTGAATTCTTCTTTTGACTTCATCATTCGTGATACGATCTCTGTATGTGACGCCGAGAAGTTTACGAAAGCATCTCATTTCAACTGCCCTGATTCTTCTTTCCGTATCCCTGTTAAGGTCCATGATTCGCAAGCGTATAAGAATATTGACATGACCAGGGATTGCATCAGTCTGATCTTTTAGCTGGTGGCGATGTTACTGTTGTTCCATATGGTTCTGAGCTTGGTC
This sequence comes from Monoplex corrugatus, assembly GCA_030674185.1. NCBI lineage: Eukaryota > Metazoa > Mollusca > Gastropoda > Littorinimorpha > Ranellidae > Monoplex > Monoplex corrugatus. Next base: position 38,618,751 of record JAPXFY010000012.1, on the reverse strand, counting down.
ATTGCGGCTGTGGTCTGGGCTATTCTGGAGAGTATTTCAGGCTTAGATCCCTCATCTGACACGACTGATCCCAGGAATTTGAAACTGGGCACACTTTGGAATTTTTGGTTATTGACCATTACATCTGCCGTAAAGTGGTTGTTGCGATTGGTCATTATTTTCGTTTTCTCGGCGCTGATTTCCATGCCATAATCAGAGGTGTCTTTCCAAGACGATCCACTAGGTTGATTAACTCTTGTTCTTTTCCGGCAAGGCCGTCAGTGTCTGCAAAACGTAGGTTAGTGATGTTTCTGCCTCCAATGCTGACTGTTCCTTCATGTTCCTCGAGTGCTTCCATCATTATTCTTTCTAGGAAGATGTTGAAGAGAGTAGGGTAGAGTAGACAGCCTTGGCGTACTCCGACTATCGTCCGGAACCATTCTCCAATATTGTTGTTGAAGAAGACTGCGCTGTTGGCTCTATTGTAGAGGTTCTCTATGACTGATTAAGTTGGCGTTGATGTTGTACAGCTTCATGGTTGCCCACAAGGCTTCATGCCAGACGCTGTCGAATGCCTTCTTAAAATCGACAAATACATGGTAGAGCTCCTGTTGGTGTTGGAGGTACTTTTCCATAAGGATTCTGATGTTGAAGATTTGTTCCGTTGTGCTGCGACCTGGCCTGAAACTGGCTTGCTCTGTGGTTTTAGTCTATTTAGGATGACTCGCAGCATGACTTTACTGGGGTGACTTACGAGGCTGATGGTGCGATAATTTTGACATAATTGTAGATTGCCTTTCTTGGGGAGGGTGATGATCAAGGACTGAGTCCATGGTTTTGGCCACTCGCCTGTCTGCCAGATCTTGTTGCAAACGATCATGAGCATGTCAATCGCTGGGTCTCCTGCTTGAACCATCTCTGCTGTGATGTTGTCTACTCCCGCTGATTTTCCGGGCTTTAAGGATGCCACTATTTCCTCACGCATAATGCGATCTTTAGCGTCGTTTGATGATGGTGGGACATTAAGCACACTAGGGTCTCCTGTACTTCTGTGAGTGCATGGATAGAAAACATGTAGGGAGTGAAATATTGGTAAAGCACGTGAATGACATATATTCTGCAAGTCATGGGGAAGCCCTGTCAATGATAGTTGATACTGGCTGCAGTGATCAGGAATATGAAAATGGTTGAGCAGTAAGATTTTCTAATGTTGATGAGGTGAGTCACAGTACTGTTTGAAATAAGATTTCCCATTGTTGATAAGGTGAGCCAAATACTACTTGAAAAATGCGTCAAGCATTTTGTTGCATTTACTTCCTGATAAGTACATTTTCAACAGTGCAGGGAAAAAGGAGATTGTTTATGTAACTGGATTATCTTATTTTGTGTCCTGTATATTTGATCATCAAAAAAGGTAGAGGACAAAGTTTTTCTCCCCTTTCTTAAAAATTTTTTCAACCTTTTGGTGTTTTTCTCCCCTTTAAAAAATTTTTTTTTTTTAACATTTTGATCTTCTTGGGTGCTTAATGCGCGCTGTTTTGCTCACACTGTGTGGACAGTATGTTGCTGCACAGTTTTCATAGTCTGTCTTCGGTTGCTGTGCAAACTTGGTATTTTCATGTATCCATAAGTCATCGACATAACTTGCAGAATCTTTAACATGTATAATTGGTATTGTGAGTGTGTATGCACATGAATAGGTTTAGGCATGAACAAGTCTGCATGCACGTTGACCTGGGAGATCAGAAAAATCTCCCCCCTTTATCCACCAGGCAGGAGATGCCCAGGCACAATTGAACCCAGATCATCCAGTTTTGCCCATTTGACATTTTGCCCTCTTGACTATAATGCCTGTCACCTATGATGCTGCTTGAATTGGCTCTATGTAGTCTTCTTGTTTTTTCCCCATTTGTGATGATTGCTCTTGCTACTTTTTTTCCTCTCAAAAAAAACTGTTAAGAATAATGATTTGCAAACACAGGTAAATTTCAGTTGTTGGTAACTGGTTTCTGTTATAGATTAATAGTATTTCTTTACTTCATTTATGCTATTTTGATTGCAATTTTTATGACATATTTGTTCTAGTTTTATTATATTAAACAGTTTTTTAAAGGATGCTTTCTGTGAGTTTCTTTCTTAAAAAAAAGATCAGTTATAGTTAAAAAAAAAAAAAAGTGAATGGGCCAATGCATCTGATAAATGTGTGTTGTTGCTGAAGTGTGGATCATGCAGAATGGGCAGTCTTGTTACTGCCTTTGTGGAATGTTGTTAGTGATATGTCTTGTTTGCCTTGTGCGGAGTTTACCAGAATGTGTTGCCATAAAATCGTCTTTGAATTTGATATGGGGTAAAAGAAGAAATGTTTTTAAACAGTTACTTACTTGCACATACTTTACCGTGTCTCATTGATGCATATAGCTGGCAGCAATCTGCTTTTCTGCCCTGTACAAATGCTGTTCCACATAAAGTGGAAATCGCATATGTATAGGTGCATAGTGCATGCCTTGTAACTTCAGTCTTCCTACAGCCTTTTTCCTGTGCTTGTGCCTATTTTAGCTGAATGATCTTTTCATTTTTGTTCACAAATTCTGATTGATTTCTTGTCTACTCGGTCATAATTTTCTGTGTTCTCTCTTTGTAGAGGAAGAATCTGCCCAAAAACTGGGTGACCGTGCAAAGGTACAGAAGGGTTTTCTCATAAATCCAACTTACCATAGTTGGTTCACTTTTCACTACCAGCCCCTCTTGGCTTCAACCCTCTTCCCCCTCTTCCTTCCTCTGCAGTACATACTTATTTTATCCTTCTTTTCCTCTTTCTTCTGCCTGTCATACCCCTCCCCCACACCCTAGTGCCAAAGGTGTCAGCTTGCATTCCCATGTCCCCTTCCTTCAGTCCAGTGGAGCTTGACTGCAGTGCAAAGTGTGAATGTAAGTTCACCTTTTGTTGACTGCTAGCTGCAGGTCATAAACCACTGACCAGCAGCAGACTTCTACTTTATATCCTTACTTTTAGGTTTCACACTGATATTGGCACCCACCCTCGGACCATTCATCTCTTTATGACAGTAGCTCAGGGTCTGCCTTTTTTTAGCTACATTCTTTGTTCGCCTCCACATGGACATGGTCTTGGCGTGAAGAGATTCTGCCCAATCTACAGCCTCTTGTTCTTTTTTTAAGGGCTCTTCCCGTTCAGGATGGCTTCCATTTTGGACATCATGTCATGCCACTTTCAAGAGCCAGGCATGCCTGTGTCCTTCTGATTTTTACGCGAGTTTCCGGCCAAGAATCAGATTCCCAAAGACCCTTTCCTCTGTTCTGGCCATGACAACGAGGATGGTCTGCTTTGTCCAGTCAGCAGGACTGTACGTTTATACGTATGCAGACTAGATCTTTGGCTTCCACTAATGTCGCCTCTTTATTTCTTTGAATTGGCCATTTTTTCTCCAAGGCTGCCCAAGATCAGAGCATGGGCCTCCTCTTTGGCCTCTCGAGGAAGGTCTTTGATGCTGCCCACTGGCGCGCCGCTTGGACTTTATCCAAAACTTTACCTGTGGGATATCTCCTGACTTACGAAAGTTGTTTCCAGAGGTATTGCCTCCTTGGTAGTGGCAATCTGCCACTTCTACCAAGTCTACTTCTTAATCTTTGTTCCATCCTTACAAAGGTTATTGCTCCATCCTGTTACTGCTGTTCTGCATCAGTGATACCACAGTAAAGTGTGTGTAATCCAGGGAAATTTTATTTTCTTCAATTGACATTTAACATAAACATACTGTGTCTCACTTTAATGCTCATCTATCCTCTCCACCTTGGCAATAGTTTATAGTGAGTTTCTGATATGAGCTGCCTTCATGGAGGGAGTTACAGGGCATGTGCTGTGCATCTATAGATTTGTCATTTCCACATCAGGCGGAATATTAGTGATGCAGGGCAGGAAAGCCAACTTGCACCAGCTATATACGTTAGTGAGACACAGTGTATATATATATATTTTATTTCAATGAAAAAAGTTCTTTTTCAGCAACAATGACATCAAAACAAACAAACAAGCGAATAAAAAGATCAGTGAAACAGAATGCTGTTAAACTGTGGTGACTTATTTCACAATGGTTGTGAATTTTTCCATTCAAAGAAAGAAACTTTATTAAGCTTTCACAATAACTGTGCATTGTTCCAACCAAAGAAGCAAACTTTGTTAATCTTTCTGATAATTTCATACATTTCTGAATGCAACTGACAATTTTGTCAGCCACACGAAATTCTGCCTGTAAACTGCAGCTGACAAATTGCTGGTCGTGACTACCACTTATTGTTTTGGCTGTTTGTTGGGGGCAGAGGATGAAGATTGGCCTTTAGTCTTCATCACATGAGTTTCAGGCTGAATTTCTTTGTGATATTCTTTTTGTTAGTTTAACCCTTTGATTCCCGCACCCTGTCCACCAGCATCCTGCATTGTCAACCATGCTAGCAAAGCAAAAACTTAACCTAGGTTGAGGGAATCAAAGGGTGAAGTTTTGCAGTTGGTGGATAGGGTGCAGGAGTCAAAGGGTTAAAATTACAGAAAAGCAAAGTTGTTGCACCACTTACCAAGCGCTTGACAATGTCTTCATGGACAAACTTGGTGCTTCATATGATTAAAATTTGAGTGATGATTCTGACGGTGATTTTGGTGGCAATGATGGTGATGGTATTCACTGTGAACACCACAAGAAGCAACAATCAAAACATTTGTGTTGCAAGTAGGGACCTATACATAGACATGGTCAAATGGAATATTCAAATATCATTTTGTTTTGCAACAGACAAGTGCACAAGATATCAAGCAATCATTTGTACACAATTTCACGGAGTTTTAAGCAAATTTATTCAGAAACGAGCATGGAAGAGGATTTTGTGTGACACAACAGACAAGTGCACAAGATATCAAGCAATCATTTGTACACAATTTCACGGAGTTTTAAGCAAATTTATTCAGAAACGAGCATGGAAGAGGATTTTGTGTGACACAACCTATAATGTTGACTACAGTTCAGAGTTACATGTTCAGGGGCAGTAAACTTGGCAGATATTGCATGTTTTCAAGAACAGCAAATGCAGATTGGTAGCCCTCAGCCCCAAGAGAGGGAAAGCAAGGTTGTCTGCCTTGTAGTGGTAAGGACAGTGGTAAGAACCTGCTTTTACTGGTCTTGAAAATGAGCCTTCAGCTGTCATTTCTTTTTTAAATGTTTTTGTTATGCCAATGGATAAAAATGCCAACAGAACTCCAGCCTGAGGGTGTCTATTTCCTTTGCCATATGCATCTGATAGTTCAACATTTTCAGCACGAACATTCAAAGAAATTAAAATTTCAGCACTGTAAGCAGCACACTGCAAGTATTTTACAAAAATGTGATAAGAATTAACAATGTAAGGAAAAACTGGATGTTCTTTTAAATACATGCTGTAACATCACAGCCTTGTTGGAAAAATTTCAAAGTACAAAATGGAAGGAGAATCAAGATTACAGACAACACATGCTACTAATTGAAGATGCTTGAAACAAACACTTCTAATTTAAGATGCTTGAAACAAACACTTCTAATTTAAGATGCTGGAAACAGAAAACACTACTAATTCAAGATGCTTGAAACGAACACTACTAATTCAAGATTCTGGAAACAAACACTACTAATTTAAGATGTTGGAAGCAAACACTTCTAATTCAAGATGTTGGAAGCAAACACTTCTAATTCAAGATGCTAGAAACAAACAATCATTTTCTGGTGGTTTTTGTTATTTTTCACAGATCTACATACGGCTTTTACACACACTTTGCAGGGAGTCTTGCTAGAGGAAGGATAATGACCACAATCAGTGGAATGAAAATCAAACCTAAGACATAAACAGAAGTGAGAAGTTGAACAGAGTATTTTTTATGTTTAGTTGTTTATTGTGGTAAGCAAGTGTAGATGTTTATTGTGATAAGCAAGCATAGATGGATGATATGATTTGGTGATGAGAGTTCTTTGATAGGTTATTGCTCTTGCATCGTTTTCAGTGGTGGTGCATGATTTCAGTACATATTTCTTTCTTAAAAATTTCAGTAACAAGTCTCATAAAATTTAGCGTGAAAATTGTACACGAGTGTGTATTTTAGCTTGTTTCATTGTATACCACATCACCTCACCTGTTCTATCCTGTTTGTTCTTCATATGTGACAGTTATGACGTTCAGTGTAGTTCTTGCTAATTGCATAGTTGTATAATTGAACTACATGGCAGCTACCAGTTTGTTAACATGTGTACTTGCACCTTATGTAGCTTTTTATTTCATGTAAGATGTACATATGTATAGACTGATCAGAGCCATAGAAAGAATACAGGATGTTATACATGCCTGCATGTTTAACTATAAAGCTTCTCCATTACTTCCAGTTTACACACACACAGAGGCTTTGTTGAATGGGGTTTGCCTTTTTTGCTTTTTATAGTGCTTTCGCATAGAGCTCTTTTCAGCAAAACGATGAAGTAGTAGCTGTGGGAGTGAATCATTGTGTTTCGAGTAAAGGCCACACATACTCAGATAATGTGTTTTGTGTGATGCTTCTCAGATCCCGAGTTCATAGATAGGGCTCTTTGTTGATGATGTCTTGAATTGATTTAGACGTTGTGATTGTGAATGTCCAGTGTTATGAAAACTAATATAATTGCCAGAGCGTTTGGTGTTGAGCACAGCAGAGTCTGCACTAGAAGACGTTATCATGTTATGACTTGTGCTGTACATAAGTGTGCCTTCTAGTGACAGGTATTATTGACATTCTTGCAGCTTTTGTGCTGCCCCTGCATAATGCTTATGCTCAGATCATAGTGTCTGTTATAAAGTACCATGCACCTCTGCCTGATGGCCCAGTCATTTTTTTTATTTATTTTTTTTTTTATTTCCCATTCCTCAAAATGGGTGCAGACATCAAGTTTTGGCTGTGAGTGTACAGAAATGATGTTTGTATGTGTGTGTGTTTAGAAACACTTTTTGGTGGTGGTGAGTACAAATTTATGTATGTGTATGTGCATGTGTCCACTGTGCCATTGTGTGTCTTCATGGAGTATTCATTTTATTTCACAGAGGAGTGTGGAAAAAAGGCGTCAATACGTGTGACTGCATCAGGAGGATGACCATTTCATCAGTCTGCACTATGTTGTGTTCATTGTTACTATTTGATTGTTGAAATTTTACTTTCATATTGTATCGTGGAGTCTTGATTCAGTGGTATTAGTTTTAAATCCATGTGGTGAAGTTCTGTGGGAACACGTTTTAACCAAACTGCCATAGAATGAAAGATGTTTCAGAGTGTTTTTAATGCTTCTTAAAGTGCCGCTTGAATGTTATGTTTGTATTGTGTTTTGATCATTTATTTTGCTTTGATCATTCAGTTTACATTGATAATTTTTAACTCTTTCCTTCTTTCCATGTGCATGTGTCTGATGTGTTGTTGTGCATACATATGTGCGTTTCAAACTAAAGGAAATTGTTTTGAGGTTCCACTGGAATGGTAATCATGGCAATAATGCTTTCAAGTTATGTTCATACCACAGTTCACCAGCAGTTAAATATATTACGGTTTACACACACACCCCTCCCCATCTCTCCCCCTGTTTGTTTGCCAGTTTTTATTTAACTTTTTAATTGATCGTTCTATTCATCTTAGAAAAAAAAAATACAACGTCAAACAAAAATAAACTGAAAATAAAGTAAACACACCTTCATTGACCTGTACCTGCCACCTCTTGTGTAATTGTGAATGTATGGGTGTGTTACATTTCCTGCTGTTAAATTGGAACCTGCTCATAACCACCTCTACTGTACATTTTTACTTGAAAACCAAATCTGTGCTTGAACTGCATACTTCAGGCGATTTTAATGAGCCACTTTGCCTGGCATTTCAAGTGGGCAAGATGCTTGAAAATGAAGACTGGAGAGGGCACTATTGGTTTTGTCACTTTTTTCAATCCAGTAGGTCTTCTGACATTTCACTATCAGTAAAAGAATAAAGGAAGGTTTGTTTGGAAAATCACTGAAAAATCTTGTCCTTTGCTGGTGACATTTTATATATATATAAAAAAAGAAGTAATAATAGAATACAGAAAGAAACAAATAAGTAGGGGCCTAATACCCCTTGGGGCTTAATCCCCAAACCAAAACAAAACAGCACACCACACACACACACACACACACACACACACACACACACACACACGTTCTATAACAAACATATTTAAAATCTGTTCATTTGGAGATGCATGTAGTTTGTGAGAAGCCTGTTTAAGAGAAGAAACTGCGAGAGATTTAGCATTTTGTCAAGTATGAGATAAGTATGATTTATTTAACTTTTAAATCATTCTTGTATAACGCACTTTGCCAAACTCATTTGGTCTCATTGCGCATCACATATAATAGACTCTGTGTGTGTGCATGTGTGTGTGTGTGTGTGTGCGTGTGCGTGTGTGTTAACAGAGCACATAGAACTCGAGCTGTTATGCGAGCTGACCACATTCCATTATGTTGTTACACAGTCTGCATCTGTGGTGGGTGGGTGCTCATCCAGTGTTTTCATGTTTCCTTTAGCCAGACACTGACATGACTTGCAGGATGTTTAATGTGCACATTTGATATTCTGCATGCGTATAAACACATAGCGAATTCAGGCTCTGGCAAGTCTGCACTTGTGATGCTAAGAGATAGGAAAACTCTCAAACTTTTACCCACCTGGTAGAGGTGTGTAGGTAGATCAAATCCAGAACCTTCTGATAAGATAAACTTCAAAATCCAGTAAATACTGTCGTGTCCTTGAAGTTAAGTGGAGGGGGGAGAGGTGCCAGAAAAGCCAGTAGTTGGTCACTCTTGATTGACCTCTCATAACACACTATTCACGACAATAGACTACCATATCCTCTCATTATACACTATTCATGACAATAGACTACCATATCTTTCAGTAATAAAACTACACCTTTCAGCAGAAAGTAAAATGTATGTGGTTTTGATTTCAGATCTTTTTTGTCGTGGAAAATATTCTAACACTACATTTTTTTGTCTGTACATATGTTTGTGTTTTTTATGTCTGTGATTAAATCGCATCTAGTCTGCTTGTTTCTGTTTTTTTAAAATTTTTTAAATGATAGTTGTTTTGGTGCATTAGCAGGATTTGGAAGTTAAAAAAAAACTGGAAAACTAAAATGATGTTTATTATTGATTTTAAAGAAATTTATGCAGAATATTTTGATTTTAAACTTTGTGATATTTTTGTTTAGCTTTCTTGGTGAAACAACAGATATGTTGTTGCTGTCCATTGGGGGGAGAGGGAGAAGAGTTTTTATCAGTATTCATATCATTTTGGCAGCCTCAAGTTGGATTTACCCAAAACAGTAAATAAGTGATAAATTGCTTATTTTTGATTGAAAAAAATTTCCTCTTTCCTCTCATAGAGCACAGCAAGCAGGGCTTCTCTCTTTTCTAACAGAAAACAGTCACAGTGTATTTTAATGATTTTCATATTCAATGCTGTGCACACCTGTGTAAATTGTGGCATATGGAATTGGCCCATCAAAATGTCAGAATGGTGAACCCTTCTTGAACAAGTTCCAGATCCTGTCTTTAGGCTTTACTTCTACTATAAATTCTTGCTTTGAATCATGCCTCTCTGTAGTGGAGACCATGTTGGGAAGAGAACTTCCTTTGTTCACGGTGGAGGTTTGAATTGTTCTGTCTTTAGTTAAGCCAGAAAATACCTAATTTAGGGCAATCGTGTTTTGGTTGGGGGGGGGGGGGGGGGGATGATGAAAGTCAGAAATATGTCATTTAGCCATATCACTCTCAGTTAGGGAAATAGGATAAACCACTGTACTTTTTCCATTTATTATTGTATGTTTGTAATTGGTGTAATTTGATCTTGGTGTGTGTGTGTTTGAGCTGAAATTCCAGGTGTCATTCAGTTTTCATATTATGACTGAGCAGGCTAACAGTGTGTGTGTGTGTGTGTGTGCGCGCTTGTGCGTGCATGCATGCGCGTGTGTTTGAAATCAAACAGCTTTCCAGGTACTTCAGTTTCAATGGAAGAGTTGTTAGCCTATAAATGCCACTAGCCCCTCACCCCCCTTTCCTTTTTTTTTTTTAAAGGATTATTGTAGTTGAGATTTCTTTCATGCTTGCTTACTCCCCCCCCCCCCCCCACCCCCCCGGCCATTATCCATAAAAGCTGTTAACAATATCTACAATGTGATGATGATAATGGTGATAAGAGTGATCATTTTGATGCTGTTTAGTTACATCTGGGATAGAGATTGCATGACAAGGCTTTTCACTTACTTACTATCATAATATATCGAGCAGGCCTGAGAACTACAAACACCTGTGGTGTTGGTCAGAAGATTTGAGCAATGTTCTCTGTGACGCAGCTGTGAAATGGATGAGACTTGACTGTGCAGTCCCAGTTTTCCCGTTGAGCTTAGCACACTGGGTTGGAGCCGAAAAATCCCACAATGATTTTTGAAGGGACTGACGAAGATTCGAACCCACAACCTTCCAGTTGATATAGTTTGTTGCGCTAACCACTACACCAAGGTGATTGGTGGCTTTTCCAAATTTCATATCATTTGAGTGATCCAGAATTAGTTCTTTCTGTGACACAAATATGGTGATTATATATGGGCAACTTGTTAATAATGGCGATTTGTAGATATCATGAAGTATAATCTGGATCCGCAGTTAAAATCAGCTTACACATGCAAGTTAGACTCTGAATGTTTGTAAAATACCAGTTCTTCATTCTGCCCGTTCTCCCCCCCCCCCCCCCCCCCCCCTTTAATTTCTTTTTAATAGGAAAATTTTCCCTTTAAAAAGGAAACAAAAAGACTTGAAGGAATTGTATAGCCTGTTGGCATTGAAACCCCACCCCCCACCCCCCACCCCCCCAACCAAAAAAAGGGTGGGTGGGTGGAATGTGGATCTCTTGTTTTGTTTTGCACCAGCTGGTTTAAGGAAATTGAGTGCAGAAGTCTCATCCGCATGATGAAAAAGCCACCAACAGTTGAACTTTAGTTTTATAATGTTCAGGATTGTGTTTGCTGTAATTACTGGAATGGCTATATAAGTTTTACTGTGGGCTTTGGGGGAAAAAATCGGAATCTCGATCCCCAAACACAAGAAAAAAGTCTAAAATTTATTTTGTTAATGGAGATTTGTTACTTTGATTAATATTTCTATTCCAGTTTATTGTGTATGTGTTCTACATGATTACTGATACAATATTTCCTGTAAATCACATACTTACTTGACAGATTCAGCCCAACAAGAAAATTATATTTGCTTTGAAAGAAACAGATTTTGTCCCCATTGAAAGAATTTCTTGTCTTGAATATTCTGTTTTGCTGACCTTATATTCAGTTTGTAAGAAACTGTTTACTTGAATTCAAATGAAAAGGGAAGAAAAGGTCGGTCTGATTCAAGTCGGAAGTTAAATGTATGTCAGGCGTGAATTGAGATTCTGACAGAATTCACGGAAAAAGCGTCATTTGATCCCTGGCAGTTAATCCAAAGATACTTTTGCATTTTGTCTTGCTAGTTTTCCAGCCAGTCCTTTGTCAAGCAGTACATTAAGATAGAGGCTGTTGATGTTAGTTGATTATCCCTGGTTTCACCTGTGGTTGAAGTTTTGATATGTTCACCTTGTATTACCTGTTGTCCTTTTCCTCATTGTGCTTTTCCTCATTATACTTGTTCCCTTTTCTATTGGAGTCGACTGGCCTTGTTTCTTTCACCCATTATCTTATATTTTGTTTGTCGTCATCTTATCTGTCTCCGTTCGTCAGTCATATTTGTGTGTCCTTAATGTTTCGATTTCTTCCCATGAATGTTACAGGTGGAATGAGTCACAAAGAGAACGAGCATTGTTGAAAAGAACTCTCAACACAGACACTGTCAAAGTGCCTTTTCTCTGTGGAAGTAGTTTGCACACCTTTCGTGTAGATGTGCTTCTGTGGACGTACATTTATTCAATGTACACCCGTGGTGCTTCTGTCCTTGCTATCTCTTTCTGTTGGTCTCTCTGCTTTCTGTCTTTGACACACAGATGCATACTTACACACTTCAGTGTTCTTTGTTTTCTGTCTTCTTTACACATAATATTCTGCCCCCCTTCATCCCCTCCCCCCCCCCCCTCCCCCATGCCTCACATGCACTTGTTTCGTAATGGGTTGTGTATAGGCACTACTGGTGAGGACCTTTGGGACTCCTTGCAAAAGTAGGTCAACAAGGAATGTCTGCTCCAGATGGTGTTATTGTTGACTTTTGGAACTGTTTGTGTACGGGTCAGTGTTCTTCGTGTGTCCAGAAAAGTGTGTTCGTGTCTTGGTCCCTTTGTGATTTTGGTGCTTCACTGTCCATTTCAGGTGACAACATGCTCAGACAGTGTCGTGGATGTAGTCCGTTTTGCCCAACAGTGAAGTTGTTGTAATGTTTTCTTTGTGAACGATGTACAAATCGATGTTGTCACAATCTACTGTTACATTGTTCAGCGATCCTTTGTTTCGAGAGTATGGTATTTTGCTCTCCCTTTCCCTCTGTTTCTGTCTCTCTCACTTCTCTCTCCCCTTCTCATCAGATGTAAATCTGTGAGGTTTCCACCCTCCTTTTTCCTTGATTCTGTAATTGTTGATGTATATGCATTAGATGGAATGTGAAGAGAGTCAGTTGCATTGGAAATAACATGGAGCTGATTTAACACTGTTCAGAATGGGTACTTTTTAGCAATACAACAATATCTCGTGACCAGTTTTGACTTGACATAATTGAAAAAAAAAGAGGAGGGGGGGGATACAACTCAACAAACTTTACCTTTGCATCAGTAAAAGTATTTCATCAATTCATCATGTCCTTATCAAATTTCACTTTGTAATGCAAACTTGTTGCTTATTTTTGGTATCAATTTAAATTGACCTCATGTTTAAAAAAGTTCAAGATGTAAACAAATGTCATGACTTGTTACTCTGGGCATCCTCATGTTTTTCCATTTAGAAACTGGCAGTTGATTTCAAATTAATGTCATCGTCTTCACTCATATAGCATACGTGTTACATTTTACATTTAATTGCATTTTTTCATCGAGAGAAAGTATGCACGTGTGTATTTTGTAGTTTTGGAGTCAAGATTTCTTAGAAAACAATGGTACCAGTGTGTAGCAATGTATTTACAGGATCAGGCAGATTAAAGATTTCCAAGAGACCCAAAGAACCCTGCATTGGGAGAAAAACTCAGGTCCAAATTATGTTTTGAAAATCCCATTCTTGACTTTCATCTTTGCTTTTTTCTGTTTTTACTATTGGGTAGTGATGGTGTGTTGAAGGTTTACTACGTTATCGTTTTAACAGAAGTTGAATAATGAAAATAATCTATCATTCTCTTGTCCAATCCTTGAAAGCAGAAGGGTTGTTCTGTTTCCACTTGATTGAGTTCTGGAAATTATTGTATATCTGATTTGTTCATTTTTGGAGAGAAAAAAATCTTAATAAAATCAGTGAGAAAACCAGCAGGAATTGTTTGACATTTGTGTAAAATCTGAAGTATATGGACTATATGATACATTATAATGTAAGTTGAAGACCCCGTTTTAAGAGATATCCTGAGCTGACGTTGGTGCTTCCTAGTTGATCAAGTGGTATGTACATGTAGATTTTTTATTGTTTTCAATAAATCAGAGTTCATAATGTTTCATAAATTGGGAACTGGTCTGATGGTTGTTGGTATGTTTATGTTTTTCATTATATTGTACATGAGAACTTGTTCAGGTATTGACATCAGATGTGAACTTCTAATTACTGAGTAGCCTGTGGAAATTGGCAAAGTATTGCATTTAAAATATTAGGCAGCTCTCTCTCTCTCTCTCTCTCTCTCTCTCTCTCTCTCTCTCTCTCTCTCTCTCTCTCTCTCTCTCTCTCTCTCTCTCCAGTTACTTACATAATGTTGCTTTCATTGGTTTTTCATTGTGAATGTGAGTATGTGTGAAATTTGTGCTGCTTTTGATGGTTTGTGGCTGTGAACGTTCCTTTTTCTTTTCTTGTTTTTAAATTTTTTTTTTCAAGGGAGAACGTGGAACAACAAAATAGATAACTCTACTGCACTTGCTGGCTGGTTTATAGCAAAATCGCACTTGATGTCATATCTTATCTCTTCATTTCCCTGCCCCACCCTACCCCCGCATTTATTCTTGATAAATTTCGAGCTTTATTTTTCTTGTGTTACATATGACATCACATATTCAGGAGAACATTATTGTGATTCGTAGTGGTGGTTCTTTTCTGCTTTCTTTTTTCTTTAATATGAAGGAACGAAGGGAAAAAATGCAAGATAACATTTTTGTACATTTTAACACTGTAGAAAATATATAACTATTGTAATGTTGTCAAGTTGTGGCGTTTTTCTCTCTTAAAACAACTGATGCACTTTGAAAACTTTGATAATGACTGTTTATTGTACTGCTCTTTTGTGTGATTAAAGCTTAAAAATGCTCAGAAAAAAAAGTTACGATCTTACTGGTTTTGTGTGTGTGTGTGTGTGTGTGTGTGTGTGTGTGTGTGTGTGTGTGTAAGGAGGCTGGTGAAACACGAGATAAAGTCAGCCTGTGCTCTTACACAGATACCGTGGTCGATATTTGTTTGCCTTTTCATGGGGGTACGTTGTGTATTTGCGTTTGTGTGTGAATGTTATGCTCAGAGATTGACATACACATGAACAAGTACTTTTAAATTGTGTGCGATGCCAGAGAGATTGACAAACTAAAAACAAGAAAGAGAGAGAGAACACACAAATTAATAAACGCAGAAAGAACAGGGGAAAAAAGAACTTAAGGCAAAAGCTCTTATGACTGTACATGCATTTTAATTGCTCGGATTTAATGACAGCAGGTGGTCTGCCTCTTTGTATATTGCTTCCATATTTTATGTTGTTTTGAAAACAGACGACTACCTCCACCATCAACAAGCACTAACCATCAACAAGCACTATAACACAAACGCGGGTCTGTTAACTTGTGTTGAGCTGATTGTGGCTCACCATCTATACAAAAGCAACTGTTCTATTCATGAATGGACCAGCTAATCAAGATATGGATCAGTATTGCTGAAGAAGGAAATTACAAAGCAATTACACGGTGCGTTTATGTATTTATGTATTTATGGGTTTTCCATGTCCTGAAGTATTCTCCCAGCTTTGTCAGAAAATTCACTTTGGTGTTCCAGTAAAAAGCTCAAGTCAGTGTCTGTGTCTTCTGCAGTGGTGAACTCAGCGTGCACAGAGACTGTCATAGAAGCTGGGTTCTACCACGCTACGAGGGTA
>JAPXFY010000012.1:38585909-38598409 GCA_030674185.1 Monoplex corrugatus | reverse complement strand
GCCTGTCCTGCTGACCAAATCAAACGCCTTGGTCAGGTCTATGAAGGCGATGTACAGAGGGCGTCTCTGCTCGCGGCACTTCTCTTGCAGCTGCCTCAGAGAGAATATCATATCGATCGTTGATCTCTTAGCTCTAAACCCGCACTGCGCCTCTGGGTAGACGCGTTCTGCAAGCGACTGCAGTCTGTTCAGTACGACGCGGGCGAAGGTCTTCCTGACAATGCTTAGGAGAGATGTTCAGCGATAGTTGTTACAATCGCTGCGATCGCCTTTGTTCTTGTAGAGCGTGATGATGTTGGCATCTCGCATGTCCTGAGGCACAGTTCCTTCCTCCCAGCACTGTAGCAGGAGTTCGTGGAGGTGATCGAGGAGGCTGGTATCTTTGCCTGCTATGATGACCTCGGGGGGATGCCATCGTTTCCTGAGGCTTTGCCGCTGGCTAGAGAGTCGATGGCTATGCTGAGCTCCTTGGTGGTGAGTGGGTCGTCGAGCTCTACCATGACTGGCAGGAGGCTCGTGTTTTCCACCGCTGAGTCTGTAACAATGGTCTCCATCGAATATAGCTCTTGGTAGTGTTCTGCCCATCTCTCCATTTGCTTTGCACGATCGGTGATGATTTCACCAGTGGCGGATTTCAGCGGGACGATCTTGATGGCGCATGGGCCAAAGGCCTTTTTCATACCCTCGTACATGCCTCGAATGTTGCCGCAGTCGGCAGACAGTTGGATGCTTTGACATAGGTTCTGCCAGTAGCTGTTGGCGTACTGTCTAGCGATCCGTTGGGCGTCGCTTCTAGCCCTCCTAAGGGCGGCAAGTGTCTTTTCGCAGGGGTCTTGTTTGTAGTTGAGTAAGGCAGTTCTCTTGAATGAGATGGCTGGCTCAAGGTGCACAATTCCGGCTTCAAACCAATCGGGATTTCTCTGCTCTTTCTTTCCAAAAGCGCCAACAGCAGACTTAATATATGTGGCATCACGGAGGTGTTTCCATCTCTCTTCCGCACTGCTGGTTGGGCAGTTGCTAAGGGCTTCTTGGATGGCGTCTACAAAGCGTTCGCGTAGTTCAGGGACTGATGACATGGCTGTATTGATGCGAGGGCGTCCTTTCTGCTTTGATCGATGGATTCGCTTGGGTTGAAGACGCATCTTGCTGGCGGCCAGAGAGTGGTCAGTGTCGCAGTCAGCGCTATGATAGCGAGCAATAATTATGAGTATATTCTTAGTTCGTTCATCTTAAAAAAAAAAAAGTGTTCTTATAGTTCCAGTTTCAAAACCAAATACACGGGTGACAGTTTCATGGGGTTATGCAATAACCATTATCATTCCGCTTACTTCTGTGAGACTGTTCCATATTCTCTATAAATTGTTCTCATAGTTCCAGTTTCTGTAAAAAAAAAAACACAAAAAAAACTCGTAACCCAATACCCTGGTAAACCTACTAACCTAGTCACATAATTACAATATTTTTATAATTACAATATTTATATAGCGCAAAATCTTGATAAAATCAAATCTAAGCGCTGAGTCACCCGGTGAATTCATGAGCAATCCACGCCCCTTGGGGTATGAGATGTCTCCGTGACCTGGTAAACCTGCTAACTTCATGAAGCCATGACCAATGCAGATCCCCAGCCCCCTGATCCCGATCCTTGAGGCATGAGATATCGAGGAATATACTACTGATGTTGCTTTTCATATTCCTATTCTTTTTTCTTGTTTTGTTAGTGTTTAAGTTTTTAAACATAATTTTCTTTCCTGAAGTATTTCCTTACCATTTTTCTTTATTTATATTTTCTGTGAGTGTGTGTGTTGTTTGTTTATTTGTGTGTTTGTGTTTGTGTGTGTTTGCATGAGTGGGTGACTGAGACAGAGAGAAAAAAGAGAGAGGGAGAGAGAGGAAGAGAGGGGAGAAAGAGAGAGAGGGAGAGAGAGAAGGAGAGAGAGAGAGAGAGAGAGAGAGGGGAGAGAGAGAGAGAGAGAGAGAGAGAGAGAGAGAGGTGTGTGTGTGTGTGTGTGTGTGTGTGTGTGTGCGAGTGTATACGTATTAGTGCGATTGTATGAGCGAGTGCGTTTGTGAATGTGCATAAATATGTGGGGAATTATAAGTGTAGGCCTGTGTGTTTGTTTGTGAGAAAAATGGAACAGCCACAGTACACATAGGTCAACTGTTTCGACTGTAGGTAGTGTTGAATTCAGGACAGCTTGACTCGCTGTTCACTCTGAAAAGGCGCAGTTTTGGATGCATTAGCATTTTAGCAGTATCTCAAATGATACCGTCCATAATTTGCATTGCTCTAAGGAAAACACGTTCCAAAAAAATACTTTGTGGTTGCGTGAATTTTACTAAGAGAATGTCAACTACACAGCAGTGCCTGTGAAGTTGGATGAGGGAGAGATATAGAGAGTCAAACCACACTAAGGATCCCTATAGAGAGGATGAGGGATCCCCAGATAATCTTGGTCAGTTCAGACATATAAGATACACATTTTGTTTATTTGCTTATTTTTGTACTCAAATTGGCGCACTAAGCAACCAGTTCTTATTTCCCTATTTGATATGATTAAACTCTAATTAGAAAATTGGGTAACTGAACATTAGGCCTACAGCTGGGAACACATTGATCGGTTAAACTTTTTTTTCTGAGAACAATAGGGATCTTCTTTTCTTCTGATCCCATACCGGTGTATCTGATGGGGCCCAGTCTTTGATATTTGCCATCCATTTTGTTCCTCTGCCGAGCTCGGTGACAGCTTTCTTCCAGGATGTCTTGAAGGATGGTTTTATACTCTCATTTCGAGTGACCTGACCAAGCTTGCGTTTGAGATTGGTTTATATTATAGGACCTAAACACTCGAGAAAACTTTACGTGAAAAGTTCCAAAGCGTTCATCTGGGTTACAGTTACCTAAAATATGATCTATACCTAACCAGCTACTCAGCATCAAATTGATTGTGGATCGAAGGGATAAATAATTCTTTCAAGTATTCTGATTTTTTCCCTCGGATGCGTGCATGCACGTTGTTTTGCCCACACTATGCATGCTGGTTGTTCTCATATATTCTATAAGCCATCGGACTCTGACACGACTTACAGGATCTTTGAAGTGCATATCTGATAGGCATGGGCATAAGTAGCAGATATGCATAAATGTTGACCTGGGAGATTGGAAAATCTCCACCTGTTACCCACCAGTTGGGAGTTACTCGGATATTTTTGAACTCCATACCTTTTTGCTGGAAGTCTGACGTCTTCACCAATTGACCACTTCATGAATGGTATCAATTTCAGATACATGCAATACGTGGAACACCCTTATAATTCTTCAGCACTTCTTTATTTTTCTTTATTTTCTTATCATGCACTGTTTCTTTGATCATCGTTCTCTTCCTTTCTTTTTCTTTAGGGTTACAGCACAACTTACACGTGTCGTTTATTAATTCATAAAACAGAATGCTACGAAGTTATAGCGCAGCAGACCATACATTATCTTCTGCGTGTTTGTATAGCTATGAAAGAGCGACCTGACATTTTTATTAAAAGTTGAGAGTGTGGCGACATGTGTTGGTTGTTACCTGACCTGTGTCATGGTCTTTATGCAACTGTGCATATGAGTATGGCACGTTGATATTAACTTTTTATCATCACATGACACGTGAATTTTCTAACATTAATTGTTATACAAATAAATGCGAGGTAACGACATAAACTCACACAAACTAATGCAGTCTTGGTTAACATTTTGCTCATCCCTTACCAGTTTGAGTCAGAAAAGATTTAGAAAGCACATGTAGGGATGATGTGAGTGTGTAAACATGAAACAGCTAAATACCCATGCATTTTTAATCACATATCTTTATAAGTATCAGACGGCATCTGTCTATTCGTAGGTTTACAGTGAATGTTGAAAATTTACACCTATGGCCAAAACAATTTTTTGTAGCCATCGTGTTTTGATGCACAAATAACAAATGAAAAGAAGCAAAACAATCTTAAAAATAATAATAATAACAACAACAACAACAACAACAATAACAATAATAATAATGATAATAATAATTACTGTATTTGTAGGGCACCAAATCTAGAAAATTCGAATCAAAGCGCACTCACGCACCAGGCATACGTATACAATCGACAAAGACCACCTTATACACAGACTGAGGGAAAGAAGTAGTTGTAGAAATTCATTGCTGGGAAAAGAGGTGTGTTTTTAATTTGGATTTAAAAGCAGAAAGGGTAGTTGTTAGGCGAAGGCAGAGCGGAAGTCTAATCCAAGCTGACGGTCCTGAAACAGCATAAGAACGGTAAAGGCGACTACATCTCAAACCGAACCGGCCAATGATTGGTTGATATTTTCAATTACATGGCAGACATCTACCATATGCCTGTGAACTATGACCTTGGAGAACGGAGTCACATGATCGATAACCCAAAAATAATATCCACCACGTGCATGGCATCATATCTCGAATGTGCACATATTCTGTCTAATCTCCTGGTAAGTCTGGAAGCACATCTTTCCCGCGTGATTGCGTCAGGTTGTTCCGATAGCTAGATCTATCCCGCATTTTTGCGTACTGTTTCTTCAGCAGTTTTGTCCAGAATGACGATAAACAAGAGTTCAATATGCCTCTTTCATCATGCGACTGTGTTCCTTCAGATCATGGTTGTCTGCCGCATGACCCAACATATCAACCAATCACTGGCCGCTTCGGCTTGCGCTGTAGTAAGAACGCTGGCCAACGCTTGACAGTTTAAATCTAAGGGCCTGAAGGGTCTGTAGCTGAGCGCAAGGTGCGAGTTGGCGAATAAATGTTGATGTCGCAAAGATATGATGGAGCAGACTGGTGAATATGTTTGTAACACAAGGTATCCAGCTTATATTCAATAAGAATAATGATAAATAGTAATAAGCCTTTATTTTATCTTTCATCAATTTTTATGAGAAATCCCTGTATATCTCAGCAACTAGTTACTAAACATGCTTCAAATTACGTATGCATTCGCGCAACGAAATAATCCAAGAAACTGTAATTCAAACAAAATCAAAGCAATAGAAAAGAGCCATATTTCACTTGTCTAGTCTCAAATCTAAATGTTGACATTGTTATTAAAAATACTTTATAAAGAATACAAAACACAATCGTATGAAATTAATACACATTAAGAACGTTAATTAAGCAAACAGGCGCAAACAGCCCTAAGCGCATGCGTTTGATAAGCTTGAGAGCGTTCGTCTGCATTTAATCAGATTTTGATCTACAGTATTGATTTTCCAGAAAATATTTCATCATGGTCTAAACTGACTTTTGATTGGACTGATAATGTTTAGTCCTCGTGGTGAATTAACTTTCGTGAACCTTGAAATCGATGTTACATTGGCCAGAGATGAGTGCATTGAAATGTTTATACTACACGCTGCCGTGCGATGGTAGGCTATGTGCGTTCGTTCATTATTTCTTAGTTTAAACGTCCATTCACATATCTGCTTTTAGTCCCCCCCCAAAAAAGTGTGTGTGTGTGTGTGTGTGTGTGTGTGTGTGTGTGTTGTGTGTGGTGTGTGTGTGTGTGTGTGTGTGTGTGTGTGTGTGTTTTGTTTTCCACGCGGTATATTCAGTAATGCGAGGATACAGAAATAATTTCCGACTCGTTCGAAGTAAGTAGATCTAGACGTAGGCTAGTGTAGACTAGTTGTGATTACGTCTAGATCTACTTCAAACGAGTCGGAAATAATTTAGGGTAAACTGATCTAAATCCGACTGATTTTGGCACAAGGTACAGATTTTGTGGCGTGTCTTCATAAATATTTCGTAGATAACTAGTTAGAACAGCTTGATGCCTATAGTAGACTTTCTGTGATTGATTACTGGGCTTTACAAAGTTATAGCCTAAGGGGTACCACAGTTACACAATATGCTAGAGAACGAAGTACGGTACATGATCTAAATTCCGACCCGGTGGATGTAAAATCCGACCAGGGGGTGATCTAAACCTCGACCAGCATGAATACGGTCCAGGCAGTGCACATTATTTGATTAACAAATGATCTATCAATCAAAAACAACAAAAAGAGTTAATTTCTGTTGGAACTGTGTATGCCTTGATGATTTTCATCAGTGTTTTCCATATCAACTGCGTCTGCCAACAATCAACATCTTTCACTGTTGCATAGTTTTTAGAAAGGCAGCGTGGTCAGTGCTTCAGTGCGTGAAGTAGGTCATGTAGATCCAAGTTGCTGCCATCTCTGACACCCCCACACACGTGTGTGCTCGCGAGCGATTGTGAGATAGACAGAACAAGCCAGAGAGAGCAAAAAGGAAAGAAAGAAAGGGAGAGGGGGAGAAAGAGAGCGAAAGAAAGAAAGACAGTGGGAGTCGGTGGAGAATTAGATCACTAAGCGCAAGTACGTTGCTATAGTCCCAAGAAAGGGAAAGAATTTGTGTTTAGAGTATAGGGGTGTAAGAGTGATATAGTGGCAGGTTAAATGCAACAAACCGGCATGCAAACCCGTTTATTAGAACGGTGCGGATCATTTCTTGTTCACCATTTGCCTGCTTCAGAACGTTGCTGCAGCAAATGTGTTATGATAACTTTGCAGCCCAAATTCAGCAGCCATGACACTGCCTCAGCTGTGCCCTGGAGATTTCTCAGTCATGCCATTCTAGTAGTCCTGTCCAGGAAGAAAACGACAGTTCATAAATCAAGGGGTATTGGTATTACAGTAGGACTTGGTGGTTTTAAATTACCCACTGGATAACAAAAACACTTTCACTGGAGTATCACGCAGAATATGCAGTACATTTTCGTGCGGAAATAAAGGAAAATTTCAAAAATGACCACTCACGTCTGTTATCCTCGGTTTGTTCCCGCGAGTGCAAGTTTTGTATTAAACCTAGGTAACGTATTTTACATGTAGACTTTAATGCGATGAACAAGCTCGAAAAATCGAAAAATGTGTGAATGATTGTTTCAATGAAAAGACAAACAAGCAGGACCCATTTTATTATTTCTTTGTTCCTGTTCATACTAATAGCCTTACACGTTTGCAGGCACCACAGCTTTATTTATGTACACAAATGAAAATTGATTCTGATAATGATTGCAGGCTCCGATTGAAAACGAAAGACGCCCATACAGGACTACAGGATTTAGGGTTTGTACAGAATGAGGAAGAGCAGGGCTGCCAATCCAGTAAAAGCAGAGGTGAGTATGAGGGGGGTTCCATTGTCCTGAGTGAAAGTGATGAGGGGTCCGCTGACGAGGAAGGCTGTACAGTAACACAGAGGCACCATACACGCCACCACGGCCATGGTCTTTCCGGTGACTGACTGCCCAATCTTCTCCTGCAACAATCAGTCAAATCAATCAGCCATTTAGTCAATCATATCAATCAGTCACGACGATAATACGTAAGACTCAGATAGATCAGTCATGCACTGACTCAGTTAGTCAAATAGCCTGTCCGTTAGGCAATCAGTAAGTCATTGAAAAAGGAAAAGCAACCAAATGGTCCAGCCGTTGTGGCAGTGTAATTTTTTCTTGAAAACTCACCGGTTTAACAATTGTAATTGAACAATTGGGCTGTTGTTATTCTTGTTTTGTTCTATACTGTGTTATGTTGTTTTGTTTCTGTTGTATACTGTGTTGCCTTTAAACAGCCCAGAAAGCTTTCAAGACCTGTTTTCGTTTTTGTCAACTTCTTGAAACTAAAAATCAAGCCTATTGTGTTCTGAGCTATAAATTGGTGGTTCCGTTATTGGTTACATAGGTAGAAAGAAGAAAAAGGGAAGTTTGAAAGAGATGGTCAGGCCATGACAGTGACCCTCATCCATCTTTATATAAAAATTAATGCATTTGATGATCCTCACCCTTAAAAGTGAACCATACTCATTCAGGCGTAAACAGTCTCTGCGATGTCAACTTTGGCACATAGCACAGCTACGTTCATAAACACATGGCATAGCTCTGGCATAAACACCCGAGAAATCACTGGTTGCCTATCTCAGTTTGTTTGACTAGTGTGCCGTAAAAATTGTACCATATTCACCTGTGCTTAAAAAGGGAGATCTTTAAATGTTACACCTTTGCACAAAATGCCTGACAGGGTCATCTGAACAACACATAAGTGCCTGTAGCGTGCTGTAGGCGTATTTTGGGGCATTGTGGATATAAAACGTTGATCATGCCCAATTACACTTAAACAGTGAGAGTAGTTTACATTGTGTTGCTTATATAACTTGAACACTCACTCTCTTCAATAAAGTATTTCAGTAACACACTCTCTTCAATAAAGTATTTCAGTAACACACTCTCTTCAATAAAGTATTTCAGTAACACACTCTTCAATAAAATATTTCAGTAACACACTCTCTTCAATAAAGTATTTCAGTAACACACTCTCTTCAATAAAGTATTTCAGTAACACACTCTCTTCAATAAAGTATTTCAGTAACACACTCTCTTCAATAAAGTATTTCAGTAACACACTCTCTTCAATAAAGTATTAACGTCAGTCGGATTTTTTGGTATGGAACATACAGCTCACAGAATGTATCAACACCAGTTATAGCATAACCTGAGCTGGACTCTGCTTCACTTACCTGTTCGTGCACGTAATTGTTGGCGATGACAAAAGGTACTGTGAAGAGAGCAGAACGTTGTAAGCTGTACACCACGCTGCACACATAGAACGCCGCCACGTGCTTGGACAGCGTCAGAGACAGAATGGCTGCAGACATCAGCGCGTGAGACAGACAGAAGTCTAACTTGAGACCTGTAACGTTGAACGGAGGGTCAAAAGGATTTTTACTGCCTTAGACTTAATAGGTCTGAGATTTGATGACTGGACTTCACAGGAATTTTTTTCTGAGACCGTGCAGTATATGCAATGGCATTAGCTATAAACTTCACTATCAGTCATGTGCCATCCATGGTACTAAACTCTTGACATAGCATTAGTTGAGAATCTCTTAACCTTGCTATGTCCATTAAGGTGTCTGATTTATCAACTCGTCAATTCTGGCAGTTCCAGTAAAGTTATACTGATGGCGATGTTCACTTACTTCATAGGTTGAACTCCCAACATTCCAACCTGATTGCATGTGTTAGAGCCTGTGTTGAGAAAAAACTCTGGGCACGCTTTTCCAGCCTACCTAGCTGTGAATGGGCAAGTTGTATAGATACCACCCTCATAATCTAGCAAAGATAAACGTTGAGGCGTCTTCCACCTCACTACCGTTAAGATTATAAAATAACCTTTATCTTTATGCCAATGAGCATAAAAGCAGCGCCGTTGTCGTCATCAAATTAGCCTAGTATATGGAACTCCACATAACATCGTCATCATCGTGTCACTGGCTACTCCAGTATCCATACAACAATCAAACAACCAAATATAGAAATATTTACGATACTGACTAGGCTACCACCTCCATTGAGCACATAGACAGAAGTGCGCGCGCACATGCACGTGCGCGCACACACGCGCTCGCGCGCGCTCACACACATACACACACACACAAACACATTCTTTCCTCTCTCCACCATACCATATCACACCACACCACACTCCACCACATGCCGACCACACCACACCACACACACCACACCACACCACACCACACCACACCACACCCACCACACCACACCACACCATACCACATCACATCACACCACACCACACCACACCACATGCACACCACACCACGCCACACCATACCACACGCTTTACCCCAGTGTTTCAGCATCTTGTTGTGAATAGAGTTGATGAGGAAATAACAACAGTAGAAAGTCAGCAGTCCTCCAGCTCCGAGACTCACGCCATATTCGTAGGCTTTGAACTCGGCGCTGTCATGTGGCGCTGAGGAATCTCCACCCATCACTACCTTCCCCAGGAAATCAGCTGCGTATAGATTGTAAGTGAAGAGTACTGAGGAACCTAAGTATGCAGTGATGCAGGCAGTAACAAAATTCATCTTGTGTTTCTTTAATTGGCAGGTTTGCAGGTCTTCAGCGTTTGAGTCGATTTGTGAACTAAGGCTGAGAGAAGACACGTTTTGGTTTGGATCGGTTTTGTCAGTGAAACAATCACTCTGATGTCTGCCTGGCTTGGAGTGCCATAAAAGTTGTGAGGTTGAGTCTTCCTTCATGCTGATGCCCAGCTCTGACCCAATTATACCGGTTTCTTTGACCTTGTCAGTCTCAACGAGCATGGTGTTGCTGCCAGAGAAACTGTTGCAAAGTGTTGTCTCAGCCGTGCCCTCAGCTTCTTCATCATTACTTTGACTGTGTGCGTCAAAGGTTCCATAAGAATGTGTAGGTTTTGTAATTGCGTCTTCCTCAGCCAGTGGTCTGTAGGAGTGGGAGTGCACGTCACGAATGTTGATGAGAGCTGTGACTACTGTGCAGGTTAAGCAGACGACCAGCACGATAATGCAGATCATCAGTTGTGTCGTCGTCTGTGCTGCCAATGATGACCTGGAAGGAGCATGAATGATGAAATGTAATTATGGCTCATTTTGATGACGAATAATTGCATTACATCAGTAAGTTTTCCTAAATGTTATTCCATGATTAACGTTAAGGTTACATTTGGGGTTTCTTTAACAGAGAAAAATACACCGTTGTGAGGTACCAGGAGCCCAGATTCTTATCAGTAGTCATAAAATCCCAGTATGGAATTTGAATAGATGATGAACTCTTTCAAAAAGTATAGATGCGTTAGCATCCACAGTATTATGGGAAGAGTTAAGCCAATATCTGAACAAGCTGAGTAGAAGAGGAGAATGCACGTAATCATGAGCCAGTTGGACGGACATTTTCTTCTGTTTGGCCATGCCTAGTTTGCGTAGCATACGTACGAAAGGTCGATTTCTGTGAGACTGACCCGACTACATTTCCTTTATACATTAAACATGTGATGTGAGCTACTAGTAAACACAGCTTTAAAATAAATAGTAGAGAAATTCAGACTGAAACATGTGCGCAGTTTTTGTCCCACTGGGCCTCCAGTGTCCTTAGTTATGTTTATATTTGTATTCAGGTTTGATGCTAGAATCCCATGGTGATAAATTGGATGGAGTGGTCAATGCCAGGGGCATTTCCTTAGCTTATGTACACGAATGCATTGATATGTATACATAATTAAATTTTCGAGTTTTTTCTCCCCAGTGAAGTTTGGTGTACATTTTGAGATGGTTATAGCCCTGATATGGCTCTGCGCAGTCGGCTGGACTTTAAACAACAATAACAAAAAACAAAAAACAAACAACCCAAAACAAACAAACAAACAAACAACAAAAAAAGGCAGTGACCGATTATGGAACATCATATCAAGAAATTTGTTTCTAGGTAGTGTCAGACGAGGAACGGAGAGATCAGGCAGAGGTGTACATTCGGAGGTGGTCACAAAGGTAAGCTGGTGCAATACCATTAAATACCTGTAGCACAATGTGTTGATTTTAAATGAAATTCTGTGTGTAATAGGCAGCTAGTGAAGAAAATGAAGCAAGGGAGTGACATGATCACGACTCTTTTTAAGAAGGGCGAGACAGGTCGCAGAATTCTGAAAACACCGGAGGCATGTGACAGAAAAAGCATGCAAGCCAGAGAGCAGAGATTTACAGGAATTCATTGTCTATTCGAATTTCATACAAGAGTGCTTCGTGCCCTGTTGCTGGGCGATTGCTTTGGAAAATGAGAGTGCGCACTTTGGTTTGATTCTTGTATAAAGATCTAGTGCCTTAAAAATTATTATTATTTTTATTATTATTATTAAGAGAAGCCACGAGTGTAGATGCTGCGAAAGTTGAAAGATAACATGCCCTTATGTTTTGTGTATTTTTGTTTTAATGGTGAAATTGAAGGTAACTGAGCTTCGGAATGTTAGGATAGACCTATGGATATATCGTTCCAGTAGATTGCCACGAGTGGAAATTTCTTAGTCAAGTTAGTAATAGGTTGGGGTTTTGCATTGCAAGGGACCACTGATAAGTCTGGTGGCAGGCGAATGTAAGGAAGGGTAAATAATCTGTTCCCGCCCCCCCCAAAAAAAAACAAAACAAAAACAAAAACCATAGCAAAACAAAAACAAAAACATGCTCACACACAAAACGCCCTCCAAAACAAACGAACAAAACAAAAACAAACAAAAGAAATGAAAACAGAAGGTAGAACGTCAAAACTGCACAGGCTTATAACTGAAATAAAACGTAGTCTAAAGCTGGCGAGCACATAATTATGGTTTATGAGCAGGCATATGCTGACTGTTACTGTTTTGTGTGTGTGTGTGTGTGTGTGTGTGTGTGTGTGTGCGTGCGTGCGTGCGTGTGTGTGTGTGTGTGTGTGTGTGTGTGTGTGTGTGTGTGTGTGTGTGTGTGTGTGTGTGTGTGTGTGTGTGTGTGTGTACTCCAGTGCTCAGTATTTGTCGTATACCGTAGGTGGAATCATATAAGCTTTGTAACGCCATTGAAAGTAAACTGAAACTAACTAAACAAGTTATAAAG
>JAPXFY010000012.1:38548409-38580909 GCA_030674185.1 Monoplex corrugatus | reverse complement strand
TGCGTTCGTTCGTTGCTTGATTTAACGTCTTTTCACTATAAGTGATATTAGACGGGGAAAAATGGCATGGAGGATGAAATAAGGGGTGTGGAGGGGAGAGGGGAACAGAGTAAGGGACGTAAAAAAAATTAAAAGGAAGCGGCAAGGTCTTAAGAAAAAGGATATGGATGAACAGAGAAATGAAACTAGAACAACGCTAACATCAATAATGTAAAAGAAAAATCGTCATAAAAACAAAACAAAACAAAAATAATCATAATTATAATAATAATCTTAAAGTAACGCATTAACAGGACTGTGAACCAATGAACCAGTGCCTGCGTGTTGGTTTGTGTGTGTCTTTTTATTGCTCTGATCTTGAGACTTTCATTTTCTGCCAATCTTCAGCTTGGGCCAGACTGATTTCACAACATTATCTCCTGATTCCTCAAGCATGCTTAGAAGCCTGCCTTTCTCACATTGTACTCCTCAACAGTGGATTTTAGCTTGCCTGGCGACAATAGAGCGCAACGTCAGTGAAACCAGATGGGACATCAAGCCATTTCCTTGTGTATTTTTTTTTTTATTTTGGTCCCCATAGATTCCACTCTGCATGCGCAATTGTATATCAGTAGAGGCCAGAGGATATTTGGAATCGGCATGAACTGCAGGCACCAGATTTTGTATTTGGCAAGTTGGCCACACTGGTCTATTTCTTGCAGGCCTTTTTCCTGCGATTTGCTAGGTTTCGTTTCCGCTTTTTGCATCTTTCATGGAGTTATGCTATCTTCCAGGGATCTTGACTGGTTGTTCTGTCGCTGTTTTTATGGCTTCACTGGCTACAGTAAACGTTATTGCTGCAGCTATTTTTGTGTTTCACAATGAGAAGTTTCGTGATTTCTTGGGTTTGAAACTCATCCTGGATGAGACGATCAATTCGTCTTACTGCTTCAGTATTTTGCGTGTTTCATCGTCCTTTGTGGAGGTGTGTTTCATTGTCTTTTGTAGAAAGGACCGTGCGTCATCCATGAGGGGATTTTTTAGCGGGGGCATTTGATATACATTTCCGAGATCTACTGGACCTGTACTGTCACTACTACCTTCAAGATGACCTCCATTGCCAACACGAACAGTATTGAAGAAATTGCATGGCCCAGTGCTACTCCAGCTTCCAAATTGAACAAGTCTCACGAGTATTCCATTGCCAAGAACCGTAATGAGAATTCATAAAAGTACTTCTTCAGCATGACTCGTGTTCAAGGTTTTGAGAACATTTGTGTAAATGGATTGAAACGTTCTACAAAAAGTCAGCACTGGTTTCATGTAGAAAGAGCTGTAGACAAGGTGACACATTTTCTTTATACTTATTTGTATTATGTGTCGAAATATTGGCAGTTATGATAAAAATGTAGACGTTAAAGACGTAGTGACAGCAATTAATACAAAATCTTCTAATTTGTAGATGATGTGCAGCTGATCAGTACTGGAGACAAACTATCATTTGAAAAATATGTTTGAAGATAAACTATCATACTGGAGACAAACTATCATTTGAAAAATATGTTTGAAAATAAACTATCATTTGAGAAATCTATTCGCCTCATTCAAAGAGAAAGAAATTTTTCAGGGTTTTTGAAAGCTGACAAAATAAAGCCAGTCTGTTAAAAAACACTTAAGTAATCAAGTATATGCAGCGTCTGATTATAAACTGGAACTCCTAAAGATTCAAAATATTTGGTATCTGGTTTACACATGATGTGAAGTAGATGTGACAGGATAAATTAAGCTGGCAAGTTATCAGAAGTATGAGTTTTATTCAAAATATAGATAAAGAGAAATATAACTCCAGTAGAAAAAGTCGCTGTTTTAAAGCACTATTTTTATCTAAATTAATCTATCTTTGGAGTCTACTTCCAGATCCTCCTGATGGTCTTGTAAGTAATCTTCAGAAAATATTTTTCTCATTTGTTGGAACAGTAACGGCGACCAATTTAACAGAAAAACTACCTAAAAAAGCATAAGAAAGTGGAGGTTTGAGCATACCAGGAATACAAAAGATCACTGAAGCTTTAAAACTTTCCTGACTGAAAAAAATTTGAAAACACAAAACTTATATGGAAAACATAGCTAGTGAATCATACTCAGTTTAACAGATTGTGAACAACATGTCCCCACCTGTGCTTTACATAAATCCAATGACAAGTCGTCCTAGAAATACACCGTTAAGACATATTATCATTTTTGCAGTCTAGAACTAACAACCCGTGTAATTTACTTTCAGAATTAGTCCTGTATAATGAAAAGATCACTACTAGGATTAATCTTATAAAATGAAGGCGGTGGTTTCAAAACAATATATTGGACACTTTTTGAACGATAATGAATCATTTCCAATATCGTGAAACCAACAGAAATACAAAAAGAACATAAATTTCCTCATCTTTAACAGATGTAAAGAAGTCTTATTAAGGCATACACACAGAAGCAAAGCTGAACATGTCAAACGAAAGACCACATGATATTCCTACGTCACTTAAAGTTATTCGTTCTGCATTGAAAGGAGCATGGTTATACTATGAAATGTTAACAACAACAAATGGCACACTTTTAAAATCATGTTTCAGGAAGTCAGAAAAATGGGGAACAGATGTTCCATGGAAGAAAATTATTCATGAAAATTCATAAAATACAAGAAGTTTAATTGAAATGTTTATAAATTTTATGCGTATTGTACATACAATTATTGGAACTGATGTCATACTGAAAGAAACGAAACTTGTCAACAACTTATACCGTGACTTTTGTTTGGAAACCAAAGGTCATATACTTGGAAATATTACATATGAAACGACTCTGTGAAAAGAATGAAGCTTTTTGTAATAGGAATGTATCATCTGTGCAAATATCAGGTTGATTGAAAACATGATATCATTTGGTGTTGACGACATTTGTGCACACGGATTTGATTTTATCATCCTTGTTGGAAAAATGTACATTTGTAAATACAGGTATGAAAAGATTCTGCCAAACATAAATCTTTTAAAAGATATCTTGCCACGAAATGTCACTTAGAAGAATACAACGCTAAACTGACATGGAACATGACATATTTAAAACGAAATGGCTGCCATATTTAACATCAGTAACACTGGAAACTCGATTCTGTTTATTCAACGTATAATACACAGATTGTCAGTGTATTTAATGAAATATGCTAGTGAATAGCAGAAGAACAGTGTGGATTTGTGGAGGGGAAAGGAACTATTAATGCCATATACATCCTAAGAACTATCATAGAGAGGTCAATTGAGATGAATAAGGATTTGTATTTATGCTTTGTTGACTATACCAAGGCTTTCGATCGGGTACGACATGATGAATTGATCAACCAACTGGAGAGACTCAATGTCGATGGAAAAGATTTACGAATAATCAGGAATATGTACTGGGAACAAACAGCTGCAATGAGAATAGAAAACAATATAAGCTCTTTTCAAAACATCAAAAGAGGAGTCAGACAGGGTTGTGTTTTGTCACCAGATCTGTTTTCACTATATAGCGAAAACATCGTGAGAAACCTAGAAGAAGACCCTGGATTAAAGGTTGGAGGGAAAATGATAAACAACATTCGGTACGCAGATGACACCGTGCTAATTGCAGAAAATGAAAGGGACCTACAAAATCTTGTGAATATACTAGAAACAGAAAGCAAAGGTAAGGGGTTGGAACTAAACAGCAGGAAGACTGAAGTTATGGTGATCAGTAAAAAACATGAAATCCCCTCATGCAAAATAACAGCAAATGGCACAACCTTGACACAGGTTAATAAGTTCAAATAGCTGGGAACGGTCATTTCATCAGACGGCAGAAGCACATCGGAAATAGCTGGCAGAATCGGCCAAGCCAAAACAGCATTCAAGAAGATGACAAGCATTCTTACCAACAAATGCCTATCAATTAACATCAGAAAGAGAGTTCTTGAATGTTATATAGAACCAATACTGTTGTATGGATGCGAGGCGTGGACAGTCAACAAGCAAAGCCACAGCAGGATCGAGGCAGCCGAGATGAGGTTTCTCAGAAGAATGTTGAGAGTTCCATGGACAGCAAAGAAAACAAACGAGACAGTCTTGATGGAGGCAGACACAAATAGATCACTCATAAGGAAGATTAGGAAAAGACAAGCAACATTTATAGGCCATTTTATGAGGAAGGGGATTTGGAGCACCTGGTCACAACGGGAAAGCTGGAGGGAAAGAGAGCACCAGGTAGACCCAGGGAGAGAATGCTGGACGGACTTGCAGAGTGGCTGGGGATGAAGAGGGTGGGGGAGATGCTGGGGGCAACGAGAGATAGAGATGGTTGGAAGTCCATGGTCGCCAACGCCATGCGGCAGGGCACCTGATGATGATGATGATGCTAGTGAATTTCACTTGTTAACAATCTAGGCGTTTGTGTCTGACAATTTGTGTGTGTGATTGTGCGTGTGTGTTTGTGTGTGCGTCGTGGATGTGGTTCTTTTCCATGTTGTATTATTTAGGGTCTCTCGCCTAACAGGCTTGAGTGTACCCTACCTCAGCATCTTTGTGTGTATGCGCATGTGTGTGTGGTGTGGTGTGTTTGTTTGTTTGTATCTGTGTACGTATGTGTTTGTGTGTATGTGTGTGTATGAATTAATTTTAATTAATGTAAAGCGCAGTGAGTCCTTACCTATGTGTGGGAGAATAGCGCTATATAAATGTGATTTATTATTATTATTATTTCTGTTGTTATATGTACATGCGTGTATTTTAAGCATACGGATATTTTGCATGAACTTGATTTTTTTTCTTACGATGTGATCGCAGTCACGCTTTCATATACATTGTGATACTTTGTGTAGGTGACAATTCTCCCTTTCTCAACCTTTCAATAGAAACCCCATTTGTTCCTGGACTTTTAACGTTTCTAATCTCTTTTAAAACTTGGGTTGCTTCTTTACTCGTAATTCTTCCTTCATGATTTCTTATTTCTACTTCCGCGAGAGCTGGTATTTTTCTGACAAGATCTGGTATTTCACAGTGTTTCATTGTTGGTTTTTTTTTTTTTTATAGACTATCGCAAGAATTCAAGACTTCATCTGTAATTTATGTTCACTGAGTTCTTCCCGAGATGTGATACTAGTTTCTGTACACATTTATTTGTAAAGTGTCTCCTTTTTAAATTACAGGAGGACTTTGTTACTTTTCCCCCTTCAGCGATCCATTTAGCCCATGAGCGCAGCAACACTCCTTCCAATTTCTTTCTTTTTCATTTCGGCTAGCTCTCTTTTGCTTGTTTCTTGTCTGACGATAGACTGGTTGATTGTTGTCTTCAGTTATGTTATCATAACACCTTTCCCCCCTAACATTGAACGTAATATAAGATAACGAAACAGAACTCCACAGTTTCATAGTCATGTCCTCATCATAGTGTTGAAGACATGGTGATGAGGCTGAGGAGTTCCATTCTGGTTTGAGAAAGCATGACAAGGCTGTACAAGATGCCTCCTGTCAAAAGTATCCCAGAGGTGGCATTGGCCAGGTTTGAGGCACAGGTAAAAAAACTATTGGATTTTGAATTTGACACTCTTGCGTACGCATTTTCTTTTGCGTGCACACGCTTAAGTATGCGTATATACACTTGCACATGTGATAGGCCCACACAAGCTCGTGTGAGCTCTCTT
Source organism: Monoplex corrugatus (assembly GCA_030674185.1). Classification (NCBI taxonomy): domain Eukaryota; kingdom Metazoa; phylum Mollusca; class Gastropoda; order Littorinimorpha; family Ranellidae; genus Monoplex; species Monoplex corrugatus. Next base: position 38,575,226 of record JAPXFY010000012.1, on the reverse strand, counting down.
TCTCTCACGTGCACACACACGTACACATACACTCACGCACACACACACGATCTCACGCACGCATAGGCTCACTCACCCGTCAATGCCGAATGGAAAAACAGCTGACAAATCCACAAGGCCCAAAACATTGTTTATGCAGCCTCCCAGGGCTGCCATAGCCAGGGCCAAGATGAGGATAAAAGTGTGGTCATTCTTGGCACTGCAGGCTAGCACACAGGACCTGGTGGCAGCTAGATTGACGTCATAGCCAATGTCCATCAAACCCAACCCAGCCAGACCCAGAAAGGCTGTTACCGGCAAAGAACCCCCATCCTCCGTTTTCAAGTCTTCATCATTTTCGATGGTGGCATGATACGCTTGAGTCGTCATGTTGGTATCCATTGACGAAAAGCCATCCGACACAAACCCACCGTTTTCAAAGGGCACGTTTGTTACTGTAAAAAGAGTGGTGTTGCGCATTCCTGACGAGTTTCTAGAACCTGAGCTCAAATTTGCGGAGACAGTCAGACTGTTGCCACTGTCCTCGCAGAGAACAATCAAGTTTGCCACAATCACGAGAGCTATACCAAGTAGAGTGACGAGTGAAACAAGAACTATGACTGCCGTTTTTCTTTTCTGGTGATTGGGACCTTTATCACTGAAGTGACCAGACAGATTGAGTAAAACCATGGCAAGAGGCCCTGCGAAAATGGGATAGAGAGACACGTAGGTGACTGGGACTCCTAGAACCTGCAGGAGAGGGACTTCGTACAGCTGTTGGAAGGACACACAGATCTCGTTTCCTGTCATGGCCGCTACCAATAATACATGATGACATGATTTCCAGCAATTGGTAAAATCTCTGGATTCAGGAAATCGATTCTTTCGGGGCTGGTCAGAGGCTCTGTTATCTGTTCTCACGTTTTCCGGTGGCATTTCTTTATATTCTCCTGGGTTTTCCCCTGTTTAACCTTTTTCCTGTCAGTTTTTCTTTCTTTTTGTGTTTGTTAATAGTGTGTTCAAACTATATTAACTCAATTGCTTTTTTTACAAGACACAGTTCACCTTTTCTTTTTTTTTCAATCTTTGGAAAAACAACTAAAAGTTATACAATTTGTTATCTACATAATACTAAAAAATTCAAATAGTTATCAAATAGTTTGATAACTGTATATCTAAAAGTTATTGAGTATTTTGATAATAACAATCGATTTGGAAAGAAACGAGTAGAACATTCAGGCCGAATTCAAATCAAAATCTTTCAGTCCAAGGAAAAAACGCTCACACAGATCGGCAGACGCTGTTTGAGAAATGATTATTGTGTGGACATGTAAAGTTATACACACGTGACAGCCGGTGGGGTATGCGCAATCTAGTCATCAGCTGAAAGGCCTCACCTTGTATCCACCACAGACCACCCTTTCAGTAGCATTCCGCGCGGACTGGAGCGGTAGCTTTGATTGTAGGAACAGAAAATGATGATGATATGCGCGCGCCGTGTGCGTGTGTGTGTGTGTGTGTGTGTGTGTGTGTGTGTGTGTGTGTGTGTGTGTGTGTGTGAGAGAGAGAGAGAGAGAGAGACAGACAGACAGACAGACAGACAGACAGACTACGAATATGAATGTTTACTCCTTTAGGCTGTCGGCCCATTTACAGGAACACGGGACGTGAACGGTGATGGGTGTAACACTGACACTGACAATAACGATCGTAACTTGTAATCATGGCGTATATTTGTTAAAGTCGTATGTCACTTATCACTTCTATACGGAGTCATGATGGAGAAACACCTTATCATAGTCATTCCATTACGTGGGCGATAAATCTGTGCTTTTTTAAAAAAATTGTCCGCGCGAAGGATTTGCACTCGTGACAGCCCCAGCATAGGAACTCTCTTCTTTATCTTGGCTGGAATTATTGATAGGTCTCTCCATTTTGTTTTTTGTTTCAATGAGAACTGCCATGTTATCACTGATTATGCCATCCGGGTCGTCGGTAGGTCTGTGTTAATGGTGCGTATCACATATATCATTTATACTGTTGACGCAGTCATCATTCTGTGTTCATCTGGTAGAGCATCTGCCACAGTACTGACTTTCATTATAGACTGTTTTACATCACCACGCACACTCAGTGCCAACATACCAACAGTCTTTTCTTCGCTTTGGCCCGTTTTGTAAACAGAAACTGTGGTCGTGTTCCTCAGTCCCTAGCTGTGCAGTCGTGTCACTCGTGTTTGGATGCAGACAATCCTGTTCAGCAGGCAATGTTTCTAATAATAAAAATAATAATTACAATATTTATATAGCGCAAAATCTTTATAAAATCAAATCTAAGCGCTGAAGCAGACACACACGCACACACGCACGCACGCACGCACGCACGCACGCACACGCACGCACACACACACACACACACACACACACACACACACACACACACACACACACACACACACACACACACACACACACGCATGGCTATAAATGGGGAGAAAGAATAAAAGCAATAAAAGCAAGAATAAAAGCAATGGAAAATTATAGAGAGCATAGCATATACAATTATATATTATAACCATGTGATTCCCCTCCGAGCGGAGACAGGCTGCAGAGGGGGGGGGGGGGGGGGTTGAGTGAGGTCAGGATTTTATGCGGAGGAGAAAAGGTGAGTTTTGAGAGCGGACTTGAAGGAGACAAAAGTAGGTTGCTGACGGACTGAGAGAGGAAGTTTGTTCCAGGAGAGTGGACCAGAAACAGAGAAGGCTCGTGGACCATAGGTATTGAGCTTAGTGCGTGGAAAGCGAAAAGTCAGAGGATCGGAGACAGAGCGGAGGGTACGTGAGGGAAGATAGATCTCAAGTAGGCTTGACAGGTAATCGGGGGCTGCGTTATTGAGGCTTTTGTAGCACATGGTGTCTAATTTGTACTGTATGCGCTTTGATACAGAGAGCCAGTGAAGTTGTGCCAGGAGAGGAGATATGTGGTCAGCTTTTTTCTTTTTGAGTACAAGGCGTACAGCATTGTTTTGAATGCGCTGTAGGATGTGAGTGGTGGAGGCAGGAAGACCAGACAGGAGTGAATTGCAATAGTCAATGCGAGACATTATGAAGGAGAGAACGAGTTTTGCAGTTGTTTCGACAGAGAGATACTTCCTGATCAGCCTTATACGATGGAGATGATAGTAGCAAGATCTGGCAGTTTGAGAAACAAAGTTGTTCATGGAGAGGGTAGAGTCAATGCAGACACCAAGGTTTTTAGCTGAATCAGAAATTGGGACTGATGTGTTACATAATGGGAGAGAAAGAGGAGGCAGCTGAGAAAGTTTCTGACAGGTGCCAATGAGGATAGCTTCTGTCTTGTCGTCATTAAGCTGAAGTTTGTTGAACGTCATCCAGTTCTTAATGTCCGAGTAACACTCAGTGGTGCGAGTCAACAGGCGCTGTATATTATCAGGAGAGTCACTGTCTTGAAGTTGGGTGTCATCAGCATAGAAGTGGTGTTTTATAGAGTGGGAGTTGATGATGGTGGACAGGGGGGAGGTGTAAAGAGTGAAAAGAACAGGGCCAAGGACAGATCCTTGTGGAACACCACAGGTCAGGTATGCAGGTTGAGAGTAAGTGCCATTGATGAGAACAGTTTGTTTTCTGTTTGATAAATACGAAGTGAAAAAGGAGAGAGCAATGTCAGAGATGCCAAAAGTATGATGAAGTCTAGAAAGGAGAATACCATGGTCAATGGTATCGAAGGCTGCAGACAGATCAAGGAGTGTGAGGAGAGAGACTTTGCCAGTATCAGTTGCAAGGAGGAGATTGTTGAGAATGTGTATAGGGCAGTTTCAGTGCTATGGCACTGGTGGTAGGCTGACTGGAAAGGATTGAGGAGATTGTTGGCAGACAGGTGAGAGTTCAGCTGGTTGAGGACGACTTTTTCAAGGAGTTTTGACAAGAAAGAGATTAGAGATAGGCCGGTAATTTTTCATTTCATTTGGGTCTAAATTGTTTCTTGAGGAGAGGGTGAACAATAGCAGACTTGAAAGAATCTGGGACAGTTCCAGTTTGAAGAGAAGTGTTGATGATGTCAGTGATGAATGGGAGGAGAGTAGGAAGACACTCGGAGTAGAGAGAACATGGAAGAGGATCCAGTTCGCAGGTTTTGAACGACATGGATCTGATTGTGTTGAAAATTTCTTCTTGTGAGACTGGGGTAAAAGTAGTAAGAGGTGTGCCAGAGAAGGAAGGGTCAGGTGGGCATGGTTGACAGGGTGTCCTGTCAAGCCTATCACGAAGAGTTTGTATTTTGGTGGTGAAATACTTGGAGAATACAGATGGGAGTTCTTCATTTGTATGTTTTGTTGGGAGAGGTAAATCTCGTGCTAATTAGGGTACACAGAAGGAGATAGGACTGTTTTACTGAAATCTGTCACACACTGTGATATTGAGAGTTGACTTTGTATGAAAATTGGTGGGATGGGAAGAAAGAAACCAGAGGGAGAGGAAGCATGATTTGCCTTATCTGTTCCAAGCGTATTTCTGCTGACTTATGTCCTTCGTCTGTCCTGTGTGTCCTGAGATGGACATTTTCTTCAGTATGCAGCAGCATTTTGGCCTTCGTGTTGTGTCGGAGAGAGCTGACCAGCATTTTTATTCGTCGGGCATAAGACCTTTACTATCTAATCGTGCGTACCTTCAATTTTGAGGTACGAGAGAGCTTTGTAAACTTTCCACCGTAAAAGTTTGTTCTACATGTATCCAACTAGATGACAGCACTATAGTACTTTCATATTCGGGCAAGGACCTTGTCGCTGTTCTTGATCCTCAATTCTCTGTGCAGAAATTCATCACCCAAATCTGTCAGTCCTATAACTTTCAACTGCGACGTTTCAGTTCTATTCTCTGTTATCTTTCAACTTCCGCAACATCTAAACTCGCGACTTCTCATATTTTGTTTCGCATGTAGTATTGTAACTCTCTGCTGTCTGTCTTGACTGCTTCTTCTGTTGCATGCCTCCAGCACATTCAGAATTCCACGGCTCGTCTTGCCCTTCTTAAAAGGGGCAGGATCATATCACTTCTTTGCTTCATTTTCTCCACTGGTTTCCCACTTGTCAAAGAATTTCATACAAAGTCAATACATTATGCTGCAGGTATGTCAACTGCACTGCACCTGTTTTATCTTGGTGACCACCTCCGAATGTACACCCCTTCCCGACCTCACTATTCTGCTTCTGGCACTAGTTGTTAACAAACTTCTCGATACAGAGATTGTGGGTCGCCGCTCTTTTTCTGTGTCTCGTCTATACAACTGGAATGATCTTCCCCTGTCTGTTCGACAGTCACATACTCTGTCTTCCTTCAGGTGTAGCGTGAAGACATACCTTTTTAGTCAGCAATGATTTTCTCTCTACGTGTCCATCCTTTTGCTCCATTCACCTCCTGTTTTCCACTTCCCGGTTTGTGTGTGCTTTTACCCTGGAGTTTTGGTCGTTGTTGGATGATTGCTTTGGTGAATGATGAGAGTGCGCGCTTTGGTTTGAGTCATTTATCAGTATTTGGTGGCATATAAATGTAATCACTATTATTATTATTTTGTTTCTAGTAGCAATATGTTACGAAAACTTTCTAACGACGGTGGAAGTACTTCACCAGGTATATCTGTCGACTTTGATACAAAAAACGCAACATTTGTTTGTGTATCCGCTTTTGAAAGTGCGTCTGTCGGAAACTGATCAAAGAAGACAACTCCAGAGAGAGAGAGAGAGAGAGAGAAGAGAGAGAGAGAGAGAGAGAGAGAGAGGAGAGAGAGAGAGAGAGAGAGAGAGAAGAGAGAGAGAGAGAGAGAGAGAGAGAGAGAGAGAGAGAGTGCATCAAAAATTTATTCAGTAACGCCAAAGCCCCATTTGAAGGAGTTTGAACACTTTATAAACATTCTGCAATAAAATGTAATACATAATCGTTCTAAGATATTCATATAGATAAACCGGATGTTTTCCTTTCATGTGATCTGTATTATTCTGCTTAAGCGGCCCCGAGTCGAGCCTCATGACAATTGTCCGTGATGAATTTCTTTTAAACATTGTGGTTTTTCTCGGATGCCATGTTGTTTTGCCTACACTGCGCAGGCTGTAGATTGTTGCACGCGTATTGTGTCTTCAGTGGGCGTGCATGCTGGGTTCTCATGTTTCCATAAGCCACCAGGCACTGATATGACTTCCAAGATCTTTAACGTGCATACTTGATGTTCTGCTTGCTTATGCACACAAAGGGAGTTTAGGAACGAACAGATCAGCACACATGTTGACCTTGGAGGTCGGAAAAAATCTCCACCCTTTATCCAGAAGGCAGGAGGCAGATAGGCAGGATCGAACACCAGACCTTTAGATTGGAAGTGTAACATCTTGCCCACTCAACTACCGCGCCTATCAACATCTAACAGTGGCAACCCTAAAATTGGCTTCAGGGTCAAAAGGTACTTTGTGGTGACTTTCCTAGTTCAAATCACTGCAACTAATTTTCTTGCCTTTGCATAGCCTGAACAATCCTAGATATTGAGCTTTAAATGTCAAATCAAATGGCAGACCTGATTTCATGGTGGTTAAACAAATCATTAGGCTTTTCAGAGGCAGTAGCTCATACTTTATAGGGCATAGTTTCATCCGTGACAGGTATCACACGAACGTTAAAAACTCAAATAGTTTCCAAAGTATCCATTTGATTGCAATGCTTATGAGTTCTATTCAGACAGTTTTATGCATAAAACTTGAAAAGCCCTATTTCATTGCAGTTTTTAATCATTTTTTTCCTACTGTGTTTGATCAAAGAACTATAGAAGTAGTAGTAGTAGTAGTAGTAGCTGAGGGCTGGATCGTAGCTTAGGCCTTCTGGCCTTTTAACGCCCTATCTTTTTTGTTTTACTCTTTCTTCTTCGGGTCTGAAAAGCATGCCTTAATAATCATACTTGAGCAAATCTGCTTCAGTCTATCTTTTTAAAATAAAATTTTGAATTCTGCGTCATCGTCCAGGAAATTTTTGAATTTGTTAATGCTGTTAGTAAATTTAATTTCAAAAGGAATTTTATTCCACAATTTAACAATTCTGTTAGAAAAACAAAACGCTCTTGTGTTAGTATTTCTGTGTTTAACAAATATTTTACCTTCAGCATTCTTTGTTATACTAGCTTGTGGAAAGGAAAAAAATGTTTCAACTGATAGCTTATCCATCCCATTCATTATTTTGTATACCTGTATTAAATCCCCCCTAACCCTCCTACCTTTCAGTGAATGAAGTTTTAAAAACTTAAGCCTTTCTTCATAACTCATATTTTTACACTCTATAAGCAACCTAGTTGCCCTTCTTTGTACATTTTCAATCATTTTTGACTGTCTTATCAAATACGGATTCCAAACAACACTTGCGTATTCTAAATGTGGTCTAACAAAAGCCTTATACAACATTAAAAATGTATGTTTATTCATGTACAAAAATGTTCTTTTGATAATTCCTATCATTTGGTTAGCCTTATTTGCTACTCTTTTAATGTGCAGGTCAAAGGATAATTCACTATCAAATGTAACTCCCAAGTCTTTCTCCGTTTCACACACACTAATTTTCTGTACATCATTTCCAATTTTCATGAAATACTCTCGTCTAATATTCTTCTTACCAACATGCATTACATGGCATTTTGAAACATTAAAATATAAATTCCAAGTATCTGACCAGTTTTGTAGTATTAGCAAGTCCTGTTGAATTAAATTAACTTTGGCAACCTTGTCATATAGTTTTGTATCGTCAGCAAAAATTTTGCAAGTACAGTGCAGTGAATCAGGTAAGTCATTTATAAATACTGTAAACAAGATTGGACCCAGTACACTGCCCTGAGGGATCCCGCTTTTTACTTTTGTTTCTTCTGATTCAGCATTTCCTACCTTTACCCTCTGCTTTCGATCATACAAAAAATTTTGGATCCACTTGAGTGTATTTCCTGTAATACCATAAGATGCTAATTTTATGAGCAGTCTTTCGTGAGGTACAGAATCAAAAGCTTTTCTAAAATCAAGATACACGATATCAAAGGGGTCCCCATTGTCCATCATATTGGTGAAATCCTCCATAACTTCTAATAATTGGGTTACACAGGATCTTTTCCCTCTAAATCCATGTTGACATTTTGCATAAAATTTATTACTTTCAAAGTGAGAAATGATACAATCTCTTACTAGTGATTCCAGTACTTTACAAACAATACAAGTTAAACTTACAGGTCTATAGTTCCCAGCGTCACTCTATTTCCTTTCTTAAACAAGGCTTTGGCACCTGATTCTAAGGACTTATTAAATAATATACAAAGTGGCTTTGCAAGTTCTTTACTTACTTCCTTTAGTATCCTAGGGGATATCAAATCTGGTCCTTTAGCTTTATTCGGGTTTAGTTCCTGTAACTTTTTTTCTACCGCAGTTGGAGTAACTCTGATATCACATAATGATATACCATTTGACTTTGAATTTTCTATTAAATCTGGTAATGTACTGATATCTTTTGTTGTAAAAACGCTTGCAAAAAAATTATTTAAAACTTCAGCTTTGTCTTTATCTGTAACAACCAGTTTTCCATCATTGGTTTTTAAGGGGCTAATACCTGTATTAACTTTTGTCCTTTCTTGTACATATTTCCAAAAATTTTTCGGGTTACTTTTACTTTCCTTAGCAATATTTTTCTCATACTCTTTTCTGGTTTTCTTCAACAATTTGGCACATTCATTTCTTACTGTTATATATCTATCATAATCACTACCTTTTTTGGTTCTCAAATATCTTTTATATGTATTATACTTCTTTTTAATTTTCCTCAGAGCCTTTTTATCTAACCATATAGGTCTGAAATGTTTATAATTACTAACTTTAACTTTTGGGACACATTCCTCAACATCATCATTTAACACTTTTTTTTATCATACCCCAAGCACTCTCAACATCCATATTGACCAAGTCACTCCAATCTTCATCCTTCACAATATTATTAAGTTTTCTGTAATCACCCTTATTAAAATCATACTTGTATTTGTCTACTATAGGTGCTTTATACATTGAGACATACAATTTGAATTTCAATACGTCGTGGTCACTTTTACCAACCGGTTGTAAGTGCTCTATATCTGAGATTAAGTTTTCTTCATTTACTAGTACCCAGTCATCCAGAGAAGGAATTTGTCCTTTCCTTCTTCGAGTAGGTTCTGATACCTTTTGAATTAAAAATGCATCACATACATTCTCAATTATTTTGTCACTTTTATCACCTCTCCACTCTCCATCCCAACCAACATTTGGAAAGTTAAAGTCACCAACAATACAAATCTTATCATATTTATTAAGTTTATCAGATTTTAAAACATCAAACAGCTTTTTGTCATTTTCTACTGTGCTTGTATTAGGACTTCGATATATACATCCTAACAATACTTCTTCACCATTAGCACCACTAAAAGAGCACCACACACTCTCTTCAAGGTCTTCATTATTTAACTCTTCACACTCTCTTGCATTCAACCTTTTTTCAGTATATAAAACAATTCCCCTTTGGGGATTTTTTGACACAAACATATCAAAATTAGGAAAAGAATATTGATTCTCAATAAAATCTCTCACATTCTTCGGCTTGATTTCTGTCAGCCCAATCACACTTGGTTTTAAATCATCTATGAGGGCCAAAAACTCATCTTTTTTGTTTAACAAACTATCAACATTTGAGTATACAACAATGCACTCTTCCTGAGTTACATGTTCACTTCTATTTACATTATGTACATGATCTCCTTTGTCGGTTCAATATGTAGCTTTCTCCCTCCCACTTCCTGTTGGCCCTTTCCCACCCTTTGCTCCTCTTGGCCTGGAACTCACAGTCACAATCTGTCCATTCCTGATTACTATGTTCTGTTCGCCCTCATCCCTTCTTCTAATCAGTTCTTCTCTCAGCTCTTTGTACTTTTGCCTCTGTTTGGGAGTGTAGTCATGGTTGACATAGATTTTTTTTGTCAGATCTGTCACTCCGGCATTCAGCTCAGGAGACTTTCTCACTACTTCTTTCTTCTTTTCCTCATTTGTCATGGTTAACTTCAACATCCTGGGCCTATTTCCTCCCACCTTTCCCAGTCTGACAGGCTCTTTCACATCATTGTCTTCTATCTTTGTCAGTTTTCCCAGAATCGTTTTGGCAGCCTTCAAGTCGTCTTTCTTCCTATCCTCTGCACTATCTTCAGAGCTCTCTCTAACACCCACTATGATCACATTCATCTTTCTTTTTTCTTTCTCTTCTCTCTCCTCCATCGCCTCCTCAACTTTCTTACTCACTGCCTCATCGATTTTTTTGTCCAAGCTTTCTCCTCCTAGCCCTTGCTCTAGATCCTTCACCTGTTTTGCTCTAGATCCTTCACCTGTTTATAGGCCTGTGACACAAAAATGTCACGAATAAAACCTTATATTTACACTTTAATATTGCAGAATATATGAAAAAATAGGCAAAAAACCCAAATGAAATTATAAACTAGTGAGTAGCCTTGATAAGAAACTAAAAAATACATACATGGGTAAAACCATTGGTTTAACACCAAACTTTATTCTCAGCCTACTACACCTATCTGTAAAAGGAAGGCTGAAATTTGAGTAAAAGTGTGAATATAAACTTGACTGGCTAATAAATGATTTGTTCAACCTCCATGAATTCATGTCTGCTATTTAATTTGACACTTACAGCTCAATATCTAGGATTGTTCAGGTTGTGCAAAGGCAAGAAAATTAGTTGCAGTGATTTGAACTAGGAAAGTCACCCCAAAGCACCTTTTGACCCTGGCTCATATTAAAGTGTAGAGACGAGTTATATCTGACTAAAGTGAATTCAACTTGCGAAAACACACCCATCCTTTTTTGGGTGGCTGAACTCCGAGTAGTGAGTAAGAGAAAGGGAATCAGAATCAGAATAAGAATTTTATTCAATCTGATAAGACCGAAGCCCCATCTAAAGGGGTGTAAACACATTAAAAACGCAAATACAAAACTAATTCATAGTCATTTTCAGATAACACAGTCCAAATATGTTGGAATACAATATGGGTCACGCAGTCATTCTTTAATATTTCATTAAGAGATTATAAATAAGTTACAGTCTCACATCAATAGAAACTAATTTTAAGACAATGCCGTTTCTCTTTTGTTAAGAACATTATAGACGTCGTTTGCAGATTTCTAATTGTACGCTCATTTTTTGAAGCCATAAGCATTACTAATCTGAAATCATTTGGATTATGGAAGTACTTTGGCTGAATTATCTGACGTCTCCAATCTTCAAAGGCTCGACAAAAACTTAAGCGAATTTCATTTTCTTTTACGCTTTTACATAACGGACATTTTGGTGCCTCTTCGACACGTCTTTTAATCTATGCACTAATATATAAAGCATGCCAAATATAAATCTTGTGAACACATATCTGATAAATCAGTTAAAATCCAACAAGTATGGTTAGACCATTTGAAATTGTTTATAACTTTCTAATTTGTATATTGTGCAAAAACGTAACTAATGTTGATATGATAATCGCAAGTTTTGCCATCTGCAGTCAATTGATCTTTGAGCTTTTTATGAAAGACTCTATACAACAAACACCTTGATTTTTCCAGACGTACACAAATTCAGAACAAGATTGAGATGTGGTTTCTAAGAAGAATGTTGAGAGTTCCATGAACAGCAGAGTAAATAAACGAGACAGTCTTGATGGAGGTAGACACAAGAAGATTATTCATAAGGAAGCGTAGGAAAAGACATGCAACATTTATAGGCCATTTTATGAGGAAAGGGGAATTGGAGCGCTGGTCACAATAGAAAAGCTGGAAGGAAAGAGAGCACAATGTTGACCTAGGGAGAAAATTTTGGACGGACTTGCAGAGTGGCTGAAGACAGTGAGTGTGGAAGAAGTGCTTGCAGCAACAAGGGATAGAAACAGATGAAAGGCCATGATCGCCAACGCCATGTGGCAAGGCACTTGATGATGATGATGATACAAATTCGTAAATATTTCACATGTCGTGGACTTTTGAGGCCCAATTTATTTAGAGGGGGTGGAGAGAGAGAGAGAGGGAGAGAGAGTGAGAGAAAGAAAGAAAAAAAAAAAAAAAAAAAAAAAAGAGAGAGAGAGAGAGAGAGAGAGAGAGAGAGAGAGAGAGAGAGAGAGAGAGAGAGAGAGAGAGAGATTTACAATAACCACGGAAAACGCACGCGCATAGTGGTTCAAGTATTATTTTGGTTTAATTGTACTGTAAGTGGCTGACAGTGCACCAAGGTTGGTAACACGCACATATCATGAACTTGTAATCGCAGCAGTTATTTTATGCAGGAGCATAGATCTGCCTCGGGCCGGGAAGGATGAGAGGGATTACCTTGTGGCCGATCCGTTTTAAACACGAAAAAAAAAAAAAAATGGACGAAGGTAATTTTGCGCCCAGATATGAAATGGTCTAAGTGTAAATGTTGGCCTCATACAATGATGACCTTGGTGCCTGGATAGAAGTTCTGATCTCCCTAATCGAGGATGGTTTCTTGCAAGCTGTGTCATTATACTGCTTAGGTTCTTACGTTCATACAAGAATTCCGTACAGGATCTTGTAAGAGACCCTGTCAGTTTCAGATTCAAATGATATGGAGATTTTTTTCAATTTCTTCAAGTTGTGAGCATGTGGATTGGAATGTCAGAGATAGTTTGTCAGCCTCAGTTTGATAACATAACTAACTCATGATAGCATCAATCGATGGTGATTTTAAGCTTCCTTCTTGTTGGGAAAAGTTCCCGATTCATATGTCTTTTATATGGTAATGAATGGAAGCCAAATCTTGCTATCTGTGTCTATGAGTATAATGTGCTACATCGAGATTTGGCCAAAACAATGTGGCTGGTGCACCAGAGGTAAAGAGTGGAAAGAGGGAGGGGGGAGGGAGAAAAAAAACCCAGGGAAGGAGAGAATGGCATCGCCCTCATAATACTGGCACCGTAAAAATTGAGGTTTCTAGCGTCTCACTCCTTAACGACCTCTTGGTTATAGGACAATATTTTCCATTTAGTGCATAGACACGAACGCAGATCTTACAGAGTCACGGTAATGATGACAATCTGTGTCACTGTGGGTGAATATGTCGGTCGGTTTACTGACCGTGGTTACTGCCGTCAGGGTTGTATCGCAAGAAGAAAGCGTTTGAGGATTGGGGGTGAGAATGAACAATTGTTTCTGTACTTTGAAGTATCGCAAGGAGGATTTATTTTGAGGATTTATCGCAAGGAGGATTTGGTCTTGCCATCTATCAGGGAAAGAATTTAGTCTCTTTTTATCATAGGAGAATTTAGGGTCACTCTGTCTCAAACATCACATACAACCAGAAAGGAGAGTGACGAGAAGAAATACACAAATACGCTGGACATGATTCCCAAAGCAGTCCACACATAAATTGATAACTACAAAGCCTTTATTCAATTAAGAAAAAGCGTAATTCACCAAGCGTGTGTGCCATGAATCCTAATAGTCCTAAAACCCTAAGATGCACTACGAATCTTCACTAACTTACTTATCACTGAAATACTGAGCACTTCCATAATTCCTACTCTATTCCCCTTCTCTCGTTCACTGACTCACAATCGCACTGGGTGCCGACTCAGTGCTGACTCTCCCACTCTAGTCCCTTCTAACGACTGACTGCTAGCCAAAATACAGTGCGATTCCCGTTTACTGGTCTTTGTCTCAGCTACAAACATTCCCAGCTGCCCTCTAGCTGTCGATATCAATAAAACTGGGCATTTCAAATTTGGGGAACTTGGCGATCCTGGCATAGCTGCCTTGGTCGTCATTCAACATACCTATAAATTTTCTTGGGCATTGGTATTTGCTGAGAAATGTTGGTAATCTGGGTTATCTACCCTTTGTGCCCATTAAAGGTGGATAAGAACCATGTGAGAGTTAGATCCCGTTTGAATGGAAATTGCTGAGTGACAAATTGAATTATGGATGGCGTGATCTCCAGTGCGCCCACCTCATGAACTCGTCTTCCGAGTCGGTCGAAGGAATGTTGGTAATTCAGGTTATCTGCCCTTTGTGCCCACTAAAGATGGATGAGAACCACGTGGGCGCCAGACCCTGTCCGAATGGAAATAACTGAGTGACCAGTTGAATTATGGATGGCCTGATCTGCAGCACACCCACCTCATTAACTCGTCTCCCAAGTCAGTCGAAGGAATGTTTCTTCCCCCTAGAGGGGGGGGGGGGGAGCCCTGTGATAGTTGCATAAACACGAATTTACTCTCTTGGCCTATAAATTACTATTGTTTGTCTGTTTACTCGTTCGTATGTTCCGAAATAACAGTTAAGTTAAAGTACATGTACATACGTACGTAATGAAACTTAGAAAGATCTTGGACAGTTTGTTCTTGTGTGATTCTATACGTGAATTTGTGTGACAAAAAAGTGCTTCCAATGCTAAAATGGCAGTAACAATAATCATGACTAACTGTCCCTGATTCTCGACGCAGTCCATACTTTGGTTCACAATAAGGATTGCATCTACGCAATTTCAGAGATTGAAATAAACCTCACCGAAGTCTCTAGATAACAATAATTATAACACAAAAAAAAAATGTATACAAATACAGTGCGTATTACACAGAGAAATTTCAAAGAAATTTACCACCCCGACAGCGCGAGTAGTAGCTTATGTAGTGTTCACACATACAGGAAAAGTGTCGACGAGCAATTCCCGATAAGAAAAAGGCAAATTCGGGTTCAATCGTGACGAGCATCTGGCCATGACTGTTGACATTATTGTGTCGGCGAGCACTCGGGCAGACGCTCGCCGAGCAATAATTTAGGACGGCGAACATCTCGCCGAGCATCTCGCCGAGCGTCTCGCCGAGCAATAGTTTGAATCCTGGCCGCTTGCAGAGCCAAGAAACGTAGCGGCCGAGTAAAATTTCACACGCCGACAAACTCGCCGACTATGCTGACCATCTTGCCGACCCGTCGCCATGTTAGTCGGCGTGCAATGTTATAATATATAAAGAGGGGGCCAAAATGTTTCATGTCTCATTATGACACAAACGATGGATGCGTACTTCATGTATACATATGGTGCCCTTGCTGTTGTGCTGGTGCAAGAAGAGGAGAAGAGGAGGAAGAGGAGGAGGAGGAGGACCTGTTGGGTTAGACCATGGCTCATAAGAAGACCCCTGTATGGACAGTTTGAGAACCTGATGGCTGAACTGCAAGTTGAAGATGTGGCATCCTTCAGGAACTTCCTCAGAGTTTCTCCAGAGTTTTTCCAAGAACAACTGGAGAAAATTGGCCCCACCATCCACAAGGCAAACACTTTCTGGAGGCAGTCACTGGAACCTGGCATCAAGCTAGCTGTCACTCTTTGATACCTGGCAACAGGAAATAGTTACAGATCTCTACAGTATGGCTTCAGGGTGGCCTGCAACACTATCTGTAATTTCATCCCCGAAGTCTGTCAAGCCATCATTGATGCATACTGTGATGAAGTCCTTGCTCTACCTACAACCACAGACCGGTGGATGGCCATTGCAGAAGAATTTGAAAGCAAGTGGAATCTACCACATTGCATTGGAGCTTTGGATGGGAAACATGTGGCTATCAGATGTCCTTCTAACTCTGGATCCCTTTACTTCAACTACAAAGGGTTCTACTCCATAGTCCTCTTGGCACTTGTGGATGCCAATTACAAATTCATCTATGTCAATGTTGGTGCCACTGGAGCAGGATCTGATGGTGGTATTTTTGCAGAAAGTGATTTGAAAAAACTTATGGAAAATAACAAAATTGGAGTGCCTCCAGCAGAGCCTTTGCCTGATCGTCACACAGATGTGTCATACTTCATTGTAGCAGATGAGGCTTTTCCACTGAGGACCTGGTTGATGAAGCCCATCCCCAAGAGAAACATGACAAGAGAACAGAGGATCTACAACTACAGAATTTCCAGAGCAAGAAGGGTGGTCGAAAATGCATTTGAACTGTTGGCCAGCCGATTCAGGTGTCTCCTGACAACTATGCCACAGAGACCAGACAGAGTGTGCATCATTGTCATGGCCTGTCTCTGTCTGCACAACCTCTTGAGGAACACTAGCAACAGGCATACAGACAACACCATTTTGGACCAAGAGACCCCTGACACCCATGAAGTAATCCCAGGAAGTTGGAGAAGTTCCAGCCAGCTGCCTGATCTCACACAGAAGGCCAAGGGGAATTATGCAACACAACGTGCAAAATCCCAGCGAGACTACCTGTTGGAATACCTCAACTCAGTAGAAGGCAGTGTACCATGGCAAGATGACATGATATAGACAGCTCATCCTCACCTCC
This sequence comes from Monoplex corrugatus, assembly GCA_030674185.1. Taxonomy (NCBI): domain Eukaryota; kingdom Metazoa; phylum Mollusca; class Gastropoda; order Littorinimorpha; family Ranellidae; genus Monoplex; species Monoplex corrugatus. The sequence goes on along the minus strand of JAPXFY010000012.1, from coordinate 38,558,849 downwards.
TCTTCACCACCTGCAGCAAGAAGCGAACTGGCCCTTTCTCTCTCCACGCATCTTATCACCTCCACCTTCCCTTCCCACACATCCATCCTCATCACCATTTTCATCCATATGGTCATCAATAGTCACGCCCACTTGACATCCATAAACACTGCCTTTTATTTTGTTGTTGTTGTTACTCCTTAAAATTAATGTACAATATTGTGTAGTCTACCGAAGTATATTTTCTATGGACAGATCAATTAATGGTTGTTCTGCCTTTATTTTTCCATGTATTATATCATTGTTAACAAAAGGCATTAGTATAAGCCTCGGGCTTGTTTGCTCTTTTTGTTACTATTGTTTATTGTATATAATTTGGAATAATAAAATACTGTTTAAACCAACTGGCCCTTTTCAGGGCCAACAAAAATCCCCCCAAAGGAACAAACCATTATGACATTGTGTGTTAACCAAATAAGTACCCTGTGCCCCCCCCCCCCCCCCCTTAATTCTCAAACTGCCCTACTTTTTAAAGTACATTACATGTCACAATTTTTTCACGCTTTTTTCTTTTCCATTTTTGGACATTTATTCATGCAAACATCTTTCAACATTCTAATAACTACACTCAACTACACTAAATTAAAGGCAAATGATCAATACATTTTTAGAAATTAGGCATAGACTTCGGAGCTACATTACAATAAGACAGAGTGGAAAGATAGTTTGTATTCACTGATGGGACTTGGCAACTGTTTTTTTTGTGAAACACAAAATGTGTAGATTGGTGTGTTGTTTTTTGATGATTTGGTTGGCCCTGAAAAGGGCCGGGTGGTTTGGTTGGCCCTGAAACAGGCCGGGTGGTTTGCTGCTGCTGCTCACATATTTGCAGGGGTAGTGGTTGGGGTGCTGAGATAGGGCGACAGGCCCTGGAAAAATCCTGGTGACAGCCCACATTCTGTATTGACACGGGCTGGCTGCTGCTGCTGGCCGTGGGTCGGAGGTGCTGACTGCCAAGAGGGTACAGGCTGAGGTTGGTATGATGGCACAAAACTTGCTGCAGGCTGGGGCTGGTAGGCAGCTGAGGGGGTGGCACTCCAAAGTGGTTATGCTGTTGTTGCTGCCTCTGACGCCTGGCCTCCTGCTTCACCTCCAGCAGTCTGGACATCATGCTGTGGCTGAGGTCCTCTCGCAGCTTTGGTGATAGTTTGAGCCCCTGCAGGAAGATGGTTGTGCAGAGGCTCTTCCAGGCTTCATCCTCTTCATCGTAGTTCTTCAACAGAGCATGCTGCTGTGTATCAGACACAGCTGACTGGAAGCGGCGCATCTCCTCCAGGATGTTGGTGAGGCCAGCTGGCACATCCTGGGACCTCTTCCTCTTCGACCTCTGGGAGCTGGCAGATGGAGGCCTTGGAAGGGCAGAAGAAGGACTGGAAACTTCTTGCACCTGTTCTTCCTGCTCCTGGTGTGAGGAGGACGAGTCTCCAGGTTGCTGCACAGTGGACACTTCCCGGCCTGACATCCGGCGGATGTGGTCCTTCAGGAAGCAGAACCGGTTCAGGATCCAATTCTCCCTGGAAGTCAGCATCTTCTTCCCCGACCCAGAGGGTCCTTTTTTCTGCAGCTTGCCAAACTGGGTCCTCATGGAGTCAAACCAGGTCTTCAACTCTGCTGCAGTCTTCCCCATGGACTTGGCCTTCTCCTCCATCAGGGCATTCTTCCTCTGCGTATCTCTGTATCCCTTCAGTGTCTTGTTGAAGAAGACCTCATGCTCCATGTACCAGTCGACGAGGTCTTCTTCATCATCAGCTGTGAGCTGCAGCCTGTCTCGACTGGTCTTCTTGGCCTGACGTGGAGGAGGAGTTACAGACCGGGCCTGACGTGGAGGAGGAGTTACAGACCTGGCTGGAGAGGAGGAGACAGCAGACTGCACTGGAGAGTGCTCAGGAGGTGCCACCACCGGAGATGCAGATCTTGGAGTAGAAGACATTCTGGGCTCTTCTTCAGAAGCAGCAGGAGCAGGACTGGGAGCAGAAGCAACAGAAGTATCCAGAAGACTCATGAAGGCAGGCTGGACAGCGGGGCTTGGCACACATGAATAATAAGGCTTTGGTGTGTGCAGACTGGTATCTGCAGAAGGTGGAGCAGCAGTAGCAGCATCCCTTCGCGTAGACTTCTTCGGAGGCATATGCAATAGTACCGTTAGTAGATGGTCGATTTGTAGATAATAAGCGTAGATGTGGATCGCTCGGCAGCTGAGTGGCGAATGAGGCAGGGACAGTGTGCTGTGCGTTTATATGCTAGGGGCGCGAAGGTCGCCGTGTCACGGTGCCTGCTCGTAATGTCAACTTTTGCACGCCGTGCTTGAGTAACTCAGACTCCCCGTGCAAGATTTTTACTCAGCGAGCAATAATTTAACACGCAGAGTATGAAATTTCACTCGCTTACCATTCAGATCTCCTCGGCGTGTCACTGTCACTCGGCAACGTATGCAACTTTGCACGCAGAGCTATTTCTGACACTCCCCGAGTCCTCCCCGAGTTTTCCACGAGCGAGTTATTGCTTCGGCGACTCATTTTTCGCTCGGCGAAAATTTTAAGCATGTTTGAAATTTTCGGCAAGCTTCCCGTGTAATAACTTCGCACGGCGAGCATGAAATATCACTCCGGGAGGGAGGCCGATTGTTCGGCGAAATGTATCCAGAGTAGCACCGACCTGCTGGTCTTACTCGGCTTCATTACTCCTGTATGTGTGAACACCGCATTAGTGTCATTATGAAAACATCGTCCACCAACATTAGCTGCGCATTTTTCTTCTGGAAGCTTCTGTGTATTTTCAAAAGAATTTCGAGTGCAAGAATAAGCAGAAATAAGATGACACTAACAGACTAAGATAGCCAACGCGAGATGACAAGAGGGGGTAGAGCGAGAAATGAGGAGAGCCAAGGAGACAGAAAGACGAAAGTTAAAAACACTCTATTACCAAAGACAGTAGCATTAAGTCCCACTGGACCTGTCCTTCAGCAAGTCTTGCTATTTCAAGACACACACACAGACACAGACAAAGACACACGCATACACATACACATATACACACATACACACGTATACACACACAGACATACACACACACACTCGCAAACACACACACACACACACACACACACACACACACACACACACACACACACACACACACACACACACACACACACACACACACACACACACACACACACACACACACACACACAACACACACACACACACACACACACACGCATTGAGGCTGCCTATTAGAGAGACGAAGGCCCGGAGTAAGGCAGATGACGGCTGCTTCATTCTTTCTGGGCTGCACCTAGTTAGTGTGCGTTGATGTGCTGGGCTTTGTCATTTTCCCTTCTGGCCATTCGGCTTGTGAACAGGGTAACTGATGACAGCCCCCTTCCTTTTGCTTGGCGAAATGGCTACTGTTTGGCGTCAGTAGTGAGGCATTGTTGTTCTGGGTCCCAGCCAACTCTCTTGGATGTTTCTTGTGTTCTGAGTTCTGTCTCCCGTTATGTGTGCATACTTTATTAATCTATCTATCTATCTATCTATCTATCTATCTATCTATCTATCTATCTATCTATCTATCTGTCTATCTATCTATCTATCTATCTATCTATATCTATCTATTCTATCTGTCTGTCTGTCTGTCTGTCTGTCTATATCTATCTATCTGTCTGTCTGTCCGTCTGTTTGCCTGTCTGTCTATCTATCTATCTATCTATCTATCTGTCTGTCTGTCTGTCTGTCTATATCTATCTATCATCTGTCTGTCCGTCTGTTTGCCTGTCTGTCTGTCTATCTATCTATCTATCTATCTATCTATCTGCCTCAGCCATATAGGGAAAATGTATGCTAAAGTATAGGAACAGAGAATTAGAAACCAAACTGAATGAGGTGCAGTCTGGATTTAGGAAAGGAATAGGATATAAGGACGCAATTTCCACCCTTAGACAGATGTGTGAAAAGACTATTGAGTTATGACTAAGAACTAAACATGGTATTTGTTGACCAAGATAAACCCATCGACAGAGTAGAGACAAATATGCTGTGGGCAGTTCTACAGACTTACGGCGTTCAAGGACAGTTATTAGAAAATGTCATGGCGACACAGTCGAAGTACAGTGAGAACACCAGGCGGCCTCGGTGATTGGTTTGATGTAAAAACGGGAGAGCTCCTAGGTTGTGTTTTGTCCCCTCTATTGTTCATTATTTACATGGATAGATCATAAAGGACGCAAATTGAAATTTTGAAGATCTGAATGAATTACTATTTGCTGATGACCAAGATGTAATGAATGAAGATGCAGAGGAGTGACGGGAACACCTCAGTAACTTGAATGGAAGCTGTGAAGTTTATAACGTGATAATCAGCACGACCCAAACAGAGTTATGAAGGTGAGCAGAAGCCCAGGCAAGCTGGAATTACAGATCAACAGCATGGAACTGAAACAAATCAAGAATTCAAATATTTAGAAACCATCTTTTCATAGAATGGCGGCATGGATAGGGAAAGCAGCATGGATAGGGAAATTGAAACAAGAATCCAGAAAACAAATGCAGTGACTTATCAGCTGGCCCTTCTGCTATCACATTCACATATACTAGTGGATACAGAGCGTCAACTAATAAGCTCTATTTTCATACCAACGCTTTGTTTTCAGTGCAAAAGACAGCATGTGAGACGAGGTGTCCCAGAAAGACAATGAATGTTACATGTCGCGATAAGATCAGAAATGAAGTCATTAGAGACACTGTGAGGACTATGCCATATCTAAAATGTATAGAAAAACAGAGGCTGAAATGGTTCGGTCACCTCATGAGGCTTTCAAGTGAACAGCCAGCATACAAAGCTTGTAACATGAAAAAGCATGGATGGAAATCAAGGGGGTGTCCGAAGAAATGATGGATAGAAGATGTGAAAGAAACAACTGATAGAATCAACGTAGCTATAGCAGACGTTACCCATCTGGCCCACGTCCAAAGGCTGCTTCTCCCCGCGAAAAAAATAAAGTACACACACACACACACACACACACACACACACACACACACACACACACACACACACACACACACACACACACACACACACACACACACACACACACACACACACACACACACACACACACACACACACACACACACACACACACATAATCACTCACTCACTCACTCACACGAACACACACAAACACACTATTTCAAAATTAAATCTCCAGAATCTCATTACAATATGAAAGTGGCGAAGATTCATTCGAGCAAAGTTATAGCCCAAGCCAAAAAGCAATATTGGTAAAATTTTTGCTCTCAACAAATTTCCGGGCGTAGAGATCTTCCTAAAATTCGGAATAAGGTCAAAGAAATGAAAAATGGTTTTCATTTACCTATTAAGATTAAAGATAAAGACTTTCCTTCGTCATCTGAGAAAGCTGAAGAACTTGTACAGTTCTTTTCGAGGGCAAGTAATTCCAATAGCTTGTCTACCCCGAGAAGGGAGAAAAGACGGAATATTGAAGAATCAGATCAGAAGAATACTCAGATCCTGCCCCTGATAGTCACATGTACATAAATTGAAAAATTACTTTAAAAGAGCTTAAAGATGCCCTTCTCTTGTTTAACAACAAAAATCGGCTGTAGGACTAGATGGCGTTTCAATTACCCTTTTAAATCATTTACCAGAGAAATGGATTGAATACTTACACAATATCATACTAAAATGCTGGGAAAGTGGTCGCTTACCTGACATTTGGAAGAGTTCAACTGTGTTATCTATACCAAAAGCTAATAAATCTCTCTCTGATCCAGGTAGTTACAGACCTATCTCGCTTACATCCCATCTTTCATAACTAATGGAAAAATTATATTGAATAGACTGACTTACTTTTGTGAGAAAAATGATATAATACCTATTAACCAATCTGGGTTTTAAAAAGGTAGACCAAGAACAGACCATTTAGTCAAATTAACTACTAAAATAAAATAAAATAAAATCAGTTTGCTAAAAGAAAAAAAAATGTCTTAGCTACCTTCTTTGATCTTAAACAAAAAAGCATACGACCAAGTCTGGCGTACGAGACTTTTGTTGAAATTAGAACATATTGATCTCAAAGGTAATCTTAATTATTTTATCAAAGCATTTATAAGTGACCGAAGCATATTCGCTAAAATAGGTGATACATACTCTGAAAAACGACCTGTAAACATATGAATTCCACAGGGTTCCGTAATATCTCCTCTATTATATAATATTTTGATCTATGACCTGCCAACACAAGCCTCAAACAATGTGAACTTAGCTCAGTACGCTGATGATACAGCGATCTGGATGAATCTTTCGTTGAAAAAAAAGAAGACATCCTTAAGAGAAAGAAAATACATTGAACGGGTCTGTCAACGTGACATTTATGGTATTTCCACTTATTTGAAAGTTAACGGTCTGGAAGTATCCAATGAAAAAACACACATGATGCCTTTTAAAAATAGTCTCAGTTCTAAAGAAGTACCGTTGTTTAAAATTAATATTGAGGTACTGAAATATACTACTCAGGTGAAATTTCTGGGAGCACACTTGACTTCTAGTTTACGGTGGAAAGAACATATTGATACCTTGTTATATAAAGCTATGAAAAGCTATAAGTTAATAAAAATTATTGATAAACAGTCAAGGGGACAGGACACTAAAACGTTGTTACATCTTGTAACAGCTTTAGTCAGATCCAAGTTGGCTCACGACCAAGAGGTCTATTTTTCAGCTCCAAAACGCTATTTGAAAAAAACGTTAAAGCTTAGATAGTGAAGCCGTTAAATGTGCTCTTTGGGTACCGGTGTATACAAAAAAACACAAGAAGTATATGAAACAGCCGGCATCCTTCCTTTGGAAGATCGGAGGAAGTTAACAGCTGCTAAACATAGTTAGAGCAAACGCAGTAGCTAATTATGCCGATACGGAACTTAAAATTCGGTCTGACATCCATTTCCCCAAGAGAGCAAGAACAATAAAGGCACAAGAAACAATATCCACTTATATAAATGAGCTCTTCGAAATTCCCCGCCTAGTACTTAACTGTTTCACATAAAATGATGTGTTGTCCTCTGCCCCCCTGGGAATGTTTCACATAAAATGATGTGTTGTCCTCTGCCCCCCTGGGAATGTTTCACATAAAATGATGTGTTGTCCTCTGCCCCCCTGGGAATGTTTCACATAAAATGATGTGTTGTCCTCTGCCCCCCTGGGAATGTTTCACATAAAATGATGTGTTGTCCTCTGCCCCCCTGGTAATTGCCCAATGCAACTTTTGATATAAACTACACTGATACTGACTTGAGAAAAGATATTAATCCACACTTGTTAGCAATTGACGTTCTGTCATATTTACATAAAAATATTCACATTACTTGAAATATTTGCTGATGGCTCTGTTCTAGATGATGGTGAAGCAGGCGCTGGTTTTATGATTCCTATATTTAAAATAGAATAGGCTTACTCTTTAGAACAGGGACATTCAATCTTCACTTCCGAATTAGTTGCCATCCTAATGGCACTGAAATATATAGTAGATCTACCCATAACTTTGTTTAGTATCCTGTTATGTGTAGATTCGAAATCTGCATTACAATCCCTAAAAAGTTGCGAATATAAAGTAACTTACGTTAATATCCGAGATAAGATTTCTAATTCATTGTTTAATAACAAATAATACACAAGTTACTTTTTGTTGGATCCCATCATACTGTGGCATCATATATAACGATCGGGTCGACAAAATAGCTAAAAATGCAACAATGAATAGGGCTGGCAGTACTAAATTAGATTTACTACTCTCTGAATATGAAATGAATGCTACATTAGAAAAGAAAGTAAAAGCGCAATGTGACTTTCGCTCCTTCATCATAAATTACCAGGGTTTTACAAGACTAGAGACAACTTTACCTTACAGATTATCTCTCATCTCACGTCAAACTGAATTTATTAAAACCGTCAGATGTATCTGTAGTGATTTTATAAAAGTTAATCACTTTTTGTATTGTCAGCGAATGCGACCTTATTTCCCTGCGTCATTTACAAACTTAAAATAGAAACATACTGATTTCACTCTGTATTTACACATTGCTACCGCGTTTACTGCTAGACCGCCGTCTAACTGTAGGCATCAGCGATGCTGCCTCGATACTATAGCGATAAATAGGGTAAGCAAATGGTTAGGGCCGAATTCTTGAGTCTATCGGTACTGGATACTGAAGCAGTGCATTTTTGCCGGTTCAAACCTACTGTTCACCGGTAAAAACCGGCATATGTCGGTCTAACGGAAGCTGTGTGTTTGTGTGTGTGTGTGTGTTGTGTGTGTGTGTGTGTGTGTGTGTGTGTGTGTGAGTGTGCGTGTGTGTGTGTGTGTGGTACATGCGTGCACGCGTTGGATAGTTGGCCTGACTTTTAATTGTGTTATATGCATGTGGATTTTACTCGTTGCTGTGCTGCCAAAGAAAAATTTCCATGTTTGTTAACATATATGGACAATAAAGTTTTTCAATTCAATTCAATTCAATTCAATCCCGAAGGTCTTTTTCTTGTTTGATTAAGCCCAATTGTTTTATACCTGTAACTCCGTAACTTGTAACTTTTTTTTTCTTGGTAAGTTTTTTTACTACTCCTTGACTGTTACAACGCTTTTTATTCGATGGCTATCTTCTCCCCCTTCTGCCTCATCAGATCATAACAGATGACTTGTCATACATTATCACAGGACCTTACATGCTCGTAACGCGCGCGCGCTCGCGCACACACACACACACACGCGCGCATGCATGCACGCACGCATATATACATACATACACACAATCCTGAGCAAACTGATGAGGCCTGATCGTTCTAATGTTTTGATTGTTTTTCTCTTGTTCGTTAAATTGTTTGACGTTATCTTATATAATACAATGCCTTCATGATTTCACAGATTCATTCAGCTCATAGGCACCTCTTGATCTTACTTATTTATTTATTTATTCATTTTTCCCGTCTAAAAGCACGTATGTCAATAGAAGTTAAAAGAAATAACTCACATACACACACACTCACTCACACACACACACACACACACACACACACACACACACACACACACACACACACACACACACACACACACAGGCACGCACGCACTCACGCACGCACGCACGCACCACACACACCACACACACACACACACACACACAAAACACACACACACACACACACAGGTCCATGTGATCAATCAGGTGACTGAATATACTCGTTTGATTTGTGCTCTCTAAACGATAACGTTTGTCGTTCTGATTTGTCGTTACTTTGAATTGTAGGAAACAATATACAAAATGTCAGGAGGCTGTAATACACCAAGCGCAGCGCGCGCGCGCGCACGCGCACACACGCACACACACACACACACACACACACACACACACACACACACACACACACACACACACACACACACACTTACACACATACACACGCGCATATATATATATATATATATATATATATATATATATACATATATCTAGAGATCAAGAGAAACAGGCAGCACCAAAATTCTACAAAGCCACTGGAAACCAGCCACCCAAGGGTAGAGACAAGGGATTGGACATATACTGTAATATTCTTCCAAATCTGACAGAAAATTACACTTGTCACAAGAAACCAAAATACAACATGAAACCAGCGGAAAGGAAGGCCCTCAAAGAACTTCGTGACTTAGTCCTATCAAGAACTGTAAGAATCTGCACTGCTGATAAAGGCGGGGCAATTGTAGTGCAAGATATGACTGATTATATCAAAGAAGCTGAACGTCAACTGAACAACACAGCACACTACAAGAAGTTACAGAAAGACCCAACCACTAGTATCGCCAAAACATCTAATAAGCTGGTGGAAAAACTACACAGGCAGGACAACATTGATGAAAACACTTGCAAGTGTGCTCTTACAGATTTAACAGAATTGAGAACCCCCATCTTTTACCATCTCCCGAAAATACACAAACAGCTGAAAGAACCACCTCTGGTGTCAGAGGGCCTACAAAAAAACTATCCCAGCTGGTTGACATCTGGCTCCAAAATTTGATACCACAACTCCCCAGCCACGTGAAGGATACAACACACATGCTCCAAATCCTGCAAGACTGGAACATCAACTATGGGCCCATGAATGACGTCACACTGGTCACCACTGACGTGACCAGTCTCTACACGAATATACCACAAAGAGAAATAACACAAGCCATCCAACACTTCATGAAAAAACATACAACCAACAGTGCACCTCCAGTAGAATCAGTAATCGAAGCAACTCAACATGTGCTATCCAACATATTCCAGTTTGAAGAACAATACTACAAACAAGTACAGGGCACAGCCATGGGAACCCCTATGGCAC
>JAPXFY010000012.1:38525909-38535909 GCA_030674185.1 Monoplex corrugatus | reverse complement strand
GCTACATATAATTTACTACTAATTGGTTTGGTGTCAGAGGTAATACGAAAAACATGTAGTCTATAGTTGAGAATCCTCCTTTTAAAAACTGAATGATTTATTACTTATATCACTCAAGTTAGTATCAATTTCTACTTCTAACAAGGCTCCACACTGTTCGAATCATTTATCGTTAGTGATGCCACTTCAAGGTTGTTTTATTTTGAGCTAAGTTTTCAAATTTCATTCCAAAATTCTTTTTTGCGGAATGGTTAACGCCAGCTGGGGGCATATTTTAGGCTATGTGCGCGAGCACGTTGGTATGTGTATGTAAGTATGTAATGTTTTGCCAGTTTCTATTTTAGAAGTTAATGAGTCGTTGTGTGTGTTTTGAGATAGTATAACCCTGATATGGCTCTGCAATGTCGGCTGGGCTTTAAACGATAAGGTCGATGTAGCTGAACAATGCGCTGTCCCCCCCCCCTCCTTTTTTTTTTCTTTTCATTACATTTTGAGAATAGGGGAGGTGAGATGGAAGGGGGCAGGCATGATAACATCAAGCGAGCGTACAATAATATATTCTGGTTGAAACACACATGAAAGAGGAGTAGGCATCATGATGGAAAGGGACAAGTCAAAACCAGTCAAGGGATACTGGGCGGTGTCAGACCAAATTTTGCTAGTTAAGTTACATGGCAAGCCATTTAATATCAACATCATCCAAGTATATGCACCAATGTCCGCAAGTACTCACGACGAAATTGAAAACTTCTATGAAGTATAAGAGACGACCAAGGCTCGATGCAAATCACAGGAAGTCACAATAATAATGGGAGATTTTAACACAAAAGTGGGACAGGAGAGGGTGGAGGACATATTTGGACCTCATGATGGCCTTGGTACACAAAATGAAAGGGGAGAGAAACTTGTGGAATGGGCACAGGTGAATGAGTTCATAGTAGGAAACACCCGGTTTGAGCAGCCTAAGAGAAGAAAATGGACATGGATGAGTCCAGGAGATAATACTAAAATCAAATTGATTACATCCTGATAAATAAAAGATTCAGAAATTCTTTGCTGACAGCAAGAACACTACCAGGCACAAACTGCAGCAGTGACCACGATCCTGTAATGGGAAGATTTAGTTGGGAAGATATAGACTGAAACTAAAGAAAAGAAAACAGACCAAAAGTAACTTCAAACTAAATCTTGGAATCTTAAAGACAGATGAAGCGATCCGTGACAAATTTAACGTACATGTTCAAAACAAATCCAGTGTTCTGGAAAATGTTGGTGAAAGTGAGGAACAATGGACAAATTATAGGCTAGGTGGAAGAACGGAGGAAGGCAAAGGGAAAAGAGGAAGAATACAAAAAGATAAAGAAATCAGGAGTTGGTGCAGTGAAGTTAAGGAAGCTTGGCTGGAAACAAAGTACATAGAAATAGAACACCGACACACCACAGATCCTCAGACTATGTACAGAAGAATCGAAGAAACTGCCCACAGGAAAAAGACATGCACAGCAACCGGTTGCTTAAAATCAAAAGATGGTATGCTTATCATGGAAAAAGACAAAATATTAGATTGGGAGAGTACATAAAAGATCTTTTTAACGATGACAGAAACGAAGAACACATCATAAGAAAGAACATTGAAGGAAGTCAGAGCAGGTAGGAAGGAAGCCAGAGCAGCATAGAAAAAGATGAAATCAGGAAAAGCCCAGGACCAGACAATATTATTACAGAGATGATTGAAGCCCTGGAGGAATTCGATACTGAAAAAACAAATCCTCCTGAATGAAATTTATGACACCGGAAAAATCCCGGGGATATGTCAAAATCACTTTTCATTGCACTTCCAAAGAAGACAAGGGCTACAGAATGCGAACCCTATCGTACAATCAGCTTGATGAGGCATGTAACAAAAATTCTATTAAGAATGATCATGATGAGGATATGGAACAGAATCGGGAGAGAAGTGGCGGAATAACGGTGTGGATTTGTTGAGGGGAAGGGAATTATTGAAGCCATATGCGTCCTAGGAACTATCATAGAGAGGTCAGTCGAGTTGAATACGGATTTATGTATGTACTTTGTTGATTATACCAGGGCTTTCGATCGGGTAAGACATGAAAAATTGATCAATCAACTAGAAAGACTCGATGTTGATGGAAAAGATCTATGAATAATCAGAAATTGGGAACAAACAGTGGCAATGAGAATAGAAAACGATATAATCTCTTAACAAAAGATCAATAGAGGGGTCAGGCAGAGTTGTGTTCTGTCACCAGATTTGTTTTCACTGCACAGTGAAAAACCATCATGAGAAACGTAGAAGAATGTCCTGGGATAAAATTTGGAGGAGAAATGATAAACAACATTCGTTACGCAGATGACACCGTTCTGATTGCAGAAAGTGAAAGGGACCTACAAAATCTTGTGAATATGATGGAGATAGAGGTCAGGAATAAAGGGTTGGAGCTGGTCGGCAGGAGGGCTGAAGTCATGGTAATCAGTAAAAAACATGAAATCTCCTCATTCAAAATAACAGCAAACGGCACAACCTTGAGAGACAGGTTGATTGTTTAGATATTTGGGAGCGGTCATCTGGCCAGACGGCGTATGCACATAGGAAATGGCCAGCGGAATCGGCCAAGCCAAAACAGCATTCGAGAGGATGAAAAGCGTTCTTACTAAGAAATGCCTGTCGACTGGCATCAAGAAGAGAGTTTTTGAGTATTATATAGAGCCGATGCTGTTGCGCGTTTGTGGGGCATAGGCAGTCGACACGCAAAGCCAGAGCGGGATTAGGGCGGCCGAGGTGTGGTTTCTGAGAGAAATGTTGAGAGTTCCATGGGCAGCAAGGAGAACAGGCGGGACAGTCTTGATGGAAGCAGACTCGGGAGGATCATTGATGAAGAAGATTGGGAAAAGACAGGCAACATTTGTAGGACATTTTGTGAGGAAAAGGGAATTAGAGCACCTGGTCACAATAGGAAAGCTGGAGGGAAAGAGAGCACCAGGTAGACCCATAGAGAAAATATTGGACGGACTTGCAGGGTGGCTGAGGACAGCGAGGGTGGAAGATGTACTTGTAGCGACAAGGGATAGATTTATATGGAGGGCCATGATCGCCAACGCCATGCGGCAGGGCACATGATGATGATGATGATGACTTTTTGAGATGATAGAATTTATAATAGGAAACAAAAATCTCAAAGCGAGACTAAAAAGAAAATTTGACATTTTCTCCCCATGCCCAAGTCGCAAATTTTCTCGTTTTAATGGAGCTACATCCAGAAAACAACGCCTGTGCACACGAACAAATTCGACTGTGATGTCTAAGTTATAGACAATATGTTCACCCGGTATAAGCATTGAGATCTTATCAATATTCTCTCGACAAAACCTCAGTATGGATGAACGAAAAAATTCGACTGTAATGTATTAGTTATAGACAACATTTTCACCCGATATAAGCATTTAAATTTTGTCAATATGCTTTTCATTCCAGTGGTAGGCTGATAAAATACCAGTATAACTTATAGACTAGGTAAAACATAGTCTAGGTAGGGCCTCAGGACCTGGCCAGCTAATGGGTTTATGTGCAGGCTTAAGGCTTGTGACATGATCACCATACACATGGCACCTGTGACGTTAGTGCATATAAAAATCGTTCCGAGCGTGGAGATGTCATTTTGAGAAACTGAAACAAATAATTTTTAAGATGTTTAAACGTGAAGTCCAGTGTTCGTATCACCCTTCCATACCTCTCCAAATTTTATCTCGTTGAGATAAGTTGTCCTTATCTTTAAGACGTTTCTCTGCGTATCAACTGTCAAACAGCCGCTGATCCCACGAATTCCCCAGTGCAACACAACTGTCGAAAGTGACGAACAAACTGAACTTATTCTCAACAAGTCTTCTGAAAGAAAGCATTCTTGACGGATGTCATACGGAAAATGCCGGACCCACATAGCAAAACTATGGCCCAGCACACCAACAGCAAAAACTCCACCCCCCCCCCCGAAAACAAACAAACAAACAAAACAACAACTACAAATAACCATTAGCCCATAAAGATGCCAAACTTGAATATTAATTTTGTCTAACCAGCTGTGGTTCAATCACACATACATGTATAACTGTAGAAGCTATGCTCGTCATGCGTCTTGTGACTTTTATATAATGCAAGAAATACCGTTTTGAATATATAATCTCTGACACATGGTCCAAAGATAAATAAGTGAATATTAATAAACAAAAGCCCCAAAGCAAAAGAAAACCCCTAGCCTTTCAATTTAAACACAGGTCTGAGGCAGTGTAAATATGCAAAGTTGACAGGAAATGTCTTTATAATAATATTAATATATACAAATCGAAAAAACTAATCAGCTTACTTTTTTCAAGAAAAATGGTCGACTCGTTTTAGATCATAATATGAAGGACAAGCAGTTAAAACTTCCTGGTAGTCGTTGTTAAAATAATATGCAAAACAGGCAAACAGATTGATTATCTTGTTAGTATCAATGTCTTACTGTCAGTAAAGTGTCATTTGATAGCAACAAAGAAAATATGGTTTCTGATTCCTGTCGAAGATTTAAAAAAAAAAAACAAAAACAAAAACAAAAAACAAAAAAACAAACAAACAAACAAAACAAAAAAAGAGAGAGTGGGAGAATCTCAGGACATAGAACAAAATCAAGATTTGTACAGGAGAAACAACAAGGCCGCCAGACCAGATAGAGCTGAGGCAAGAACAATGGGAGTCCCATCGTACTGTGTCAAAGTAACGAGTGGACCACTGATGATGAAGGCTGTGCAATAACATAGAGGCCCCATGCACGCCACCACGGCTATAGTCTTCCCTGCTACTGGTTGCCCGTTCTTTCCTGCAATCAATCAATCAATCAATCAATCAATCAATCAATCAATCAATCAATCAGTCAGTCAGTCAGTCAGTCAATTAGTCAACCAACCATTCAGTCAACCATTCAGTCAGTCAATCAGTTAGTCAAGGGGGGAGAATAGTCCCGAAGTGCTCATGTACACGCATGCAACTGAGGCCCATAGAGAAAAAAAAAATGTGGGTGATTGACCCCCACAAACAGGGTCCAGACAACACACACACACACACACACACACACACAGAGGGTTAAACTAGAGGTCAGGGTGGACTTTTTGAATGTTCATTTGTATCTACAAATAGGCCTAGTTCTGCAACCTAAACTTCTGTTTAGACGTCACCGTCACTTTAGACCGATCAAAAGCGATATTGTGTTTGTCTGTCTCCGTGATTTGTCTCTGAAACTGCCTGTAGCTTTGCTGATCTTGTAGCCTCTATCATCGGAACTTGTGCACAAACTGCTGGAAGAGAATGTGGCTGTTCTGCAACTTATCTTGGTGGGCGGCTGGCAAAGCTAACTCAGAATGCGAAATGGGAATGGATCGTTGATGGCTGGTAAAACATTATTTTGAACCAACAAGACGTCATTAATGTTGGTGTGTTTGTGTGTGTGAGCATGTGTATATGTGTGTGTGTGTTTCCTTTTTAGTTGTTGCTGTTGCTGTTGTTGTCGGCCATCATGTTGTGCGGATATGAGTGTACAATGTAAGTAAGTGTCTCTATGCGCATGTGTGTGTACATGTGTGTACTTAACTGTTATTTGATATTTCACATCTTTCTCTCGTTTATTTACCTGTATGCTCTTTTATTAATTTATTCATTTGTTTGTTTATTTATTTATCTTTTTACTCTTTTCTTTCCTCGAAAGTGGACGACATACTGGCAGAGCTTTGATTAAGAAAATGTTGTTTTCATCTTATTGATAGACAGCGGAGGCTTTGTGCATTGACTGGGCTTTGTGTGAGGTGAGACAAGTTTATACTGAGTGGCTAATGTTTTGATTCAGACCTTTAATTATTCTTTTGTTTTATTTACCTCTTCTCTTCTTTGAAGATAAGATGCATAGATACACATTCATTTACTTGTTACCAAGATTGTCCCAATGATAGACTGATACAGCACTGGAAAAAATTATTGTAGGCTAGGTAAAACAAAGGTAGGTAGGACCTGAGGAACTGGCCAGCTCATGGGTTTATGTCCAGGCGTAAGGCTTGTGCCATGATCACCATCATATAGCTCTTGTGACGTTACTGAATTATTCCGAGAGCGGAGACGTCATCTTGAGAAACTGAAACTGAAACTGAAACTTTGAACCAAGAACGAAATGTCGATCATACTGGTGATTTAGAATGACTAATTGTCAATCCTGTATAATATGGAACGTCGACAATTAGGCCTAAAGTTGGGATCCCATAGAGTCATTAACTCCAGTTTTGTGCCCGTCCACACATACACTCACATCTGCACAACCACAAATGCTTAGAGAGTCATTCCAGATCTTTACGTACATATACAATTCTTCAGACATGTATTAAATACAGCCGTTCACTGTCACTCATAGCACATATAGAATCATCTACAAGTAGCAAACTCAAAAGTAAGGGACAAATGTGAACAAGTAAACAAATTCACAAAAGTATGAGACAAACACAAACAAACAAACAAATAAATAAATAAATAAATAAATAAACAAATAATAAACAAATAAATGAAATGATAAATAGATAGATAAATAAATAAATAAATAAATAGATTATAGATAAACGATGTGGTAAAATATCAAATAAACAATGGTAATTCCCTTTCATGAACTGAAACACGATTTTGTCAGTTAAAGTTTCCCTGCATCACGCTCACTAATCATGTTATTTATAGCCCAGCTGAAGCGCTTACGAACATTCCCAGTACACGTGCAAAATCAATTGTATCACAATACGAGTTTGAAACTACTTTATTCCCCCGTGGGGATGCCGGCGTTCTTTCAGTATAAATAGTATCCCCGTCTTCTGGAAATTCTGTGCTAGAAATTTCCTCTTTTCTGTCACTCTCTTTGTTTCTGACTTGTTCCTTTGTTTTCTGTCATTTCTTCTTATCATTTTCTGCCTTGCTGGTCCATTCACCTGTATGTGTTCGATAAAGTCTTATGTACTTGTTCTTAGGATTGGTGATTGGGTACATGTATTAAGTGCATTTTGGCTCTAAGGGAGGTGAGATATGCTGAAGCAACTTTAGGTAATTTGTGCCCGTTTTTATATATGTTTTGATGTCCTTAGGTATGCTTAAATTTGTATTCTGGTGTTTTTGAAATCCCCAGTGCGATGAATTAGACAGAGTGGTCAACGCCAGGGACATGTCCTTAGATTATGTGCGCGACTGCAGTGATATGTGTACTTAATTTCTTTTGAAGTTTTGTGTGTTTTCAGGCTGTTATAGCCGTGATATGGCTCAATGCAGTCAGTTGAGCTTTAAACGGCAATAACGACAATAACAACAACTCGCCTTCTCGTTAGCATGATTGCTGGCGATGACAAAAGGCACAGTGCAAAGAGCAGACCGCTGGAAGCTGAATATCACGCTGCACACGTAGAACGCTACCACGTGCTTCGACAGTACCAGACACAAAATGGCTGCTGACATCAGCATGTGAGAGAGGCAGAATTCTATTTTCAAACCTGAAACGATCAGAGATGACGTTGTGATTAGAATGCCCATATAGTTTTTGGTTCATAGAAACGCTACACCCACTGTTTCAGTGTTAGGTAACTTAAGTATTGCGAAAGACAACAAAAAGGCTCCAAAATAACATGAAAAATAGCAATAACCAACCACTAACAAATCAAACAAAACAACAACAACAGCGACAATAAAAAGCGATATTTGAATCAAATGTATTGAGAGGATCATCAAATACATATAGCCAATATATTTTGAAGACTGTCAAGTATCATCAAATATTTAAAGCCAATATATTTTAAAGACTGTCAAGTATCTGGTTATTTGCAATTTTACACGTGAGTAAGTTATCTGGACTCTCACTGACAGCAGTTATTACTCAGGTCTCTGTAACAGGTGATGTGTGACCACGATCAGAAGATATTTCTTTCTACTAGAAAATACACAAATTCAGTAAATACCAATAACACACACACACACACACACACACACACGCACGCACGCACGCACGCACGCACGCACGCACGCACGCACGCCTTACCCAAAAATTTCAACAGCCTACTGTGTACACAGCTGATGAGAAGAAAACAACAGTAGAAAGTTAGAAATCCACCAGGTCCAAAACTGACGCCTTTTTCGTATGCCTTGAACTTAGCACTGTCATGTGGTGCAGTGGAATCTCCATCCATCACTACCTTCCCCAGGAAATCAGTCACAAATATGTTGTAAAGAAAGAATATTGAAGACCCTAAGTAGGTGGTGACGCAGGAAAGGATGAAATTGATCCTGGAAGTGTTCCATCTGCAGCATTTCCATGCGTGAAAACGTTTGGCGCATGAGTCTATCATTGAAGGTGACAGGTTTTGGTTTGTATCGGAGCTGTGAGTGACATCGCCGTTTTGGTGAGAGCTTTGTGATTCAACATTGGATGTCAGTAGTGAACTTGTATCTTTCCCCATAACGATATCTTGGCTTTTTCCAAGTGCATCCGTTTCTTTGAACGTGCCAGTCTCATCAGGTATTATGTCCCTGTCAGAACAACTGTTGTGAAGTATTGTCTCGAGACAGTCGTCATCATCACTATTGCCTGTAAGTTTTGTTTCTGCATGGAAGGTTCCGTAGTGATGTGTTTGCTCTGTGAAAGAGGCTTCTTCGGACAGTGGAGTGAAGGGGTGGTTGTTGAGGTCACGAATGTTGATGAGTGCTGTGACTACTGTAGAGACTAAGCAGACGAGCAGTACCACGCTACAGATCATCAGCTGCATCGTCGTCCGTGCTGTTAGCGACCTAGAAGAACAGACAGCGAAGATGAATTTTGTAGGGTTTAGGTAGGCTGATGTGTAACTTTAGCACACATCGATCGTGATACGTGTTGAACTCACTTTGGGGGTTAGGGTTAGCGTTGATATGATGAGGGTTAGAGGGAGTCTTAATTAGCCATACTTCTCATATAGTCTTACGTTATTACAGTTGAGAACAGCGTTAACGAAAACCTTAAAGCTGGGGGACACCGACGTGGGGATGGAAGTTACAGTGACTTCTACCAGTGGCAGTTAAAGAGAACTTTTACAAATATAACTTCCACCCATATACGGCTTAGAAATAGGGCAGCCAGCTACAGATGGACGTGCTATCCCTTATTTTTGTTCCTTACCCCGAGTGTGCGCGTGCGTGCGTGTGTATGTATGTGCGTGCGTGCGTGCGTGTGTGTGTGTGTGTGTGTGTGTGATGTGTGTGTGTGTGTGATGTGTGTGTGTGTGTGTGTGTGTGTGTGTGTGTGTGTGTGTGTGTGTGTGTGTGTGTGTGTGTGGTGTGTGTGAATGTGTGTGAACGAAAACGTGTCGTGCAAGTGGTTGATGCTAGGGAATATTATGAATGTAAACGTACAATACAGCCCTATCACGCATTCTCAGTCCAATGTGGAGCTCTATACCATCATCACTATCATCCCCATTCTCAGCAACATAGCATCGTGAGGAAACAGTGTCCCAGATTCTGTGGCCCAGCATGCTGTGCTCTCAAGGTGACCTCGGCTTTGATGGGTGTTGAGGTGTTCTGGAGAGCTGAAGTCAAGGCCTGGGAGCAGTGACACAGCAGCCAAAGAGAAGACAGGGCAGAAAAACAACCCTATGTTGGCAAGAATATCTTGGCTAATTATGGGGTCGGTAAGAGCTGAATTTGCCAATTTCACAAGCAGTACAGTTTTAAATGTAAATTTCACTTAGATGCACGTGAAGCAATTTGAGCTACAAAGAGTTTTTAGTTTGTTCGTCACTCTTGAACAAATCCACAAACGCTGCTCCCACACCTGCCAGCAAATAACTGGCAAACTCCCCAAGTCGGCGCAAGACACTATGCGCTGGCAAGGTCTTGAAATGGGGAGGGGTGGAGAGGGAACTATGAAACACAAAGCTGTTGTGGTGACACATTAAGGTGGGCAGC
>JAPXFY010000012.1:38485909-38520909 GCA_030674185.1 Monoplex corrugatus | reverse complement strand
CTGTCTGACTCCTCTTTTGATATTTTGGAAAGAGCTTACATTGTTTTCTATTCTCATTGCAGCTGTTTGTTCCCAGTACATATTTCTGATTATTCGTAGATCTTTTCCATCAATATTGAGTCTCTCCAGTTGGTTGATCAATTCATCATGTCTTACCCGATCGAAAGCCTTGGTGTAGTCAACAAAGCATAAATACAAATCCTTATTCATCTCATTTGACTTCTATGATAGTTCTTAGGATGTATATGGCATTAATAGTTCCTTTCCCTTCCACAAATCCACACTGTTCTTCTGCTATTTCTCTTTTGATTCTATTCCTTGTCCTCATCATGATTATTCTTAACAGGATTTTTGTTACATGGCTCATTATGGGTGGTCCTTCAGAGTTCTTTTTTATAATGTGTTCTTCGTTTCTGTCATCTTCAAAAAGGTCTTTAATGTACTCTGCCCATCTGTCTAATATTTTGTCTTTTTTCCATGATAATCGTGCCATCTTTGGATTTCAAGCAACCAGTTGATGTGCATGTATTTTTTCTGTGGACAATTTCTTTAGTTCGTCTGTACATACCCTGAGGATCCGTTTTGTGTTGGTCTTCCATTTCTTTGCACTTTGATTTCAGCCAAGCTTCCTTAGCTTCATTATGAAGCTAAGAAAATAGGATGCTTACTTTAAATATGTCTAATTTTGGTCTTGGAAGAGAAAGGTTGTATCTCTAATTTGTGTAGTGTGTTTGGCATGTATTAAATACCTCTTTTAGGTATTTGAAGGCTGATCTGCGTACAGTTGTGCACGTTTGTGTGCTTTTTTTGTACTTACGTTAGTTTTTGAATGATAGCAGTTTTGCTTTATTAACTCAAGAAACTGAAACTTTAAGTTTTGGTCTGTGGTTAATCCCCCGTAGGGATGCCGGGGACTCTTTCAGTATAAACAATATCGACACCTTCCGGCAATTCTGTGCCAGAAACTTCCTCTTTTCTGTCACTTTCTTGTTTCTCCCTTGTTCCTTTGCTTTCTGTCATTTCTTCCTATCATTTTCTGCCTTGCTGGTCCATTCACCTGTATGTGTTCGATAAAGTCTTATGTACTTTCTCTTGGGATTGATAATTGGATACATGTATGAAGTACATTTTTGGCTCTAGGGAAATATGCGGAAGCAATTTTAGGTATTTAAGGCCTATTTTTAATGTTTTTAGTGTCCTTAGTTATGTTTAAGTTTGTATTCAGGTATGTTTTTGAAATCCCCCGTGCGATAAATTGGACGGAGTGTTCAGTGCAGGGGCATGTCCTTAGATTATGTGCGCGAATGCATTAATATGTGTGCTTAATTTTATTTTCCATTTTTTTCCTGTTGAAGTATTGTATAGGTTTTGAAACGGTTATAGCCCTGATATGGCTCTACGCCGTCGGCTGGGCTTTAAACGAAAATAACGATAACAATCAAGTCTGTAGTTAGAGAGTTGTCAGCTACTAGTTTTTCTTCTCGTCTATGGAAGAAATAATTTTTATTAGACTATTTCTGCAACCGCTCGATACTGTTGATGCACAGTCAAAATCAGATTTACTATGGAATCGTAAAATAGCTCGCTGCAACCGTCCCATACTATTGATACATAGTCAAAATGAGATTTAACATGGGATCGGTGTCGATCAAATATCATAGCCTACTAAGAATAAGTAACTGTCAGAAACTTTTTTACTAAAATGATCAACGTGGACTTCCCATATGTTTTTTTGTTTGTCTATGTACACACCGAGTGCATGGTATTCAGAAGTTTGTTCCATATTCATACCGTCTAAAGACAACTGAAGATACAGTCTGTATAGTTGGTATTTTGACGAGTTGTAGTTATTAATTTTGTAACTGTCAGATTGACTTGCATATGATTCATTTCGCGCCTTTCGGATACATAGTTTAAGCATAACCGTGATTTTTTTTTTCGGAAATGTTTTTCCCTGTGCGTTAAGAATAGTGTCGTCTACATGCATATGGCATTCGATTGCGTTTGGCTTTATGTGAAAGGGTCAGTCACTGATGGAGATACAATATAAATTGGACCTAGAATTGGATCTTGTGCTACACAAAACGATACCCTTCCTTGAGAAGAAACTACCAGAAACATATACACATCATGCTCTTTTCTTAAGATATAAGAAAGGAAGGATAAGGGGTTAATTAGATAGGCATTTCTAATTTTCACTTTAAGTAGATGAATCTTTACAATTGGCTCTGACATGCATAGATACAGGCACACATGTATGCTCATACTCACGTACACGTAGATAATCGCACAACACAGGTACGCAAAACGCGCAGTAGCACATAGACAGGCAGACATACAGACACACAGACACAGATGGAGAGACAGACACACAGACAGACACAGACAAACACACACAGACACACATATATGCACGCACATACACACACCAGACATATTCATTACTAACACACACACACACACACACACACACACACACACACACACACACACACAGACACACACAGACACACACACACACACATACACACCAGACTTACCCATTACTAGCACCAAAAGGAAGAACATGTGACATATCCACAAGACTCAAAAGATTGCAGATGCAGCCTCCTAGAGCTGCCATAGCCAACGCAAGAACCAGGATGAAGGTGTGGTCACTCTTGGCACTACAGGCCAGCACACAGGCTCTAGCGGTACCCATGTTGACGTCATAACCAATGTCCATCAGGCAAAACCCAGCAAGACCCAGAAGAGCTGTTGTGGACAAAGAACCTCCATCGGTCTCTTTGAACTCTTCCTGTCCTGCGCTGGAATGATTCCCTTGGGTTGTCACGTTGGAGTTTCTTGACACAAGGCCACTGTTTGTAGATGACATTAATATAGTTGTAAAAATAGTGTCGTTCTGAATGTCTTGTGTGTCCTCAGAACCTGAGCTCGAATTTGTCCAACCAGCCCTAGTTATGTTTTTTTCCTCGATGAGAAAGATAAAGTTCGCCGTGGTCAGACAGACAGTGCCGAGAAATGTAATGGTTGTAACTAGAACTAAAGCAATCACTTTGCATTTCTGGTGGTTTGAACCTTTGTCACAAAGGTAACCAGACAGATTAAGCAGAATCATGGCTAGAGGCCCTGTGATGATGGGATAGAGAGACACGTACGTGATAGGAACTCCCAGAATCTGCAGGAGAGGGATTTGGTACAGCTGCTGGAATCCTATACAGACGTCATTGCCTGTCATGGCTGCTAGCAATAGCAGTTTCCGGCATAATGACCAACAACCATCAAATCCGCTGGTTTCAGACAACAGCCTCTGCTTTGGGTTTTCTGATATTTTACTTTCTGTCTGCAGCTCATTTGGTGGCATTTTATTTTCTTCACTCTGTGTGCGTGTTTTGATTTGTTTTGTTTTGTTTTCCTGCAAGTGGAATGATATGTGAAAACCGGTGATGGCTTTATGTTGTCAGAATGCTTACAGAAAATGACAAAAACGGCGATCTTGAAAAGGTGATACTCTCTAAAACAAATGAGGAAAAAAAAAGAACTCACACGAACTCGTTTACAATATCACTGGTGAAAACAATACAAACGCGTATGGGGCGACTGACGGTGTGAAAACACTGTTGTCAGGAAAATAGAAATACTCTGTAATCGCATTTCCACGCAAACAACGTTAACAAGAGCAACTGACGGTGTGGTGCGCGCGATCACGTGACCATAGGAGGCGTGACAATACTCGTTTACAGTTTCACTTCCTTTCATAGGCATGTGTGTGGAGTAAGGTCGAGTGGATGGCGTGCCTGTTAATGTAGGCTTTAAACTCTTAGAGGTTTGGGGTTAATTTCTGTGTGTCAGGAATCTAACCACACATCACTGTGTTTTTGAGAAATGATGCTGCGCCAGACATTGCCGAAAAGGAAAAAAATCGAGTTGCTTTATTTAAGAACATCAGCACTACTCTTGTACGGCACATTACGCTGTAACAAATCTACCGTTTAACCCAATAAAGTGATTTATTTTCCCACAGGAAGTCTTCGTCTTGTGGTCGTCCACAATACAGCGCAATCCAGTCTAATGCAGCATAATACACATGCTCCGGAGTACAATCCAGTCTAATCCAATGCAATATAAACAATATTTTCTCAGGAGAAAACTTCGTGTTAATGTCAACAAGATTAACACATGAAACTCACCAACATCCATTAATGAATTTAGGAAAGTCACGAATGGGACAAAGCAGGGCTTAAAACGTTCCGCGTCTGGGCGGAATTCCGCGATTTCGGTTTGTCAAAAGAAACAAAACAAAACAAACAAACAAAACAACCAAAGGAGCAAGGCATCCGTGATCGGCTTGCAAGCGTTCATAGCAACGGCGCGCAAGTTATGGCCCCTGATTTGCCCCCCCCCCCACCCGGACCTCCCTAGTTTCAGTGGTTTTTTCCTCCTCCTGTTTTAAGGCCTGACAAAGACAGATAAATGCTTATATACTATCTGACAACTTAAAAAGGGACAAAAGAAGGAGGGGTGGGTGGGGTTTACCTCAAAATAGCACAAAATGTTGAAAAACAATGCCGCTATAGCCAACAAGCAAAGCTGATACTGAGATGAAACTACTCATCGGGCAAATCAGCTGTAACTGGAAAGTGTCATATCTACTGAAAGCTCAGTCACTAGGAACAAAGAAGGATTGCATTTTACTGTAAAACAGAAAGGAAATCCATACATGAATGACGAAGAAAATGTGCTGCATCCAAAGTGACTACTTCAACTTGACGATATAAGCTGAAACACGTGTTGATCCATGACATAAACCTACTTCATAAAGTGATAAGTGGAGTCGGCATGCTAGATTGGTACAACATCATGACTAGTACTCCGCTGCAGAAGTTTAACATGGATTGCCTGTCCCAGACACGTTGGTAAGAAGAGTGAACAAAATGGATTTTCATATCTTTATCGGTCCTATTCTCGTGAATAATGCAAAGCTTGTGCTAGATTCTGCCCGTTATGTCCTGTGATCGTTGGGGTCACTTCTTGGAGGCTTGTCGTTTAATGGACAAGATGATGGCCGTGTCACCTGAGGGGACACGCACTCAATCGCACGCACTCGACTTAACGATAATTGCCATCAGTAGGGGGCTTCGCAGGTGATGTCCTACGGACGTTGGGTCAGAGCAGATAAACCTCCTTACTGAGAGCTTTGCCAAAGTGACCTGGCGGCAGTGCAGAGTCGCGTCTGGTAGGTGGTTTTATGGTGATTTCATACTGTTAATTCATGTGGACTTTAGGGTGTTCAGGCTACGATAGAAAAAAAACTTGGGTCTGGTAGTGTGCTGAGCATCCAAGGTAAGTGGTGTAATAAACCTGCTGCTGTTGTGATGTAACAGATTGGGTAGGATACAGTGGGACAGGGGTTGATGAGAAATCAATGTTTTTTTTTTAAAAGCAACATAAGAATGTATAACCAGTCGCTGTAATGTAGTGGTTAGCGCAACGGACTACCAACTGGAAGGTTGTGGGCTCGAATCTCCATCAGCCCCTTGAAAATGATTGTGGGATTTTTTTTGGCCCCAATCAGCTCTCACCTAGAGTCGAGCATGTTATGGGCTCATTGTGAAGAAGGGGACCACACTGTCATTGAGGGTGTTGCTCAGATATTCTGACCAGTACCGCAGGTGTTTGTTTCTCTCAGGTCAAGTAAGCGTAGAGTACAGCCCTGTCACGCTGTCTGAATCCTCGATGGAACCCCATAGCATGGTTATCGTCTTCATTGTCATCATGATATCATCATCATCATTATCATCATCATCATAATGATGATTCTGATCATCATCACCATTGCATTATGGTGGCATTGAAAATGGGACAAAGAAAAACAGGTGAGCACATAGGAAATCTCCCTACCTGCAGTGATTCTGAAAAAATCCAATGGATATTTGCAGATATACGTCATACGTCACAAACTGTGATGACCATCGTCATGATGTGCCTTGGCGCATGGCGTTGGCGATCATGGCCCTCAATACGAATCTTATCTTTTGTCGCTGCAAGTATGTCTACCACCCTTTTTGTCACCACACACTCAGCAAAACTGTCTAATACTTTCTCTCTAGGTCTAACCGGTGCTCTTTTTACCTGTAACTTTCCTGTTGTGACTAGAGGCTCAACTTTCTCTTTCCTCATAAAATGTCCTGTTCAGTAGTGTTCATTTTGTGTTTACTTCTTTCAAGACTGTCTCGTTTGTTTTCTTTGCTGTCTATTGAACTCTTAACATTTTTCTTAAAGACTACATTTCAGCTGCCTGAATCTTTCTCTGATTTTGCTTGTTGATTGTCCAGGCTTCGCATCCATATAACAGCATTGGTTTTTATATAACACTTAAGAACTTTCTTCCAGATGTCAACTGATGGGCATTTGTTTGTAAGAACGCTTTTCATTTTCTTGAATGCTGTTTTAGCATGACCAATTCTGCTGGATATTTCTAATGTGCATCTGCCATCTGATGAGATCAGTGTTCCCAGATATCTAAACTTACAACTTCTTTCAGTGTTGTGCCATTTGGTGTGATTTTAAATGGGGACATTTTAAAATTTTTTTAACAGATTGCCATGACTTCAGTCTTCTTACTATTTAGCACTGGCTGTTTATTTCTGCTCTATATTTCTATTATGTTTATACAAGATTTTGTAGGTCTTTTTCATTTTCAGCTATTAGAACGGTGTCATCTGTATCACGAAGATTGTTTATTATTTTCCTCCTTCTTTTATCCCAGGGTATTCTTCTAGGTTTGTCATGATGGTTTCGCTGTAAAGTGAAAACAAATCTGGTAACAGAACACGCCATTGCCAAACCCCTCTTGTGATATTTTGAAAAAGCTCATATCATTTTCTACTCTCATTGTTGCTGTTTGTTCCCATACCTATTCCTTATCATTCTTAGATCTTTTTCATCAGTATTGAGTTTTCCAGCTGGTTGATCAATTCTTCATGTGTTACCCGATTAAAGGATTGGTATAATGAACTAAACATTAATATGAATCCTTTTTCAATTCAGTTGATCTTTCTGTGAAAGGTTTTAGGATATATGATATCATCATCAGGTGCCCTGCTGCATGGCGTTGGTGATCATGGACTTCCATCTACCTCTATCTCTCGTTGCCCCTAGCATCTCCGCCACCCTCCCCATCCCCAGCCACTCTGCAAGTCCGTCCAGCATTTTCTCCCTGGGTTTACCCGGTGCTCTCTTTCCCGCCAGCTTTCCCGTTGTGACCAGGTGCTCCAAATCCCCCTTCCTCATAAAATGGCCTATAAATGTTGCCTGTCTACTTGTGTCTGCCTCCATTAAGACTGTCTCTTTTGTTTTCTTTGCTGTCCATGGAACCCTCAACATTCTTCTTAGAAACCACATCTCGACTGCCTCAATCTTGTTCTGGCTTTGTTTGTTGACTGTCCACGCCTCGCATCCGTACAACAGTATTGGTTCTATATAACATTCAAAAACTCTCTTCGTGATGTTAATTGATAGGCATTTGTTGGTAAGAATGCTTGTCATCTTCTTGAATGCTGTTTTGGCTTGGCCGATTCTGCCGGCTATTTCCGATGTGCATCTGCCGTCTGACGAAATGATCGTTCCCAGATATTTGAATTTATCAACCTGTGTGAAGGTTGTGCCATTTGCTGTTATTTTGCATGAGGGGATTTCATGTTTTTTACTGATCACCATGACTTAAGTCTTCCTGCTGTAAGGTTCCAGCCCCTTACCTTTGCTTTCTATTTCTAGTATATTCACAAGGTTTTGTAGGTCTCTTTCACTTTCTGCAATTAGCACGGTGTCATCTGCATATCGAATGTTGTTTATCATTTTCCCTCCATCCTTTAATCCAGGGTCTTCTTCTAGGTTTCTCATGATGTTTTCGCTGTAAAGTAAAAACAGATCTGGTGATATAACACAACCCTGTCTGACTCCTCTTTTGATATTTTGGAAAGAGCTTACATTGTTTTCTATTCTCATTGCAGCTGTTTGTTCCCAGTACATATTTCTGATTATTCGTAGATCTTTTCCATCGACATTGAGTCTCTCCAGTTGGTTGATCAATTCATCATGTCTTACCCGATCGAAAGCCTTGGTGTAGTCAACAAAGCATAAATACAAATCCTTATTCATCTCAAATGACCTCTCTATGATAGTTCTTAGGATGTATAGCTCCTTTCCCTTCAACAAATCCACACTGTTCTTCTGCTATTTCTCTTTTGATTCGATTCCTTGTCCTCGTCATGACTATTCTTAACAGGATTTTTGTTACATGGCTCATCAAACTGTGCGATGGAGTTTGCATTCTACAGCCCTTGTCATCTTTGGAAGTGCAATGAAAATTGATTTTGACACATCTTTGGGGATTTTTCCAGTGTCGTAAATTTCATTTAGGAGGACTGTTATTTTTTCTATGGCAAATTCCTCCAGGGCTTCAATCATCTCTGTAGTAATGTTGTCTGGTCCTGGGGCTTTTCCTGGTTTCATCTTTTTCAGTGCCTTTCTAACTTCATCTTTCATTATGGGTGGTCCTTCAAAGTTCTTTTTTATAATGTGTTCTTCGTTTCTGTCATCCTCAAAAAGGTCTTTAATGTACTCTCCCCATCTGTCTAATATTTTGTCATTTTCCATGATAAGCGTGCCATCTTTCGATTTCAAGCAACCAGTTGATGTGCATGTATTTTTTCTGTGGACAATTTCTTCAATTCGTCTGTAAATACCCTGAGGATCCGTTTTGTGTTGGTCTTCCATTTCTTTGCACTTTGATTTCAGCCAAGCTTCCTTAGCTTCATTGCATCTATTCCTGATCTCCTTGTTTATCTTCCTGTATATCTCCTCATTTCTCTTTGCCTTCCTCCTTTCCTCAAGCCCAAAATGTCATTAGTCATCCAGTTCTTTTTTGCTTTTCTATCTGCTTTAGGGATTTCTTCACAATTTCATTTATCGAATTCCTCAACTTTGTCCATTGTTCCTCACTGTCACCAGCGTCTTCCAGAGCACTGAATTTGTTTTGAACATGTACATTAAATTTTTCACGTATCACTTCATCTGTCTTTAAGAGTCCAAGGTTTAATTTGATGTTGTTTTTGGTCTGTTTCCTTTTCCTCAATTTAAGTCTAAACCTTCCCACTACAGTATTGTGGTCACTGTTGCAGTCTGCGCCTGGTAGTGTTTTTGCTGACAGTAAAGAATTTCTAAATCTTTTGTTGATCAGGATGTAGTCAATCTGATTTTTGATATTATCTCCTGGACTCATCCAAGTCCATTTTCTTCTATTAGGCTGCTCAAACCGGGTGTTTCCTACTATAAACTCATTCATCTGTGCCCATTCTACACGTTTCTCACCCCTTTCATTTTGTGTACCAAAGCCATGAGGTCCAACTATATCCCCCACCCTATCCTGTCCCAATTTAGCATTAAAATCTCCCATTATTACAGTAACTTCTTGTGATTTACATTGGACTTTGGCCATCTCTAATACTTCGTAGAAGTTGTTGATGTCTTCCTGAGAACTTACGGATGTTGGTGCATACACCTGTATATATATGTGCATATATATATATATATATATATATATATATATATATATATATATATATATATATATATATATATGAATGTACATACATATGTAAACATATACATACATACAACATACATACATATATATATATATATATATATATAGAGAGAGAGAGAGAGAGAAAAAGTTGGCATTCACAATTACTTTCCCTTCAATGAATTCACATCGTTCTTCTGCTTTTTTTGTGGCTTTGATTCTACTCTTTGTCATCAGCATAATTATTCTTTATAGAATGTCCATGATTCAGGAAGCTGATTATACGACGGAGTTAGAATTTTATAACCCCTGCTTTCTTTGGAAGTGCAATGATAATTAATTTTGACATATCTTTAGGGATTTTCCAGTGTCATAAATTTCAGTCAGGACTGTTACTTTTTCAATACCAAATTCATCTAAAGCCTCAATCATTTCTGTAGTAAAATTGTCTGGTCTTGGGCTTTTCCTTGTTTCACCTTTTTCATCGCTGCTCTAACTTCATGTTTTACACGTATAATTGGCGGTCCTTCAAAGTTCTTTCTAATGATGTGTTCCTCCTTTCTGTTATCGTCAACAAGGTCCTCAGTGGACTTCCCCCATCTGCGTGATATTTTGTCTTTTTTTCCACCCGTAATAATTGTACCAATTTTGATATTTTAAGCAATCAGTTAATGGGCTTGTGTTTTTACCTGTGAGCAATGTCTTTAATGTCTATATGCATAAACTTAGGGTCTGTTTTGTATATCTGTACATAAACTTAGGGTCTGTCTTGTGTCAGTCTTCTATGTCTTTAATGTCTATATGCATAAACTTAGGGTCTGTTTTGTATATCTGTACATAAACTTAGGGTCTGTCTTGTGTCTGTATTTTCAATGGAAGACAGAAAACAACCGAAATTAGAAAAGAGCTCATATTTGTATATTTATTTATTCGCTTGAGAAAAATGGTTGCCATATCTGTCCCTAGTTTCAGATGAAGTGTGATATGACGCCTTGTTTCTTTGACACATATACATATGATTTCTGTTTGGCTTACCTATGTATGCTCGCATACTTGTCTTATACATTGTTGACAATGACTAATTCATGTTCGTAGACACTTTGTTGAAGACAGGAAAGTCTTAAAAGAAAAAAAAGAAAATTGAGAAAAGAAATCGGGATGTTTGAAGCATTCATTGACTGGAGCTATCAGTCAACAGCCAGCGTATTGTGGAGTTTTAACCCCACCCCCAACTTAGCCTAGTTGTCGTGCCTTCATGCCCACCCCCCACTCCCCACCCATGAGTGTGCCAGGGGCTCTTTCAGTATAAATAGTATCACCACCTTCTGGAAATTCTGTGCTAGAAATTTCCTCTTTTCTACCACTGTCTTTGTTTCTGCCTTGTTCCTTAGCTTTCTGTCCTTTCTTCATATCATTTTCTGCCTCGCCAGTCCATTCACCTGTATGTGTTCGATAAAGTCTTACGTACTTTTTGTTAGGATTGATAATTAGGTACATGTATGAAGTGCATTTTTGGCTCGAGGGAGTTGAGATATGTGGAAGCAATTTTAGGTAATTTATGCCCGTTTTTATGTATATTTTGGTGTGCTTAGGTATGCTTAAATTCGTACTCACGTGTGTTTTTTAAATCCCCTTTGCGATAAATTGGTCGGAGTGGTCAGCGCCAGGGGCATGTCCTCAGACTACGCGCGCAGTTATGTGCGAACATGTGTACTTCATTTTCTTACCTTTTTTTCCTATTGAAGTTTTGTATGTTTTGAAACGGTTATAGCCCTGATATGGCTCTACGCAGTCGACTGGGCTTTAAACAACAACAACAATAACAATCTCTTCATGCCTCCCAATAGGGCCATAGAACTCCAAGGCTGATGATACCAGCACTCCACCCTGGCCGACAAGGGGAACGATCATGTAGGAGACGCCTCCTTACTAATGAAAAGCTGTAACAACTAAAAACATCTCTTTTAATGGCACAGTGTTTTTTCCTTCGCATAAACACTGTTCGCCTTTAGGTGGAAAATGCGCGTTGTGTGTTCGCAGCCCTTCGAATAAAGCGTCAGCCTTTCTGAATAAATTCAGTTCTGAATGGCCATACAATGGAGATAATATTTAATATGAACAGCACGAGTTGCAACTGAATTCTTGATTAAATGTCTGATTGTTTTCATTGTTAGATATTTGCCGCGTTTCAATCCGTAAATATGTTGATAAATAATTTAGATATGTGTGGAGAGAGAGAGAGAGAGAGAGAGAGAGAGAGAGAGAGAGAGAGAGAGAGAGAGAGAGAGAGAGAGAGAGAGAGAGAGAATGTTGATGAAAAATTTAGATAGAGATCGCTCGGTTCTGGTCACGGCACCGATGGAGAAGAGTGGCAGAATGGTTCAGACGCTTGCCTGCCAGTAACTAAACTCGAGATTCCAGCGTTCGCTCCCCGTAAAGGCCTCGACTTTTCTCCTCAATTTGACCGGAAAATCGAACTGAACGTCTAGTCTTCAGAAGGGGACGAATAACGAGTCGTATCCGTGTGCATTCTGGCTGCACACGCTAAAGATCCCACGGCAGTTGAAAATCGTGAAGAGCAGGGATAAGTTGATTTCCCAGGTCCCACCCTTTGAAGACCAGTTAGCCTTCTTGCCTTTTTGAAGTCTTCGTAAAAAATGTGAATATGAATATGAATTTGAATTGCGGGAGATGGGATGGGCGCCGCCCTCATGGTGCTGGCCCCAGGAAAGTTGAGGTCTCTGCCACCTCAATTCCCTACGACCCCAGGGTTATGGAACTATCTAGGTAGGACCTCAGGACCTGGCCAGCTCATGGGTTTATGTGCAGGCTTAAGGCTTATGCCATGATCATTCTGGATCTTCTCCATCACATGGCACTTGTGACGTTAGTGCATATGGAATTCGTTACGAGCGCGGAGACGTCATCTTGAGATATTGAAACTGAACTTGAAACTGAAACTGAAACCGCTCCTCTTTATCTCTCAAATATTCTCTCCGTGTACACACCACCATGACAGCTTTGTTCCTCTTCTGATTCAAAAAAGCTTCATGTTCCTCATGTTAGGACAAAAGCAAATGGAGAATGTTCCTTTTCTCTTGCAGTCCCCAGGGTCTGGAACTCTCTTCCTCGTGAAATTAGAGAAATGTCATCAATTTCGCCTTTCAAATGAGCCCTGAAAACGCACCTATTCCAGAAATTCTACAAGCTCTAATTTCCCCTGGCCCATCCCACACTCTCTGGCTCATTTGACTGTCTCTTGTAAGGTTTATGTGATATTTCGACAGACGTATATCTGTCGTCGAGAAAGGGGGTTAAATGAGGAATGAGTGGTGTGGTTGTGTATTTGTATGTGTGTGTGTGTGTGTGTGTGTGTGTGTGTGTGTGTGTGTGTGTGTGTATGTGTGTGTGTGCGCGCGCAGCATGCGTGCGTGCGTGTGTATGAATGTGTGTGTGTCTGTGTGTATCTGTGTATGTGTGTGTGTAACTGTGTGAGTGTGTGTGTTGTCCATGCATATTGAATGTATGCGTATGCCATGCCGTGTGTTACGTACTTAAGCGTTTACTTGTGTTTGAGGATGATTTGGTCTGTATAACAAAATAATGTAATTTTATTTTTCGTTTATCGTTGATTGCTACCTGTTGTGACGTTATATCAGATAACGCCTGTGAAGTGCACAGAACTCTAATACGCCATTAGAGGAGAGCACTTTGTAAATGTTTCATAATTATAATTAACTACCGTTATGAATGCATGCGCACACGTGTGTGTTATATCTGCACGTGTTGACATCAGTAAAATACAGAGAGGGGGGAAGGATGGAGGGGAGGGATGAAGTGGAGATAGATAGATAGATAGATAGATAGAGAGAGAGAGAGAGAGAGAGAGAGAGAGAGAGAGAGAGAGAGAGAGAGAGAGAGAGAGAGAGAGAGAGAGAGAGAGAGAGAGAGAGAGAGAGAGAGAACTCAGAAATCAGCGTTTTTTACACTTGATGGTGCGCGTTGTGTGGCTGTGTCGTCTCCCCGCCTTGCCGTTCGGTTTGTGGACAGGGTGGCTGGTAACTTGGTCCGGGTGGGTCGTGCGATGTGTGGACGGCCCCACTTTGCTTGGTGGGATGACTGTCGGGAGCTTGGGAGATGGTTGTCCGTAGTGTGGAGGGGCGTTGGTGCTCCGGATCCCATCCGCATCCTCGTGGTGTTTCTTGTTAACTTCAGCTTGTGGCTTGGCTACTGACTTCAGTGAATCAGGCCTGATGACTACAGGGAAAGACCTGCTGGCTCCTTAGAAAGACGGTAAGCTTGGGATCTCGTTCAGGGCATGTCAGATCTAGCAGAACAGTGTAATGGGCTGTGTCTAGAGCATCATACCTGGCCACTTTCGCGGCGGTCAAACAACCCCTGTAGTTGAAGTTGGGCATAATATGCTAACCTTCAGAAAACATGCTGAAACCACTACACTCAAATGTAAAAAAGGCCTTTCAATCCTGAAGGCAATGGCGGCTAAAGGCATTGAACAACGTCATCTCTCTCAACTATACCAAGCTGTAATACTGAGTGTCGTCGATTATGGAGCGGGCCTCGCTACGTTACCACAGAAAACTTGCTAAAACTAGATACATACAAAACGAAGCAATGTAATTGTGTAGGAATATCAAATTCATTAAAAAAACTGACAGCCTGATAGTAATATAAATCAGTTCCAAACACACAGACACACACACACATACACCCACCATACACACACACAAACACACACACAAATGTACACATAGCCACACACACACACACACACACACACACACACACACACACACACACGCCAGCAAACACACACACACGCGTGCAAACACACACACACGCACACACACACACACGCACGCACACACACACACACATACAAACACATACGCAAACACACACGCAAACGCACACACACGCGCGCGCACACACACACACAGACACATACACACGCGAGTATAAAATTAAGGGGGGGGGGGGAGAACAACGGTAGACATTTTAAATCGGTTATGGTCATTCTTATCTTCATTTACAACACAAGCCAAAATATAAACACCCAAGCAAAGAACAACACACAACATCAGAAGCAGAGAGACATAAAGAGATGGAACGAGACGTTTACAGATTGCTGTATTAGGTTTCCTGTGTTATTGTGTAGAAGAAAGATGACGAAAACAAAATAAACGCAGCTGAAATGTGGTTCCACACGTCTTCTCGGAGAATAATTGAATAGCTATCCCTAAAAGGGCCCCAAACACGTCATGAGGTCAAGGTCGTTAATACGTCACTTCCGGAATGGGCTGGGATGCTGAGATTGTACTCACTACTTGTTGTCCTATGTGCTTTATGGACGGTAAACACTAAGCGGCCTCAGAGAGAATCTACTAAGTCTACAGACCAATATAACATGGTGTCAAAAACGGGATAGTGACCATGGCCCAGCAGCATCAAAGAGTAGAAAGGCGTTTCACGGCAAATGTGCCAACACCTAGTAAATTGGATTTGCAAGGAGACGTTTCAATCAACTGGAAAAAATTCGAGCGTCAGTGGACTCATTCTGCTGCAGCTACCAGATTGGATCTTGAAGACTCAAAATATCAGTGCTCGGTATTTTTGGCCTGTGCTGGAGAAGAGGCCCATGAAGTCTATGAGGGTCTTCTCTTTGGTGAAGGAGAAGACGACCAAGACATTTAAACAGTTTTGGAAGCATCACATCTTCTTCTTTTGCTCTGTCACGCAGTCAATGGCACAGGAATATTGGTACCCGGTGGAGTTGCTGTTTTGACAAGACTGTTTCTAATCGCAAGTGGCATGGTGTGTGAGAGACTTGTCACCAGAGCTCTTCTTTGCAAATGGCCTTGAACAAACTGTTCTGCCATGCCTTTGATTTATCTGTACCTTGCATCCTTGTGTGATAGGCGCTGCTCGGGAGGAAGTGTCATGAAAATGACTCTTCAAGCCACTGTAGCCAGGTCAATAGCATTTGCAACGATGACCATTAGCCAATTCCTTGTTCTTTTCACACTGTATGCATTTGCCATCATATCCATACTGTCTGCAACACCTTTTTGTTGCTTTGTAGAAAAGAATTATTTCTCTTTAGTTTTTTTTTCTTTTTTGGGGTGGGTGGGTGGGTGGGTCCGAATCTGGCTTCTTTGCGAGTTTGGGTATGCTCACACCCACATGGCAAAGGACGGGAGAGTTTGTTTGCATCTTGCCTCTTTGTGAGTATGAGTGTGCTCACACCCACATGGTAAAGGGCGGGAGAGTTTGCAGCTTGCTTCTTTGTTAGCATGGGTGTGCTCACACTCATATGGTAAAGGGCGGGAGAGTTTGCAGCTTGCTTGTTTGTGAGTATCGGTGTGCTCACACCCACATAGTAAAGGACGGGAGAGTTTGCAGCTTACTTGTTTGTGAATATAGGTGTGCTCATATCCACACAGTAAAGGGTGGGAGAGAAGCATCTTGCTTCTTTGTGAGTTTGGGTGTGCTCACACCCACATGGTAGCGGGCGGGAGAGTTTGCATCTTCTTTGTGAGTATGGGTGTGCACACACCCACAAGGTAAAGGGCGGAGAGTTTGCATCTTGCTTCTTTGTGAGTATGGGTGTGCTCACATCCAACCAGAAAAGACTGGAATATTCAGGTGAACGCTTCTTTTAAAGTGTATATGAACTCAACCTCACATACAGACAGGGTTACACTTCACTTTTTTATTTGTTTATTTATTCATCAAGACAAATAACTCATTTTTGCAAGGCATGTAGACACGTGCATAACAGGGCAGTCATGAAATTTCAGCCAGCTAGAACGCAAGATAAGCGCTATTGGAGTTATTGGACTTATCTCAAGTGGGAGTCACCGCGCTCGGACAAGATACAAAATGTCTTAATCCCCCCCCCCCTCTCTCCATCTGTATATATATATATATATATATATATACACATATATATATGTATATTATATATATATACATATATATATATATATATATACATATATATATAAAACCACGACATGATTAAATGTCATTTCACACACATAATGCATGTATATGTGTATACGAGATGATTAAATATGTTATTACACTCACATAATGTATATATACATACATACATACACACACACATATATATATATATATGTAACAACGAGATGATTAAATATGTTATTACACACAGATAATAATAACAATAACAACAGCAGCAGCAACAACAACAACAACAGCAGCAGCAACAACAACAATAAGAATAATGATAATAATAATAATATAGTAACAACAACACCACCACAACCACCAATAATAATAATGATAATAATAATAACAATAAAAATAATAATAATAATAATAATAATAACAGTTTTACGAGGGAATTGTACACACACACGCACACACGCACGCATACACACACACACACACACACACACACACACACACACACACACTGCTCTGTATGAATTTAAAAGCCCACGTGCTGCTCGTAACACAGCTCAAATACTACCCTCCCTGGCAACCAAGACTTGACTGAGGAAAAGGGTGGAACGTTTCAGATCGAAACCTACCTATGTGTGTCCGTGACAGTACGACCTGTCTGTAGCATTCATTCTGAAATAAAAGCGACAGAAGAAAGGAACGTGGAGTATGTCAATAGAAGGAAAATATGTTGATTGAGTATTAAGATGAAATGATTAGAAGATAAACAAACGTAGTTGTAGTAAAGTTATACGATAGATGGATGCAACGCATGAATTTTAATAATATAGTTAAATTCATCACAATAATATGTTTACCACAAATCAGACATAAAATTTGGGTAACTCTTCAGAAGAAAGAATTAAAAGAGTGCGAATTTGGAGGGAAATAATGAGAGAGTTGCCTGAATTTCCGGCTCTGTTGTAATATTCATTGGAAATTAAAAAGCTTATGACAGAACGCAATGTGTATATATACATCTCTTCACATACATTGCATGCACGTGTGCACGTGAATTTTGAGAACTTAAGATGTTTTTGCAAATTACACAAGAGAGTTGGTATTTGAAGTTATGGTTTGGGAGGAGCTCACCTGTCTGTTTAGAGAATGAAGAGAGAGAGAGAGAGAAACTGAAACTGAAACTGTTTATTGTCATTACCCGAAAAGGTCTTTTGACAAGGGGGATAACAATTTTCCAGTAGTGCGACACATAATCCACTCTTTGTATGTGCGCAAATTCTTCACACATAATCAAAAAAAATATCGAACATCCATTCCTTGAACAGTCGAACATATTCAAATCATATATAATGAACAATCATCCATTTTACCACTACTACATAATGCAAAGAAAACAACAACAAAAAATATCAGAACAGTGTTCCCACATTCAGGCCAATAATTTGTCTAGGTTTAGACAAACCAAAATCTTTTTCACACACCCACACCCACACACACTCACACGCATCCATATACGCTCACACGCGGGCGCGCGCTCGTGCGCACACACACACACATCAAAACTGTAATATGATGAAACATCTGGGCTAGACCACCCAAACTTTACATTTAGTGATAATAATATAATCTTCACATAACTGCCCCAAAATACTCTGTTAACAAGGGACATCACTATGCCTTTTATTTATTTGTTTTTTGGTTTGTTTGTTTTTTTGTTTTTGTTAACATGTATAGTAGACCCTTAAGTGTCTATATACCCTTTCAATATCCACTTCTAACATATTCTACAAATATACCATTATTTTCATATTATTAGCTACTCTTAAATTATCGGCAAACAAAGCAAAATAAAGCAAATGAAAACAGCTCTTTACAAAACAGAGTCTATAATAAAGCGGCTTCTTTTGGAGTTAACGTGATATAGCCCACATCAGTCAAAAGAGATTAAATTAATCCCAGTATGATATTGTCTAGCACTATTGTCGGGCTTGTAAGTGTTTATGTCTTATTTTTTGTGCTTCCGCAATGTATAGTGCCACTGATTTGATTATGACTTCATCATCAGATGACAAAATAGATACAACATCTTGTCTTTTGGCCATGTCGGATTCAAAAACTTTGCATTTTCCACGTATTGTGTCAAAAATTTGGCATTGGAATAAAAAGTGTTTTTCATTATCGACATTGTTTCCACATAAGGGGCAAGGATATACTGTGGACGTCCCAGGTTGAAACCAATTTTTAATTGCATTGAAACCAAGTGTTCTTAATCTAAATCTTGCGTAATTAGTTCTTTGCCATTTATCCGTAACAACACTGAGATATTTTTCGGTTTGAAAAACATCTTTAAATGAGAAGAACCAACTATATTTTTCTTTGTTTTCCATATCTGAGTGCCAATTTTGTTTAAACGAACAAATAAGCCTGTCTTTAAATTCATTAATAAACTGACACTCATTTCCTACTCCCTGGGACAACCACACGATTCCAAACCCAAGTTCTGATAAAGCCTTTTTTACCTGATAGGCCCAGTTCTGTTTTCCTATTTCCATTTGAGTAACCATCATTTCATATGCCTGTTTACATAACCGAGATTGTGGAAGCCTTAACAATTTCAACCAGTATTTAATACTCTTCACAAAGGTTCTAATGTATAAAGGATATCTTCCAGTTTCTCCATATAAAACAGTATTAGAAGAGTGAATTGGTACAGCCAAAAAACGTTTTATAGCATATGTATGCACTTTTTCCATATGTGGATTTACAGTAAGACCCCATACTTCAGCTGCATATGTAAGTAAAGGTTCTATCTGTGTATCAAACATTTTCCAATATAAATTAAATTAAATAGAATTGAGCTTCCGTAAGGATTTTAGAATTTCAATAACACCTTTTTTCCCTTTATTACAAGATTCTTCCCATGCATAATTTAAACTTAATTTTGACGAAAATATTATTCCTAAGTATTTATAAGAATTAACAACTTTAACCTCGTTAATTCCATAGAACCATTTTTCGTGTTTTGATAAATGTCCACCCTTCCTGAAAATCATAATATTAGTTTTATCCATGTTAACTGTTAAAGCTAGTCGATCCGATTCTTCCTTGAAGACATTTAACTGGTTTTGTAAGCCTTTGACTGTACCAGAGAGAAGAATAACATCGTCTGCAAACAGCAATAGGAATATCTCAATAACCCCAGGGATAATTTGAATGCCATGCCTGCCTTTTCTTGACAGTTTCACTGCTAATTCATTAATGAAAAATGAAAACAATTGAGGACTCAATTGACACCCCTGTTTCACTCCTTTAGGGCATTCAAAATAATCTGAATATACACACTTCTCACGCACGCATGCAAACACTGAGTTATAAACTCCTCTTAGGGCCATATATAATTTTCCATTCACACCACTTTTACGTAATATATTCCAAAGATTATTACGATTCACAGAATCGAATGCCTTCCTAAAATCCACAAATGCAACATAAAGTTTCTTATTTAAAAGTAAATGCTTCTGCACAAGGGAGTAAAGTGTGAAAATATGATCAATTGTACTGTATTTTGCTCTAAATCCAGCTTGTTCTTCAACTATTTTCTCTTCTTTTTCTGCCCACTTTGTTAATCTCTTATTCAAAATATATGTATAAACTTTACTAACTATACTTGTTAGAGCGACTCCTCTATAATTATCTGGATTATTCACATCTCCTTTTTTATGAATTGGGATTATTATGGACTTTGCCCATTCTGACGGAAAAATGCCATTATCAAAAAGCTTGTTACATAAATGGACAAGGAAATCAATTACATTAGCATTTGCATGTTTTAACATTTCGCTGATTATTTGATCTGGTCCTGCGCTCTTTCCTGCTTTCAAATGCCTGATACTCGTAGTCACTTCTTCTTTAGTTATAGACTCATTGAAAAGGGGCTCAAAATTATTTTCTTCCTCTACTATATTACTCTCTTGTGCAGTATTTCCCCCGATATCATTGAAAACACTGCAGAAATGATTGTACCATTGTTCAATAGAGATTTCATTGTACACAAAGGCCTTTCTATTAACAGATCTTATTATTGACCAGAATGTCCTGGAGTCATTGATGGAATCTTTGAGTGTTCTTATTTTCTTATCTTCGTATTCCCTTTCTTTCGTTTTCCTTAGTTTAACATACTCTTTTCGTGATATGACATATGCTTCTCTTTTTTCTTTTTTTTCTTTTTCTGTTTTGCATCTCTGGAATCTTTTCAGTAGCCTCTTAACTTCTTGTTTCTTTCTTTCACATTCCTTATCAAACCAATCATTCTGTTTCTTTTGTCCTTGTCTCACTGTTAGAGAGAGAGAGAGGGAGAGAGAGAGAGAGAGAGAGAGAGAGAAAGAGAGAGAGAGAGAGAGAGAGAGAGAGAGAGAGAGAGAGAGAGAGAGGGAGGGACAGTAGTAGTGTTTAGATGGAATACATTATGATAGCCATAAAGGACGGTCATACAACAATGATGTCTATTCTCGTGTTTTATGGTATGACCGCTATTATACAAACTTACTGTGAAATTTTTTTAGATCAACGTGCAACCAAGCCTAATATTATGGTAGGGATTAGTTATTCAATATCAGGAATTAAATTTGTTTACAGTCTATTAACATTTCTTGAAAATTTGACAAGAATATTTCATTGATTTCTTAACTGTGGCCTTTTGAAATTAAGCCAATAACTCTAAAACTCCAAGAACCCTAAATTTGATTCAAGACGTTATTTGCCATGCAAAGGAATTGTATTCATTTCACTCTGTTACAGAGGAGTCAACACTGATCACACAAACGACCGAATAACTTAAATTAATGGGCGTCTATTCATATGACTGAACTGTTTTATTTTTTGCACCGATTTTGTACGTCTTATGACAGCGTTAAAGGTTGATATATTAGATTCCAAATAATTAAGACATTTTTGCAAGCTTTTACTTGTGCACTTGAGAACTCGAACTCAAATTAATGGGCGTCTATTTATATAACTGAACTGTTTTATTTTTTGCACCAATTTTGTACGTCTTATGACAGCGTTAAAGGTTGATATATTAGATTCCAAATAATTAAGACATTTTTGCAAGCTTTTACTTGTGCACTCGAATTTATATTTTATTTTTGTTTCTTTTTTATTTCCAAAGTAATTGTGACCTTGGATATTCATACTTATGAAACTATGGAACCAGGAAGACAAAACTGACCCTAGCACATGTTGGAAACAAAGTTTTCGTACCAGCATATGCAAGTTCATGAGAAAAAGTCCTGCTCACATGCCATTTGCCCATAAAAAATCTGGTACAGTTTTTGTGAATATGACTTTAACTTGGATTTTCAAGATCCAAAACAAGTTTGGATTTTCGTTTTGATAAAACTTGGGCATTCGCGATTCAACTGTTTGACCAAAATCTGGTGAAAATCTGTCTACAGTTGAGAAAAATCTGATCAACACGCTTTCACTGATAGATACACGATCTTCTCAGATCGATGTAGCGTAAAACGTGGGGATGCCGGATGCTCTTTCAGTGTAAATAGTACCCCCCCCCCCCCCAACTTCTGGAAATGGTGTGCGAGAAATTTCCTCTTTTCTGTCACTCTCTTTGTTTCTGCCTTGCTCCTTTGCATTCTGTTATCTCTTCCTGTCATTTCCCTTGCTGGTCTATTCATCTGTATATGTTTTATAAAGCTTCACATACTTTCTATTGGGGTTGATAATTGGATACGTGTGTTAACGGCTTTTTTGGCCCTAAGGAAAAGTGATGTTCAGATGCAATTTTAGGTAATTTAGGCGTTTTTTATGCGTAATTTAATGTGCTGACTTATATTTACACGTATTCAGGTTTAATTTTTCTTTTCAAACCTCCTGATTTAAATTGGGTGGAATGGTCAACACCAACTGGGGGCATATTTTAGGCTATGTGTGCGAGCATACTGATATGTGTATGCAAGTATGTAATGTTTTTCCAGTTCCTTTATTTCGAAGTCAGTGAGTTGTGTGTGTTTTGAGATGGTATAATCCTGATATGACTCTGCAAAGTCGGCTGGGCTTTAAACGATAAGGTCGATGTAGCTCTAAACATTGCAGTGCCCCCCCCCCTTTTTTTTTTTCTTCCTTTCATTAGATTTTGAGAATAGGGGATGTGAGATGGAAGGGGGCAGGCATGATAACATCAGGCGAGCATACAATAATATATTCAGGTGAAAACGCACATGAAAGAGGAGTAGGCATCATGATGGAAAGTGACAAGTCAAAATCAGTCGAGGGATACTGCGCGGTGTCAGACCGAGTTTTGTTAGTTAAGTTAGATGGCAAGCCATTTGATATCAACATCATCCAAGTATATGCACCAATATCTGCAAGTACTCCAGACGAAATTGACGACTTCTATGAAGTATAAGAGACGGCCAAGGCTCGATGCCAATCACAGGAAATCACAATAATAATGGGAGATTTTAATACTAAAGTGGGACAGGAGAGGGTGGAGGATATATTTGGACCTCATGGCTTTGGTACACAAAATGAAAGAGGAGAGAAACTTGTGGAATGGGCACAGGTGAATGAGTTCATAGTAGGAAACACATGGTTTGAGCAGCCTAACAGAAGAAAATGGAC
This sequence comes from Monoplex corrugatus, assembly GCA_030674185.1. Taxonomy (NCBI): domain Eukaryota; kingdom Metazoa; phylum Mollusca; class Gastropoda; order Littorinimorpha; family Ranellidae; genus Monoplex; species Monoplex corrugatus. The sequence continues at coordinate 38,497,736 of JAPXFY010000012.1, read as the reverse complement.
ATGGATGAGTCTAGGAGATAATACTAAAATCAAATTGATTACATCCTGATAAATAAAAGATTTAGAAATTCTTCGCTGACAGCAAAAACACTGCCAGGCACAGACTGCAACAGTGACCACAATCCTGTAATGGGAAGATTTAGTTGGGAAGATATAGACTGAAACTAAAGAAAAGAAAACAGACCAAAAGTAACTTCAAACTAATCTTGGACTCTTAAAGACAGATGAAGCGACCCGTGACAAATTTAACGTACATGTTCAAAACAAATCCAGTGCTCTGGAAAATGTTGGTGACAGTGAGGAACAATGGACAGTGTTGAGAAACTCGATAAATGAAGCTTGTGAAAAATCCCTAGAGCAGAAAGAAAAGCAAAACAGAAGTGGATGATAAAAGAAATTGTAGGATTGGTGGAAGAACGGAGGAAGGCAAAGGGAAAAGAGGAAGAATACAAAAAGATAAACAAAGAAATAAGAAGTAGGTGCAGTGAAGCTAAGGAAGCTTGGCTGGAAACAGAGTGCAAAGAAATAGAAGACCGACACAAAACAGATCCTCAGAGTATGTACAGAAGAATCGAAGAAAATGCCCACAGGAAAAAGACATGCACATCAACCAGTTGCTTAAAATCGAAAGATGGTACGCTTATCATGGAAAAATATTAGATAGATGGAGAGAGTACATTAAAGATCTTTTAAACGATGACAGAAACGAAGAACACATCATAAGAAAGAACTTTGAAGGACCATCCATAATGAATGGATGAAGTCAGAGCAGCATAGAAAAAGATGAAACCAGGAAAAGCCCCAGGACCAGACAGTATTACTATGGAGATGATTGAAGCCCTGGAGGAATTCGATACTGAAAAAATAACAGTCCTCCTGAATGAAACTTATGACACCGGAAAAATCCCCGGGGATATGTCAAAATCAATTTTCATTGCTCTTCAAAGAAAACAGGGGCTATAGAAAGCGAACCCCACCGTACAATCAGCTTGATGAGTCATGTAACAAAAATTCTATTAAGAATAATCATGATGAGGACATGGAACAGAATCGGGAGAGAAGTGGTAGCGGTCATCTCGCCAGACGGCGTACGCACATCGGAAATGGCCAGCGGAATCGGCCAAGCCAAAACAGCATTCTAGAGAACAAATGCCTGTCGGTTGGCATCAGGAAGAGAGTTCTTGAGTGTTATATAGAGCCGATGCTGTTGCGCGTTTGTGGGGCGTAGGCAGTCGACACGCAAAGCCAGAGCGGGATTAGGGCGGCCGAGGTGTGGTTTCTGAGAGGAATGTTGAGAGTTCCATGGACAAAAAGGAGGACAGGCAGGACAGTCTTGATGGAAGCAGACACGGGAGGATCATTGATTAAGAAGATTGGGCAAGGACAGGCAACACTTATAGGACATTTTGTGAGGAAAGGGGAATTAGAGCACCTGGTTACAACAGGAAAGCTGGAGGGAAAGAGAGCACCACGTAGACCCATGGAGAAAATATTGGACGGACTTGCAGGGTGGCTGAGGGCAGGGAGGGTGGAAGATGTACTTGCAGCGACAAAAAGGGATAGATTTATATGGAAGGCCATGATCGCCAACGCTATGCGGCAGGGCGCATGATAATGATATGATGATGATGATGACTTTTTGAGATGATAGAATTCATAATTGGAAATTAAAATCTCAATGCGAGATTAAACAGAAGATTTGAAATTTTCTTCCCATGACCAAATCGCAAATTTTCTCGTTTTAATGGAACTACACCCAGAAAACAATACCTGTGCAAACGAAAAAAATTGACTGTGATGTCTAAGTTATAGACAATATGTTCAACCCATATAAACATTCAAATCTAATCAATAATCTTTTGACAAGACCTCAGTATGGATGAACGAAAAAATTCGACTGTAATGTCTTAGTTGTAGACAACATTTTTACCCGATATACATGTAAGCATTTGAATCTCATCAATATGCTTTTCATTCCAGTGGTAGGCTGATAACATCATCATCATCATCATCAGGTGCCCTGCTGCATGGCGTTGGCGATCATGGACTTCCATCTGTCTCTATCTCTTGTTGCCCCAAGCATCTCCTCCACCGTTCTCGTCTTCAGCCGCTCTGCAAGTCCGTCTAGCATTTTCTCCCTGGGTCTACCTGGTGCTCTCTTTCCCTCCAACTTTCCCGTTGTGACCAAGTGCTCCAAATCCCCCTTCCTCATAAAATGGCGTATAAATGTTGCCTGTCTTTTCCTAATCTTCCTTATGAATGATCTGCTTGTGTCTGCCTCCATCAAGACTGTCTCGTTTGTTTTCTTTGCTGTCCATGGAACTCTCAACATTCTCTCTTAGAAACCACATCTCAGCTGTCTCAATATTGTTCTGGCTTTGCTTGTTGACTGTCCACGCCTCACATCCGTACAACAGTCTTGGTTCTATATAACATTCAAAAACTCTCTTCGTGATGTTAATTGATAGACATTTGTTGTTAAGAATGCTTTTATCTTCTTGAATGCTGTTTTGGCTTGGCCTATTCTGCCGGCTATTTCTGATGTGTATCTGCCATCTGATGAAATGATAACATACCAGTATAAATTATAGACTAGGTAAAACATAGTCTAGTTAGGGCCTCAGGGCCTGGCCGGCTCATGAGTTTATGTGTAGGCTGAAATCTTGTGACATGATCACCATACACATGCCACATCTGACGTTCGTACATATAGAATTCGTTCCGAACGTGGAGATGTCTTTAAACATGCGAAGCTTGAATATTCATTTTGTCTGACCAGCTGTGGTTCAATCACACATACATGTATAACTGTATAAGCTATGCTCGTCATGCGTCTTGTGACTTTTATATGATGCAAGAAATACTGTTTTGAATACGTAATCTCTGACACATGGTCCAAAGATAAATAAGTGAATATTAACAAACAAAAGCAGCAAAGCAAAACAAAACCCTTGCCTTTCAATTTAAGCACAGGTCTGAGGCAGTGTAAATATGCAAAGTTGACAGGAAATGTCTTTATAATAATAGTAATATATACAAATCGAAAAAAAGGATCAGCTTACTTTTTTCAAGAAAAAGAGTCGACTAGTTTTAGATGATAATATGAAGGACAAGCAGTGAAAACTTCCTGGTAGTTGTTGTTAAAAGAATATGCAAAACAGGCAAACAGACTGATTATCTTGTTAGTATCAATGTCTTACGGTCAGTAAAGTGTCATTTGACAGCAACAAAGAAAATATGGTTTCTGATTCTTGTCGAAGATTTCAAAAGAGAGAGAGAGAGAGAGAGAGAGGGGAGAGAGAGAGAGAGAGAGAGAGAGAGAGAGAGAGAGAGAGAGAGAGAGAGAGAGAGAGAGAGAGAGAACAAAATCAAGATTTGTACAGGAGAAACAACAAGGCCGCCAGACCAGATAGAGCTGAGGCAAGAACAATGGGAGTCCCATCGTACTGTGTCAAAGTGACGAGTGGACCACTGATGATGAAGGCTGTGCAATAACATAGAGGCCCCATGCACGCCACCACGGCTATAGTCTTCCCTGCTACTGGTTGCCCCGTTTTTTCCTGCAATCAATCAATCAATCAATCAATCAATCAATCAATCAATCAATCAGTCAGTCAGTCAATTAGTCAACCAACCATTCAGTCAACCATTCAGTCAGTCAATCAGTTAGTCAAGGGGGGATATTAGTCCCCGAAGTGCTCATGTACACGCATGCAACTGAGGCCCATAGAGAAAAAAAAAAGTGGGTGATTGACACGCACAAACAGGGTCCAGACCACACACACACACACACACACACACACACACACACACACACACACACACACACACACACAACACACACACACAGGGTTAAACTAGAGGTCAGCGTGGACTTTTTGAATGTTCATTTGTATCTACAAATAGGCCTAGTTCTGCAACCTAAACTTCTGTTTAGACGTCACCGTCACTTTAGACCGATCAAAAGCGATATTGTGTTTGTCTGTCTCCGTGATTTGTCTCTGAAACTGCCTGTAGCTTTGCTGATCTTGTAGCCTCTATCATCGGAACTTGTGCACAAACTGCTGGAAGAGAATGTGGCTGTTCTGCAACTTATCTTGGTGGGCGGCTGGCAAAGCTAACTCAGAATGCGAAATGGGAATGGATCGTTGATGGCTGGTAAAACATTATTTTGAACCAAGACGTCATTAATGTTGGTGTGTTTGTGTGTGTGAGTATGTGTATATGTGTGTGTGTGTTTCCTTTTTAGTTGTTGCTGTTGCTGTTGTTGTCGGCCATCATGTTGTGCGGATATGAGTGTACAATGTAAGTAAGTGTCTCTATGCGCATGTGTGTGTACATGTGTGTACTTAACTGTTATTTGATATTTCACATCTTTCTCTCGTTTATTTACCTGTATGCTCTTTTATTAATTTATTCATTTGTTTGTTTATTTATTTATCTTTTTACTCTTTTCTTTCCTCGAAAGTGGACGACATACTGGCAGAGCTTTGATTAAGAAAATGTTGTTTTCATCTTATTGATAGACAGCGGAGGCTTTGTGCATTGACTGGGCTTTGTGTGAGGTGAGACAAGTTTATACTGAGTGGCTAATGTTTTGATTCAGACCTTTAATTATTCTTTTGTTTTATTTACCTCTTCTCTTCTTTGAAGATAAGATGCATAGATACACACTTATTTACATGTTACCAAGATTGTCCCAATGATAGACTGATACAGCACTAGAAAAAAAATTGTAGGCCAGGTAAAACAAAGGCTAGGTAGGACCTGAGGAACTGGCCAGCTCATGGGTTTATGTCCAGGCGTAAGGCTTGTGCCATGATCACCATCATATAGCTCTTGTGACGTTACTGAATTATTCCGAGAGCGGAGACGTCATCTTGAGAAACTGAAACTGAAACTTTGAACCAAGAACGAAATGTGGATCATACTGGTGATTTAGAATGACTAATTGTCAATCCTGTATAATATGGAACGTCAACAATTAGGCCTAAAGTTGGGATCCCATAAAGCCATTAACTCCAGTTTTGTGCCCGTCCACACAGACACTCACATCTGCGCAACCACAAATGTTTATAGAGTCATTCCAGATCTTAACGTACATATACAATTCTTCAGAAATGTATTAACCACAGACGTTCACTGTCACTCATACCACTCATAGCACATGTAGAATCATCTACAATTAGCAAACTCAAAAGTAAGGGACAAATGCAAACCAATAAACAAATTCACGAAAATATTAAGTAACTCATACAACAAACACAACGGTAAATGGAGACTCAAAAGTATGAGACAAACACAAATAAATAAATAAACAAACAACAAACAAATAGATAAATAAATAAACAAACAACAAACAAATAGATAAATAAATGAATAAATGAATTGATAAATTAATAAATAAATAAATAATAGATTATAGTTAAACGATGTGGTATAATATCAAATAACCAATGGTAATTCCCTTTCACGAACTGAAACACGATTTTGTCAGTTAAAGTTTCCCAGCATCACGCTCACTAATCATGTTATTTATAGCCCAGCTGAAGCGCTTACGAACATTCCCAGTACACGTGCAAAATCAATTGTATCACAATCATCAGGTGCCCTGCCGCATGGCGTTGGCGACCATGGACTTCCAACCATCTCTATCTCTCGTTGCCCCCAGCATCTCCCCCACCCTCCTCATCCCCAGCCACTCTGCAAGTCCGTCCAGCATTTTCTCCCTGGGTCTACCTGGTGCTCTCTTTCCCTCCAGCTTTCCCGTTGTGACCAGGTGCTCCAAATCCCCCTTCCTCATAAAATGCCTATAAATGTTGCTTGTCTTTTCCTAATCTTCCTTATGAGTGATCTGTTTGTGTCTGCCTCCATCAAGACTGTCTCGTTTGTTTTCTTTGCTGTCCATGGAACTCTCAACATTCTTCTGAGAAACCACATCACGGCTGCCTCAATTCTGCTCTGGCTTTGCTTGCTGACTGTCCACGCCTCGCATCCGTACAACAGTATTGGTTCTGTATAACATTTAAGGACTCTCTTTCTGATGTTAATTGATAGGCATTTGTTAGTAAGAATGCTTGTCATCTTCTTGAATGCTGTTTTGGCTTGGCCGATTCTGCCAGCTATCCAATGTGCATCTGCCGTCTGATGAAATGACCGTTCCCAGGTATTTGAACTTATTTACCTGTGTCAAGGTTGTGCCATTTGCTGTTATTTTGCATGGGGGGATTTCATGTTTTTTATTGATCACCATGACTTCAGTCTTCCTTCTGTTTAGTTCCAACCCTTACCTTTGCTTTCTGTTTCTAGTATATTCACAAGGTTTTGTAGGTCCCTTTCATTTTCTGGAATTAGCACGGTGTCATCTGCGTACCGAATGTTGTTTATCATTTTCCTCCAACCTTTAATCCAGGCTCTTCTTCTAGGTTTCTCATGATGTTTTCGCTATATAGTGAAAACAGATCTGGTGACAAAACACAACCCTGTCTGACTCCTCTTTTGATGTTTTGAAAAGAGTTTATATTGTTTTCTATTCTCATTGCAGCTGTTTATTCCCAGTACATATTACTGATTATTCGTAGATCTTTTCCATCAACATTGAGTCTCTCCAGTTGGTTGATCAATTCATCATGTCGTACCCGATCGAAAGCCTTGGTATAGTCAACAAAGCATAAATACAAATTCTTATTCATCTCATTTGACCTCTCTATGATAGTTCTTAGGATGTATATGGCATTAATAGTTCCTTTCCCCTCCACAAATCCACACTGTTCTTCTGCTATTTCTCTTTTGATTCTATTCCTTGTCCTCATCATGATTATTCTTAACAGGATTTTTGTTACATGGCTCATCAAACTGATTGTGCGATGGAGTTCGCATTCTATAGCCCCTGTCTTCTTTGGAAGTGCAATGAAAATTGATTTTGACATATCCCCGGGGATTTTTCCAGTGTCAGAAATTTCATTTAGGAGGACTGTTATTTTTTCTATGCCAAATTCCTCCAGGGCTTCAATCATCTCTGTAGTAATGTTGTCTGGTCCTAGGGCTTTTCCTGGTTTCATCTTTTTCAGTGCCTTTCTAACTTCATCTTTCATTATGGGTGGTCCTTCAAAGTTCTTTTTCATAATGTGTTCTTCGTTTCTGTCATCCTCAAAAAGGTCTTTAATGTACTCTCCCCATCTGTCTAATATTTTGTCTTTTTCCATGATAAGCGTATATCTTTCGATTTTAAGCAACCAGTTGATGTGCATGTATTTTTCCTGTAGACAATTTTTTCAATTCGTCTGTACATACCCTGAGAATCCATTTTGTGTCGTTCTTCTATCTCTTTGCATTTTGTGTTCAGCCAAGCTTCCTTAGCTTCATTGCACCTATACCTGATTTCTTTGTTTATCTTCCTGTATATCTCCTCGTTTCTCTTTGCCTCCCTCCTTTCCTCCATCAGGCCCAAAATTCCATTAGTCATCCAACTCTTTTTTGCTTTTCTATTTGCCTTAGGGATTTCTTCACAAGCTTCATTTATAGAACTTCTCAACTTTGTCCATTGTTCCTCACTGTCACCAACGTCTTCCAGAGCACTGAATTTGTTTTGAACATGTACATTAAATTTTTGACGTATCATTTCATCTGACTTTAAGAGTCCAAGGTTTAGTTTGATGTTGCTTTTGGTCTATTTCCTTTTCCTCAATTTCAGCCTAAACCTTCCCCTACCGGATTGTGGTCACTGTTGCAGTCTGCGCCTGGTAGTGTTTTTGCTGACAGTAAAGAATTTCTAAATCTTTTGTTGATCAGGATGCAGTCAATTTGATTTTTGGTATTATCTCCAAGTCCATTTTCTTCTGTTAGGCTGCTCAAACCAGGTGTTTCCTACTATGAACTCATTCATCTGTGCCCATTCTACAAGCTTCCCCCCTCTTTCATTTTGAGTACCAAGGCCATGAGGTCCAACTATATCCTCCACCCTATCCTGTCCCACTTTAGCATTAAAATCTCCCATTATGACTGTAACTTCGTGTGATTTACATTGGACTTTGGCCATCTCTAAAACTTCGTAGAAGTTGTCGATGTCTTCCTGAGTACTTGCGGATGTTGGTGCACAACGAGGAGGCACAACGTAGGGCTTGCTGATGGAGAGGCTATGTACTGACAGGAAGAGACTTACGCCTTGCTCTTCTTTTCGCACAGTAGTGCTAGCCAGCGGTGCAGGCCGAAGCCGACACACTAGACGCATCACATCTGCCAATATGACAATACGAGGACAATACGAGTTTGAAACTACTTTATTGCCCCGTGGGGATGCCGGCGTTCTTTCAGTATTGTATATGTTTTGATGTCATTAGGTACATGTATGCTTAAATTTGTATTCAGGTGTTTTTTAAATCCCCAGTGCGATGAATTAGAGTGGTCAATGCCAGGGGCATGTCCTTAGATTATGTGCGCGACTGCAGTGATATGTGTACTTAATTTCTTTTGAAGTTTTGTGTGTTTTCAGGCTGTTATAGCCGTGATATGGCTCAATGCAGTCAGTTGAGCTTTAAACAACAATAACGACAATAACAACAACTCGCCTTCTCGTTAGCATGATTGCTGGCGATGACAAAAGGTACAGTGCAAAGAGCAGACCGCTGGAAGCTGAATATCACGCTGCACACGTAGAACGCCGCCACGTGCTTCGACAGTACCAAACACAAAATGGCTGCTGACATCAGCATGTGAGAGAGGCAGAATTCTATTTTCCAACCTGAAACGATCAGAGATGACGTTGTGATTAGAATGCCCATCTAGTTTTTGGTTCATAGAAACGCTACATGCACTGTTTCAGTGTTGGGTAACTTAATAAGTATTGCGAAAGACAACAAAAAGGCTCCAAAATAACATTAAAAAATAACAATAACCAACCACCAACAAATCAAACAAAACAACAACAACAACAACGACAACAAAAATTGATATTTGAATCAAATGTATTGAGAGGATCATCAAATACATATAACCAATATATTGCGAAGACTGTCAAGTATCATCAATTATTTCAAAGTCAATATATTTTGAAGACTGTCAAGTATCATCAAATATTTAAAGCCAATATATTTTAAAGACTGTCAAGTATCTGGTTATTTGCACTTTTACGCGTGAGTAAGTTATCTGGACTCTCACTGACAGCAGTTATTACTCAGGTCTCTGTAACAGGTGATGTGTGACCACGATCAGAAGATATTTCTTTCTACTAGAAAATACGCAAATTCAGTAAATACCATTAATACACACACACACACACACACACACACACACACACACACACACACACACACACACACACACACGCACACACACACACGCACACACGCACGCACGCACGCACGCACGCACGCACGCACGCACGCCTTACCCAAAAATTTCAACAGCCTACTGTGTACACAGCTGATGAGAAGAAAACAACAGTAGAAAGTTAGAAATCCACCAGCTCCAAAACTGACGCCTTGTTCGTATGCCTTGAACTGAGCACTGTCATGTGGTGCAGTGGAATCTCCATCCATCACTACCTTCCCCAGGAAATCAGTCACAAACATGTTGTAAAGAAAGAATATTGAAGACCCTAAGTAGGTAGTGACGCAGGAAAGGATGAAATTGAAACTGGAAGTGTTCCATCTGCAGCATTTCCATGCGTGAAAACGTTTGGCGCATGAGTCGATCATTGAAGGTGACAGGTTTTGGTTTGTATTGGAGCTGTGAGTGACATCGCCGTTTTGGTGAGAGCTTTGTGATTCAACATTGGATGTCAGTAGTGAACTTGTATCTTTCCCCATAACGATATCTTGGCTTTTTCCAAGTGCATCCGTTTCTTTGAACGTGCCAGTCTCATCAGGCATTATGTTCCTGTCAGAACAACTGTTGTGAAGTATTGTCTCGAGACAGTGGTCAGCATCACTATTGTCGGTACGTTTTGTTTCTGCATGGAAGGTTCCGTAGTGATGTGTTTGCTCTGTGAAAGAGGCTTCTTCGGACAGTGGAGTGAAGGGGTGGTTGTTGAGGTCACGAATGTTGATGAGTGCTGTGACTACTGTAGAGACTAAGCAGACGAGCAGTACCACGCTACAGATCATCAGCTGCATCGTCGTCCGTGCTGTTAGCGACCTAGAAGAACAGACAGCGAAGATGAATTTTGTAGGGTTTAGGTAGGCTGATGTGTAACTTTAGCACACATCGATCGTGATACGTGTTGAACTCACTTTGGGGGTTAGGGTTAGCGTTGATATGATGAGGGTTAGAGGAAGTCTTAATTAGCCATAATTCTCATATAGTCTTACGTTATTACAGTTGAGAACAGCGTTAACGAAAACCTTAAAGCTGGGGGACACCGACGTGGGGATGGAAGTTAAAGTGACTTCTACCAGTGGCAGTTAAAGAGGACTTTTACAAGTATAACTTCCACCCATGTTCGGCTTGAAAATGCAGCAGCCAGCTGCAGATGGAAGTGCTATTCCTTATTTTTGTTCCTTACTCCTCCGAGTATGTGCTTGCGTGCGTGTGTGCATGCATGTGCGGGCGTGCGTGTGTGTGTGTGTGTGTGTGTGTGTGTGTGTGTGTGTGTGTGTGTGTGTGTGTGTGTATGTGTGTGTGTGAATGTGTGTGAACGAAAACGTGTCGTGCAAGTGGTTGATGCTAGGGAATATTATGAATGTAAACGTACAATACAGCCCTATCACGCATTCTCAGTCCAATGTGGAGCTCTATATCATCATCACTATCATCCCCATTCTCAGCAACATAGCATCGTGAGGAAACAGTGTCCCAGATTCTGTGGCCCAGCATGCTGTGCTCTCAAGGTGACCTCGGCTTTGATGGGTGTTGAGGTGTTCTGGAGAGCTGAAGTCAAGGCCTGGGAGCAGTGACACAGCAGCCGAAGAGAAGATGGGGCAGAAAAACAACCCTATGTTGGCAAGAATATCTTGGCTGATTATGGGGTCGGTAAGAGCTGAATTTGCCAATTTCACAAGCAGTACAGTTTTAAATGTAAATTTCACTTAGATGCATGTGAAGCACTTCTAGCTACAAAGAGTTTTGACTTGGTTCGTTGGACTCTGACAAATCCACTAACGGTGCTCCCGCATCTGCCAGCAAATTTCTGGCAAACTCCCCAAGTCTGCACAAGACCCTTTGCGCTGCCAAGGTCTTGAAATGGGAAGAGGTGGAGAGGGAACTATGAAACGCCAAGCTGAAACAATCAGAATGATGGAAATATTAAGACGGGCAGCTTTTAAGCCAGTTTTTAATGATGCAGGCTAGGATTGAACTTGAGATATAGGATCTTGAATGCACAGCTCTATGAAAAGAACCAGTCAGCCCGCGCAAAAACTGGGGGGGGGGGGGGGGGAGATAGATAGAGAGAGACAGAGAGAGAGAGGTGGGGGGGGGGGGTCGGGGTCGGAGCCAAAGGCAAATAAGGGATGAGAAGACATTAAAATGAATGATTGAATAAACAGACAAATGCATGGATATTAACACGTGCACTAACTTGACAATGATTGGCATATATCTTTCTTTATGTGTACTGTAAATGTTGTGTTGATTATCTCCATTTCATCGTCGTATCAGCGTTCGAATCGGTCTGTTGCTTAACGTGTCTGGTTTAAGTGATCGGATATTTTGTCACGAGATTTCGACATAGCCTGAAGCGAATGCTGTGTGTGACAGGAACATGACTCATGACCCCGATTTGAGTGGGGTGTGTGTGTGTGTGTGTGTGTGTGTGTGTGTGTGTGTGTGTGTGTGTGTGTGTGTGTGTGTGTGTGTGTGTGTGTGTGTGTGTGTGTGTGTGTGTGTGTGT
>JAPXFY010000012.1:38415909-38480909 GCA_030674185.1 Monoplex corrugatus | reverse complement strand
TATTTTCCATTTTTTTCCTGTTAAAGTATTGTATAGGTTTTGAAATGGTTATATGGCTCTACGCCGTCGGCTGGGCTTTAAACGAAAATAACGATAACAATCAAGTCTGTAGTTAGAGAGTTTTTTTTTCTCAAACTTTTTAAAATTCTTTTTTGACAAAACACAAATAAATACAATGTTTGCTGAACATTATTACAATATCATAAAAAAAAAACAAAAAACAAAAACAAAACAAGATGTGTATACAATGGATTGAGCAAAAATCATGTACATGCACCATATCTATTAGTCTGCTATGTTTTTTTTAAACAATATAAGGTCGTTTAATTTATACAGTTTTAGATTTTAGTTGTTGTTGGTGGTGTTTGCTTGTTTGTTTGTTTGTTTGTGTGCTTGTTTGTATTTCATTTGTATTCTCTCTCAGTAAAAGGTCAACGATAAACGCATTAGCAAAGCAAGATTATCTGCATGAGCCCCAAGTTCAAAACACATGCAAAACACCTACATCTTCATCAAAGGTTCTATGTGCATGAATTTAACAGTCATTCACATGTAGTTAGAGAGTTGTCAGCTACTAGTTTTTTTTCTCGTCTATGGAAGAAATAATTTTTATTAGACTATTTCTGCAACCATCCGATACTGTTGATGCACAATCAAAATCAGATTTACTATGGAATCGTAAAATAGCTCACTGCAACCGTCCCATACTATTGATGCATAGTCAAAATGAGATTTAACATGGGATCGGTGTCGATCAAATATCATAGCCTACTAAGAATAAGTAACTCTCAGAAACTTTTTACTAAAATGATCAACGTGGACTTTCCATATGTTTTTTTGTTTGTCTATGTACACACCGAGTGCATGGTATTCAGAGGTTTGTTCCATATTCATACCATCTAAAGACAACGAAGATACAGTTTGGATAGTTGGTATTTTGACGAGTTGTAGTTATTACTTTTGTAACTGTCAGATTGACTTGCATATGATTCATTTCGTGGCTTTAGGATATATAGTTTAAGCATAACCGTAATTTTTTTTCGGAAATGTTTTTCCCTGTGCGTTAAGAATAGTGTCGTCTACATGCATATGGCATTCGATTGCGTTTGGCTTTATGTGAAAGGGTCAGTCACTGATGGAGATACAATATAAATTGGACCTAGAATTGGATCTTGTGCTACACAAAACGATACCCTTCCTTGAGAAGAAACTACCAGAAACATATACACATCATACTCTTTTCTTAAGATATAAGAAAGGAAGGATAAGGGGTTATTTAGATAGGCATTTCTAATTTTCACTTTAAGTAGATGAATCTTTACATTTGGCTCTGACATGCATAGATACAGGCACACATGTATGCTCATACTCACGTACACGTAGATAATCGCACAACACAGGTACGCAAAACGCGCAGTAGCACATAGACAGAAGACACACAGACACACAGACACAGATGGACAGACAGACACACAGACAGACACAGACAAACACACACAGACACACATATATGCAGACACACACACACCAGACATATTCATTACTAACACACACACACACACACACACAGACACACACACACACACACAGACACACACACACACATACACACCAGACTTACCCAGTACTAGCACCAAAAGGAAGAACATGTGACATATCCACAAGACTCAAAAGATTGCAGATGCAGCCTCCTAGAGCTGCCATAGCCAACGCAAGAACCAGGATGTAGGTGTGGTCACTCTTGGCACTACAGGCCAGCACACAGGCTCTAGCGGTACCCATGTTGACGTCATAACCAATGTCCATCAGGCAAAACCCAGCAAGACCCAGAAGAGCTGTTGTGGACAAAGAACCTCCATCGGTCTCTTTGAACTCTTCCTGTCCTGCGCTGGAATGATTCCCTTGGGTTGTCACGTTGGAGTTTCTTGACACAAGGCCACTGTTTGTAGATGACATTAATATAGTTGTAAAAATAGTGTCGTTCTGAATGTCTTGTGTGTCCTCAGAACCTGAGCTCGAGTTTGTCCAACCAGCCCTAGTTATGTTTTTTTCCTCGATGAGAAAGATAAAGTTCGCCGTGGTCAGACAGACAGTGCCGAGAAATGTAATGGTTGTAACTAGAACTAAAGCAATCACTTTGCATTTCTGGTGGTTTGAACCTTTGTCACAAAGGTAACCAGACAGATTAAGCAGAATCATGGCCAGAGGCCCTGTGATGATGGGGTAGAGGGACACGTACGTGATAGGAACTCCCAGAACCTGCAGGAGAGGGATTTGGTACAGCTGCTGGAATCCTATACAGACGTCATTGCCTGTCATGGCTGCTAGCAATAGCAGTTTCCGGCATAATGACCAACAACCATCAAATCCGCTGGTTTCAGACAACAGCCTCTGCTTTGGGTTTTCTGATATTTTACTTTCTGTCTGCAGCTCATTTGGTGGCATTTTATTTTCTTCACTCTGTGTGCGTGTTTTGATTTGTTTTGTTTTGTTTTGTTTTCCTGCAAGTGGAATGATATGTGAAAACTGGTGATGGCTTTACGTTGTCAGAATGCTTACGGAAAATGACAAAAACGGCGATCTTGAAAAGGTGATACTCTCTAAAACAAATGAGGAAAAAAAATAACTCACACGAACTCGTTTACAATACCACTGGTGAAAACAATACAAACGCGTATGGGGCGACTGATGGGGCGACTGACGGTGCGAACACTGTTGTCAGGAAAATAGAAAAACTCTGTAATCGCATTTCCACGTTAACAATAGCAACTGACTGTGTGGTGCGCGCGATCACGTGACCATAGGAGGCGTGACAATACTCGTTTACAGTTTCACTTCCTTTGATAGGCATGTGTGTGGAGTAAGGTCGAGTGGATGGCGTGCCTGATAAAGAAGGTTTTAAACTCTTAGAGGTTTGGGGTTAATTTCTGTGTGTCAGGGATCTAACCACACATCACTGTGTTTTGAGAAATGATGCTGCGTCAGACATTGCCGAAAAGGAAAAAAATCTGTTGCTTTATTTAAGAACATCAGCACTACTCTTGTACGGCATATTACGCTATAACAAAACTACAGTTTAATCCAATAAAGTGATTTATTTTCCCACAGGAAGTCTTCGTCTTGTGGTCGTCCACAATACAGCACAATCCAGTCTAATGCAGTGTAATACACATGTTCCAGAGTACAATCCAGTCTAATGCAATTATAAACAATATTTTCTCACGAGAAAACTTCGTGTAATTGTCAGCAAGACTAACTCACAAAACTTACCGACATCCATTAATGAATTTCGCAAAATCATGATTGGGACAAAGGCAGATAAATGCTTATACTGTCTGACAGAACTTAAAAAGGACCAAAACAAGGAAAGGGGGTGGGGTTTACCTCAAAATAACACAAAATCTTGAAAAAAAAACAAACCCAATGCCGCAAATGGCCAAAAACCACAGCAGATGCTGAGATAAAACTACTTATTGGGCAAATCAGCTGTAACCGGAAAGTATCATATCTACTGAAAGTTCAATCACCAGGAAGAAATAAGGAGTGTACTTTACTGTAAAACAGAATGGAAATACCGTACATGAATGACGGAGAAAGTACTGCGTCTGAAATGACTACCTCAGTTTAATGATGAAAGTTGAAACACGTCACGCACGCTCTAAAACGGTTTAGCTTTACCATTAAACAAGATCCTGGCCCAGGTCTTGATTCACTACATTAACGTACTTCATAAAGTGGTAAGTGGAATCAGCATGCTAGATTGATACGACACCATGACTTGTATTCCGGTGCGAAAGTTTAACATGGATTACCTGTCCCAGACACGTTGGTAAGAAGACTGAACAAAATGGATTTTCATGGTATCTTTATCGGTCCTATTCTCGTGAATAATGCAAAGATTGTGCTAGATTCTGCCCTTCGTGTCCTGCTGTCATGGTGGCCAAATTTTGCAGTCATTGAGGTTCCTTTACTGGACAAGATGATGGCCGTGTTATCCGAGGGGACACGCACTCAATCGCACTCACTCGACTTAACGATAATTGTCATCAGCAGGGGGTTTCGCAGGTGATGCCCTACGTACGTTGGGTTAGAACAGATAAACGTCCTTACTGAGAGTTTTGCCAAAGTGACCTGGAGGCAGTGCAGAGTCGCCTCTGCTAGGTGGTTTTATGGTGATTTTATACTGTTAACTCTTGTGGACTTTAGAGTGTTCAGGCTATGATAGAAAAAACTTGGGCCTTGTGGTGTGTTGAGGATCCAAGTTAACTGGTATAATAGACTTGCTGCTGTAGTGATATAACAGATTGGGCCGGTTAGTGTGGGGCAACATTCTAACGTATAACCAGTCGCTATAATGTAGTGGTTAGCACAACAGACTACCAATTGGAAGATTGTGGGTTCGAATCTCCATCAGTCCCTTCAAAATGATTGTGGGATTTTTTTCGGCCCCTACCCAGAGTCGAACATGTTATGGGCTCATTGCGAAGAAGGGGACCGCACGGTCATTGAGGATGTTGCTCAGATATTCTCACCAGTACCACGGATGTTTGTGTCTCTCAGGTCATGTCAGGTTAATTCCAGGGTTTTATATGATAGTACGCGTAGAGTACAGCCCTGTTACGCTGTCTCAATCCTAGATGGAACCCCACAGCACCATGGTTATCATCGCAATAGTCATCATCATCATCGCATTATAAAAGCTGTACCAGCTTCTGTGGCCATCATGGTGGCGTTGAAAATGGGATATAGAAACAAGGGTGAGCACATAAGAAATCTCCCTACGTGCGATGATCCTGAAAATATCTAGTGTCTATGTGCAGATATACGTCATACATCACAAACTATGATGACCATCGTCATGATGTGCCTTGCCGCATGGCGTTGGCGATCATGGCCCTCAATACGAATCTTATCTTTTGTCACTGCAAGTATGTCTCCCATCCTTTTTGTCCCGCACAATCTGCAAAACTGTCTTATACTTTCTCTCTAGGTCAATCCAGTGTTGTTTTACTTGTAGCTTTCCTGTTGTGACTAGGGGCTCAACTTTCTCTTTCCTCATAAAATGTCCTGTCAATGTTGCTTGTCTTTTCTTGATTCTCTTCAGTAGTGTTTATTTTGTGTTTGCTTCTTTCAAGACTGTCTCGTTTGCTTTCTTTGCTGTCCATGAACTCTTAACATTCCTCTTAAAGACTAGATTTCAGCTGCCTGAATTTTTCTTTGACTTTGCTTATTGATTGTCCAGTCTTCACATCCGTATGACAGCATTGATTTTACATAACATTGAAGAATTTTCTTCCAGATGTCAATTGATGGGCATTTGTTTGTAAGAACGCTTTTCATTTTCTTGAATGTTGTTTTAGCATGGCCAATTCTGCTGGATATTTTTAATGTGCATCTGCCATCTGATGAGATGAGTGTTCCCAGATATTTAAACTTATCAACTTTCTTTCAGTGTTGTGCCATTTGGTGTGATTTTAAATGGGGGGATTTCTTGTTTTTTTTTTTAATAGATTACCATGACTTCAGTCTTCTTACTATTTAGCACTGGCCCTTTATTTCTTTCTATTTTTATTATATTCACAAGACTTTGTAGGTCTTTTTTATTTTCTGCTATTAGAACAGTGTCGTCTGTATCACAAATTTAAAAAAAATGATTTTCCTCCCTCTTTTATCCCAGGGCATTCTTGTAGGTTTGTCATGAATATTCGCTGTAAAGTGAAAACAAATCTGGTGACAGAACACGTCATTGCCTAACCCCACTTGTGATATTTTGAAAAGAGCTTATATCATTGTCTACTCTCACTGTTGCTGTTTGTTCCCAGTACCTATTCCTTATCATTCTTAGATCTTTTCCATCAGTACTGAGTTTTCCAGTTGGTTGAGCAATTCTTCGTGTGTTACCCGATGAAAGGTTTGGTATAAATAACTAAACATAAATATAAATACTTTTTCAATTCAGTTGATCTTTCTGTGAGAGTTTTTAGGATATACATACAAACACACACATTCACACAGACACAGACACAGACACAGACACATACAGACACAGACACACACACACACACACACACATTCACACACACACACACACACACACACACACACACACACACACACACACACACACACACACACACACACCCCCCACACACACACACAATGTCTATATATATATATTGTATGGTTCTGGGGCTTTTCCTTGTTTCATCTTTTTCATCGCTGCTCTAACTTCATCTTTTACATGTACAATTGGTGGTCTTTCAAAGTTCTTTCTAATGATGTGTTCTTCCTTTCTGTCATCGTCAAAAAGGGTTCCGGTGTTCTTCCCCTATCTGCCTGATATTTTGTCTTTTTTCCCCGTAATAATCGTACCATTTTTATAATTTAAGCGATCAGTTAATGGGCATGTCTTTTTTCCTGTGAGCAATGTCTTCAGATTTTCTGCATATAAACTGTGGGTCTGTTTTGTATATCTGTACACAAACTTAGGGTCGGTTTTGTGTCAGTTTTCTATTTTCAGTAGAAGATAGACGACAACCGATGATTTGAACGAAAGTAGAAGTTGTCCTTAGTTTGTGATGACAATCCATTGACAAACAAACAAACAAACAAACAAACAAACAAACAAACAAACAAACAAACAAACAAACAAACAAACAAACAAACAAAACAATGTATTCACCTAGTCTGCATGCGCTCACGAACTCTAACACATACACCTGAACTGTTCTCTTCCTGTCAAGCTTGTAAACACCAAAAGTACTGAATATCTAGGACAATCCAGGACAACAAAAACCATCTTAACGCGTTTGTTCCACGTACAGTATCAATTTTAATAGTGTAGTGACAAGAGATAACTGTTCGTCAGAACAACACACAGGAAACTGTTTTTGCGTTCGTTTATGTGGGGTAGGCAGGGCAGAAGATACATGTAGAGTTTGTTGATCATCTGCATCTGCGCGCGCGTGCGTGCACATATACATATGTATACATAATTATGTATATATATATAATGTATGTGTGTATACTGTGTGTGTGTGTGTGTGTGAGCGGGAGTGTACTTGTATGTCTCTTTGTGTGTGGGGGGGGGGGGAGAGGGAGGGTTGGGGAGAATGTGTGTGAGTGTGGGGAGGATAGGGGGTTACGATGAGGGTTTATGCTTTTATGTAATGTTCTTTTTTTATAAGTTGAGCTTTGCTACTTTTTTTTTATAATTGTTTTTAGTGCTTTGTCGTGTGTTTGGATAGACCATGTATTTTCCGTGGAAGGATGAGTAACGTATTATCCTATTGCATCATATTTTTGTACTCTAATAATTGATGAAAGTGGTTAATGTCTGTAGGTGCTGGAAATGAACACGTTTTCCATGATGATGAAAGGAAAGGAACATATTAAGGGCTATAAAAACGATGAACACGATTAATCAGATCCTAATAAAACGCGAGCAATAACGAAGAGCGATACGCGGGAATGCATTGTGTGTGTGTGTGTGTGTGTGTGTGTGTGTGTGTGTGTGTGTGTGTGTGTGTGTGTGTGTGTGTGTGTGTGTGTGTGTGTGTGTGTGTGTGTGTGTTTGTGTATGTGTGTGTATGTGTGTGTGTGTGTGTGTGTGTGTGTGTGTGTGTGTGTGTGTGTGCGTGTGTGTTTACATGTAGCTCTGCGTGAAGCCTATACAGTTGTATGCAGTTTCATGTGTATTTCATTTATTGCTAACCTCCTGGGGTTACAATTACTGATCATAAGGTAGAACAGATAAACAGCCCAGATCGACGACACGTATTGGAGTACAGCCAATCCAATCCACAAAACGTTACACTAAGGGAGAACAGATCAGGCAGTATGCTCTGTATTTGTTATCTATTACTTTTAGTGTCAGTTCTTTTTGTTTTATTTTGTTTCGTTTTTATGTTTTTGGGTTCTTTTTTTTTGTTTTTTGTTTTTTGTTTTTGGTTTAGTTTAGTTTGCACATCATAGTTTAGCAATAGTATTTTAGTGATCTTTTTATTGTTTCTTTTGTTTTTGTTAGGACAGATTTTGCAATGTGAAACTCCTGCCTGAGGTGCCTTTCTTAATTCGGGGAAAATCAGGGCATAGGTTTTTGTAAATTCTTTCATGAAAACATATGTATTCTTTCATAAAACAAAGTTTAAATTATTGTTGAAGACGGCAGTCTGATTACGTTTGTCTCGCCTGAGGTGCCTTTTTTAAAATTTGGGGACAATCTTGACGTTGGTTGTGTAAATTCTTTCATGAAAACATATCTATTCTTGCACTGAACAAAGTTTAACTGATTGTTGAAGACGGTAGTCTGATTATCGTACAAACACTTGACTTGTTCCTGAAGAATGTTTAGGAAGCAACAACACTGCTCCAGCGGACTCGGTTCTGGAGTCCTGTTCTCTTCAGTTGGGCCTATGCCCATCCAGCTGCCTGCGTTTCATTTTCCGTGATCCTTCTCCAGCCCTCCTTTGGTCTGTCCACTTTACTCTGTCCTAGGGGTTTCACTCGTACTCTTGACTTGTCTCAAAACACAAGTGATGAAGAAAGTCAAACATATCTTACCATATTGAACTTATTTACTGTCGTATGTAATATGATTTATAGACATAATCATGTTAGCAGGGTTTTGGTTTGGCATTTCTGATTTGTCAGTGTATGTTTAAATACACAAAAGATTTTGTAAACATGTGACATGACTACTTTGCAGGACAGCCGGTGATAATAAAGCCAACTTTATTGTGTGTTCTTCAGCCTTTTATGAATCGAGGCATAAAATTCTCTAAATGAAAAAAAATATTAGAAGTATGCTAGTGATTTTAAACTAACAATAGTTTTGGCTTAAACTGGGCGAAGTATTAGAAATCTTGCGATATACGTCTAAAAACATGAGCAGACGAAAAATTGCCTTGTATTCAGAGTTGTTTGCTGCTGACAAGTAAGTAACTCAGATTATTGTATCTTTCTTTTCTTTTGGTTGCCGTCTTCATAGCCAGGCTACATTTGGAGATACATGTAGGTGCCCCCTTTCAGCCCTTATTCGGCTGCCGTGGAGCCTGGAGGTCGGAAAAAAGCCGTAGCCGGCCACACTGTCGCTCCGTTTTGCAGAGGTGACATCGTTGCAATATACGCTCAGCCGTCTGGCTCCCTTAACCAAAGTGGAAGGTCAGAGAAATTGTTGGTCTAAATCTACGGTTCATACATGCGCTGAGCTTACCATGGCCGATGCAGGGCCGTATCAGGATCACCTGCCACTCTCTTGATAGAAGGTAGCAGTTTTTTGTTCCTATATGCCAATGAAAGACCCAAAGAGTGATCTGATGACACTCGTCCTCTCACGAGCAGCCGATGCTGTTGTCCGATTGGTCTTCCTGGACTCTGCCAGCTCATTCACCTTCTCGTTTCCCTCTATTCCACAGTTGGCAGGAATCCACGTGAGGAACCCCACCCTATCCCTGGTCCAGCCCCTCTGACCCACTGAAGAGCCTTGTTCATCCTCTATATTGAGGAAATCCGACTTTATATTTGTTTGTACTGACCATGACCTTTAACATGTCTAGCTAACTGGTGTCGCTACAAGTCTTAGCTTCCAGTTAAATTTGCGATGTTCGGAAAGTATAGGGCATTGTTGAGGTCAAAATGCGTCACTTGTGCAGATTATCTGAAACGTTGAACTGATTTGGTGCTAAAGAAAACATGCACGTAGATCCATACATGACTTGATAATAATTCTAGGGAAGTTGTATATTCATATAATCAAGTGAAACAAATCTACCAAACAAAAGTTCTTTTGCAAGACACCAGACGGAAGAATGTGATGTAAAACTAATATTGAATCTTACAACAAACTTTTAGAGAAAAATGGTTGCCATATCTGTCCCTAGTTTCAGATGAAGTGTGATATGACGCCTTGTTTCTTTGACACATATACACACTTTGGCTTACCTATGTATGCTCGCATACTTGTCTTATACATTGTTGACAATGACTAATTCACGTTCGTAGACATTTTGTTGAAGACATGAAAGTCTTATATGTATTTTGAAGTTTGAAGTCTGATGCAGGTTATTCTGTTTACTAATAAAGATTGTGTTCGTATCTTGTTGAAAATGAGTAAAAAGAAAATTGAGAAAAGAAATCGGGATGTTTGAAGCATTCATTGACTGGAGCTATCAGTCAACAGCCAGCTTAGTGTGGAGTTTTAGCTCCCACCCCCAACTTAGCCTAGTTGTCATCTCTTCATGCCCCTCCCCCCCCCACACCCGTGGGGGTGCCGGGGGCTCTTTCAGTATAAATAGTATCCCCACCTGGAAATTCTGTCCTAGAAATTTCCTCTTTTCTATCACTCTTTGTTTTTTCCTTGTTCCGTTGTTTTCTGTCATTTCTTCCTATCATTTTCTCCTTGCCGGTCCATTCACCTGGATATGTTCGATAAAGTCTTACGTACTTTTTCGTAGGACTGATAAATAGGTACATGTATTAAGTGCATTTTTGGCTCTAGGGAGCGAGAGATATGCGAAAGCAATTTCATGTAATTTATGTCCGTTTTTATATATGTTTTGGTGACTGTAGGTATGCTCAAATTTACATTCAGGTGTGTTCTTTAAATCCCCTGTGAGATAAGTTGGACGGAGTGGTCAGCGCCAGGGGCATGTCCTTAGATTACGTGTGCCATTATGTGCAAATATGTGTACTCCATTTTCTTATCTTTACTTTTCCTGTTGAGGTTTTGTATGTTTTGAAACGGGTATAGCCCTGATATGGCTCTACATATGTGTACTTCATTTTCTTATGTTTATTTTCCCTGTTGAAGTTTTGTATGTTTTGAAACGGTTATAGCCCTGATATGACTCTACGCAGCCGGCTGGACTTTAAACAACAATAACAATAACAATAACAATAACAATAACAATAACAATCTCTGCATGCCTCCCAATAGGGCCATAGAACTCCAAGGCTGATGATACCAGCTCTCCGCCCTGGCCGACAAGGGGAACGATCATGTAGGAGACGCCTCCTTACTAATGAAAAGCTGTAACAACTAAAAACATCTCGTTTTTTGGCACAATTTTTCCGCTACGCATAAATATTGTTCGCGTTTAGGTGGAAAAAAGCGTGTTGTGTTTTTGCAGCCCTTCGAATAAAGCTTCAGCCTTTCTGAATAAATTCAGTTCTGAATGGCCATACAATGGAGATGATACAAACAACACAAGTTGCAATTGAAATCCTGATTAAATGTCTGATTCAGAGTTTGTCACATGCATGCAGTTACATCTGTTTTCATTGTTAGATGTCTGCCGCGTTTCAATCCGTAAATATGTTGATGAATAATTTTAGATATGAGAGAGAGAGAGAGAGAGAGAGAGAGAGAGAGAGAGAGAGAAAGAGAGAGAGAGAGAGAGAGTATGTTGATGAATAATTTAAATATGAGAGAAAGACTCTCAGAGAGAGAGAAAGAGAGAGAGAAAGAGAGAGAGAGAGAGAGAGAGAGAGAGAGAGAGAGAGAGGGGAGAGAGAGAGGAGAGAGAGAGAGAGAGAGAGAGAGAGAGAGAGACTGTGCATGTATCTATGACAAAGTCACATATGACCCACTTTCAAAATAAACACGTGTGTAGCGTCTGCCGTCTTCTGTCCGTTTGCACCAGACTGTTCTTCTTTTCCAAGACATGCCCATGCCATGCCACAGCTGTTTGTGCCGCTGAACTGATGCCCCGCATCTGGCCCTTAAATGGTTTCTGAATCTTGCTACTGCAGACATTTCGATTTTCTCTAGCTCGCTCTATGCACCGGAAGCAATTTCTAGTCGAGGCATTAGTCGTGCGGTGTAGCTGAGACTCTATAAACAATACAAGACTGTAGGAAAAATCAGTGGCAAGATTGTTTTAGCCTGGATTCCTGGTTGTGTTGGCGTTCGAAACAACGAGATCGTTGACCAACTGCTAAAAATGTCATCAAAGAGAAACACTGTCATACTGATATTTCTCACACAGACATGAAGTCCAAAAATACGTTTGTATGTAAAAAGTCTCTGGAAAAGAGGATACTCAAAGGGATAACAAACTTGACCAGATCCACCCATTTCTCTCAGAGCAACTTCCTGATTTCATCAAAAACCTACGGGCAAAAGCAGTATTAAGTAAGTGACAAATGGCTCCAGCTTCCTCATTCACTTTAAGACCATGAAAAGGGGAAGTAATTACTTGGTGTGTGCTTTGTGATAAGAGTCTCAGTATCAAACTCCCGTCAGATCATTGTTGGGAACGACACGACATAGTCGTATCTTACAGTAGACTCACTCAAGACCCTATTTCATGATGTTCCTCCGGAAAGTAGTTTTGTTTTCTAAGAGAAATGAATATCTTTCATTTGATTTGATTTCAGCACAGGAAAGATCTGATTTTAGTTGAACCTGTTCCTGGTTCGGCTCTGAATGTTTTCGTCTTGTTCTTAATTACTGATAATATGATTTTGACGTGGTGATAGTTTTTCCGCTTTTGTTAGCAACGTGATGACAGTCCTAATATAGCCCTAAGTAGTCGGCTGGGCTTTAAGCAACGTGCATTGAATTTCATTGTGTGTGTTTTTTTTTTTACATCATCATCATTATTATTACTACTACTATTATTGTTATTGTCGTTGTTGTTTGTTCTTGTTGTTTCTTGTATGGCGCTTTTCTCCACACTCAAGTGGGCCCACTGAACCTTACACACAATCAGACTTCATTGTAGCATGGAGAATTTAAGCAAGCTTATCACACTCTAGTGTGTTGTTGCACAGTCCACATTTACTTGTTTTTGTTTGTTTGTTTGTTTTGTTGTTTTTGTTTTGTTTTTTGTTTTGGTTCAGTTTTACGTCGGCACCAACCTCAGGTGATATGTCTGACGGGAATAACCATCCCAGTGAAGTGGGGAAAGGGGACCTATCTGATCTTATACTGACACCACCAGCAGAACAACAATGATGTTAAGATGGGACAGTGAGAACAGTTTTAATGTAGCGCACCCCGGGATTCGAACCCACAAACATTAGCATGTGAATCCGACGCTCAAACCAACTGAGCAACTGGGGCCTGCCACCTTTTAGTTGTTGTTCTGTTCTGTTCTGTAGGTTTTAAAGTTCTACCACTCTCAGAGTATACGAGGACTAGCGAAAAAAATGCTCAAAGAAGCCTTTAAACATTAATTTAGTAGTTATTCGGTTCTCTTTCGGGTACTCCCTCTCAACGTATTTTGACACCTTTTAGTGAGGGCGTGCATGCTGATACAGTACACTCTCCGACCTTTCATGTCTTGGTGGATTCAATTTCGGCCGAGTCACTTTAGTATATTCATGTCACCACAAGGTCATGAGGTTATTCCCCCTTAACTGACGGATTCTGGTGATCTCCCTTCCACCAGGGCTGCTTGTTGATTTATGGCCCTTGTTGTTTACCTGTACCGCAGATGTCTGTTTTGTGTGTGTGTGTGTGTGTGTGTGTGTGTGTGTGTGTGTGTGCGTGCGTGAGTGTGTGTGTGTGTGTGTGTGTGTGTGTGCGCGCGCGAGTGTGTGTGTGTGTGCATGTTATCCTGACAATAGATAGTTTATGATGGTGGTGGTACGTCAATTGCCATTAAAGACTATGCTACCGGGATCAAAGACATAACTTGTGGTGTTCCACGATGATCCATGCTTGGACTAGTTTTTTTTCATCCTCTACACAAAACTACTCACAGATTTGAATGAGTCTCATTCATTTCACTCTCAGTCATTTGCTGAAGACATCCAGTTATATGTCTCTGCCCCTCCAACTTGCACATTACTGTCAATATCGTTTTTTTTAGGAAGAGTTATTGTTGACATCAAATCCTAGCTGCTTGGAAATGAGCTCAGTAATGACAGAACTGAAACAGTATTTCTTCATTCTTTGTCAAAACAATTTGTACAACCTGCCATCGGTGTACTCCTCACTTATTCAGTTGCACTGTCGTGAGTTCGCTCACGGCGGTGCGCACTGAAGCCAGTTCTCAACCCAGCAGTTGTGCTGAAGAAGTCGGCCAGATCGCCGATGAAAGCTACGCAGTAAGTTGCCTTTTCACTGAGAGACAAGTTTAGCCAGGTAGCCATTATGTCTACCCCTCAGTCGTTAAAACTTCCTCAACGTCTCATACGCGATTTCGACGGGAAAGTCATCAAAATATTTAGAGAACTGGAAGAGGAACATCGATCGCTAGCCAGGTTCAGGAACCATCTTCATTTCACGCTGCATTGTAAACATCAAAATGTATGTCCTACAAGTCTTAAGATCAAAACTAGTATGAAAGGCCAGGCAGCTAACAACATCATCCATCTTGCTCAACGTGCGCTCATGAACGAACGGATTAAA
Organism: Monoplex corrugatus; assembly: GCA_030674185.1. Classification (NCBI taxonomy): domain Eukaryota; kingdom Metazoa; phylum Mollusca; class Gastropoda; order Littorinimorpha; family Ranellidae; genus Monoplex; species Monoplex corrugatus. Next base: position 38,466,550 of record JAPXFY010000012.1, on the reverse strand, counting down.
GAAATCAACAGTCATTTGCTTATCATCAACAACAGGATCTCCATTTTGAAGGATGAACTCAGTCCTTGTGTACCGGATACTATCATGGCGGAGACGGTTGCCTGGTCTGACTGCACTGTCAGGCGTGAATGGGACAAAGTGCCCATGCGCCACAGGAAAAAGTTTGCTAAGTTGCAGGCTAAACCGTCAGTGATCAAGAAACGCAAGAACTCAAAAACAGGTGGGTGTGAATCTGTCGGATCAAAGTTTGACTGAAGCAGAATTGTCAGTGTTGAGAAAGGGGCTCAATTTCACTGTCACTCCAGACAAACTTCCCATCACGGAGTACATTACCAGCATTGAAACCGCATGTTGATGGATTGGTCCTCAAACAGAAGAGGCCACACACTTACGATCAGAGTGTGTGAACATCCTCAAACAGAGCAAACCTCCCAAATCCAACATTTCTAGGGATGAAAGACTTGCGCTACAGGGATTGAAGAAGAAGGATTCCATCAAGATTCTCCCAGCCGACAAAGGCCGTGCCACAGTCATCTTACCCAAGGAGCAGTACTATGAGAAGGCTTACAATCTGCTAGATGACAAAAAGACCTACCAACAGTTGAGCAAAGATCCCACCAGCAAGTATACTGCCTGTCTGACCAAACTACTGCAAGGTCTACAGAAGTCAGGAGTACTCTCTTCAGAACAGTACCGCAGATTGTACCCCTCAGCTACTGATGTGCCTAAGTTCTATGGACTGCCTAAAGTGCACAAGAAAGATGTAACCCTCCATCCCATTGTCGCCTCTAGAGGACCCCTGATGTATGAGACGGCCTGCTTTGTTGCAGACATCCTCTCGCCTTTGGTAGGAAAGACAAAACATTCCATTGCCAACAGTGCAGACCTGGTGAAGAAGCTGTCGAAGTTTGTACCACAATCTGATGAGATTCTGGTGTCCTATGACGTCACAGCCCTGTTCACCAGTGTCCCTGTGAAAGACAGCATTGACATTATCAGAGGGAGGTTACAGGTCGACAACAGCCTTCGGCAATGCACCAACCTGCCAGTGGAACACATCTGTGAACTGCTATCCTGCTGCCTCAACACCACCTACTTTACCTTTGAAGGACAGTTCTACCAACAGACCGAGGGTGCAGCCATGGGGTCCCGTGTGAGTCCCATTGTCGCCAACCTCTTTATGGAAAACTTCGAGGAGAAAGCTTTGGCATTGTTCCACACTCCTCCACGCTACTGGGGCCGCTACATGGACGACACTATGACTGTACTGAAAAGATCGGTGGTCGAAGACTTCACGACATCTCAACAACCAACACCCTGCCATCAAGCTCACATATGAGGTAGAAGAGAATGGCAGCATCGCGATGTTGGATACCCACATCACCCGGACAGAGACAGGCCTCGCCTTCTCTGTCTATAGAAAGCCGACCCACACGGATCAGTACTTACAATTCGACAGTCACCAGCCACTGGAACACAAGCTTGGAGTAATCTGCACCCTCACCCACCGAGCGAAGACCATCTGCTCTGTCGACACCGCTAGAGAAGAAAGTACTCGTGTGTTGGGATACCAGAAGTGGACCTGGGATATTCCAGGGGGCCAGAAAACCATACCCCACCCCTCCACTGAACGGCAAAACCCTTCGAGAGGGCACGTCTCCATGCCATACGTCAGCGGCGTCACTGAGGCTCTCAGCTGAGTCAGGAAGTTGGGAGTCAGTGTCCACGCCAAGCCCACCAACACCATCAGAAGCCAGTTAGTCCACTCCAAAGACAAAACAGACAAATTGGACAAATCAGGGGTGATATACAAGATAGACTGCCAGGACTGTGACCAAAGTTATATTGGCAAAACTGAGCGCAACTTGCACAAAAGATTAAAAGAACACAAACGTGAGTCCTCTCCAGTGGGGGAACATCTGACCCACACCCTATACCACTTTGAAAAGGACAGTGTGCAAGTTCTCGACAAAGAAGCAAGATGGTTCCAGAGGGGAGTAAAGGTGGCAGTCTACATCGCCGCAAGGAACCCCACCCTCAACCGTGACCGGGGCCGACACAACCTGCCATCGGTGTACTCCTCACTTATTCAGTCGCACTGTCGTGAGCTCACGGCGGTGCGCACTGAAGCCAGTTCTCAACCCAGCAGTTGCGCTGAAGAAGTCGGCCGGATCGCCGATGAAAGCTACGCAGTAAGTAGCCTTTTCACTGAGAGTCAAGTTTAGCCAGGTAGCCATTATAAATTTGTACTCTACAACCAAAGGTTAATTCAGTTTGTGGTAATGATATCGTCTTCTCTCCATGTGCTCGTAACCTATGCTGTCATATGAATGAAACATGAATATTCATTTACACATTAAATTTAAAATCGTTTCCTGTTCAGCCTGTTGTGATTTACGTCATATCCGTACGATCCATCATTTCATCTCCATTGATACAACAAAAACTCCGATATGTGCCTATGTCCAATCAAAATTGAACTATTGTAATTCATTTCATTTTTCTTAGAGAACAAATAGTGACATGTTTTTAGGCCTTGGTGTTCACCTCGAAACTTCCAGTGTATGAAATAGTGTTATATGTTTTCTGTATGTTGTATGTTGTCATATATCTAAATGTTCCTGTTATGTTTATTGTGAATATGAATTGATATTATTTTTCATTACTACATCGTATTTTGACGTCTATTCATTATAAAACAAAATAATCAGTAAAAACAAGTGAAAAATGAGACTGTCGTTATTCATTTCCATCAGGTTGTCCAAATATAAGCTACCCCTGTGGGGATGCCGGGGGTTCTTTCAGTATAGACAGTATCCCACCTTCCGGAAATTCTGTACTAGAAATTTCTTTTCTATCACTCTCTTTGTTTCTTCCTTCCTCCTTTGCTTTCTGTCATTTCTTCCTACCATTTTCTGCCTTGCTAGTCCATTCATCTGAATATGTTCGATAAAGTCTTACATACTTTCTCTTAGAATAGATAATTGCGTATATGTATTAAATGCATTTTTAGTTCTAGACATATGTGAAAGCAATTTTAGGTAATTAAGACCTGTTTTATATATGTTTTAGTGTCCTGAATTTGTATTCAGATATGTATTTAAGTCGCCTGTGCGATAAATTGGACGGAGTGGTCATCGTCAGGGGCGTCTCCTTAGATTATGTGCGTGAATGCATTGATATGTTTACTTTAATTTTCTTTTCCTTTTTTTGTTGTTGTCCTGTTGAAGTATTGTATATGATTTTAAACGGTTATAGCCCTGCTATGGCTCTACACAGTCGGCGGGCTTTAAACAAAAATAACAAAATAACAAATCTTGATAAACTGCAGAGAGTCAAAAGTCCTTTGCAAGACTTGTATTCAAGGTGTCTAAATACGATCATGTAAAGCCACGGCCTCTCTTCCAAACCTTGCACTCTGGCTTCCTATTCAAGCGCGTATAGATTACAATCTTTCAATTCTTTGTCACTCTTTCTTCCCTAGAACTGCCCGGTCCTGGTCATGGCACCAAGGGTGAAAAGTGGCAGAATGGTTCAGACGTTCGCCTGCCAATAACTAAACTCGAGGTTCCAGGGTTCGCTTCCCGTAGAGGCCGCGATTTTTCTCCTCAGTTTGACTGGAAAATCGAACTGAACGTCTAATCTTTAGAAGGAGACAAAAAACGAGTTGGACCCGTGTGCATTCTGACTGCACACGCTAAAGATCCCATGGCAACTGAAAATCGTGAAGAACAGGGCATAGCCTGGCTGCCTTGGTATAAAACATTGGAGAGATAGATTGAGTTTCCAGATCCCACCCCTTGAAGACCAGTTAGCCTTCTTGCCTTTCTGAAGTCTTTGTAAAAAAATGTGAATATCATTATGAATTTGAAGCGAGGGAGAGGGGATGGATGCCGCCCTCTTGGTGCTGACCCCAGGAAAAGTTGGGGTCTCTGTCACCTCACTTCCCCACGACCCTAGGGTTATGGCACTATTTAGGTAGGACCTTAGGACCTGGCCAGCTCATGAGTTTATGTAGAGGTTTAAGGCTTGTGCCGTGATCATTCTGGATCTTCTCTATCACATGGCATTTGTGACATAGCGCATATGGAATTCATTCTGATCGCGGAGACGCTATCTTGAGAAATTGAAACTGATATTGAAACTAAAACTGAAACTGGAACTGCTCCTCTTTATCTCTCAAATATTCTCTCTGTGTACACACCACCATGACAGCTTTGTTCCTCTTCTGATTCAAAAAAGCTTCATGTTCCTCATGTTAGGACAAAAGCAAATGGAGAATGTTCCTTTTCTCTTGCAGTCCCCAGGGTCTGGAACTCTTTCCTCGTGAAATTAGAGAAATGTCATCAATTTCGCCTTTCAAATGAGCCCTGAAAACGCACCTATTCCAGAAATTCTATAAGCTCTAATTTCCCCTGGCCCATCCCACACTCTCTGGCTCATTTGACTGTCTCTTGTAAGGTTTATGTGATATTTTGACCGACGTATATCTGTCGTCGAGAAAGGGGGTTTAACTAAGGACGGAGTGGTGTGTGTGTGTGTGTGTGTGTGTGTGTGTGTGTGTGTGTGTGTGTGTGTGTGTGTGGGGTGTGCGCGCATGCGCGCGCGGCATGCGTGCGTGCGTGTGTATGAATGTGTGTGTGTGTGTGTGTGTGTGTGTGTGTATCTGTGTATGTGTGTGTGTAACTGTGTGAGTGTGTGTGTTGTGCACGCATATTGAATTTATGCGTATGTCATGCCGTGTGTTACGTACTTAAGCATTTACCTGTGTTTTAGGGTGATTTGGTCTGTATAACAAAATAGTGTTTTTTGTTTGTTTATTTGTTTTTTTTCCCGTTTATCGTTGATTGCTGCCTATTGTGATGTTGAATCAAATAACGGCTGTGAGGTGCACAGAACTCTAATACGCCATTAGAGGAGTACGCTTTGTGAATGTTTCATTATAATTATTAGTTACCGTTATAAATGTATGTGCACATGTGTGTGTTATATTTGCACGTGTTGATATCAATAAAATGTATAGAGAGGGGGATGGAGGGATGGAGGGTTGAACGGAGGGGGAGAGAGAGAGAGAGAGAGAGAGAGAGAGAGAGAGAGAGAGAGAGAGAGAGAGAGAGAGAGAGAGAGAGAGAATTCAGAAATCAGCATTTTGTTTTTTTTTACATTTGTTGGTGCGCGTTGTGTGGCTGTGACCCGGGGTTTGTCGTCTGCCCGCTTTGCCGTTCGGTTTGTGGACAGGGTGGCTGGTGACTTGGTCCGGGTGGGTCGTGCGACGTGTGGACGGCCCCACTTTGCTTGGTGGGGTGGCTGTTGGGTGGTGTCGGGAGCTTGGGAGATGGTTGTCCGTAGAATGGAGGGGCGTTGGTGCTCAGGGTCCCATCCGCATCATCGTGGTGTTTCTTGTTAACTTCAGCTTGTGGCTTGGCTACTGACTTCAGTGAATCAGGCCTGATGACTACAGGGAAAGACCTGCTGGCTCCTCGGAAAGCCGGTAAGCTTGGGATCTCGTTCGGGGCATGTCAGATCTAGCTGAACAGCAAAGTGGGCTGTGTCTAGACCATCATGCCTGGCCACTTTCTCCGCCGTTCAAACAACCCCTGTGGTTGAAGTGGGGCATAGAATGCTAACTTTCAGAAAACATGTGGAAACCACTACACTCAAAATAAAACGTAAAAAAGGCCTTTCAATCCTTAAAACAAAGGCGGCTAAAGGCGTTGAACAATGCCATCTCTTTCAGCAATACCGAGCTGTAATACTGAGTGTCATCGATTATGTACTGGGCCTCACCACGTTGTCACAGACAAACCTGCTAAAACTAGAAAAAATACAAAACGAAGCAATGAGAGTGATCCTCGGAACCACTAAAGACACACCCATGGAGACTATGCGATACCTGCTTGACCTTTCTGACAATTACATCTCCACCTGTATGATAAACACCAATGGAGCACCATTATCACAAGCATAACTCACATCTTCACTGGCATACTCACCACTAATACAATACCTTCACAGGTATGATCATCATGAATGCAACACCTTCATTAATGTGCTTATCCCTCGTAAAAAACATGATAAACAACAATCAGTACGCAGATAACACCGTGCTAATTGCAGAAAATGAAAGGGACCTACAAAACCTAGTGAATATAACAGAAACAGAAAGCAAAAGTAAAGGGTTGCAGGTAAATAGCAAGAAAACTGAAGTCATGGTAATCAGCAAAAAACATGAAATCCTTTCATGCAAAATAATAGCAAACGGCACAACCTTGAGACAGGTTGATAAGTTTTAATATCTGGGAACGATCATTTCACCAGACGGCAGATGCACATCAGAAATAGCCAGCAGAATCGGCCAAGCCAAAACAGCATTCAAGAAGATGAAAAGCTTTCTTACCAACAAATGCCTATCGATAACCATCAGGAAGAGAGTTCTTGAACGTTATATAAAACCGATAATGTTGTGAAGCGTGGACAGTCAACAAGCAAAGCCAGAACAAGATTGAGGTAGCCGAGTTGTGGTTTCAAAGAAGAATGTTGAGAGTTTCATGGACAGCAAAGAAAACAAACGAGACAGTATTGATGGAGGCAGACACAAGAGGATCATTCATAAGGAAGATTAGGAAAAGGCAGGCAACATTTTTAGGCCATTTTATGAGGAAAGGGGAATTAAAGCATCAGGTCACAACAGGAAAGCTGGAGGGAAAGAGAGCACCAGTTAGACCCTGGGAAAAAACATTTGACGGACTTGCAGAGTGGCTGAGGACAGAGAAGGTGGAAGATGTGTTTGCGGCGACAAGGATAGGTGTATATGGAGGACCATGATCGCCAACGCCATGTGGCAGGGCACTTGATGATGATGATCCCTAGTACAACTTCTTAAATGCATGATCGTCAATACTACGACACCTTCGTTTGTATGATCATCATTAAGACACCTTCAATGTTATGAACACCTTCGTTGGTGTGATCATCTTTAAGGCACCATCATTAGTGTGATCATCATTGATTGGTAGGAATTGGTACGATCATCACTAAAAAAAATCTCCATTGGTGTAGGCAATACTAAGCCGCCTCCGTTGGTGTGTTCACTATTAATACACATGTATTGGCCTGATCATCACCAATACAACTCCTGTGTAATGATCATCACTAATATAACGCCTTCATTGATGTTTTAGTCACCAATACACCAGTTTCATTGGTGTGGTCAGATACAATTACAGTAGAACACATGTATAATTCATCGGAAATAAATCTGTACAAGCAGACAGGTTGGGTTTCTAGGAAGTGTCGTTCTTCATATGGCGGAGAACACATACTTAGCTAAAGCAAAACTGTTTCATTTTCCCCCTTTTCAGAAGTGTATGTAGAGGTATCTTTTAACAACTAACTAGAACATAAAGGACGTAATAAACAAAATGACATTCATTTTCCGCACAAGGCTGACAAAAGACGCATTGTATCTGTGTATTTTATTGTTCAATGATAAAACAACGAGTCTGATTCGGGACACTGAAGCAGAATATATTCACTGAAAGCAGTTATTGCTCTGTTTCAAAAATACTTTAAAATAATCTGTGCAGGTTTTCTGTCACTGTCTCTTCCCGCTGAAACCATTCTTGAATATACATATCTAATAATCGTTTGAAATATTTTAGCAAGTCTTTGATTCTTTTTATTATAATTATAATTATTATTATTATTACTTTACTATTATTGTTTAAAAATATTCATAAAGTCTTCTATATTTCAACACTATGTTTGTCCCAAACGAATGAAATTCAGTCTTGGATAAAATTTCTCTGATCCCAGTTACCCAGCAATTTTTGCCTTTTCATCCACACTGGAGCCTATCATTTCTGTAATAGGCAACTTTGCCCTGACTCATTTGCCGGGGATGAAGATACTGTGTGCACTTAGACAGAGGGTGACGATAAGAGGTCGAAGCTAGTCCCAGGATCGTTTGTTTGCAGCGCCGAGACAGTCGACATTTTCCACCTCCATTTTTGGCCATGTTCTGGTCGAGGAGTGGTCATTGACCATCTCCACTACATCATCAATGTCTGCAATGTTCCCTATTGATGACGACTCACAAAGCCCATAGAATCTGAGCTTTAGTTGTTTAGAACTTGTGTCTGTTTTGTGAATATCCTTATCCAGTCGATCAAGACTGATGCTGGTGTCAAGGATTGTCTATTGCAGTTTGCCAATGGCCGTTTGATTATCTCGGACGTCTTTGTTTTTTGTTGTTTTTTTTTTTTTTTTTTACAGACCTTTATCATTTCGATGCAACTGAGAGCGAAATCAACATGTTCAAACTTATGGCCTATGAACAAATATTTGCGTTGACATTGCAGATAATGAAAAATCTAAGTACACCTTTATTCCATCATATCATGTATTTTCTTTAACATATAACTCGCACCATCTGAAATGGACCCCGGGTTAGTTTCAACATCCGTGCATCATGTCAGACAGTAAGCGAGTGGCAACAAAATACGCCAACAGAACAGTTATCTTTTAACTTGCTTGCTGTGTGGTTTCCTTCTCTGTGTTTTCTCCTATTTTGAAGCATATACTCAAACGCATTTCTCGTTCAGAATATTTATCGAAATAGGATGAAACCTGTCTATTCTTATGCGGTGATCTTCAGCGGCGGCAGGCATGCTATTACGTACGAAACACCTTCGTTAGCCGAGATAATTAACCTCAGACTTTAACTGTCCTCCATTGATTTGCCAAAACGCTGACCACCGTGACAGGGCATCAAAGAGAGAGGTGACCTGTCACAAATGGAGACAGACAACAAGAGAGAAAGAAAGTGGATCAGTAGACTGTAGGGTTGGAGCGTGTTCTAAAACAGAAATAAAAGCTTAATAATCACAGATTATGGTAGGTCTAACATTTCCCCGTTCGCCAAGCCTTATGATTCCACGAAACTGTCAGAAAAGCGTGACTTTTTTCCATTCTGCCTCATAGAATTATAACACAGACCCAGGCAGCATCAACGAGGAGGTGGGGAAGTGCTCCTTCCTAAAAAAAATTGTAAAGGTACACAACAAAACCAATATTAGGAAACAAAAAAGTTTAATCATTCACCACAACATATATACCACGTTATAAAGTATATGCAAAATAACATGAGTCTCACGTCATGAAACAGGATTTACAATTACAAATATACATAAAACCAGAATATACAATATCATATATCTACAAATATTAAAAGAAAGAAACACCAATAGACACTTTGAGAAGTTTAGACAGAGGTTGGGTGTGTGGTTATTCCTTCTGCTTGCCCCGTACGCTTAAATGTAAAAAAATGACCGAAAGTGTCTTGACTGTGTTGGGGAACATGTTTTTTCGTCTGTTCTGAAAACCCCACTTGTACCTTTCCTACATTCCTGTGATTTTAACGTTTGATAATGGGAGCTTTTAGTGAGTGTGTTTTTTTCTAAGTCACTTGCAACTAAATTTATTACCTCTCTCTGCTTTACAGAACTAGGTTTCGGAACATAATCCCACAAACGAATCTTCCCCCGTGGGGGCGCCGGGGGCTCTTTCAGTATGAATAGTATCTCCACCTTCTGGTAATTCTGTTCTCAAATTTCCTCTTTTCTGTCACTCTCGTTGTTTCTGCCTTGTTCCTTTGCTTTCTGTCATTTCTTCCTATCATTTTCTGCCTTGCTGATCCATTCACCTGTATGTGTTTGATAAAGTCTTACGTATTTTTTCTTAGGATTGGTACTTGGGTACATGTATTAAGTGCATTTTTGGCTCTCGGGAGGTGAGATATGCGGAAGCAATTTGAGGCAATTTATGCTCGTTTTTATACATGTTTGGTGTTCTTAGGTATGTTAAACTTGTAATCAGGTATGTTTTCTAAATCCCCTGTGCGATAAATTGGACGAAGTGGTCAATGCCAGGGGCATGTCCTTAGATTATGTGCGCGAATGCACTGATATGTGTACTTCGTTTTCTTTTCTTTATTTTTCCTGTTGAAGTTTTGTATGTTTTGAAGAGGCTTATAGCCCTGATATGGCTCTAAGCAGTCGGCTGGGCTTTAAACAACAATAACACAAACGAATCTCCTTCATTGTGTGCTTTAAAGACAGCAGGATTGCAGTTTTCAAGCACTCAGTTGACGGTGGAAAGGTCCCATAGTTGTTTCGTTATGCGTGAAGTTTCAAATTCTGTGAAGTGTCAGTCACAAGCCTGTCTGGTAACCTCTGATTGTGAGCCCACTATTTGTAAAAGGGTTCCTGGAGCTCCGGGCGGACATCTTTTTAAAAAAAAGTATCGTCTATCCCCCCCCCCTCCCCCCGAGCATCGAGTCATTAACGAATGAAAAAAAAAATGCTCATCTACATACAAACCGACAAACCCTGTCTTTTTGTTACATTAAGCAGACAGTGCAAGCAGATGGAATAACCGCACACCTACTCTGTATCTAAACTTCTTCTTGAGGTGTCCCTTGAGGTTTCTTTCTTTTAACATAATTATTTGTAGCTATGTGAGACTGTACTTAGCATGTTTTGTCGCTGTGAGCCTATATATACATCCAACTAAATCCTATAGTTCATTAAAGGTGACAAACTTTTTTTTCTTGTATATAGTTCTGTTTGTAATGTACAGATCACTGTTTCAAGGATGAATGCTGTGGTGTATAGTTAAATCATTTTCATTTCCCTGTAAGAGTTGTGTTGTATAATTTTGCAAATTTGGGGAGGGAAGTAGGGGGGTATTCAGTTTAACGACTGCTCTTGGGTGGGGTGTGTGGTGGGAGGGGAGAAGCAATCTCCCACCTTTTCGTTGGTGCTTCCCAGATAAATCTTCTAATTCTGTGAGGCTGGAGGGAAAAAATACTTTTCTGACAGTTCTCATGGAATTATAAGATGTAGCTGATGGGGAAATAAAAGGCATACCTGAAAAAGATGAAACCAGGAAAAGCCCCAGGACCAGACAACATTACTACAGAGATGATTGAAGCCCTGGAGGAATTTGGTATAGAAAAAATAACAGTCCTCCTAAATAAAATTTATGACACTGGAAAACTCCCCAAAGATATGTCAAAATCAATTTTCATTGCACTTTCAAAGAAGACAGGGGCTATAGAATGCAAACTCCATTGCACAGTTAGTTTTATGAGTCACGTAACAAAAATCCTATTAAGAATAATCATGATGAGGACAAGGAATAGAATCAAAAGAGAAATAGCAGATGAACAGTGTGGATTTGTGGAAGGAAAAGGAACTATTGATGCCATATACATCCAAAGAACTATCATAGAGAGGTCAGTCGAGATAAACAAGGATTTAGATTTATGTTTTGTTGATTATACCAAGGCTTTCGATCGGGTAAGACATGAAAAATTGATCAACCAACTAGAAAGACTCAATATTGATGGAAAAGATCTACGAATAATCAGAAATATGTATTGGGAACAAACAGCTGCAATGAGAATAAAAAATGATGTAGATCTAAGCTGTTTCCAAAACATCAAAAGAGGAGTCAGACAGGGTTGTGTTTTGTCACCAGATCTGTTTTCACTTTACAGCGAAAACATCATAAGAAACCTAGAGGAAGACCCTGGATTAAAGGTTGGAGGAAAAATGATAAACAACATTCGATACGCAGATGACACCGTGCTAATTGCAAAAAGTGAAAGGGACCTACAAAACCTTGTGAATATAACAGAAATAGAAAGCAAAGGTAAGGGGTTGGAACTAAACAGCAGGAAGACAGAAGTCATGGTGATCAGTAAAAAACATGAAATCCCTTCATGCAAAATAACAGCAAATGGCACAACCTTGAGACAGGTTGATAAGTTTAAATACCAAGGACCGATCATTTCACCAGACAGCAGATGCACATCAGAAATAGGCAGCAGAATCGACCAAGCCAAAACTGCATTCAAGAAGATGAAAAGCATTCTTACCAACAAATGCCTATCACTTAACATCAGGAAGAGAGTTCTTGAATGTTATATAGAACCAATACTGTTGTACGGATGCGAGGCGTGGACAGTCAACAAACAAAGCCAGAACAAGATTGAGGCAGCTGAGATGTGGTTTTTAAGAAGAATGTTGAGAGTTCCATGGACATCAAAGAAAACAAACGAGACAGTCTTGATGGAGTCAGACACAAGTAGATCATTCATAAGTAAGGTTAGCAAAAGACAGGCAACATTTATAGGCCATTTTATGAAGAAAGGGGAATTGAAGCACCTGGTCACAACAGGAAAGCTGGAGGGAAAGAGAGCACCGGGTAGACCCAGGGAGAAGATACTAGACGGACTTGCAGATGACTGGGGACAAAGGGTGGAAGCGATGCTTGAGGCAACAAGTGATAGAGACTGATGGAAGTACATAATCGCCAACGCCATGCGGCAAGGCACCTGATGATGATAATGAAGAGACTCCGGGGAGAGTTTAAAAAAAAATCCGACAATAGTATTGTGAGATACCGATGCTATTGTCCGATTCTCGAATTCATTAAGAGTTAAAAAAGATACTTACTGAATACGAGAATCCGACAAAAGCATCGGTATCTCACAATGCAACCAAAATGTTTTAAGGCTTCTTTAAGCAAAATTTTTATCGCTAGTCCTCGCATACTCTGAGAGTGGTAGGATTTTAAACTCAAGAAAACGGAAACGGAACTTCGGGGAGAGCTGGGCCACAGAAAGTCCACGGCAGGGAGAAGAGTGGCAGAATGGTTCAGACGGTCGCCTGCCAATAACTTACCTCGAGGTTCCAGGGTTCGCTCCCCGTAGAGGCCTCGACTTTTCTTCTCAGTTTGACCTGAAAATCGAACTGAACGTCTAGTCCTTCGGAAGAGCATGAAAAACGAGTCGGACCCGTGTGCCTTTTGGCTGCACACGCTAAAGACCCCACGGCATTTAAAAATCGTGAAGAGCAGGGCATTGCCCAGCTGCCTTGATATAAAACATTGGAGAGATAGGTTGATTTCCCAGATCCCACCCCTTGCAGACCAATTAGGCTTCTTGCCTTTCCGAAGTTTTGGTAAAAAATGTGAATATGAATATGAATTTGAATCGAGGGAGAAGGGGTGGGCGCTGGTCCCGTGAGGCTGGCACCGGAAAAAGTTGAGATCTCTGCCACCTCACTCCCCTACGACCCCGGGGTTATGGAACTATCAAGTAGGACCCCAGGACCTGGCCAGCACGTGGGTTTATGTGCAGGCTTAAGGCTTGTGCTGTGATCATTCTGGATCTCCATTACATGGCACTTGTGACGATAATACATATGGAATTCATTCCGAGAGCGGAGACGTCATCTTGAGAAAATGAAATTGAAACCACGGAAGACAGCGCCTTTTGAAATAAGTGTTCTGGCCCTGAACTCCTTATTCTCCTTGGGGGGATAGACTGCATCCAGGTAATTATTTCTGGTTGACCTTCTGCTGTGTTATTTTTTCCTGGTTCAAGTCAACATCTTCAAGGGAAATGGGCGTCTCTGCTGATTGCCTCTTGTATTTTTCTACCTGGGTTTGATTCAGTTGTGACTGATGCCTTAATCACTTAGCTGTTGAACACCTGCAGACTTGTGAAGGAATTCTAAGCCTTACGAAGTTAACTTTTGTACCTTCTGGACTGCATCCAGCTGGACCTTTCTTTCAATGCTACTGCCATTGCATTTAGGGTTCTTGCCTTCTTTTTTCCCCAGAAATCGAAAGTTGTTTCATAAAATCACAGGCAGATGTGCCTACCTACCCTGCTGCTCCGATATCTATAGCAATGATTTTGGCTTGAATGGCCCGGTTTCCTAAGTTGCTGGCTAGACTGGCATATTTTTCAGTTTGTAGAAATGTGCTGTCTCCATTCTTCCGTTCATAATAATGCGTGATGTGTCAAGCACTCTGCGTTGACAATATCTTTAATGTACATGTATATGATACACATTTATGTCTTATTCAATAACAGTAAACCAGACTATGGAGAAAGTTACTGTTACATATGATACAACGATAAAATGACTAGCAAGATATCGTTTGCTTTTGTAGACTGTAAAGGACTAGGTAACCTACAGAAAAGAAGGGATGAATGGTGTGGCTCCTTCGTGTCTCGCTTATCTTCTTCACTTCTACACTACATCCCGACAGTTGAACTCCTCATCTGATAGTCTTTTCCTGCGCATCCCTCACTTTTGAAACAGGACCGCTCGCCAACGTTCATTCTCATTTCAGGCCTCATCTGCATGGAACAAACCTCCCCTCTCACTCCACAATTCCTATACTGTCATTATTCAAATCTTTGAAAATATGTAAACTACTGTTTTCACATCATGATAAATCTCTCTTTCATCACTCCTCGCCTTTGTTTTCTTGTTCTCTCCCCCCCCCCCTCTCTCTCTCTCTCTCAATTCCGACACTATCATCATTCAATTCTTTGAAAATTTGTAAACTTTTTTTTTACATTATGATAAACCTCTCTTTTGTCGCCCCTCTTCCGTTGCCTTGCTCTCTCTCTCTCTCTGTCTCTCTCTCTGTCTCTCTCTCTTTCTCTCTGTCTCTCTCTGTGTCTCTCCTTCTCTCTCTCTCTCTCTTTGTCTCTCTCACTCTGCTAGGGTTGGTAAATGTATTGTGTTGGTGCTGTTTGGCTTGTTTACCTTTTTGTTTTCTGTGTACGTATTTTTGGTATTGTAAGCACTTAAGTTTTAGGATTAAGCGCCATGATTCTTCACCATCATCATCATCATCATCATCATCATCATCATCATCATCATCATCATCATCATCATCATCATCATCATCATCATCATCATCTAAATGTCATTCTAGCGTGTCCTGTTTCAACCTCCCCCAGTCTCTCATGAGGCAAACTCATGTGACAATCAGTTCTCCGTAAGTGTAAGCCATCGCGCTCACACAATGCAGAAACATAAATTTTGGAATGTAGCGATATGAATTTAGAATTTCTGCATCATTGTGCGGTGGTTTACACAATCATGGTCGCATAGTTTTCTCCCGAACTGAGTTTTTTTATAATTTTTTTTATTGTTCTCGAATGACATGAAGCGGAAAAATCCGGCGGGAAAATGGCATGTATATGAGGGTCGCCAGGGTTCCTGGGAGTCAGGAGGACTAATGATATGATGCCAGACCTGACCAGGGCCGGTCCCTGCAGCGTACCCGTCTCGCGTGAGATCCCTTCGTGGAATTCTTTTTTCAAGGTCAAGTGTATGACATTGCGCAATAGTGCAGGCATTCCCACTTTTATATCATATCATGTGTGTTTGTCTCTGTGTAATTGCGTGCGTGCGTGCGTGCGTGCGTGCGTGCGTGCGTGTGTGTGTGTGTGTGTGTGTGTGTGTGTGTGTCTCGCTCTCTGTCTCTCTCTCACACTCTCTCTCTTTCTCTCTCTGTGTGTGTGGTGTGTGTGTGTGTGTGTGTGTGTGTGTTGCGCGCGTTTGCGTGTGTGTGTGTGTGTGTGTGTGTGTGTGTGTGTGCCTGAAGAAACTTGCTCAGATCATGAACGATGATACCCTCCTCTTCATGCTGTTATGGCGCTGTGCTTGACGAGGTGTGAAAGAGACAGTTGTCTCCCTTCCATCAAGACACGGACAAACTCCCGAACATCGACAATGAACCTGCGAAGACAATAGTCTGAGTTGTGTTTTGTGGTGTGGGGGTGGTGTGTGTGTGTGTGTGTGTGTGTGTGTGTGTGTGTGTGTGTGTGTGTGTGTGTGTGTGTGTGTGTGTGTGTGTGTGTGTATGTGTGTGTGTGTGTGTGTGTGTGTGTGTGTGTGTGTGTGTGTGTGTGGTATGTATCTATTTGTCTGTCTGTCTGTTTATCTATCTACCTGGTTATCTATCTGTCTGTCTATGTGTGTGTGTGTGTGTGTGTGTGTGTGTGTGTGTGTGTGTGTGTGTGTGTGTGTGTGTGTGTGTGTATGTGTGTTTGCCTGTGCAGAAGAGAGAGGCATGAAGGACGAGCGCGTTTTTTGTTTTTTTTTACACATTTATCAACAGGACCCACCAATACAAAAACAACAAACAAACAAAAAACAAAACAAAAACAAAAAAAAAGCCCTGCACGCTCGTGTATGTATGTGTGTTCACATGCGCGAACACACACAAGCTCTTGCGTGACCCCAAGGGTAGCCCACTTGTGAGCACATATGTGCAAGAACTGTTGTTATAGATTTTACACACTGAGAACTCTTTATTGTACCGGTTTTGTAAATTGAATAATATACGTGCCTTGGTTTGATTCTTGAATCAAGATTGGGCGCCTTATAAATGTCAGTATCATTATTGTAATTATTATTATTATTATTATTGCTATTATTATTCTTGTTATTATTATCATTTATAATTTGTCCTGTTCTCCTCCCCCCTCTCACCCGCGAATTTCTGCCCAGATTGAGTTCTTAAGTTCCACCCAGATATAGATATCAGTCAAACGACTGTACGCTGGTCGGGTGGTTTTACGCTTACACGACTTATATTGCACATGGATGCTATGATGGGATTTTGCTCTCTCTCTCCCTCCCCCCCTCTCTCTCTCTCTCTTCTGTCTCCCTCGTGTGTGTGCGTGCGTCCATGCTCGCACGCGTGTGTGCGCGTGCGTGTACGTGTGTGTGTGTGTGTGTGTGTTTAGTGATAATGAATATGATATTAAGATTAGTACGTGTAAGTGATCCACGGCCTGCATGCAACTGAGGTCTTTAAAGATAGGTAATTTTAGAATTTAAAATGTTTTCAGATAATACTTGTGTCTTTTTGATTTTTGTATGCATGTTTGTGTGATTTGTACGTGTGACTGTACGAGCTCATGCGTGTGTGCTTGCGATGTATAATATATAATATGTGTGTGTATGTGTGTGTTTGCGCGCGCGCGCGCGTATGTGTATATGTGTGTGTGTTGTGCTGTGTGTGTGTGTGTGTGTGTGTGTGTGTGTGCGCGCGCGCGCCTGATTTTAATCATGCCTATATACGTTGATTGTTCATTTTGTGTTGTTTAAACATTGTGCATCACTGTGGGAAGATAGTACAGCAGGTTGTCTCTTATCTCTTATCAGACACTGAGCTGCAAATGGTGGTTCCTGCGTTGATTCAATTGAAGAGGGGAGAAGGGGGAGCAATATTTGGGCTAATTTTTTTAAAAACATATCTCTTTTTTTTATATGAATTCAAGATAGTAGTAAGGAGACAAATACCCTAGTTTTTTCAAGTTATTCAATTTTTGTGGGTCGAGTTTTAAAAGACGTGATTTTTATCAAAAAGAGCCGTCTTAGCGAAGCCAGTTTCAGTTTCAGTTTCTCAAGACGACGTCTCCGCGCTTGGAACAAATTTCACAGGTGCCATGTGTTTGGTGATCCTGGCACAAGCCTTAAGCCTGAAGCAAAGCTAGAAAACACTTTCAGGTTGCTGAAGAACGTGCAAAGCCCACTCATTACCCACCACCGCCTAATATAAGTGCAACACCAAACAGAGACTGCACTAGAGCTGTGTCATTCTCACTCTACATTACTGCTCAGAATGATGGAGCATGACCGAAAGTGACCTTACCAAGCTATCAAGCTTCCATTCAAGGAACGCCGAAATATCGTGCGAATCATGCACAATATCACCTCCAACCAACAATACTTGCCGAATGCTGTCCAAAAAATATGGGCACTATCATCATAAAGAGACGATAGAGGTGGATTGGACATATGGGTGTTTCCTCTTTGCTGGTGTTGTTGTTGTTACTGTTGTTGTTGTAGCTGTTGTTATCGGCCATCATGCTGTGTCGATATGGATGTGTATGTATGAAGGTATGTGTGTATGTCTGTTTGCGGGCTTGTGGGTATATGCATGTATTCACTGTTATTTGTTATTTTCATCTCTTACCTGTTTATTTATCTACATACTCCTTTATTTTGTATTTATTTATTCACCTTCTTACTTACTTCTTATTCACTTATTTACTCACTCACTCACTCACTCATTCTTACTTACTACTTACTTACTTACTCACTCACTCACTTTCTTACATACCCATCTATGATTAAGAAAATATTGTTTTCACCTAGTTGATAGACAGCTGAGCATCTGGGCATTGACTGGGGGGTAGGGGTTTCTCTCGTGTGAGACGAGTTTATGCGGTATAGCTAGTTGTATTGTGATTCAGACCTTTAATTTATTTATTTACTTTATATTTCCTTTTTTGAAGGTAAGATACACACAAACACATGTCACCAAGATTATTCCAGCGGTAGGCTGATTAAATACCAGGGTAAGATATAGGCTAGGTAAAATATAGTCTAGATAGGGCCTCAGGACCTGGCCAGCTCATGAGTTTATGTGCAGGCTTAAGGCTTGTGCCATGATCACCATACACATGGCACCTGTGACGTTAATGCATATGGAATTCGTTCCGAGCGCGGAGACGTCGTCTTGAGAAACTGAAACTGAAACTGGGCACATCATCTGAAGACAACAGGATAATATCACCCGGACCATCACTGGACACCAGAAGGAAGACGCAACGCATGGCGACGAACAAAAGAAGGAGCCCTTAATGCTCTGAAACACACTTGGGGTACTGTACAAAGACTGGCTTAGAATAGACAGGAGCTGAGAATTTTCGTTGCTGCCCTAAGCGCCAATGACATAATGGTAAGTAATGCGTTAGTGTCTGAGATGTACTCGGTAGCACAAATTGATTCAATCTCAATAAGAGTTTACTATAGACAAGTTTACCGACATAGGCGTTGCGTGGCCGAAATTGTGATGAATGAGATAAAATAGATTAACGTGATGTGATGGTAGTAAAATCCTTGAGCATAAAGACTCTACCTGCAATTATCATCAACAACCAAGAGATCAGGACTTTAGATAAGCTGTGGGCAGCGCAGAAAGTATAACTGATGGATCCCTTGATGCAGAGATGATGCTGCGTTTCTCCAAAGCCAGTTCTGCCAATGGAAGGCTGACAAAGAGGTTGTGGCATGGCTATTGGACAGGCTTGCCATAAAGATTGCTGTATGCACATCACGGTCTTGCGCACTCGCTGTGCTGCTGTGGGGACTGGACTACCTGTCGACAACACATTCAACTGCTGGAACAATTGTGCCAATTATCTAAGCGCCAGATCTGCAACATCACGTGACAAGATCGAATGTCCAATCTTCAAGTTCCGAAGAAGTGTGGCTTGCCAAGTTTAGAGTGTCTACATATCAAATGTGAACTTCGTTAGACAGGAGATGCTGTCTGTATGAAAGACAACTGCATCCCAAAGTTGCCGATACCTGGAAAGCTGAAGCCCAAACACCATAACCAGGAAAGACCACTGAAACGATGCAAGGATATTTTGAAGGCCAACCTCATCAGCAAAATCACCAACTGAGAAGGCCATGCTTGCAGTAGAGCATGTTGGCAGAAGCAGTGCATGCAGATTTCAGTCAGATTTGAACAGCACGGATTAGCTGCAATGCAAATGAAAAGAAACCAACAGAAGCAGAACTTGGGGCTGCAGGACTTCTTCCCATGCAATGCCTGCATAAGAATAAGTGCACACAGGATTGATATTCTGTTTATACGAGGACCATACCATGCGATGAGAACCAATAATATTCATCATTCGGACCGATGTGAGAGAGTCCAACAACAACAACAACAACAATTAAAAACAGCACACACACATACAGCGAGAGAGAGAGAGAGAGAGAGAGAGAGAGAGAGAGAGGAGAGAGAGAGAGAGAGAGAGGAGAGAGAGAGAGAGAGACTCTTTTTGACGTCTTTCCTAAATAGGAAATGAAAGATAGGCATACGATTTGTAACAGCGCTTTCATAGTTCATACTTTCTCGTAAAAATATGAAAGCTGGCCATCCTTGCAACAGTATAAGAATGGTCCATTTTCTCGTGGAAGGTGTTAGGATCTGTCTGAGTGTTGTGTTCATTGTTTAATACTGTGCAAGGGTCGTTTTCGTTTGTTTGTTTGTTTGCTCGTGTTGTATATTCATTGTTTTATAATGTTCAGATGTATACTCCAAGGATCCTTTTCGTTTGTTTGTTTGCTCGTGTTTTCACAGACTTACGAACTGGGTCTACCTCAGATTTTTTGTTTTATCGTAGATCAATGTGATGTTAAAGAAACTGGTGATGGTTATGATGATGACAATATCTGTACTAAACATAATTATTGCTGTATCCGTTTGACTACAACATGACTACAGAGACGGGTAAAACCATAGGCATACAAAAATATTTTTCACCGAGACACACCCCATTAACATATACGCTTACACTGATAGACGAAGGTAGGCCTGCAAACTCGCACACGCACAACATACATACCATCACTATCACAACAAAATATCATACACTCAAACACATTTGCAGCAACCACAGGAGATACAAACTCGTAGCGAAAAACTGACAGTTTGAGAACGCCTCTGTATTAATTTCAGCCTCTGCCTCGATCTAGGAACAAGGAAGGTATCTTGCAAAGCCTGTTTGCCGATGGATCTTGCAAAGCCTGTTTGCTGACGGATCTTGCAAAGCCTGTTTGCTGACGGATCTTGCAAAGCCTGTTTGCTGATGTATCTTACAAAGCCTGTTTGCTGATGGATCTTGCAAAGCCTGTTTGCTGATGGATCTTACAAAGCCTGTTTGCTGATGTATTCTGCAAAGCCTGTTTGCTGATGTATTCTGCAAAGCCTGTTTGCTGATGTATCTTACAAAGCCTGTTTGCTGATGTATCTTACAAAGCCTGTTTGCTGATGTATCTTACAAAGCCTGTTTGCTGATGTATTCTGCAAAGCCTGTTTGCTGATGTATCTTACAAAGCCTGTTTGCTGATGTATTCTGCAAAGCCTGTTTGCTGATGTATCTTACAAAGCCTGTTTGCTGATGTATCCTATAAAGCCTGTTTGCTGATGTATTCTGCAAAGCCTGTTTGCTGATGTATCTTACAAAGCCTGTTTGCTGATGTATTCTGCAAAGCCTGTTTGCTGATGTATCTTACAAAGCCTGTTTGCTGATGTATCTTACAAAGCCTGTTTGCTGATGTATCTTACAAAGCCTGTTTGCTGATGTATCTTACAAAGCCTGTTTGCTGATGTATCTTACAAAGCCTGTTTGCTGATGTATCTTACAAAGCCTGTTTGCTGATGTATCTTACAAAGCCTGTTTGCTGATGTATCTTACAAAGCCTGTTTGCTGATGTATCTTACAAAGCCTGTTTGCTGATGTATCTTACAAAGCCTGTTTGCTGATGTATCTTACAAAGCCTGTTTGCTGATGTATCTTACAAAGCCTGTTTGCTGATGTATCTTACAAAGCCTGTTTGCTGATGTATCTTACAAAGCCTGTTTGCTGATGTATTCTGCAAAGCCTGTTTGCTGATGTATCTTACAAAGCCTGTTTGCTGATGTATCTTACAAAGCCTGTTTGCTGATGTATCTTACAAAGCCTGTTTGCTGATGTATCTTACAAAGCCTGTTTGCTGATGTATCTTACAAAGCCTGTTTGCTGATGTATCTTACAAAGCCTGTTTGCTGATGTATCTTACAAAGCCTGTTTGCTGATGGATCTTACAAAGCCTGTTTGCTGATGTATTCTGCAAAACCTGTTTGATGATGTAGACTCTGAGTTTTTGGTCTCAAATTAGACGATCGTGAAGAGGTGTTGGGATTGTTTTGTATGACGGGAAGGGGTGCTGATCATCTCGTTGCCTGTGCGGAGGGTTTGTGTGTAGACCCACAGCATTTGCCATGATTATTTTTAAGATCCTGCCATCACATGGTGTTTATGGTATAAGCGCTTATGGACTCGCCCAAACATTATTAGTCTGTCTTGGGAGAAACTTATTGTTTAAAACCCAGCCGGCTGCGTAGAGCCACATCAAGACTATTTGGAAAAACTGAAAATCAAAAGTGGTCTGTAGTGAGGCTGATTTCATTCCTGTTGACCGTTTTCGCCTATGGACACGTGGTTGATGTGTATTCCTGCCTTTGGAAAACATTTTAACTTCCCTGATTTTTTTCAGTGAAGTGTGGTAATGAGGACCATGAAAGTTGATGTCCCTATTTCTTGCGATGCTCACCCACTGCCACAAGACGCTAAAGTTCTTTGACTCTGCTAGCAAGTGTTCTGACCGTTTCTGTTGTATCTTTCAACAAAGATGGTGAATATGATTTACATCTAATCAACAGAAAAGAAGTTACACCACGAGATAACCAGAGAAAGCGGCCAAAAACAGCCACATCAGGCTAACTACAGAAACCACTTTGTCATCATCATCATCATGTGCCCTGCCGCATGGCGTTGGCGATCATAGCCCTCCATATGAATATATCCTTTATCACTGCAAGTATTTCTCCCACCCTCTCTGTCTTCATCCACTGCGCAAGTCCGTCCAGTATTTTGTCCTTTTGTCTACCTGTTGCTCTTTTTCCCTCCAGCTTTCCTGCTTTGACGAGGTGCTCTAATTTCTCTTGCCTCATGAAATGTCCTATAAATGTTGCTTGTCTTTTCCTAATCTTCTTCATTAATGTTCTTTTTGGTTCTGCCTCCTTCAGAACTGTCTTGTTTGTTTTCTTTGCTGTTCATGGAACTCTCAACATTCTTCTTCGAAACCACATTGTCATATCTTCAAGAATTTCATGCCCAATGTAATCATACTTAGATTGTATCATTCAGCGACAAATTCTGTATGTTATCCTTGAGCTTTACTGACCTTCACATTGATATTCAAGAGCTTTCATAGCGGGTTGGGTGGTTGTGTTGATAGAGCCGTAGACTCAAGATCTGATTTCTTGAGTTTGATCCCAATGGTCAACGCAAGAACTCGCCTTTTTACTGTCCATCCTAATGCTCCAGTCATTCTGATGGTATTAGTTTAATGTTTCATAGGACACAGTCTCTCCTTCTCCACCATTGCTCGTTTCAAGACCTTACCAATGCAAAGGGTTTTGAGCAGGTTCAAGAACCCTGCCGTTAGTTGGAATGAATATATAAATGTCTGAGTGTGATTAAACCCTCTTGAACAACTCAAAACTCAAAACAAATGATCATCTGTATTTCTGTATCACATAAAATGACACGAAAGTTTCACAGTTGTATTCAGTTTTTTTAAATCCTCTGGTGATAAATTGTACGGAGTGGTCAACGCCAGCTGCATATCCTTAGATTGTGTGAGTGCATGCACTGATACGTGTACTTAATTTTCTTTTCCAGCTCTTTTTAAACCAGATGTTATGTACGTTTTGAAATGGTTTTAGCCCTAATATAGCTCTGTGCAGTCGGCTGGGCTTTAAACAGTAAGAATAAGAATAAGCTCATGTTTTGACTGACAACGGAAAACGTCACTTCAGAGCTTGAAGCTCTATTGTTTGTACAGGAACAGGAAGAGCAAGGCTGCCAGCCCACATAAAAGAGAAGCGAGGAGTAGAGGGGCGCCATCGTACTGAGTGAAAGTGATGAGAGGACCGCTGATGACGAAGGCTGTACAGTAACACAAAGGCACCATACATGTCACCACGGCCATGGTCTTCCCGGTGACTGCCTTCCCCAGCTTCTCCTGCAATGAACGAATCAAACTTGGTCAGTCGGCTAGTTGGTCAGTCATTCCAGTTAAAATAAAAGAATGATGGGCACACACACACACACACACACACACACACACACACACACACACACACACACACACACACACACACACACACACACACACACACACACACACACACTCATACACACACACACACACACACACACACACACACACACACACACACACACACACACACACACTGCACACGCGCACACGTATGTATACCCAGCCGTATGTGACGTAAAAAAATGATTGTTTGCATGTATGAAATCATTGCAGTTGTCTTGGATCTTCACTACCAAAAAGACTATGAATCACAAAGTGATGTTGTTTTGAAGATTTTGACATGAAAGTCAACTTTTCGTTTGATTTTGATATGAAAGTAAGATTTTCAGAAAATGTTACAAAACTTGGTCCATTTTGCCAACTAGATCCTCATTTGCAAAAAACGAGAAAAAAGTCATAGGGAAACCTCCATACAGCGTCACACGAGAAGCACAGGAGTGGAACCTCCAGGGGAAGACACGAAGAGGGTGCACGAAGGATGAGATGATAGCAGTTAGATGGATGTGAGCACATATGAAAAAAATCAGCCCAGAACTGAGTCTACTGGAGGTGTGCTTTGCAACCTTACGCCTCCCGAGGAGTCTTCAAGTAAGTCACGGATATTTTCACAATACAATAGCTTCTGTCTTTTATCATTGAAATTAAGGACACCTTAAAACAAACGAACCCGTGATCCCATCCTAGATGAAACTCCATAGCATCATGTTTATCACTCTATCGTCATCATCATCACTGCATTGTAGAAACTGTGCCAGCTTCAGTGGCCATTAAGGTGGCATAGGACATTGGGCAAAAATAAATAAACAAATAATCCCAAGACCAAAACCAGCAACGAAAAGAAAAAGAAAAAGTGAAAAGTGAGCACAAGGGACACTGCCTTAGTGCGATAATCAAAAAGAAAAATAATTTGGCTGATGCATTTTTCAATATATTATTCAAGTTTCTTGATTAACAGAGCACAGTTCTGACATGTTCTACCTGTAACAAACTAAAACCACGTTTCTGCAATACGGTGCCACCCTTTTTTATTCTCCCTTTTTTTTAAGAAAACAAAAATGGGACCATAATAATTATTTCATATTACTCCTACAGGAACGTAACTAAAGATGTTGATAGAAAACGCTTAAGGGAAAAGTTGGTCAGATCAAACACAGGACCTTCTTGCCGGACGTCCGACGCCCACTTGACCACTGCTTACTTGGTAGAAGCGTAAAACATACATTATGCATTAGGTAGGACCATAGGTCAGGTAGGACCTCAGGACCTGGCAAGCACATTAGCTTATGTGCATGCGTAAAGCTTGTGCCATGACCATTTTGGATCTTCTCTATCACATAACACCGATGACGTCAGTGCATATGGCAATCATTCCGAGCGCAGACACGTCATCTTGAAAAAACTGAAACCGAAACTACACTACAGACTTGTGCAAAATCATACCAACAAGCATATCACATTTCACTCGCCTGTTCGTGTACGTAATTGTTGGCGATGACAAAAGGTACAGTGTAGAAAGCAGACCTCTGAAAGCTGAACACCACGCTGCACACGTAGAACGCCGCCACGTGCTTCGATAATACCAGGGCCACAATAGCTGCAGACATCAGCACGTGCGAAAGGCAGAAGTCTATTTTCAGACCTGAAACGAGGAGTGATGGTTAAGTGCTTTAAATCGTACCTAAACTCGATTCACTACTTCGTTAACTTAACACTGTTGTATTTTGAATTCTACTGTCCCCTTATATGATAAAATGGAAAAAAAAAACCCAAAAAACCCCAAAACAAAACAAAAACCACGTACATTAGGCATGTGAAAAAAAAACGTACATTAGGCATAGTTTGTACACCAAAAATAGACTCGAACTCACGCAAAATGCATGCCACCATCCACATCGAACATGTATCTGGAATTGCGATGATAATAATGACCATGGACTTCCCTGTCAACTGGATGAGTAGGCATACGATTTCGTGGTAAGCCTTCCAAAGGCAGATCAGTCTTGGAGCAATGCGGCGTCACCTCAGCATCAAGGCATCTACTGATACTCAATGCACTGTCTAAGGAGCAGAAATCTACAGCTTGATATCCCAGCTTTTAATGTGTTAATGACAGTCAGAGGTGGTGAGGCGCCGGGAGCTTGAGATGGTGTTGGCCTTTGTTTTGCTGAGGCTTATTGTGCTAATTGCAAGGCCATATATGTATGTATATATATGTATACATATATATGTATACATGCATACATACATACATACATGCATATATATATATATATATATATGTATATAGATATATCAGGTGTACTCACTGGACAGAATGAAGTTGACATCATCGTTGACTTTACCTACCTGGGCAGTTCAATCATCAGTTCGAGCAACACGGCTAAAGAACATAATTATCGCATGGGCAAAGCAGCAGTAGCATTCAACAAAGTGCCAAAAATCTGAAACAGCTAGAACATCTCCCTCGACTTAAAATTGCGATTCTACAAATCCAACCATCTGTCAGCTTTGCGGTACAGCTGTGAAATATGGCACCCGAAAACAAACCAGGAGAAGAAGCTTGACGTCTCCACCGACTTTGGCACAACCTGCCTCCTGCTGTGCCAGCCCGACGCCACTTTTCTTTTTCTGCTTCTTCGTCTCCTCCACTGCCCCTGCCTTCGACCTCGCTGCTGCGGGCTTCGTCTCCTCCTCTGCCATCTTCGCCTTCGCCTTCTGTCCTGGTGGTGCCGCCTTCGCCTTCTGTCCCGCCGGTGCTGCCTTCGTCTTCTGTCCCGCCGGCGCTGCCCTCGTCTTCTGTCCCGCCGGTGCTACCTTTGTCTTCTTCTTCTGTTCCATCGTTGCTGCCTTCGTCTTCTGCCCCGCTGGTGTCGCCTTCGTCTTTTGTCCCGTCGGTGCCGCCTTCTTCGCCACCTCGGCCGCCGCCATATGACTGTGATAAACTTAAACTATGCCTTTTTAACGCTCAATCAATATGCAAAGATGGCAAAGCCGAAGTCATTGCCGATTTTATCGCTGATGAGCACGTTGACATTGCTTTTATCACAGAGACATGGCTTAACCCCCTTGGTCATGAACCTATACATGCTAGCCTCACTCCGAGTGGTTACAGGCTTGCTTCTTTCCATCGCTCATCTCGAGGTGGCGGTATCGCCATCCTCTACAACGACTCACTCCATTCCCGCCTATCTTTCTCGCAGTCTCTGCCTTTCTCCCATCCTTCTTTCGAGCACGTTGAAGTATCCTTCCAATCCATCCCTCACCCCATCACCTTCTCCTGTGTCTATCGACCTCCACCTAGCTCTGCCAACAAACTCACCACATCCATGTTTCTCTCTGACTTTGACCAACTGCTTGACCACTACTGCCTCTTACCTGGAAATCTCATCATTCTAGGTGACATCAATGTCCACTATGACAACACTCACCGTTATGACACAAGACATATCATCAACTCTCTGTCCAATCACAATATGACTCAACACATTTCTGAACCAACCCATCAAAAAGGTCACATTCTTGACTGGATCATTTCTCGTGATCACCACAATTCAGCTACTAACAACTGCTTAGTTCTTCTTTCTACCCGTCTAACTTCAGCCCTTCCATCTGACCACTCTGCAATTCTCTGTTCTCTTGACATTTCTCCTCCTTCCCGTACCACGCGCACAGTGACTCGACGCAATCTCAAATCTATCGACCTCTCCACATTTTCATCTGATGCCTCCCGTCTCCTTTCTGAAAAGTCACATAACCTTGCCGATGAATTCTATACTACTCTCCACCATCTTCTGGACACTCATGCTCCAGCCACAACCCGTCTTTTACCTGACCGCCCCCCTACCCCCTGGCTCACTCATGAGATTGCCTGAGCAAAACGTGCCCGCCGCAGAGCAGAGCGCCGCTGGCGCAAATCCAAACTCACTGTACACAGGCAACTTTTCCAAGCCTCTAAAACAAAAGTATCCACCCTCATTGCATCTGCAAAAACAAGCTATTTCCAAACCAAAATCCTGAATGCCTCTTCTTCAAAAGAACTCTTTACAACCATGAATCATCTCCTTGGCACACGAAAAGACTTACCTCTCCCAACAAAACATACAAATGAAGAACTCCCATCTGTATTCTCTAAGTATTTCACCACCAAAATACAAACTCTTCGTGACAGGCTTGACAGGACACCCTGTCAACCATGCCCACCTGACCCTTCCTTCTCTGGCACACCTCTCACTACTTTTACCCCAGTCTCACAAGAAGAAATTTTCAACACAATCAGATCCATGTCGTTCAAAACCTGCGAACTGGATCCTCTTCCAGGTTCTCTCTACTCCGATTGTCTCCCTACTCTCCTCCCATTCATCACTGACATCATCAACACTTCTTTTCAAACTGGAACTGTCCCAGATTCTTTCAAGTCTGCTATTGTTCACCCTCTCCTCAAGAAACACAATTTAGACCCAAATGAACTGAAAAATTACAGGCCTATCTCTAATCTCTCTTTCTTGTCAAAACTCCTTGAAAAGGTCGTCCTCAACCAGCTGAACTCTCACCTGTCTGCCAACAATCTCCTCAATCCTTTCCAGTCAGCCTACCGCCAGTGCCATAGCACTGAAACTGCCCTACTACACATTCTCAAAATCTCCTCCTTGCAACTGATACTGGCAAAATCTCTCTCCTCACACTCCTTGATCTGTCTGCAGCCTTCGATACCATTGACCATGGTATTCTCCTTTCTAGACTTCATCATACTTTTGGCATCTCTGACATTGCTCTCTCCTTTTTCACTTCGTATTTATCAAACAGAAAACAAACTGTTCTCATCAATGGCACTTACTCTCAACCTGCATACCTGACCTGTGGTGTTCCACAAGGATCTGTCCTTGGCCCTGTTCTTTTCACTCTTTATACCTCCCCCCTGTCCACCATCATCAACTCCCACTCTATAAAACACCACTTCTATGCTGATGACACCCAACTTCAAGACAGTGACTCACCTGATAATATACAGCGCCTGTTGACTCGCACCACTGAGTGTTACTCAGACATTAAGAACTGGATGACACACAATAGACTTCAGCTTAATGACGACAAGACAGAAGCTATCCTCATTGGCACCCGTCAGAAACTTTCCCAGCTGCCTCCTCTTTCTCTTCCATTATGTAACACATCAGTCCCAATTTCTGATTCAGCTAAAAACCTTGGTGTCTGCATTGACTCTACCCTGTCCATGAACAACTTTGTTTCTCAAACTGCCAGATCTTGCTACTATCATCTCCATCGTATAAGCCTGATCAGGAAGTATCTCTCTGTCGAAACAACTGCAAAACTCGTTCTCTCCTTCATAATGTCTCGCATTGACTATTGCAATTCACTCCTGTCTGGTCTTCCTGCCTCCACCATTCACATCCTACAGCGCATTCAAAACAATGCTGTACGCCTTGTACTCAAAAAGAAAAAAGCTGACCACATATCTCCTCTCCTGGCACAACTTCACTGGCTCCCTGTATCAAAGCGCATACAGTACAAACTAGACACCATGTGCTACAAAAGCCTCAATAACGCAGCCCCCGATTACCTGTCAAGCCTACTTGAGATCTATGTTCCCTCACGTACCCTCCGCTCTGCCTCCGATCCTCTGACTTTTCGCTTTCCACGCACTAAGCTCAATACCTATGGTCCACGAGCCTTCTCTGTTTCTGGTCCACTCTCCTGGAACAAACTTCCTCTCTCAGTCCGTCAGCAACCTACTTTTGCCTCCTTCAAGTCCGCTCTCAAAACTCACCTTTTCTCCTCTGCATAAAATCCTAACCTCACTCAACCCCCCTCTGCAGCCTGTCTCCGCTCGGAGGGGAATCACTTTGTTTTAATATATAATTGTATATGATGTGCTCTCTGTGGTTTTCCATTGGTTTTATTCTTGCTTTTATTGCTTTTATTCTTTTCTCCCCATTTGTGGCCATGCATGTATGTGTGTGTGTGTGTGTGTGTGTGTGTGTGTGTGTGTGTGTGTGTGTGTGTGTGTGTGTGTGTGCGTGCGTGTGTGTGCGTGCGTGCGTGTGTGCGTGTGTGTCTTTTCGGCGCTTGGATTTGATTTTGTCGAGATTTGCGCTATATAAATATTGTAATTATTATGTATGCATGTGCGTACGTATGTATGTATGTATGTATGTATACGCTTAGATTTATGTATGTATGTATGTATGCATGTATACGCTCAGCTTAGATTTATGTGTGTAAGTATGTAAGCATGTATGTATGCATGTATACGCTCATATGTATGTAGGTATGTATGCATGTATACGCTCAGCGCTTAGATTTGATTTTATCAAGATTTTGCGCTATATAAATAAAATATATTATTATTATTATTATTATTCCTATTGACTTGAAGTGCCTACGCAAGATCTTGGGCATCAAATGGACAGACTTCGTGACAAACGATGAAGTAAGGTCAAGAAGGAAAAAGATCCCAGTAAAAAGCATCATATGCAAGCTTCGACTGAGTTGGCTAGGCCATGTTGCTAGAATGTTGTATTTTAGACTTGTCAACCGACTGAACTGGAACATAGTAGGACAGCGAAAGAGGGGGAGACTTAAAATGAACAGTTTCCAGACAATTGACAGAGACCCACAACTGGTGTTGATGCCCTCAGATTCTGCAGTTGGGCCTGTTTAAGCGCTCTTGCAGCCCAGAACAATCGCTCGATGCCATAGCGTCTAAGTAAGTCGGTGTCTGGTAGCACATGGCAACACGCAAACATCCTGCATGCGCGCCCGTAAAAGATGCAGACTGTGCAACGACATAGTGAGAGTGATCATTTGCACTACAACTTGAGTTCTCCGTGCTGCACTAAAAATGTCTGACTAGGTCTTCGTATGATGTGCAATGAGTCCAAACGAGTTTTGAGGAGTTGAATAAAAATGATTGATAATAATAACAAAATTTACCCCAATGTTTCAACAGTTTGCTCTGTGCAATGCTGAGGACGAAATAACAACAGTAGGATGTAAGA
The DNA here is from genome assembly GCA_030674185.1 of Monoplex corrugatus. Classification (NCBI taxonomy): domain Eukaryota; kingdom Metazoa; phylum Mollusca; class Gastropoda; order Littorinimorpha; family Ranellidae; genus Monoplex; species Monoplex corrugatus. The sequence continues at coordinate 38,435,901 of JAPXFY010000012.1, read as the reverse complement.
AGTCCGCCAGCTGCGATAGTCACGCCATCTTCATACGCCTGGAACGCGGCACTGTCTTGCGGTGCATAGGAATCTCCACCCATCACTTCCTTCCCCAGGAAATCAGTGACATACAAATTGTAACAGTAGAAAACTGAGGCCCCTAAGTAGGAAACGAAGCAGGCAATGATGAAATTCATTTTGTGTTTACTCCATTGGCAACATCCCCAAGACTGCAATTCTTGGACATCTGTGTCCATATGTGAACAAAGGGTAAGAGAAGATTCGGGAGACAGTCTCTGGATTGTTTCAGACAGATCGATGATGCCAGCAGTCAGAGGAGGGATAGTTATAATGGAACTGCATGAGATTTGTGAAGCTGTATCTTCAGTCATACTGATGCTCCGAGGTTTCCTAAATATTTGTGTGGTTTCCACGAACTTGTCAACCTCCTCAGGTTTTATGTTTTCCATATCAGAAAAACTGTTGTAAAGCGTTGCTTCAAGCCAGGTTTCAGTTTCCCCTAAATATTGTTCTTCTTTTCTGTCTTCGTCAATTGTTCCATAGGTATATGTGTTTTGTGAAGTTGTGTTGTCCTCAGCTGGTGGACTAAAGGAGTTGTGAAGGCTGTGGATGTTGATGAGAGCTGTGACCGATGTGGACAGCAAACAGATGATCAGCATCACACAGTAGATCATCAGCTGTGTCGTCGACTGCGCAACCAGTGATCTGAAAAAAAAAAGAAACCCACAAGGTTGACGACGAATGTTCCTGGTTTTGGCAAGATAAAATGCTCTATACTACCCAATCAACTATTTTGATTGTTAAGGAAGGGTTCGAGTCAGTGTAAGGGTTAGCTTCAGTGTTGTACAAAGTAAAGATCTGAGTTATCGCATAACCCTGAGAAAGTACGGGAATGTGAGGTGATAATTGACCTAAACATTTCTTGAAGTCAGCATGATAAAAATGATACCCTCCTCCTCTCCTTCACTGCCTTACTTTCCCAAAATTTAAAGAAAGTCGCCGGTATCCGTTCACAGGTGAATAAATTGCAGGTCTCGCGCACAGTGTGACTGGCACCAATGCAAAGGTTGATTGTACAGTCAAGATTGGGAAGGACGTGATCTACAGCTTTGCCAGTTGAGCCTTCAATGTTGAAAAGGTTTAGGCTAAGTTAAGGATTGTGGTTTACCTAAATATGGCTAAGTTACAGGTTGTAGCTAACCTAAATATTGCTAAGGGTCATGGCTAACATAATATCCCTAAGTTAAGGGCCATAGTTACCTAACTATCACTAAGTTAAGGGCCATGGATAACCTAGACATCTCTAAGTAAAAGGCCGTGGCTAACCTAAATATCACTAAATTAAAGGCCATGGCTACCTGATTATCACTAAGTTAAGGGCCATGGCTACCTGAATGTCACTAAGTTAAAGGCCATGGCTGCCTGAATATCACTAATTAAAGGCCATGGCTACCTGAATATCACTAACTAGGGGACATGGCTAACCTAAATATCACTAACTTAAAGGCCATGGCTAGCTGATTATCACTAAGTTAAGGGCCGTGGCTACCTGAATATCACTAAGTTAAAGGCCATGACTACCTGAATATCACTAGGTTAAAGGCCATGGCTACCTGAATATCACTAAGTTAAAAGGTATGGCTACCTGAATATCACTAAGTTAAGGGCCGTGGTTACCTGAATATCACTAAGCCAAAGGCCATGGCTACCTAAATATCACTAAGTTAAAGGCTATGGTTAATCTATCACTAAGTTAAGGACCATGGCTACCTGAATATCAGTAAGTTAAAGGCCATGGCTACCTGGAAATCACTAAGTTAAGGGCCATGGCTACCTGAATATCAGTAAGTTAAGAGCTATGGCTACCTGAATATCATTAAGTTAAGAGCTATGGCTACCTGAATATCACTAAGTTAAAGGCCATGGCTACCTGAAAATCACTAAGTTAAGGGCCATGGCTACCTAAATATCACTAAGTTAAAGGCCATGGCTACCTGAATATCACTAAGTTAAGGGCAATGGCTACCTAAGTATTTTTAAGTTAAGGGCCATGGCTACCTAACCATCACGAAGTTAAGGGCCATGGCTAACCTAAATATCACAAAGTTAAGGGCCATGGCTAACCTAAATATCACTAAGTTAAAGGCCACAGCCAACCTAAATATCACTAATTTAAGGGCCATGGCTACTCAAATATCACAAAGTTAAGAGCTATGGCTAACCTGAATATCACAAAGTTAAGGGCCATGGCTAACCTAAATATCTCTAAGTTAAGAGCCATGGCTAACCTAAATATCACTAAGTTAATGGCTGTGGCTAACCTAGATATCTCTAAGCTAAGGGCCATGGCTAACCTAAATATCACTAACTTAAGAGCTAAGCCTAACCTAAATATCACTAAGTAAAGGACCATGGCTACTCAAACATCGCTACGTTAACGGTTATACAGGGCTTAAAACGTTCCGCGTCTGGGCGGAATTCCGCGATTTCGGTTTGTCAAAAAAACAAACAAACAAACAAAACAAAACAAACAAAAAAAACGAAAGGAGCAAGGCATCCGTAATCGGCTTGCAAGCGTTCATAGCCCCCGGACCCCCCTCGTTTCAGTGGTTTTTTTCCTCCTCCTGTTTTAAGCCCTGGTTATAGTTAACCTAAATATCACCACTTTAAATGGTTATAACTAACCTAAATATCACTAATTTAAGGGTTCTGGTCAACCTAAATATCGCTGGGTTTAGGATTATGGCTAACCTAAACATTGCTAGAATCAGAATTATGGCTCATTTAAAATACTAGGTTAAGGATTATGGCTCACCTAAGCATCACTAGGTTAAGGATTATTGCTAACGTAAATATTGCTAGATTAAGAATTAGGGCTAATATAAATGTGCTGGCATAAGGATTATGGCTTAGCTAAAGATGCTGGGTTAAGGAATTTGGCGAACCTAAGCATCTCTGGATTAAGAATTATGGCTAATTTAAAGATGCTCGCTTAAGGATTATGGCTAATTTAAACATTGCTAGATAAATTTAACGATTATGGTTAACCATGACATCGCTAGATTAAGAATTATAACTAATCAAAATCTGGCTAAGTTAAGGACTATGACTAGTTAAATATCACTAAGTTAAGGATTAAGCCTAACCTCAGCAGTGCTAAGTTCACGAATATGGCTAACCAACAGATGCTGCTAGACCAAGGCTAACCTAAACATTGTTAAGTTATGGGCTATGGCTAACCTAAATATTGCTGGATTAAGGATTGTGGCTAACGTAAGGATCACTGGGTTAAGGATTATGGCTAGCCTAAACATCGCAAAGTTATGGGTTGTGGTAAGCTAAACGTTGCTCGATAAAGTCTCAGTCTCATTCTCAGTCTACAGTATCACTTCTTGAAATGTTGGCTGCCCGCACTGCTCTGTTCTCCACATCTGTCTTTCCTCAACCAGGTTGAACATCTCTAGACTGTTAAGACCTGTCCACTCCTTATGTTTCCTGGGTAATCTATTCGTGGTCTTTCCCTTCCTCATTTGCCCTCGACATTTCCCTTAATGACATCTTTCATGAGAGTTAATTTTTTGTTTCTGCACACATGTCCAGAGAAGGTCAATTTCTTTATTTAAGGATGACCTGTACAAGTTTTCTCAAGGTTTTCAGCTCGTCGAGTATGCTCTTGTCACTTTTCTTGTCCCATCAGCTCACCCTTAAGAGACATCTATAGAACCACATTTCACTTGAATTTATTTTCTTCGTGTTTTTCTCTTTGAGGATCCATCCTTCAGCTCCGTATGTCATGATGGTCCAGACCAGATATCGATTATTTTCATTTTAAGTTTGTGTTTTTATGGCTGACATAAACATCACTAGGTACCTGAACATCTCTAGGTTCAGAATACAGCTAACATAAACATCACTAGGTAACTGAACATCTCTAGGTTCAGGATGTGGCTAACATAAGCATCGCTAGGTACCTGAACATCTCTAGGTTCAGGATAAGGCTAACATAAACATCACTAGATACCTGAACATCTCTAGGTTCAGGATATGGCTAACATAAACATCACTAGGTTAATGGTTATGGCTAACCTAAACATGGCTAAGTTAAGTGTTATGACTATTCTAAACATCGCTAGGTTAAGGACTATGGTTGATCTAAGCATCGCTGGTTTATAGACTATGGTTAATCTAAACATCAATAGATGAAAAGCTACGACTAACCAAAACATTGATAAGCTCAGGACTGTATTTTAACTTAAGCATCAAAAGTGATGGACTGACAACATTGAGGAAAAGGCAGACAAACCGTTTGCAGAGAGCGAGGTTTAGGCACACAACCAACAGGGCTGGAAGAATCTGGCGAATAGTTCTTTAGTGCGGCTTCCCAATGACTCTGCAAGAGTTACAGGGAAGAAGAAGAAGAAGAAGAAGAAGAAGAAGAAGAAGAAAGAAGAAGAAGAAGAAGAAGAAGAAGAAAGAAGAAAGAAGAAAGAAGAAAGAAGAAAGAAGAAGAAGAAGAAGAAGAAAAAGAAGGAAGAAGGAAAGAAGGAAGAAGAAGAAGAAGAAGAAGAAGAAGAAGAAGAAGAAGAAGAAGAAGAAGAAGAAGAAGAAGAAGAAGAAGAAGAAGAAGAAGAGTAGTAGAAGAAGAAGAAGAAGAAGAAGAAGAAAAACAAGAAGAAGAAGAAACATTCTCAGTTTAGGATTGCAGTTAAATCAAATAGTGATAAAATAAAGACTGTGGCTCAGTTACCTGATGGGACCTATTTTCCATACACGCCCATTCTGTTATCATGTATCTCTCTCTCTCTGTCTGTCTGTCTCTCTCTCTCACTCACACACACACACACACACACACACACACACACACACACACTCACACACACACACACACACAACACACACACACACACACACACACACACACACACACACACACATATATATATATATATATATATACATATATATGTATATATATGTACATAATTATATACATATATATATATGTGTGTATTTATATACATATGTGTATATATATAAATATATATATACATATATATATACACACACGTATATATATATATATATACATATATATTTTATATATATATATGTATATATATGCATACGTGACCTTTCAGGATCTAACGAACTCACCTCTGACCACTTTATGATATTGTTTCCCATACGCTTTGATAAACCAGGAAAAGCATAAAAAAGTCAAGTCACACAACATGAAAATGTTCAGATTGATTCTGTCAAGGCTGACCTTATCTCAGCCCTTCCAACTGCAAGATTCAACTCTTCAGATCTTTTAAACTATTACAACTCTCGGATCAGCAATCTGCTTGACATCCATGTTTCTGTGGTCACATGTGGAATCATAGCTCACACTTGAAGCGGGCCAAACAAAAGAACAGTCAAGCTGAGCGCTTTGGCACAAAACTCGCTTGACTGTAAATAGACAGCACAAAAATATGGTCCCATAGAATTATTTTTTGGGCCAACAAGGAACACATAGACGACAAAATCACTGATTCAAATTTCTTTCGAGGAATATTTTCAATTGAGTGGCCATCATGGATGCAACAGCTAAAGCCTTCCTCCCATACAATATTCCACCCATCCATCCAAGTACTTTCCTGACAAATGCAGTGAGTTCTTCAGATAGATAGATAGAAGATAGATAAATAATAAATAAATAGATAGATAGATAGATAGATAGATAGATAGAGAGAGAGAGAGAGAGAGAGAGAGAGAGAGAGAGAGAGAGAGAGAGAGAGAGCAATTTCACTTTTACGTCTGATCCTTCAATGTCTCTCCCTCTTACTGTTATCTCATTTAGATCATTTTAACCTGTCGGTCTAGATCAAGTGACAATAGATATCCACACAATGCTTAAACAAAGCCTGCAATCTCGACCCCATCTATGCCTCTATTCTTTTTGACTGTATTGAAGAAATTTCTCCAACTGAAATGATGAATATCTCTTTGAACACTAGCGTCGTGCAACAAAGTTGTAAACATGTCCTTGTCAAATCTCTTCTAAACAACAACAACAAAACAACACAAAACAAAACAAAACAAAAATCCCAGTCTAGATCCCGATAGCAAAGAAAGCAAAACAAAAACAAAAACAAACAAACCCATCGGCCTCTTTTCAACCATCCAAGGCGCTTGAGTGTATCGTCTTCTCATAGCTAAGTCATCTAGAAGCCAATAATCGTAAAACTGTTTCGGTCAGCCAATCGCCAAGTCCACAGAACAGAAATTGCTTTGTTTGAAACTATTACTTATCTTGTGCAGGCTTCCGATAATGGAACAGTGTCCGTTCTACCATTATTAGATTTTTCAGCAGCATTTGACACTATTGACCATGACATCATGATATCAAAATTGTCATCCACATTTGGACCCACGGAAACTTCTTGAGTGGGTCAAATCATACCTTTCTTGTCGAAATCAGTTGGTTGTCACAATGACAATGATGTGTGTGTCCGACTATATTTATACTGCGTCGGTGTATTGACATGGCAATTGCCCCACCCCAAATTTTGTTGTGGTTCTTGTTGTTGAAAAAAGCGCATCGAGCATAACTTAACATGAACTGTTTGCGTTTTACGAGTAGAATTGTGATAATGACGACGATGATATTATTATCATCATCATCATCATCATCATCATCATTATTATTATTATTATTATTATTATTATTATTATTATTTATCATTATTATTTATATCCCCAAGAGAGATTTCATAAGGGGAGACAAGTTCCCCGTTCTCCGAAGAAAACATTCGAAGACAACAAGCATCTTATGTATGAATTTATAAATTTATGTATGATACAATGTTATGTATGGATTTACGTAATGAAATAGGAATGTGCAGTAAGTAATCTGTCATTATCATGAAAGAGATGCATCGTGCGTTTTATCAATTTATCAGAAACATCAACTGATCAAAGTCGTTTGTTTCGATTGATATATGTGTTTCGTTATCTGTCAAAGGACATTGTTTAAAGAAACGTTAAAATGAAGTTTTAAAAGAAATCTTATGGCTAACCTAAGTATCACCCAACTCAAAACCTGAGAACAACATTTATAAAAAGTGATGGTAAAGGCAAAGTCTCGTACCACCCTGTAAGAGAAATGATCTGCAAAAAGAAAAGAGGAAAAAATCTATTAAAATGTGATCCATGACATGCATGCACTTGAAGTCTTAAAACAAAAGAGAAATGTTATAGTTTATTTTCAGTTTTTGCACCCTCAACGCAACGCTGTACTTATTTGTTCTCTTTTTCGTCACCTGATGATAGTAGTTACAAAAACACCAATTTTCCTAATCTTATTCATTTTTTTAAAATCAGCCACAAAGTGCACTCAGATTAATCAGATAGCATCGGATAAGAAGATAAACTGAGATGGGACTCATCTTCTCTTGCAGAATCTCTTTTACAATACAGTACAATACAATACAATACAATACAATACAATGCAATAAGATACGATACGATACGATACAATACAATACAATAAGTAGGCCTACAATACAATACAACACAACACAATACAATACAACACAATACAGTACAATGCAATGCAATACAATATGTTACAATACAATATTATAGATTACGTTGAAGCACAGACAACATGGCTATTTTCAAATTGTGAAACGACGGGGCAATTGTCAAGTGGGAAAGACGTCGGACAACCGATAAAAAGGTCTTGATTCAGTCTTTCCTAGGTACCTCCTTTCTGGTAGGTAAAAGATTGAGATTTTTCCCATCTTCCAGGTGAACATGTGTGCAGACTTGCTAGTGTCTGGTCCCCTTTCGTGTGTATATCCATTCAGGACATCGGAGACTCACGTTAAAGATCCTGTAAGTATTTGCCATATCCGGTGGCTTTTGGAAATGTAAAAACCCTGCATGCACGTCCACCAAAGACAGAGTATGCAGACTGTGCACGCTACCGAACGCCTGCACAATGAGGGCGAAGGACGTGCATACACACATCCGAAAAAAAACAACGATAACAAAAAACGTAAGAAAATTGTCAGACTATTTGTTATCAGTCAGGATACAGCTATTCACCTATTGTATTCAACTATTCACTGCGACATATGCTTAAGTGTCCATTTTAGAGGCTTGGTCTTAAGCACCAGAATGTGGCCTGATCGCATAAATCTAATCTGGATGTTATAATGACATTGATTTTTGTAATCTTGTCTAGTGTGAATAACTGAAAAGTTTTAGAACAACGGTCAAGCAAAACGGATGCACGCTCACATGGAAGAGCACTTCACAGGCACGTTTCTGATTATTCAAACAAGTTAACTTTCAAACAAACAAACAAACAAAATAAATAAATAAATGAATAAATAAAGAAGGAAAAAAGGAAAATCTTTCGTAAATTAAGACAGTGGGCCTAATTACCAGACAATCATTTAGATGGACAGGTATTTCACTACTTCACTTACGGTTAAAAAAGTAATCTTTTTCTTCTTCCTCTCCTCCTCCCCTTCCTTCTTCTTCTCCTCCCTTAATTTCATATAGAGTCATCGGGCTGCGCACTGAAGATCTGTTTACCAGATTTGCCCAACTCTGTTGGTTGTGTGCCAACCCCTGGGCCTCTGCAAATGGTTTCTCTGTTCATTCTGCAATCTTGGAATCCATCCGTTTTGTATTACCCTCCGTCTCCCTCCCCCAAAAGTTCACTGAAGTATTGATTCAGCAAGGCCATTGAATTTTGTTACATGCCATACTAATTTATCTTTCTTTTCTTAATTGAAGTCATTTTCTTGAATGCTGTTTTAGCTTGGCCGATTCTGTTGGCTATTTGTAATGTGCATCTGCCATCTGGTGAGATGACTGTTCCCAGATATTTAAACTAATCAGCTTGTCTCAATGTTGTACCGTTTGCTGTTATTTTGTATCAGGGCATTTCTCTTTTTGTTTTTGTTTTTTTGTTTTTTTGTTACTAATTACCATATAATACCTAGGACTTATAAAGCGCACTAAGCCACTGGATCTAGGCGCTGGGGAATGGGAGATATAATAGGAAGTCAGTAAATACAAGACTACACAACAACTTACACATCATCAAATGACAATCAAATACATACATACATCATAATCACATAACATAATGATTTACATTCGCAATCTTCAAAATATGCATACCACGCAATTCAATCAAATATCAGATTCATTCCAATTAAACACTTTTCACTCAGTTACTCCATATAAACTATTATTCCACCCCTTCCCTACTACCCCCCACCCCCACGCGCATACACAAAATCCAATTACACATATCAGCCAGCCGACAAGGTGATGTGGGGAAAAGTGATCAGATGTCGAAATACTGCTGGAAAAGGTGTGTTTTCAAGTTTGACTTGAAAGAAGAAATGGACGGAGAGTGGCGTAATTTCTTGGGAAGAGAGTTCCAAAACTGGGGACCGAAATGCGAAAGTGAGCGAAAGCCATGAGATTTGCGGTTATACTGTATCTGCCTGAGGAGTCTTGAATCAGAGGAAGAGCGGAGAGACCGAGATGGAGTATACAAGTGCAGAATATCAGAAATATACTCAGGAGCAGAACCAGAGATAGAATTGAAGCAGATGCAAGCAGTCTTGTACTTAATTCTCTGAGATATTGGTAACCAGTGCAGTTGGTGAAGCAAAGGAGTGCAAGGTTGTTGACGGGATGCCTTAAGAATAAGGCGTGCAGCTGAATTTTGAACTTTCTGCATAGGATAGAGAACAGTGTTCGGGCAGCCCATGAGGAGAGAGTTACAGTAGTCAAGTCTCGACAGAATACAGGAAGTGACAAGAATCTTGGTGGCATCTACACTGAGAAAGTTTCTGATAGATCCAATCCTTTTCAATTCAAAATAAGAAAGCTGGCAGACTTTGGAAACGTGATCTTTCATGGAGAGAGAAGAGTCAAGAATGAAACCTAAGTTCCTAGCTTTTGGACAGAAAGAGATGTCAGAAGAGCCAACAGTGATAGAAGTTGGAAGTGGAGGATTATAGTCTGAAGAACCAGAAAACAGAAGAGCTTCAGTCTTACTGTCATTAAGTTTTAACATGTTGTCAGTCATCCATGTCCTTACATCATCCGTGCATGTCTGTAGTGTCTGTATGGTACTGTCAATGTCTGCAGGTTTGCATGCCTGTTGAAGCTGTGTGTCGTCTGCAAAAAGCTGGTGACTAACTCCATGGCGCTCAATGACCTCAGACAGGGGGGTGGTATACAAGACAAACAGAACTGGCCCTAGCACCGAGCCTTGCGGAACACCAAAATCAAGAGGAAGTGATAAAGAATTATGACCATCGACCGATACATACTGTTTTCGATCCAGCAGATACGAATGAAACCACTGGAGGGCTGTGGAACAGATGCCAAAAACGTTTTGAAGTCGCGAAATGAGAATTTTGTGGTCGATGGTGTCGAAAGCAGCGGAGTTGTCCAAGAGCAAAAGAACAGAGAGTTTGTTTTCGTCAAGAGCAGACAGAATATCGTTTACAACACGAAGTAGGACGGTCTCAGTGCTATGGCCAGCACGGTAGGCTGACTGAAAACGGTTACACAGGTTGTTGGCTTCCAGATGACCAAGAAGCTGACTCAGCACGACCTTTTCTAAAACTTTAGATAAAAAAGGTAAATTTGATACGGGCCTGTAATTGCTCAGTACGTTTTTGTCCAGAGAAGGCTTTTTCAGCAAAGGTCTAATGACTGCTGTCTTGAAATCACTAGGGACCGAACCGGAAGCTAAAGAATCATTGATGATGCTTGTGATGGTAGGGAGAACAACATCAATGTTTTCGTACAAAAGTTTGGTGGGGATGGGGTCTAACTCACATGATTTTGGCACAGTACTTTTCAAGACGCTCAAAACAAAATCTTCTGAGACGGGCGTAAAAGCCGTGAGGGGAGTTCCTACAAAACAATCCACATCCAGTACAGTGGTATCAGAAGAGGCAAAAGCAGTTCTAATTTTCCTAATCTTTTCAGAGAAGTACTCAGCAAAAACAGTGGGCAATGTATCAGGGGAATAATCACTGGGTAATAGGGAGGCGTCTTGTTTCCCGAGCAGAAAATTGAAAGTCTGAAAAATTTCTTTGCACGATCTGCTCGCCATAATCTTTGCAGAATAAAATGCCCGCTTTGCAGTCTCGACAAGATCGATGACCTTGTGTTTTGCAGTTTCGTAAATTTCTTTATGAACTGTCAATTTAGTCTTCAGCCAGCACCTCTCTGCCTGACGACGTTCGCGTTTCAGTTTGCAAAATTGCTCAGAGATGGAACTGAACCAAGGGTTAAATTTCCTGGGGCGAACCTTACGCTGGCAGAGAGGGGCGTGGTTGTCAAGCACAGACCTGAGTGCGCTGTTGTAGTCAGAAACGGTAGAAATCAGAGGAATTTGCAGCTTTAGGTCATCTTTGAAAGACTGGGCATCAATCTTGTTGATTCTGCGGAACACAACAGTCACTGGGTCCGAGACAAGCTTAGGAAGATTCAAAGTCAACAAAACTGCATTGTGATCAGACATCAGCTCATGGCTAACAACAGTAGAAGACAGAAGATTGTCTGACAAACGGTATAAAACAAGATCAATAGTGTGTCCTCTCTTCTGAGTTGGTCCAGTCACAGACTGGCCGAACCCAAACATTTCCAACAGATCCGTCAACCTTCTCGTATCTAATTCATGTTTCACATCAAAATGCACATTAAAATCACCCATCAAGAGTGTTTTGCCATGCAAAGAATCACAATACTCTAAAAAGTCCGGAAACTGATCAAAGAACATGACACTTGTAAATTTGTTTCTTTGACTAGGAGGTGGCCTATACACACACACTAAATTAATACTAGTTTTGTTTTGTTTGACTACAGTCTACTTGCCATTTAGCTCCAGCCCTTTATTTCTGTTTTCTATTTTTATCATATTCACAAGATTTGGTAGGTCTTTTTCATTTTCTGCAATTAGAGCAGTGTCGTTTGCATAATGAAGATCATTTATCATTTTTCCTCCAACCTTTATCCCAGGGCATTCTTCTAGGTTTCTCATGATGGTTTCGTTGTAAAGTGAAAACAAACATGTTGACAGAACAACCCCTGCCTAACCTCTCTTTTGATATTTTGGAAAGAACTTACACCATTTTCTGCTCTCATTGCTGCTGTTTGTTCCCAAAACATATTGTTTATTATTATTAGATTCTTTCCATCAACACTGAACGTTTCAATTTGGTTAATCAACTCTTCGTGTCTTACCCGATTAAAAGCCTTGGTATAATCAACAAAACATAAATATAAATCCTTATTCAACTCATCTCATCTTTCTATGAATGTTCTTAGGGTGTATATGGCATTAATGATTCCCTTCCCTTCAATAAATCCACATTGTTCTGTTATTTCTGTTTAATTCTGTTCCTTGTCCTCATTATGACTATTCTGAATAAACAAATGTCTATCAATTAACACCAGGAAGAGAATTCTTAACTGATATATAGAACCGATACTGTTGTACGGATGTGAAGAGTATAGAGTAGACAGTCAACACACAAAGTCAGAACAAAATTGAGGCAGCTGAAATGTGGTTTCTAAGAAGAATAGTAAGAGTTCCATGGACAGCAAAGAAAGCGAACGAGACAGCCTTGAAAGAGGCAAACACGAAAAGAACATTAATGAAGAAGAATGGGAAAAGACATTTATAGGATATTTTTTGAAGCAAAGAAATTAGAGCGCCTAGTCACAACAGGAAAGCTAGAAGGAAAAAGACCATCAAGTAGACCCAGGGAAAAATATTGGACAGACTTGCGGAGTGGATGAAGACAGAGAGGGTGGCAGATGTACATGCAGTGACAAAAGATAAATCGCCAACGCAATGCGGCAGGGCACATGACGATGATGAACTGAAGTCAGCAGATCTTTGATTGGTACAAACTAAGTATTGTTTGATGGTTTTGTTCACTTGTTCTTTGGTGATAGAATAGGCCTCCGTCAGTTGGCGTCGACTATGGTTGATGCACCCATGTGTCGCGCTAAGTTGAGTTGACACCTCTGGAGCAGTGTCGGCTGTGGCCGGTAAGGTCGATGCAGTAAAGGCAGTCTCTACGACCTTGGATGTACGTATGAATGCTGGCTATGGGACTGCCTTCACAGGAGCTCACTTTCCGCCTGGCTCTCTTTTTGCTCAGCTAAGGTCTGGATCTTCTTTTCCCCCAACCTGACTTGTTTCTGGAGCACATTGCGCCATCTATTCCGGTCAGCTGCTGTTTCTTCCCAGCTGTCTGTGTTGATGTCTAGAGCTTTCTTATCGTGCTGGCAAACGTTTTTGGGGCTGGGGGCGGCCAACAGACCTATTGGTCAAGCCAGTGCAGCCTAAGTTGTATAAGCAGTGCGTGCATAGAGGGGGGACCAGCGCATGTAGGACCCGGACATTTAGTATTCTGTCGCTCCACTTGATGCCAAGGACGCGGCAAAGGCAGTGCGAGTGAAAGCTGTTCAGCTTTCGCTCTTGTTTGGCATAATTATGTTGTCCATGTTTCGCTGCCATACAGTAGAATGCTGATGATGCTGGCGTTGTACACTACCATCTTGGTCGGAGTTGTCAGCTGTGCGTTCTCCCAGATGCGACCAGTAAGTTGGCCTGAGGTTGCTGCAGCCATGCCAATGTGCTTGTTAATCTTTGGCATCGAGGAACAAATTGTTGCTGACGATGGACCCAAGGTATCTGAACTGGTGGACGACATCAAGTTCGTAGTTGTCCTTGTTGATGACAGGTAGAGTGTCCACGTCTTGGCTCACCACGTTCGTCTTTTTTCAGGCTGATGGTTAGACCAAAGTCTTTGCAGGCTAGGGGAAATCTGTCGATGAGGCACTGGGGTTGTTGCTCAGTGTGTGAGGTAACTGCAGCAGCATCGGTGAAGAGAAGGTGTCTGATAATGGTTTGAGCACCTTTGAGTTTGCTTTTAGTCTTGCGAGGTTGAAGAGTCGCCCATCGGATCTGGTGTGTAGGTATTCTCCTTCCGTTGTTATCCCAAAAGCATGCTTCAGGAGCATGGAGAAGAAGATGCCAAACATGGTGGGAGCAAGGAAACAGCCTTGCTTGACACCTCTTTTGATGTCAAAGGGTTCGGACATAATCCCTCGTTCTGGATAGTTGCCTTCATGTCGTCATGGTATGCTCTGATCAGGCTGTGCAGCTTTGGAGGCATCCTATTTACAGGAGAATGTTGCACAGTCCATTCCTGCTGACCAGGTCAAAAGCCTTGCTGAAGTCGATGAAGGCGATGTCGAGAGACTTTTGCTGTTCTCTGCTTTTCTTCTGTAGTTGACGAAGGGGAAAAAATCACGTCCACTGTAGAACATTCTGATCGGACGCGCCAACACGACTCGGGCGTACAGTTTGCCTACGATGTTCAGTAGTGAGATATCCCTATAGTTGTTGTAGTCACTTCTGCTTCCCTTGTTTTTATAGAAGGTGACGATCTTGGCATCTCTCATGTCTTGCGGTAGCGCTCCATGTCTTCAACGTTGACAGAGGTTGCAGGAGGGTATTTTTGCAGTGCTTGATGAGCTCTGGAGGACGCTTAGTGTATGAGAGGTTTTACGATGGTATCTGATTTCCATGATTTATATTCATATTTCCAAATCTGCTGTGAAAGTCCATGTCTCGTACATACAAGAAGCTAAAAAGGGCCTATGAAATGTCTTCAAAAGATACACAACCGAAACTCCTAAGTATACAATTTATCAAAAATGAAGTCATGGTGTGTGTGTGTATGTGTGTGTGTGTGTGTGTGTGTGTGTGTGTGTGTGTGTGTGTGTGTGTGTGTGTGTGTGTGTGTGTGTGTGTGTGTGTGTGTGTGTGTGTAACTCCTTAATATACTAAACAATGCACTAAACACGTGAGTCAATTTGGTTTAAAATCTGTTGAATACAGCAAACACACGCGCGCGCGCGCGCGCACACACACACACACACACACACACACACACACACACACACACACACACACACACACACACACACACACACGCACATACACACACTCCCTCCAGACAATATGCAGCAGTCACCTTTTATGCGTCATCATCAAGGATTAACACTAGCAATATATTAGAGGACAAAACGAATACGATAACAACAAAAAGAGCATTAATAATCGCTATTCGTGTTTGTGCATTTCCCATAGCAATCATACACACGCTCAAGCACACACACACACATGCACACACACACACACACACACACACACACACACACACACGCACACGCATACATACACACGCATGCAAATGCACCATACTAACCCTTCCCCATCACTGAAAGGGAAAATGGTGGATAAATCCACAAGACCCAGAAGATTGTTGATGCTGCCGCCTAGTGCTGCCATAGCTATAGCAAGTGTCAGGATGAAGGTGTGGTCACTCTTGGCACTACAGGACAACACGCAGGACCTGGTGGCAGCCAGGCTGATGTCATAGGCAATGTCCATCAGACCAAATCCAGCCAGACCCAGGAAAGCTGTTAGAGGCAAGGAACTTCCATCCTCCTCTGTGTAGTCCTCTTCATTTTGCATAGTGGCATGATTTCCTTGGGTCGTCATGCCGGAGTCAACCAAGGAAACGTCACCTGATACGTTCCCGAAAGATACGTTTATCACTGTGGAAAGGCTGTTATTCTTGAAGTGCGTGTTTTCAGAACCCAGTGGATCGTTTGTCGAGTCAGTCATATTAGAACTTTGGTTCTTGAAGAGAACGATCAAATTTGCCATAACCAGGAGAGCGATGCCACAAACCATGATGACTGAAACAAAAACTAAGACAACTATTTTTTTCTTCTGGTGATTTGAACCTCTGTCGCTAAAGTAACCACACAGATTGAGCAGGATCATGGCAAGAGGTCCTGACACTACAGGATAGAGAGACACGTAGGTGATTGGAACTCCCAGAATTTGCAGGAGAGAGACTTCATACAATTGCGTAAACGACACACAGGTTTCATTGCCGGTAAAGGCCGCTACCAACAGTACATTATGGCAAACCCGCCAGAAACCGCTCAGTTCTCTGGGTTTAAGTGACTCGTTCTCACAGGGCCCGATGAGCTTTTCAAAGGCTGTGTTGTCTGTTCTCGCTTCGCCAAATGGCATTTTGTTTCCGTTTTTTTTTCTTCGTCTGTTGGGTTGTTTTCTTTTTTCTGTCTGTCTTTAAACTTTTCTGTATTTCCTTGTCTTTTTTTTTTTTTTTTTTTTTTTTTTTGGATTGGGATGACACTTTAACAAGTAGTTTGTGTAGACAACGGCAATATGCTTTTTTCTGTTTCAGTACAGGCAGGAGAGAATCTTTAGTTTTGAAATTACTCAACAATGGCAGACACAGCAGTCACAACAACAACGGTGAGGTCAGATGTAATTTTTGTTATCTTTCTCTCCAGGATTAGTCATCACGCGCACAAAGCTGAACAGACAAAAGTGGCAAAGGCACTCGTCTCCGCGAAGTAGTGCAAATTACTACACACGTGACTGGAAGCGCGTGACGTACCAAAAGAAGTTATATGGAAGCCCGCACTCTCCTCCACTCAACTTGGAGTGGTGGCAAAGCGGTTAAACACTCGCCTATTGCGGGAGGATGGCAGACTAGATTTAGGATACAGTCAATCACAAGAAACTCGAGGGAGAGGTGGACAGCAGAAGTCGTTAAGAGGCCAACGACCCCTCAAACGAGTGTTTCGGCCATAAACCCCTTACACTCTAAGGGAGCTGGATTGTATCCAGGTCATGACTCCTGGACACCCGTCTGCACTCATCAATTTTTGTTTCCTCTATCTGGGTTCGCACTCTTGCCTCTAAGGTGGTCGGGCGTCTCTAGGCCAAATCACCCTAGTGATACATGTCTTAACCATATGGCTTCTGGACATTGGTTACATTTGAAGACGTATTTCAGCTGAGGTTGCTATATTTCAGCTGAGGCTGCATCTAAAGCTTGTGACATCTCTTGTTTTGCCTCGTCTTGATTACTGTAATGCTCTCCTTTATGGACTACCAGCTTCTTCTCTCCTCTGTCAGCAACGCATGCAAAACATTGCTGCTCGTCTTGTCCTCAGAAAGAAAACGTTTGATCATTTCAGTCCTTTCTGCACTGGTTGCCTGTCTTTAAAGGAATTGCCTGTCTTAAAAAGAATTGCATATGAACCAGATACTTTTGTTTCAAATCTATTCACCGGTCTGCTCCATCATACCTTTGCGACAACATCAGTGTTTATACGTCAACTCTCACCTTGTGCTCAGCTACAGAAACACTTTCCCTTCATGTTGCTAAAACTATCAACTGTTGGCCAGCATTATTTCGCTGTCTCAGGACCGTCTGCCTGGAATGGACTTCCGCTCTCCCTTCACTTAACGCCTACCCTTTCTGCTTTCAAATTCAATTTGAAAACCCATCTCTTTTCCCGACAATGAATTCTACAAATACCTCTTTACCTCAGTTTGTGTAGGTCTTTTTTCATATATTGTAAAGTAGTCTGCGATGATCGCATGTGTTTGTCTGGTGCATGAGCACTTCCCGATTTTAATTGTCAAGATGTGCGCCATATTGTTATTATTATTATTATTGTTATTGTTATTATTACTATTATTGTTACTATTAGTATTACTGTACGAAGAATAAATTTAACTCTCATGAAATTGACTTTTGTTCCTTTTCAACCAGATCCAGCGGATAATCTTTTTAGCTACATTTGCCAATAGCATAAGGGGCCTAGTCTTGTCTGCCCAGAAATCGAGAGGTTTGGGCATTCTGTGCACTTATTGTTAAAGATGCTTTCTTTCTTTCGTTTTCTCTGCTTCTTCTCGTCGCTTTTTTTAACGACAAGTTGGATGACCAGACAGAGGCGACGATCTGCCAGGTATTAACGAGACAGACTTTCTTAAGTTTTTTTAATTCTCCTTTTCCTGTCCCCGTTTGCTGAGAGTGGTGCTGTCAGTGGAAAAGATTGCTCTGTAGCTGAGAGAAGATATAAGTGCCTTCTCTGCAGATCTTGCACATACATCCTGGGTGCAACTGTTCCATCCGTCTGTAGGTAGTCAGATCTCGCAGCAGTAGAGCATGGTGTTGAAGACTATTGGTCTGTATGCAGCAACCTTTATGGCTAACCCGATGGCATGATCTAGCCACAACCTCTTGGTCAACCTTCCAAAGGCAGAGTTAGCTTTGGAGGTGCGTAGCGTCGACACTGCATCAAAAAATCCATTGCTGCTCACTGTATTGCCAAGCAGCTGCATTAAGATACCCACTGATGTTCACTGTATGCCCAAATAGCAGAGTTTGTCCACAGTCTTGATCACAAAGCTGTTGAGGATAATCACAGGTGGTGAATCGCCAAAAACTTCAGATGATAATGGCTGAGTCATGGCTCCCCCTCCCACCCGCCTATCTTGTTGAGCCTCTCTATCTAATTGTGAGGCCTCAGCAAATTTATTATTGATATGCTCTGTTTTAGAACCCAGGGTGTGTTTCAGGTCCTTGAGGTCTACTTTTATTGTTCGTCGCGAGATGCTCTGGGGTTTTCCTCCCTTACGTCTTTCTTCTGGTGCACAATGAAAAGCAGTCTTTCTGCTTTCTTTGGATATTTGAAAATTCGTGTCCAGAGGGTTGGATGTAAAAGGCGTTAACATGTTTATGCCACCACCTTCGAAAAGGAACATATGTTCTAAAAGTTGTGTTTATAATGACAGTGCGCATACTTTATTGATTACACTAGGCAAGTGGTTGTTGGTTGGAGATAGTGCTTTTGCCAAAAGATTCATATGACTCTTTAGAAGTTCTTGAATGGAAAATGACAGCTTGGTAAACTCGCTTTCTGTCATCCTCCAGCATTCTCAGATGTAAAGTAGTACGTCTGCATCAGATATGAATTGCCTATACCATTCTATTCACAGGACTTGAATAGTGGAAAAAATTGCATTTTCTGGCTGTAAATCCTCGTTTTAGTTCGCTAACAGAAAATTTACACTGTAATATCCGAACAGCATTTTGCAAGTATCTTTGTACGGAATTCATGAAACTTGAGTGTATGTCATCTATCGGTACAACATCAAATATCATTCCTGTGCTGAAGATTCCCGCCTCTACAACTGTGCATCTCCTGAATACTTTTAAACTCTTCTTTCTGAAGCTTCTGATTGCTATATTGAAATCAAGAAATGGACGTCAGAATTGGCTGCAGACAAAAAGGGAAAAGACTGAAGCAATACTCACTGGCTTCAAGCCCATGTTTTATACTGAAACAGTTTGTTCTATCCAAATAGGTGAGAATATCATCTTGTTTTCTGATTCAGTCAAGAACCTGTGCAGAAGTTCAACAGCTGTTCTCTGCAGCGTTTCAGTTCTATTAAGCAATATCTTTCAACTGAGACAGGATCTAAATTTGCTATTTTTCTTATCTCGTCTCGTATCGATTATTGTAACTCTCTATTCCTTGGCTTGCTAGCTATTCTGTCACTTGCCTCCAGCGTATCCAGAATTCTGGTGCCCGTTTAATCCTTCTTAAAGAGAAGTACGGTCACGTCACTCCCTCTGTTGGTTGCCTGTCACTCAAAGAATTTATCACAAAATCAATACTTTCTGCTGCAAGTGTACTACTAGCGTAACGGATTTGCACCAGTTTATCTTTGTGACCACATCCAGGTGCACTGTCCTGCCTGACCCCTTCGTTCTGTTTCTGATACTGTTTGTTAGCCATATTCTCCGATACAGATGTTTCACTGTCAGTTGCCGTTTATTTTCTGTGTGTGATTCATACAACCGCCGGAATGAGATTCTCATGTTTTTTCGACAGTTACAGTTCTTCCTTTAACTTGAAGATACACCTCTTTATCCAGCAGTGATTTCCCCCTTCAATTTACACCCCCAGCCCCCTCTTCATTCCACTCCCCTCATGTCCTTCCCTTCCGGGTATTGTTTTGTGCCCATAAATTGT
>JAPXFY010000012.1:38403409-38410909 GCA_030674185.1 Monoplex corrugatus | reverse complement strand
ACACACACACACACACACACACACACACACACACACACACACACACACTGTCTGCATACCCCGACAGGAGTAGCTGTTGGCCTAATCCGAAGTTTGCCAGGTACGTGTATCTTCTTTCAACAAACCGGTGTGTTGTGTAATGAGTGTCGTGTTGGTGTTGTCTCCCTTCTCAGTCACAGCTATTCATTACTGTACTTTGTGGATAGTTCCTTTTTTTTATATTCACCGGTGTTGTTTGTTTTCATCAGACTGCAGAAAGTGACCCAAGGTGACCACTCTACTTTTGTTTTGCTGTATATGGTAGCCCACTGTGTAGTTGTGGACTTGTGCATGTACTTTTCTTTTGCTCTGAGATTGTGGTGGTATACTGGCTTGGAATCTGCTGTGTGCAGTCTGCTCGTTTGCTTTTATTTAGCATGTGTTTGGGGGTGTGTGTGCTTGGGACCTGTTTATGTATTTCTGTTTGTTTGGTTTGCTTGCGTATGTCGCTGTGTGTAGTCGGACTTATTTGTGTATTTTTGTTTATTTTATTTCATTTATTCATCTATTTTGCTGTGTGTAGTGCTGTGTGTGTTTGGATTTCTTTGTGTATAGTTGTTTATTTTTGCATAGCTGTGTAAGGTCGTGTCTATATTTGGACTTATTTATTTGCTTTTTCTTTAACTTGAATGTATGGCGGTTCTCTGGCTTTGGTTTTGATGTGTGAAAAACTGTTATTTTGGTTTGGTTTTACTGTATTAGGAATGGTTTTGACTTAGCATTGTTGGTTTATGATCTGCGTGGAAGAGACGAATCGATCGTAGCGCTGTTTATTTTCAGTGGCATTGTTGTTTGTTATACGCTCTTACAGTATGTTGTACCCTGGGTTTTCCTTCAAGAAAGTTGTGTAAAAGTAGGCGGTGCTTGCCCACTTCAGTGCCATTCCCGTTTGTTATTTCCCAGTTTTGTCGTAAGGAAAAATACAGCTTGGAACGATAACGCTACGTACTTCAGTGACATTAATTATTATTCATTGTGCCCTTGTTTTGCCTTTAGAAGAGTTATGACTTATGGTAACGGCCGCTTCATTGGTCTTAAAAGTTGCGTGTTTTAGTTTTGTCTCCGGTAGAAGTAGAACTTTAGTTCATTGTCCACATGTCACTGTCTCGTGGCCAGGTTTTGCCTTGAAGAATGAGAGAAATGACGATATTGTCCATTTAAGTGATATTAAGAGTTGTGCTCTAGTTTCGTCTCCGATAGAGGTAGAAATTGAGATACTGTCCACTTCAAATGATATTACCACTTGTGACGTGGTTTTACCAAGCGGGATGGTTGGTTGTTTTGATTGAGCCACCAGCTCAAGATCTGATATCTGGAGTTCAATCCCAGCCAGCAACATTAAAAACTGGCCTGTTTGCTGCCTGTCTGAACGTTTTCGTCATTCTGGTGGTGTCAGCCTAGTGTTCCGTAGGTCCCTTCCCCACCCAACCCTCATCCTGCACCATCTTAAGGTCTCGTCAGCGCAAAGGGTTTTGTGCAGGCTTAGGGTGTCTGGTGAAATGACTGTTCCCAGATATCTAAAGTTATCGGCTTGTCTCAATGTTGTGCCATTTGCTGTTATTTTACATAAAGGATTTTTTTTAATTTTTTTTTATTGATTACCACGACTTTAGTTTCCTTGCTATTTAGCTCTAGCGTTTTATTTTAGCTTTCTATTTCTATTATATCTATAAGAATTTGTAGGTCTTTTTCATTCTCTGCAATCAGAAAGGTGTCATCTGCATAACAAAGATTGTTTAGCATTTTCCCTCCAACCTTTATCTCAGGGCATTCTTTTAGGTTTCTCAGTAAAATGAAAACAAATCGGGTGACAGAACACACCTCTGTCTGATCCTTCTTTCGATATATTGAAAAAAGCTTATATCATTTTCTATTCTCATTGCTGCTGTATGTTTCCAGTACATAATTCTTAATATTCTTAGATTTTTATCCATCAGTAGTGAGCATTTCCAGTTCTATTCTTCGTGTCTTACTCGATCAAAAGCCGTGGTATAATCAACAAAACAAATATAAATCCTTAGTGAACTCAAGTCATCTTTCTCTGAGAGTTCTTAGGATGTATATGGCCTTAACAGTTCCTTTCCCTTCAGCGAATCCACATAATTTTAAATATTACCTAGTAATTTCATAATGGTGCCTCCTCCCTCCCTCTTTCCCTGTGTGTGTGTGTGTGTGTGTGTGTGTGTGTGTGTGTGTGTGTGTGTGGTGTGTGTGTGTGTGTGTGTGTGTGTGTGTGTGTGTGTGTGTGTGTGTGGTGTATGTGTGTGTGCGTGTGGTCGTTTAAATTTTATAACAAGGAACATAAGCATCAATGATCACATACATAATATTACACACATGTCATATACACATATAATTACGCATATATACATACATTGCTTGGTGCCATGCACGTTCTTAGTATTTTCAAAGCTTTCAAATCGGTTTATTTAAAGAACTCTGTACTGACATACACACACATTGACGGGCAGAAAACAAAAATTATTCAGACCAGTACATGCCCAATCTCTTCCATCTCTCTCTCTCTCTTTCTCTCTCTCCCTCTCTCTCTCTCGTTCTGTTTATGATGGCGTCTGTCTGCCTATTCATGTCTCTTTATCTGCCTATCGTTTTTTTCCTCCTCTCTTTTAACGCCTCTCTTTTAAATTTCAGTTTCAAAAAGGATATCATTTGACTGACATGGGCGATGTTTCTTTGTGTCTACGCAAGTCTGTCACTATGAATATTTGTGAAGAAAACTTGCCAGCAAATTGTTATCATGAATAACACGAGTTTTTTTTTTTCAATTGGTTGTCATATATTCGGCTGCCTACGTAGCCTACCTCCCGCCTGGGGGGTTAGGGCTGGAAATTTGTCCAATCTCCTAGGTCAACATATGTACCGACCTATTAGTCTTTGAACTATAGACCCCTTTCGTGTGTGTACCCGCACGCAGGGTATCCAAAATGCAGGTAAAAAACCTGTCAGTGATGTCAATGCCCAGTGGCCTGTGGAAACATGAAAACACCCAGCATGCACGCCCACCAACGACAGAGCGTGCAGACTGTGCAGCAACATACCGCCTGCATAGTGGACGGATGAATAGATAAAAAATAATCTGATTAATAAAATAAAGGAATGTTACATAAAAAAAGAATTTCCCGGCAAAATCGCCCTCAAAACCTGTTCTAAAGAAAACAAAAACAAAACAAAACAAAAACAAAAGAAAACAAAAACACCTACTGAAACTATAATGAGAGGGTGTTTTGGCTGTTGGGCATTACATTTTTAAACAAGACGAATTCAACAGAAGGTGGGTGGTAGGCAGGATGAAGACACTTTAAATGCCACGACAATTTCCTGGTGTTTAGTAGTTGCAAAACGTAACAAAGGACGTAACATCTGAATATCACGGTGGGTATACACACCGACCTTCATGCAGCACTGAAAGCGATAGCCTATACTTGACTCAAAAACAAAGTCAGATGACATGAAAAAAATCTTTTGCGAAACGAAAAAAAAAAAAAAAGGAACAGAAACCAAACTAATGGTAACCCTTGTCTTGCTAAGTAATATTAACATAACTGCCTTGTCTTTCACTTGAACTTTGGTAAGTTGGCTAAGAACAAAGTTTAGAAGAAACCAGTTCTTGAACTATGATGATTTTTTAACAGTAGACGACAGAGATCCAACTTCTTTTTTGTTGTGTTTTGTTTTCTTTTTCTTTGTTTGTTTTTGTTTTTTCTGCGTTCCAAGCAAAGCTTCTCAGATTGTGTTATCACGCTGTTTGGCCCACACTGTGCAGGCGTTAAGTTGCTATGCAGTCTGCCTACTCCGTCTTTGGTGAGTATGCATGAGTATTTTTGTGTTTTCAGAGGCCATCGAGCTTTGATATGGTTCACAGGATCTTTAGCGTGCATGTTTGCTGTTATGCGTGTATATACATACAAAGAGGGTTCTGGCATTAGCAAGTCTGCACACGTGTTCACCTTGGAAATCGGAAAAATCTCCACCATTCCCACACCAGGAACGACCCATGAGGGATCGAATTCGAACTTCTGATTGAACGTTGGATGTACTAACCACGCGTCCCATGTTGTTCTAAATGGCTAAAGAACTGGGAATTAGTGTCATGAGAATATTTTTAATGTTCGAGATTAAAGAACGTTTTAAAAGATTGCTTGGAACACATGGGGGAGGTAGCGATCGTCGATAACTCTTTTTGAGATTTCTGTTTAGACAGCATTGAACACATATTTCAGAATGCTGGCATGGCATGCTAGTCACAGAAAAATTATTGAAGAGTTCCCCAACAGCAAAATTTACTACCTGGGTGAACATTTCACAACGAACGGAAAACATGTCACTTGGTATAGATAAATATGTACACTCAAATTCTATATTTGATTTGATCGTCCTACTCGTATGAATATATACTTGAGATCGGCAAAGGTAAACACACACGAAAAGCCCTGAACAATAGACATCTGCCTGTCCCCATTCCCCCCCCCCCAAAAAAAAAAAAAACCAAAAAAAAGTAAAAAACAAAAAACAAAACAGAATTAAAAAAATAAAGGGCTGTTAAATACCTAATAGATGAATAGAAAACAAATCGAAACTAAAACAACAGGACAAACATAAAATGGCTATCTTATTAAGTATTAAATAAGTTGGAATTAAATTTACATATGGTTATAATTGTTTTCCTATTTCAGTTGTGAAATGTATGAAATAACTGCCATTGGTAGAACATAACTTTTAATTCGTTTTGTCAAAGTAATGTGTATTCGATAAATAAAAATCAAAAATACACATTACAATTAGATCATCAAGAAAATCTTATTTAAAGCCTTGTCCGTCTATCACACGCTTGGCTTGGACTGGCGGTCATAATTTCTGGTTTTGTTTAGACTTACTAGTACCAGTGACTGTCTCATGTCCCATGACTAAACTCGAGGTTCCAGGGTTCGTTCCCCGATGCAGCTTTTCTCCTCAGCTTGACCAGAAAATCGAAATGAACGTCTAGTCCTTCGGAAGGGGATGAAAAACGAGTTGGACCCGTGTGCCTTTTGTACTGCGCTCGTTAAAGATCCCATGGCAGTTGAAAGTCGTGAAGAGCAAGGCATTCGCCGGGATAACCTGGCATAAAACATCGGAGAGATAGGTTGAAAGGTCTCCCCACTTGAAGGCCAATAAGTCTTCTTGCCTTTCTGATTTTCTGATGTCTTGGTTAAAAAAGAAAAAAAAAACGTGGAGTTGTGCTGCTGCGACGCACTCTCAAAGAAGAGACCAGCCTGAGTTTTACATGGTAAATCTACCGTGACAAAAGAACATGAATATAAATATGAATATGAATACGTATGGCCTTCTACGTTTTAATTTTCTGAAGAAGATGTTAACTGTATTTTTTGTGTAGGTTTTCATGCTAAATATGTTGATATCTTATATGTTCTCAAAATATATGAATAGTTTGATATGACTCTTACTCTTTGTTTTGTTCGTTTGCTGTCTTGTGAAATTCCATGCATAAGTAACGGAGAAATGTTTTGTTGCTATATATACAGAAAATCATACACGCGCACGCGCGTGAGCACACACACGTACACAGACATACAGACACACACACAGACATTCACAACACACACATACACACACGCACATATTCACAAGACACACACATATTCACAAGACACACACACACACACACACACACACACACACACACACACACACACACACACACACACACACACACACACACACACACACACACACACACACACACTGATTTTCGCACACATACACCACGGGTCCATGTGAATCTCTTTTTTCTCTGTCTTTAATGCGGGGATTATTACCTACTACCTGACCGCTTTGCCGACGTCTAAACCCTTCATCCTTCACAGAGATCTAAAACCCAAAGTACAAGCTTGAGTGAATCCCCGTGGGGATGCCGGGGGCTTCTCTTTCAGTATAAACAGTATCCCCACCTGGAAATACCGTGATAGAAATGTCCTCTTTTCTGTCACTCTCTTTGTTTCTGCTGTGTTCCTTTTCTGTCATTTTTTTTCGTATCGTTTTCTACCTTGATGGTCCATTCATCTCTATGCGTTTGATAAAGTCTTACATACTTTCTCTACGGAATGATATTTTTGGGTACATTTATTAAGTGCATTTTTTGGCTCTAGGGAAATGTGATATTGCGGAAGCAATTTAAGGTAATTTAGTCTTGTTTTTGTATATGTCTTTGTGTCCTTAGTTATGTTTAAATTTGTATTCATAAATGTTTTCTTTAAATCGCCTGTATGACAAATTGGACGGAGTGGTCAACCGCCAGGGGCATCTCCTTAGATTATGTGCGTGAATACATTGATATGTGTACTTAATTTTCGTTTCTTTTTGTGTGTGTGTGTGTGTGTTTTGAAATTGTTATAGACCTCATATGGCTCTGCGCAGTTGGCTGAGCTTTAAACAAAAAATAACAGTAATATTAACTTAAGTTAAAAATCTTTGGCAAGAAAACTGGAAGAACCAGACAGACAACAAGCTTGACTAAATCCGCCCCGATCTTTTAACAGTTCTTTTCATCTCTTCTTGGGAACTGAAGGAAAGAAACAGTGTTATGCAGGTTGCACATGATGTATACCGTGTGATGAGTGACTCAACTTCAAGCACCATCTTATTGAATGTTCAGGCTGATGTGATGTGAGACATAAGCAATATACAGAAGACTTCTTGAAGAATCCATTCAGGTAGGTCATTCAGATATGATCCTACACATGTAATTTTCAAGAGTTCACATGCGATGAAGATGATGATAACAATAATAGTAACAATAGTAATAATGATAACAACAACAACAATAGTAATAATAATAGTAATGATGATGGTAATGATAATAATATAATAATAATGATAATAATATTAACCACAACAACCACAACAATAATAATGATGATGATGATGATAATAGTAATAATAATAATAATGATAATATAATAATAATAATAATAATAACAATATCTACAAGGTGCCACATTTTGATTGAAGGATCAAACAAAGGCGTGCATTCCCATCATTCACCAAAGCAGTCACCAACAATGACCAAATCTCCAGGGCACAAAGCACACGTAAACTGGGAGGGGGAAGACAGGAGGGGAGTAGGACGTGTGACCCCTGACCCCCACACCGTCATCCTCTGTCTGTCACAGACAGACAGACAGACAAACGCATACATACACACATACACACACGCGCGCGCGGGCAGAATGCTGAGCTAGGGTACACTCAATCCTGTTCGACGAATGACCCTTGACCCAAGTTGTTATCTTCTCTGTCACACACATATTCACATTTTTCTCTTTCTCATTTCTTTTTTTTTTTTTATTCTTTTTTTTTCTCTCAGTAGATTTCATCTTATAATATATTATGTATTATCGGCAAGCAATGCTGAAGCTACCTCTCAAATCCATAGTGGAGGAA
>JAPXFY010000012.1:38395909-38398409 GCA_030674185.1 Monoplex corrugatus | reverse complement strand
GACTGGTAAGGATGGTGGAGATGATTTAAAAAGAGATGCTCGTTCAGTTATTTCAGTACCACCTTTTCAAGGAGCTTGGAGAGAAATGGGAGATTTGATACAGGTCTGTAATTTTTCAGATCATTGGGATCGAGATTATTTTTCTTGACCATGGGTCAGAGGAGAGCAGTTTTGAAAGTAGGTGGGAAGACTCCTGAGACCAAAGAAAAATTGACGACGGAGATGATTGATGGAAGAAATATCTGATAATTTTATAATAAAAAAAGAAACAAAAACAAAAAATCAAAAAAAAAGGGAGAGAGAGAGAGGCCGGATGGGGTCAAATTCGCAAGTCTGCGTTATATTACATGATACCATGGTTTTCTAGAAGACGCCTGTAGGTCTAGTACCTCTGACTGCAGACCTCAGTAGTGGCATTACGACTATATCGCTCGTTTCGCATTTCTTACACACTGACAACTCCAGATTCATTTCGTTGCTTTACTCATACATAAAATTGACATTAGTAACTTGTTACCTGGGTCCTCGGCAATTTAAACCATTCGCTACGTTGAATGTATTATATGAATTTGGTCAAAACCCGCCGAAAAGCGGTCGGGGAATTCATGTTGATACTCCAAATAATTTTGTGCATACTTTTGACATTGACCTGTGACCAGACTTAAGGAAACTTAAAAACACAAAAACTGTTTGCAGTTTGCGCCAAATGAAGTTAAACTCCTTTCAACTTTCTGGCCCATGCTTATGCATACGTGTCAACTGACTTGAAAGGGACATAGAAACCACACTTTGTATTGTACAATAAATCGTTCCACAATAGAGCTGAGAAATGGTTGCTGACACATTACATTCACAGACACGCGCACGCGCGCACAACAACACACACACACACACACACATACACACACGCGCACACATACACACACACACGCACGCACACACACATCCCTGCATAATAATAGGGGGATTTAAACATTTCACAGTATGTCATGCATGGGTACATTACAGCCATTTACTCGTTTGTTCAGCTTGCCACAGAAGATAATGGAGGTCTGTTTGCTTGATCCAGAGCGTTGATATGTTACTATCATGCAGCGATTCTTCTTCTTCTTCTACTACTACTCCTTCTACTACTTACTTCTTCTTCTACTTCTTCTTCTTCTACTTCTTCTTTTACTTCTTCTCTTCTACTACTCCTACTATTTACTACTTCTTCTTCTACGTCTTGTACTTCTACTACTTCTTCTTCTTCTACTTCTTTCTTCTTCTTCTACTACTTCTTCATCCTCTTCTTCTACCCATTCTTCTTCTACTTCTATTTCTTCATCTTCTTCTACTACTTCTTCTTTCTTCTTCTTAATCTTTTTCTTCTTCTTCTTCCTCCTCCCCCTCCTCTTCTTCTTCTTCTTTAGTTGGCCGTTTGCTTGGTCAGACAATATCTGGCAAAAATGTGACTGTTTTTCCTTGGTTCCTGCTGGCTGCCATGCAGCCCGAGGAACAGAAGACAGTAGTTTATCTCCCGCGTCCCCTGGCGCGACAAGACGGACGAGAGGAACCTATAGATCCTTTTGAGGCACAGGACCCGTTGTTGCTGCACTCTCAAGGTACCTCATAGACAGGCACTATTCTCGTCTGATATAGATGATGATGTAAACGTTTGTGTGACATTGTAAACGTTTGTGTGACATTGTAAACGTTTGTGTGACATTGTAAACGTTTGTGTGCTATTGTATGGTACCATGGTTTGTTCGAAGGCGCCTGCAGGTCTAATAACTTCGATTTCATTTTCAGCCCACTGGATTTTCTGTGGGGATTCGCCAACCTTCAGCTCTTGGCCACAAAGCTTGTCCTATGAACGCAGAGGGTCTAAGCTTTAGGCGGTCTAAATTCGCTTGATGGAATAGTCATTGACTATTTAGGGTAATATCTAGGTCACCAGGTGTGATCTTGAAGAACACCACTCTGCCGCATATTTGTCCAGGCAAGTCTGGCTTGTTTCACCAGTCGCCGTGGTGTCGTGGCCAACGCAACGGACTACCGACTGGAAGGTTGTGGGTTCGAATCCCCATCAGTCCCTTTAAAAATCATTGTGGGATTTTTCGGCTCTAGCCCGCTCCTACCCAGTGTTTGGTGTGCTATGCGCTCATTGGGAAGACTGGGACCACACAGTCGAGTCTCATCCACTTCACTGATGCGCCATTGAGGGTGTTGCTGAAATCTGACCAGCACCGCAGGTGTCTGTATCTCTGGGACCTGGTTGATGCTGGGATATATTATAGATAGTAAGCGTAGAGTACAGCTCTGTTACGCAGTCTCAATCCTTGATGGAACTCCATAGCATCATGATTATCATCCTCATCGACATCATCATCCTCGCATCGTTAAAAAAAAATTGCAGTCTTCATCTTTGGTGGGTTTGCATGCGGGTGTTTTCGTGTTTCCATAAGCCAGCTACTGACATGACTGACAAGCTCTCTATCGTGCACGTATTTTGTCATAC
>JAPXFY010000012.1:38343409-38378409 GCA_030674185.1 Monoplex corrugatus | reverse complement strand
TATCTGTTCATTCTGATATCTGTTTATTCTGATTCTGTTTATTCTGATATCTGTTCATTCTGATATCTGTTCATTCTGATATCTGTTTATTCTGATTCTGTTTATTCTGATATCTGTTCATTCTGATATCTGTTCATTCTGATATCTGTTTATTGTGATATCTGTTTATTGTGATATCTGTTCATTCTGATATCTGTTCATTCTGACATCTGTTCTTATGATATCTGTTCATTCTGATATCTGTTTATTGTGATATCTGTTCATTCTGACATCTGTTCTTATGATATCTGTTCATTCTGATATCTGTTCTTATGATATCTGTTCATTCTGATATCTGTTTATTGTGATATCTGTTCATTCTGACATCTGTTCTTATGATATCTGTTCATTCTGACATCTGTTCTTATGATATCTGTTCATTCTGATATCTGTTCTTATGATATCTGTTCATTCTGATATCTGTTTATTGTGATATCTGTTCATTCTGACATCTGTTCTTATGATATCTGTTCATTCTGACATCTGTTTTATGATATCTGTTCATTCTGATATCTGTTTATTGTGATATTTGTTCATTCTGATATCTGTTCTTATGATATCTGTTCATTCTGATATCTGTTCATTCTGATATCTGTTCATTCTGATATCTGTTTATTGTGATATCTGTTCATTCTGACATCTGTTCTTATGATATCTGTTCATTCTGATATCTGTTCTTATGATATCTGTTCATTCTGATATCTGTTTATTGTGATATCTGTTCATTCTGATATCTGTTTATTGTGATATCTGTTCATTCTGACATCTGTTCTTATGATATCTGTTCATTCTGATATCTGTTTATTGTGATATCTGTTCATTCTGACATCTGTTCTTATGATATCTGTTCATTCTGACATCTGTTCTTATGATATCTGTTCATTCTGATATCTGTTCTTATGATATCTGTTCATTCTGACATCTGTTCTTATAATATCTGTTCATTCTGATATCTGTTCTTATGATATCTGTTCATTCTGATATCTTTTATTGTGATATCCGTTCATTCTGACATCTGTTCTTATGATATCTGTTCATTCTGATATCTGTTTATTGTGATATCTGTTCATTCTGACATCTGTTCTTATGATATCTGTTCTTATGATATCTGTTTATTGTGATATCTGTTCATTCTGACATCTGTTCTTATGATATCTGTTCATTCTGACATCTGTTCTTATGATATCTGTTCATTCTGATATGTGTTCTTATGATATCTGTTCATTCTGATATCTGTTCTTATGATATCTGTTCA
The DNA here is from genome assembly GCA_030674185.1 of Monoplex corrugatus. Taxonomy (NCBI): domain Eukaryota; kingdom Metazoa; phylum Mollusca; class Gastropoda; order Littorinimorpha; family Ranellidae; genus Monoplex; species Monoplex corrugatus. Next base: position 38,377,115 of record JAPXFY010000012.1, on the reverse strand, counting down.
TTCTGACATCTGTTCTTATGATATCTGTTTATTGTGATATCTGTTCTTATGATATCTGTTTATTGTGATATCTGTTCATTCTGACATCTGTTCTTATGATATCTGTTCATTCTGACATCTGTTCTTATGATATCTGTTCATTCTGATATCTGTTCTTATGATATCTGTTTATTGTGATATCTGTTCTTATGATATCTGTTTATTGTGATATCTGTTCATTCTGACATCTGTTCTTTTGATATCTGTTCATTCTGACATCTGTTCTTATGATATCTGTTTATTGTGATATCTGTTCTTATGATATCTGTTTATTGTGATATCTGTTCATTCTGACATCTGTTCTTATGATATCTGTTCATTCTGACATCTGTTCTTATGATATCTGTTCATTCTGATATCTGTTCTTATGATATCTGTTCATTCTGATATCTGTTTATTGTGATATCTGTTCATTCTGATATCTGTTCATTCTGATATCTGCTCTTTCTGATATCTGTTCATTCTGATATTTGTTTATTCTGATATCTGCTCATTCTGATATTTGTTCATTCTGACATCTGTTCATTCTGACATCTGTTCATTCTGATATCTGTACATCTGTTCATTCTGACATCTGTTCATTCTGACATCTGTTCATTCTGACATCTGTTCATTCTGACATCTGTTCATTCTGACATCTGTTCATTCTGATATCTGTTTATTTTTATATCTTATCATTCTGACATCTGTTTATTCTGATGTCTGTTTATTCTGATATCTGTTCATTCTGACATCTGCTCATTCTGACATCTGTTCATTCTGACATCTGCTCATTCTGACATCTGTTCATTCTGACATCTGTTCATTCTGACATCTGCTCATTCTGACATCTGTTCATTCTGACATCTGTTCACTCTGACATCTGTTCATTCTGACATCTGTTCATTCTGACATCTGTTCATTCTGACATCTGCTCATTCTGACATCTGTTCATTCTGACATCTGTTCATTCTGATATCTGTGTTTTGATATCTGTTCATTCTGACATCTGTTCATTCTGACATCTGCTCATTCTGACATCTGTTCATTCTGACATCTGTTCATTCTGACATCTGTTCATTCTGACATCTGTTCATTCTGACATCTGTTCATTCTGACATCTGTTCATTCTGACATCTGTTTATTCTGATTCTGTTTATTCTGATATCTGTTCATTCTGATATCTGTTCATTCTGATATCTGTTTATTGTATATCTGTTTATTGTGATATCTGTTCATTCTGACATCTGTTCATTCTGACATCTGTTCATTCTGACATCTGTTCATTCTGACATCTGTTCATTCTGACATCTGTTTATTCTGATTCTGTTTATTCTGATATCTGTTCATTGATATCTGTTCATTCTGATATCTGTTTTATTGTGATATCTGTTTATTGTGATATCTGTTCATTCTGATATCTGTTCTTATGATATCTGTTCATTCTGATATCTGTTTATTGTGATATCTGTTCATTCTGACATCTGTTCTTATGATATCTGTTCATTCTGATATCTGTTTATTTGATATCTGTTCATTCTGACATCTGTTCTTATGATATCTGTTCATTCTGATATCTGTTCTTATGATATCTGTTCATTTGATATCTGTTCTTATGATATCTGTTCATTCTGATATCTGTCTTCTTATGATATCTGTTCATTCTGATATCTGTTTATTGTGATATCTGTTCATTCTGACATCTGTTCTTATGATATCTGTTCATTCTGACATCTGTTCTTATGATATCTGTTCATTCTGATATCTGTTTATTGTGATATCTGTTCATTCTGATATCTGTTCTTATGATATCTGTTCATTCTGATATCTGTTCTTATGATATCTGTTCATTCTGATATCTGTTTATTGTGATATCTGTTCATTCTGACATCTGTTCTTATGATATCTGTTCATTCTGATATCTGTTCTTATGATATCTGTTCATTCTGATATCTGTTCTTATGATATCTGTTCATTCTGATATCTGTTTATTGTGATATCTGTTCATTCTGACATCTGTTCTTATGATATCTGTTCATTCTGATATCTGTTTATTGTGATATCTGTTCATTTCTGACATCTGTTCTTATGATATCTGTTCATTCTGATATCTGTTTATTGTGATATCTGTTCATTCTGACATCTGTTCTTATGATATCTGTTCATTCTGACATCTGTTTTATAATATCTGTTCTTTCTGATATCTGTTCTTCTGATATCTGTTCATTCTGAATCTGTTTATTGTGATATCTGTTCATTCTGACATCTGTTCATTATGATATCTGTTCATTCTGACATCTGTTATTCTGATGTCTGTTTATTCTGATATCTGTTCATTCTGACATCTGCTCATTCTGACATCTGTTCATTCTGATATCTGCTCATTCTGACATCTGTTCATTCTGACATCTGTTCATTCTGACATCTGTTCATTCTGACATCTGTTCATTCTGACATCTGTTCATTCTGACATCTGTTCATTCTGACATCTGTTCATTCTGACATCTGTTCATTCTGACATCTGTTCATTCTGATATCTGTTTTTGATATCTGTTCATTCTGACATCTGTTCATTCTGACATCTGCTCATTCTGACATCTGTTCATTCTGACATCTGTTCATTCTGACATCTGTTCATTCTGACATCTGTTCATTCTGACATCTGTTCATTCTGACATCTGTTCATTCTGACATCTGTTCATTCTGACATCTGTTCATTCTGATATCTGTGTTTTGATATCTGTTCATTCTGACATCTGTTCATTCTGACATCTGCTCATTCTGACATCTGTTCATTCTGACATCTGTTCATTCTTACATCTGTTCATTCTGACATCTGTTCATTCTGACATCTGTTCATTCTGACATCTGTTCATTCTGATATCTGTTCATTCTGACATCTGTTCATTCTGATATCTGTTCATTCTGACATCTGTTTATTCTGATATCTGTTTATTCTGACATCTGTTCATTCTGATATTTGTTCATTCTGACATCTATTCATTCTGATATCTGGTCACTTATCTACGGAGTCAAGTTTCACCTTGAAGGCTGTCAGTATCATACACTCTAACCCAGCAGTATGGAACTCTCTTCCAGTATGCTTAAGACAGAGCAGTTGTCTGCTTACCTTCAAAAATCGCCTCAAAACAAATCTCTTTCATTAATATCTCCAAAATAATAGATTAATGCTTGCAGTTCTTCTAGGTTTAATCGTATCGCAATTTGTCTAAGTGTGTGTGTGTGTGTGTGTGTGTGTGTGTGTGTGTGTGTGTGTGTGTGTGTGTGTGTGTGTGTGTGTGTGTGTGTGTGGTGTGTATGGTGTGTGTGTGTGTGTGTGTGTGTGTGTGTGTGTGTGTGTGCGTGCGTGTGTGTGTGTGTCTGGGTTCCTGTTCCACATTCCACTCTTTGAAATAGATTTATCGCAAGAGAAAGCGGTTTGGGTCCACCATGCATCGCAAGGGGGATACATTTGGGGATTGGGGGTGAGAATGAAAAATTGTTTCTCTACTTTGAAGTATCGCAAGGAGAATTTGGTCTTGCCATCTATCAGGGAAAGAATTTAGACTCTTTTTATCATAGGAGAATTTAGGGTCACTCTGTCTCAAACATCACATACAACCAGAAAGGAGAGTGACGAGAAGAAATACACAAATACGCTGGACATGATTCTCAAAGCAGTCCACACATAAATTGATAACTACAAAGCCTTTATTCAATCAAGAAAAAACGTAATTCACCAAGCGCGTGTGCCATGAATCCTAATAGTCCTAAAACCCTAAGATGCACTACGAATCTTCACTAACTTACTTATCACTGAAATACTGAGCACTTGCATAATTCCTACTCTATTCCCTCTCTCTCTCTCTGCTTCATGGCAAAGAAAACATACTACCTACTTCTATCCCTACCCTAACAAAAGTATAAGATGAAACGTAGTCACATACCTTTAAGATAGATTGGAGACTTCTCTCGTTCACTGACTCACTGTCACACTGGGTGCCGACTCAGTGCTGACTCTCCCACTCTAGTTACTCTCCCACTAGTAAGTCTCCCACTCTAGTAAGTGACTCCTAACGACTGACTGCTAGCCTATATACAGTGCGATTCCCATTTACCGGTCTTTGTCTCAGCTACAAACATTTCCAGCTGCCCTCTAGCTGTCGATATCAATAAAACTGGGCAATTCAAATTTGGGGAACATGGCGATCCTGGCATAGCTGCCTTGGTCGTCATTCAACATACCTATAAATTTTCTTGGACAGTGATAGCGATATTGACATCGCGGCCATGGTCATCATTCAACATACCTATAAACTTTCTTGGACAGTGATGGCGATATTGACATAGCGGCCATGGTCATCATTCCACAGTCCCGTCATTTGCTTGGGCATTGGTATTTGCTGAGAAATGTTGATAATCTGGTTATCCACCCTTTGTGCCCATTAAAGGTGGATAAGAACCATGTGAGAGTTAGATCCCGTTTGAATGGCAATTGCTGAGTGACAAATTAATTTATGGATGGCGTGATCTCCAGTGCGCCTACCTCATTAACTCATCTACCGAGTCGGTCAAAGGAATGTTGGTAATTCAGGCCATCCGCCTTTTGTGCCCACTAAAGATGGATGAGAACCACGTGGGCGCTAGACCCTGTCCGAATGGAAATAACTAAGTGACCAGTTGAATTATGGATGGCCTGATCTGCAGCACACCCACCTCATTAACTCGTCTCCCAAGTCACTCGAAGGAATGTTTCTTCCCCCTAGAGGGGGGGCCCCTGTGATAATATGTCCCCTCCCCGACAAAAAATGTCCTCATTTTTTTATGTAACAGTATTGGGGGAATGGGCACATGAGAAAATAAGGTACAATTGAATACATATTCTCGCACATGAATGACAGGCGATAGGAAGGTTTGGGAATAAGGAATTTTATCATAGGATTAATGGGAAATGGGATGAATCTGAACACACATGTGCATGCTGACGGTACACTGTAGCAGTCGGGATGGGTAGGTCAGGTCCAGGTAGATCTCGGTCACCAGCTGTGGTAGGCAAAGTTCTGTTTACACAGTCAAGACTCTCACACGTGTACATATGTCGTATTTGCACTACGAGAACACCATGCACCCATAGTTCATGTCCATATGACGTATGCAGGACGTCCAAAGAAACGTGGATGAGGGAGACGAACTGGTGTGTCAGCAAGCAGTCAGGCTGAAGACAAAGAAGAAGTGTAGACTGCCTGATGACCGAAGACGTGAAAGTGGTGATATATGTGGCAAAGACCATGTCCAGAGTCATGCCATCACACTCTGTGTCACCCTCTTTTACAGCAATGTTAATTATGTGTGCGTGGATGTGTCTCGTATGCAACTGTGACTGAATTGGTAAAATGATGGTGTGTGAAAGGAGTCCATGTGACGTTGTAGTCATGATGGAAGATGGCTCAGGAACATTGTTGAGCTGAGAAGACTGGAGCAGAGACCGGCCGCAGGACACTGGGATGATGAGCAGAAGTAGTTGCGTGGAATCATCCCGATAATGAAGATCAGTAGCTTATAGCACAATGTGTTCTGATTCATGGGACTTTGAGGGAATGGGATGGGAAAATATAACATTCAAATAAAGCAATCGCTTGTCATCCACGTCAAGAATAAGTTGACTAGGCAATGTATAGCAAAAAAAATCACAGCTACAACTGAATTTTTCTGTAGTAGCAAACAAAGTCATACTATGTCGTACTATAGAATAAGGATATCTAAGAAGGCAAGACATGGCATGAAAAATGCAAAATAAGAATACAAGGAAAATGCTGTTCCAGAAAAAACAATGTACATGAAAACACAATGCATGTATGGAGAAATATGTCCTGGAAACACAAGATACACACAGAAATGTAGGCTGAAAAAGAAACTTAATCATGTAAATGACCAATACCTGAAAACCACATCATACATGTAAGCAACCATAATAATCATTTCAGAAGAGTGAATCATATGCAGCAATAGATCATAGACAGGCTGATACTTGATATCCTTACAAGATTGCAAGACAAGCAGTGGTAAGCTGCACTGCACCGTGAAGTCATTATGACAATTTAAAATCATTGCAAGGAAGCGAAAAGCTTTCATCAAAGAGAAGCGCCACTTGAACTATCAACAGAAACACTAAATACACATTGCCGACTGTCATGAATAAACAAGGGTGAAGAAGTCGGTGCACTTGTAGCACGTATAATGTTCATCACATAGGAAGAAGCTGCGACTCAATGTTTCATGTTGCCAATGTTCATTTTACAAATTGTGAAGATAATCAGAAATGGTGTACACACAATAAGTAACTTATAGCACTTGAATACACATGTTCGAAGCACGCTGAAAAAGTAAATGAAGTAACATAAAGTGGCATGTCTCCTTGGTACGGGATAGGGTAAAAGAAGTCTTGCAAACTTGTAACAGAGCTCAAATGAGGTTCATCATACCAATTTTGTTTTATGGCATATAACTACACGATCAGCAAATGAATGATAATGAAATAGAACATGTTGGTCTTATGAAGCTAAACTTCAAAATCAACTGAACAATGTGATAATCGTTAGTAGGGTTAGTACGATTAGGAAAAAAAGTTCAACACATGCGTTGTTGTACGCAATAGACACCAGTGTAGTTCTCAGAAGCAGGAGAAGAACACTGGGAGACAAAAATGATACGGTGCCGTATGACGTGAAATAACATGAACTGATACCTTGGATAAAAGATAACACAATGCGATACGAAATGATACAAAATGATGCTGTATGATTAGATTATAACATACGACACGTACTGATACCAGAGGATGAGAGGACAACATATGATAAGCAATGATAATAATAATACCCCGGGTTGTATGAAATCAGTGAGTAGAAGAACAACGTGGTGAGTATGTAATGAACGCAGTTACAAAACATGCAAATGAACGTTTTATGAACGCAAGGTTAAAATGAACGCAGAGTATGCGCTGAGCAGATGAACGCTTAAGGGGCATAAGAATGAAATTATGCGCAGGAATACGAAGGGATGTGAATGAAATGAATGAGCTGTAGAGCGCGAGCAATCATTCTGAGGACGGTGTCGCTATAGTAACGACTGTATACTGTAACGAATGAAGATGAACGCAAGGAGGTAAGATGGGGACAGCAGGGCACTGGCCCTTGCAACGGATTTCCATTGCGATAATGCTCAGAACAGTAAGGAAACGTTGAATATATTATGTAACGGTTGATGAAATATATCGGAATATTTAATCGCGAACGATCGACGGTCCTGATTTAAAGGCAGCAAGAACGACAGGATCGATAGCCGTCATACAACCGAATGTAACGTCGCACCAAGATGGTTCCTGTATTATGAAGAATATTTGCCTGCAACAAACAAACACGTTAGTACCAAAACATACACAACACAAATAAGAAAGTAGGTCCTAAAAGTATGTAATGCTCATTACTAACTGAACTACATAGGTATCATAACCATGTTGAGAACATTTCTTTTGAGCTGTAAACAGTAGTATTGCTAGTACCATACATCTTACTCGATAGATTGAATCACTGTTAATGAGCACACGAAAGGAAGATTTTTTTTTTTTTTGCATAATCATAGTGTCATATTCTCAGTAGTAATCATTCACGTCACTGTACATACTTTTATCAGTCTTTGATTATGTGTGCCAATATCATGTGAATTGAAAAAATCCTCTGAACGAAGGATCGACACATATGCACTATAAGGCCCTCAAGCACGGCACCTTGTGACGAGTGTCACTCAATACACACACCAAAATAAATTGAAAAAAACGGGCAATACCGAGGGCGGCACCAATGTGCGTTTAAGTCCCTATGGTGGTATGCCATGTAGCATGAAGCACAAAGTAGTATGAACAGTAGTAACTGGCACCGGACATAATGAAGAACTGGTAAAGGCAGTAGAAATAAGAAGTGTGCATCATTCAATAAGTACCAAATGCGCCATCAAGAAAAACTAGAGCCACTACTGTTTGGCCATGTGACATATGACACATGAAACACCATGAAGTAAAACATGAGGCAATACTCAGAGCTGCCAGCGCATGGCTCTTCAACGTTTGCCGTACAATATGTGCCATGAAGACGAAATGAAGGAGAATCAGGGCTACCAGCGTTTGGCCCTATGACGACGTATGCCGTTTTACACACCATGAAGTAGAACAAGAAGCAATACTCGGAGCTGCCAGCGCGTGGCTCTTCATCGTTTGCCGTAGTAATTTAAACCAAAGTAGGAAGGGGCAGTAACAGGGTCGCCAGCGCATAACCCTTTGCCGTATGCAACGTAGCATGAAGTCACAAAAACCAAGATGAGCAGTGGGCTGTCTGACCTAATGTGGCGGCAAGGTACATGAACACGCAGTAGCAGTACGAAGAGCACATGAAATGTTGAATGAACAAATAAGCAATCACTAAGATAAGGAGACCACCTTGCAAAACAGTGTTGATTGTATGGACTTGAGATCGCAATACATAAGCTATGGAAGGACGAGAAGAAAGAACATCACACGAGCAACGTGCACATGTTGCTAATAAGTCTGATGCATAGTCCACACAGGTGGTTTCCCATGTAAAATATACTGACTTACATGTGAATACTTTATCTCTACCATTCCCCATACGTTAGTAAACCTTAACGACTAACTGTAGAAGTGATATAATAAATAATTACGCCCTAAATAGCAGGAAAACAGGTATGAACTGATACCGATGATGATTCTGTAGCACAAAAGGAACCACAAAAGATGGTTGCATATCAACCACAACGTACAGAACGTGTACACGAGACTCAAACTAGACATTCAGGTACTTGGACATATAAATACATGATCAGGAGCATCATAATCACAACGTGTATGTATGGGTGTCCTGAAGACAACTCCGTTTTTCTCAGCATGACTGACTGACCGTGGATTGGGGATGAAAGTGAAAAACCTCAGTAACGAAATCATAGTTGTTCGATTGACTGTGAAGAAATATAAAGTGACAAGGGACATATCGTAGAACAGCACACATGAAGCAGACAAATGAACATAACCCCGCAGGTAAAGAAAAATATGCAACCCTTGTTCAAGAACGCTTGTACGAAAACCGAATCTTGAAAAGCCGTGTTTACAAACCACACACGTGAGTGACTGCGATGGGCAGCAGAGGATGAATGACTCTGAGAGGGTGGGAGGGTGGGGACTGAGGGAAGGAGGGGGGCTGTAGGCGTAACATGCTACGGTCAAGGTAGGCCCAAACCTCTCAACTGACACGCGCTGGAGATAAGCTCGCTGATAGAATCACAGACACTTTATTGGAGACAAGCAACAAGCTTTGGTGCAGTCTGTGACGTACTTGCTTTACTTTGCCTACGAAATGGTATCCAACACACAACTGTTAACTTGACTCGACATTTTGTAGATGTATAAAGGCGTCAACCAACCTATGTGAAATGACTCTGAACGTAACTGAACATAGAAGATGAACTCTCCTAAGTGCTAATCTATGTTTCATTAGTATTCATATCTATGCTCACTCAGCGCGGGCAGTAGGCCTACGCTTGGCTATCAACTTGTGCTGTGTGGGGCAGTGCCAGAAACTTGAATTCGGAACACTAACACATCTTGGTTCTCGGCTATCTTTGACTTGCACTTCGACTTTCACTATGATTCTATCTAGAATTTTTAAGATGGGGAATACTCGAAGGCTGCGATTTTGAGGTAAAGGGGAAAGACTGCAGCTCCACCATGTATCGCAAGAGAAAGCGGTTTGGGTCCACCATGCATCGCAAGGGGGATACATTTGGGGATTGGGGGTGAGAATGAAAAATTGTTTCTCTACTTTGAAGTATCGCAAGGAGAATTTGGTCTTGCCATCTATCAGGGAAAGAATTTAGACTCTTTTTATCATAGGAGAATTTAGGGTCACTCTGTCTCAAACATCACATACAACCAGAAAGGAGAGTGACGAGAAGAAATACACAAATACGCTGGACATGATTCTCAAAGCAGTCCACACATAAATTGATAACTACAAAGCCTTTATTCAATCAAGAAAAAACGTAATTCACCAAGCGCGTGTGCCATGAATCCTAATAGTCCTAAAACCCTAAGATGCACTACGAATCTTCACTAACTTACTTATCACTGAAATACTGAGCACTTGCATAATTCCTACTCTATTCCCTCTCTCTCTCTCTGCTTCATGGCAAAGAAAACATACTACCTACTTCTATCCCTACCCTAACAAAAGTATAAGATGAAACGTAGTCACATACCTTTAAGATAGATTGGAGACTTCTCTCGTTCACTGACTCACTGTCACACTGGGTGCCGACTCAGTGCTGACTCTCCCACTCTAGTTACTCTCCCACTAGTAAGTCTCCCACTCTAGTAAGTGACTCCTAACGACTGACTGCTAGCCTATATACAGTGCGATTCCCATTTACCGGTCTTTGTCTCAGCTACAAACATTTCCAGCTGCCCTCTAGCTGTCGATATCAATAAAACTGGGCAATTCAAATTTGGGGAACATGGCGATCCTGGCATAGCTGCCTTGGTCGTCATTCAACATACCTATAAATTTTCTTGGACAGTGATGGCGATATTGACATCGCGGCCATGGTCATCATTCAACATACCTATAAATTTTCTTGGACAGTGATGGCGATATTGACATAGCGGCCATGGTCATCATTCCACAGTCCCGTCATTTGCTTGGGCATTGGTATTTGCTGAGAAATGTTGATAATCTGGTTATCCACCCTTTGTGCCCATTAAAGGTGGATAAGAACCATGTGAGAGTTAGATCCCGTTTGAATGGCAATTGCTGAGTGACAAATTAATTTATGGATGGCGTGATCTCCAGTGCGCCTACCTCATTAACTCATCTACCGAGTCGGTCAAAGGAATGTTGGTAATTCAGGCCATCCGCCTTTTGTGCCCACTAAAGATGGATGAGAACCACGTGGGCGCTAGACCCTGTCCGAATGGAAATAACTAAGTGACCAGTTGAATTATGGATGGCCTGATCTGCAGCACACCCACCTCATTAACTCGTCTCCCAAGTCACTCGAAGGAATGTTTCTTCCCCCTAGAGGGGGGGCCCCTGTGATAGATTCATCGAGTCAGCAGGAGGAAGGCCAAGAGAGTGGTATGTTAGCTTTTTACTTTGGAAGGCTAAATATGGAAGCTTAACCACTCACTCAAAGCTCACACACACACACACACCACACACCACCCACACACACACACCACCACACACAGCACAAAACAACCACCTACCACACACCACACACACCACACACACACACCACACACACACACACACACACACACACACACACACACACACACACACCACACACACCACACACACACACACACAACACACACACACACACACACACACACGCACCACACACCATACACACACACACACACACACACACACACACACACACACACACACACACACACACACCGTCGAGGCGCAGGACCCGGCGCTGCGTCCCTCTCAAGGGCCCTCTATGGGCGAGCACCGTTGTCATCTGATAATTATAACTGACCGTGCAGACATTTGCGTTACATTGCGTGGTACCATAAGGCGCCCGCAGGCTTGGTATCTCAGACTTCAGTCATCTAAGTTTTCTGTAGTGGTACCCCGCCCTCTGCTCTAGGTCAAGAGATCTATCCTCTGAGTGCATGCAGATAGTGTTCTAGGTGGCCCTTATGCGCTCGATGGCTCCGTCATGGGATACACGAGGAATTGTCTGGGTGTGATCTTGACATAGGTCTCTGGCCTGTCCTGATAGATAGCATCGTCAAGGCAGACCGGGCTTCTCTCACAGCTAACCTCCGTAACTGACGGCTGTCTGCCTTCCGCCATCTGCGACCCTCCATTTACAATGGTGGTGATGAAGAAGACGATAATACTAATGATACCCAACAAAAAAAGATCAGGGGATTAAGAGAAAGGAAAACAGACATCAGAAGGCATGGACAAGAATGACGATTATGATGACAGTGATGATAGCGATGATGTAATGATGGTGTTAATGATGATGATGTGGTGGTGGTGGTGGTGATGTTGATGATGATGACTATGACGATGATAATAATTAGACGATCACTATCATCATCATCGCCACCATTGTCATCGTCATCGTCGAAGGAAGATGGTGATTATATTGGTAATGATAATGGTGATATTGGCGTTGATCATGATGGTGGTAGTAACTACGATGATGATGATGACAATGGCCAATGACGACGATGGTGTTGATGACGATGATAACGATGACTGTTCAACAGATAACAAAAATGGACCAGGAAAGGGAAGAAAGGAAGCCGCCATTGGAAGGTGTGGCCAACGCGGCCTTCGTGAACTCTGGGACCGATGCCGTCATCTTGAGTGATCTTGGCCAGAAAGCTCCATCACAGGTGAGTTGTTCTGGTTATTGAATAGGTGGATCTCTGGGACTGATGCCATGGCCTTGAGAAACCTTGCCCGCAAAAATCAATCACAGGTGAGCTGTTCTGGTTATTTAGAGGGTAGAGGTCTAGAACTGATGATATGACCTAAGCAAGCTTACCTACAAAGATGCATTACAGGTAGACTGTTCTGTGAGAGGATGGAACTCTGGGGCTGATTCCAAGGCCTTGAGCCAGCTTGGCCATAAAGCTCTGTTACGGGATGAGTTGTTCTGTGAGTCAGTGGGTCTCTGGAACCGATGCTGTGGCCTTGAACGATATTGCCCACAGATCTCCGTCACAGATGAGTCGTTCTGGTAATGAGGGTAGAATGTGTTGATGGGGATGGGAGAATGGTCATTTTTCTTCTTTCAGACTTCTTATGAATTAACACATCGTTTTTGATGAAGTGCAAATACGAAGACAGAGCAAATACATGATACTTGACAGTAACTGCAATCACAACATACAGTGAACCAGAAAAAAAAAAACACGAAAAAAAGACTAAGAACGCACATTTTATACAACAAGACAAGACAGGCGCAAATCTTCGGCCAACTGTCCTTTGTCAAACGTAAGATCACAAACAAACAAACACCAGATACAAAAATTAGGAAAGAAAGACTGAAAGTTCGATGCTGCTCCGTCCAGTGTGAGAAAAGGAATACGGGCAGTCACACCTGTTTTGGATTTCACAACATACAGTTTCAAAATTCACATACCTACAAAAAGGAAACTGCATACATAGTTATAACAGGGCATACACAATTTTTGATTAATACATAGATGGCTGAGCTGGGGGAACATAATGTCATGTGCGTGTGTGTATGTGTGCGTGCGTGTGAGTGTGTGTGTGTGTGTGTGTGTGTGTGTGAGTGTGTGTGTGTGTTTATGTATGTACGTGTGTGCATGTGTGTGTATATGTGTGTGTGTGTGCATGTGTGTATATATGTATGTATGTGTGCATGTGTGTGTACATGTGTATGTGTGTGTGCGCGCGCGTGCAATGTGTGTGTGCGCGCGCGTGCGTGTATGTGTATGTGTATATATTTGTGTGTGTGTTTGTGTGTATGTGTGTTTATTTGTGTGTGTGCGCGCGTGTGTGGGCGCGCGTGTGTGTGTGTGTGTGAGTGTGTGGGTGTGTGTGTGTATGTGTGTGTGTGTGTGTGTGTGTGTGTGTGTGTGTGTGTGTGTGTGTGTGACTGACAAGATATTCATCTACCTGACAACCGTGGATATCGTCTATTGCTTAACATCAACCTACATCGTGAAGACATGTCAGTCCAATATGTCATACGTAAAGGAAATCATCAACAAGGGTTGATATGTGCGATGGTCGAGTGGTTAAGATGTGCATCTTCCAGCCGAGAGGTGTGGGGTCGACAATGATATACACAAGTAAAATAAATCAATAATTAAAAAAATTATGTGATCTATCAATACTGCAACTCTAATGTCCTCCTTTCCTGAGTATGTATAGGATGGTTGTTTTCAGACAAAAAATGATGATAAGATAAAATAAATAAATGAATAGATAGATAAACAAATAAAATAAAATAAATCAACAAAAAATGAACATATGAATTAAAAAAAATATACAAACAAATAAATCAGCGTTGCAATTTTTCTCGGATACGTGTATGCACGTTGCTTGCACACACTGCGCAGGCGGTAAAGCATCTACACAGTCTGCATACTGGGTGTTTGTATTTTCTATGAACAACCAGGCACTGACATGACTTACAAGATCTGTCACCTGAATAATAGATGTTCTGTGTGCGTTAACACAAGATTGATATTTAGGCATTAACAGATCTGCATACATATGGACTTAACGGATCAGAAAGATGTCCACTCTTTACCCTCAAATGGAAGGTTACCCAGGCAGGATTGAACCCCAGGCCTTCCGACTGGACGTCCGACGCCCTTACCCACCCGGCTACTGCGCCCGTCTGTTTTCAGTGTACACCACGTGTCAGCGTCTTTTTCTACCTTTAATCAGTTCATTGTCCGGAGTTAAATTATGCAGTCTTTCTTGTTCAACCCTCCTCTTTAGGTTAATGATGGACACAAGCGAGACGACATTTGAACGTAAACAGACAGACGGTGAATGCACACAGTAGAGACAAACTTGACTTTTTGAGCCTCCGCTGACCGTCAGTATATAACCATGTGCGATGCAGCGTTCAGACAGTAACTGCTCTTACCCTACCCATCTCGGGACTCTCAGCCTATCAAGACACTCCAGCAGCCATGGTTTCTTCAAGTATCGTCCTCTTCCTCGCTCTGTGCGCGGTCTGCGCATGCCTGGCATCTGCTGCGCTGGACTTGAAGGATTCGGAGGACGAGCGCGCGTCTCGTGAGAAGAGGTCGTACGGTGGCGGAGGTAACGGCGGACATCCCAACTACCACAAAAGCTACTCCTACACTGTGTACGGCAAGCCCAGATACTACCACCGGTCCTATGACACCTATTACCCCACCTACCATCGTTCCCACGGCACTTACCACCACAGCTACGGTGGCCACACCGGAGGTTACGGCAGCCACACGGGTGGTTACGGCGGTAACGTCGGAGGTCACAGCAACTACGGCGGCTACAACGGTGGTAACGGCGGCTACAGCGGAGGTTACGGAGGCAACAGCGGAGGTTACAGCGGCTACAACGGAGGTTACGGAGGCAACAACGGAGGTTACGGCGGCTACATGGGAGGTTCCGGAAGCTACAGTAATGGCTACGGAAACGGCTACGGGCACGGAGGAATGGGCTACGGAGGTTACGGCAATCACTGAGGAGAGAACGGTTTCGGAAAACGTGATGCATAAATCACCAAAGGATGCTGGTGTTGGACTATCTGGCCGCTTGACGTAGCTTTGTTGTTGCACAGGGGAAAAAACAAACAAATGAACAAACAAACAACAACAGTCACAAAAAACAGAAATAAACAGGGCTTTCATGTTAACATGGTAATTGATATGGAGACGGGAACTACGGAGATTATGGGTACCAGTGACGTGAAAATGTCTTTGGGACAATTAAATGCATGGAATTGAGACTTTGGTTAATGTGGGACTATCTGTCTGATTGATGTCGTATCATTGTTGTGCAGATTAGTTTATGTGGGGAAAAGTGTGTAAAACATACTTGGACCACAGCATTATTAACATAACATCTTCAGAAGCTCACCTTAAGAAAGTACAGCAACAGTAAAAACACATCATATTCATAACACACACACACACACACACACACACACACACACACACACACACACACACACCACACACACACACACACACACACACACACACACACACACACATTCTCTCTCTCTCTCTCTCTCTCACACACACACACACACGCACCCATGTATGTACCACCATCATCATAAACTATCTATTGTCAGGATAACATGCACACACACACACACTCGCACACACAACACACACACACACACACACACACACACACACACACACACACACACACACACACACACACACACACACACACACACACACACACACACAACACACACACACAACAACACACACACGACAGCACAAAACACACCCCGCGCACATACAGACAGCACAAGAGTCGATTACTCTCCTTCAGTTATTTACAATATCGCACGAAGCTTATATGATATACACAGCACGATTTCAATCAAACTGACGGTTCATTTGCCATGGTAGACAGGACTGGTGATGATAAGAAAAGAATAAAACAGACTGGAATGCTAAAAACTGATGACACTGTTGCTGAATTTGACAGACTTTTAATACTGGTTCTTCTTTTCTCGGTTGTTTTGTTCTCTGTTTGTTTCTTTGTTTGTTTATTTTTTCCTGTTATTCTCCAAATCCCACAAAAGGAAAGAAGAAATAAAATCTTAAATCTTGACTCTTGTGCTGTGCTGTTTTCTCTCTGTTTCTCTCTCTGTCATTGTCTTTCTCTGTCTCTCATTCTCTCTCTCTTTCTCTCTCTCTTTGTCTCTGTCTCTCTCTGTCACTGTCTCTCTCTGTCTCTCGTTTTCTCTCTCTGTCTCTGTCTGTCTGTCTGTCTGTCTCTCTGTTGCTGTCACTGTCTCTGTCTGTCTGTCTCTCTCTCGTTCTGTCTGTCTGTCTCTGTCTCGTTTTCTCTTTCTCTCTCTCTCTGTCTCGTTATCTCTCTCCCTCTCTTCTCTCTCTCTCTCTCTCTCTCTCTATCACTCTCTTTCTCTCTGTTTGTATGTCTCTCTCACTCTCTGTCTCTATCTGTCTGTCTGTTGGTCTGTCTGTCTCTCTTTCTGTCTGTCTGCCTGTGTGTCGCTCTCATTGCCTGTCTCTGTATCTCTCTCTTTTCTCTGTCTGTCTGTCTGCCTATCTGTTTGTCTGTCACTCTCTGTCTCTTTTTCTATCTGTCTGTCTCTTTCTCTCTCCTTTTCTCTGTGTGTGTGTGTGTGTGTGTGTGTGTGTGTGTGTGTGTGTGTGTGTGCGTGTATGTGTGTGTGTGTGTGTGTGTGTGTGTGTGTGTGTGTGTGTGTGTGTGTGTGTGTGTGTGTGTGTGTGTGTGTGTGTGGTTGTGAGTGTGCGTGCGTGACTGCATGCAAAATTTCCCATGATCTGTTTGTTTTGGACATGGGAGCTTGGCTCCATCGGTCATTGCTCTTTTTTGCTTATGTAAGAATTTTTCCATCTCACTCTGTCTGTCTGTCTGTCTGTCTTTCTCTATCTCTCTGTCTCCCTTCCTCTGTCTCTCCCCCTCTCTCTCTTTCTGTCTCTGTCTCTATCTGCATCTCCCTCTACTCCCTCTCTCTCTCCTTCTCCCTCTCTCTCTTTCTCTCAAGGACAATCTGTCAGACAGGTCTGATAGGGCCTGATGCTACTATCCTCGAGTATTGAAGTGTTTTGTTTTGAAGTTTTGAGCTCTCTCTCTCTCTCTCTCTCTCTCTCTCTCTCTCTCTCTCTCTCTCTTTCTCTCTCTCTCTCTCTCTTTCCCCCTCTCTCTCTCACTCTCTCTCTTTCTCTCTCTCTTTCTCTCTCTCTTTCTCTATCTCTGTCTCTTCATTTCTCTGTCTCAGTCTCTGTGTCTGTCTCTGTGTGTTCCTCATTCTCTCTATATATATATCTCTCTCTCTTTCTCTCTGTAACTATCTGTCTCTGTCTTTGTGTGTTTCTCTCTCTCTCGCTCTCTCTGTGTGTATCTCTCTGTCTCTGTCTCTGTCCTTGTCTCTGTCTGTCTGTCTGTTTGTTTGTCTGTCTGTCTGTCTCTTTCTCCCTATCTTTCTCTGTATCTCTCTGTCTCACTATGTGTGTGTGTGTGTGTGTGTGTGTGTGTGTGTGTGTGTGTGTGTGTGTGTGTGTGTATGTGTATTTTATATATATATATATATATACATATATATCTCTGTCTCTTTCTCCTTTTCTCTCTGTGTGTGTGTGTGTGTGTGTGTGTTTTGTGTGTGTGTGTGTGTGTGTGCGCGCGTGCGCACGCGCGCGCAGGCGGGCGTGTGTGTGTGTGTATGTGTGGTTGTGAGTGTGCGTGCGTGACTGCGTGCAGAATTTCCCGTGATCTGTTTGTTTTGGACGTGGGAGCTTGGCTCCATCGGTCATTGCTCTTTTTTGCTTATGTAAGAATTTTTCCATCTCACCTCAGTCTGTCTGTCTGTCCGTCTGTCTGTCTGTCTGTCTGTCCATCCAACTCCTCCTTCTCTCTCTCTTTGTCTCTTCTCTTCTGCTCTCTGTTCTCTCTCTCTCTCTCTCTCCTCTGTCTCTCTGCATCTCTCTGTCTCTCTCTGCATCTCTCTGTCTCTCTCTGCATCTCTCTGTCTCTGTGTGTTCTATCTCTCTGCTCTCTCTGTCTCTCTCTGCATCTCTCTGTCTCTCTCTGCATCTCCTGTGTCTGTGTGTTTCTATCTCTCTGCATCTCTCTGTCTCTCTCTGCATCTCTCTGTCTCTGTGTGTTTCTATCTCTCTGCATCTCTCTGTCTCTCTCTGCATCTCTCTGTCTCTGTGTGTTTCTATCTCTCTCTCTCTCTCTCTCTCGGTATCTATCTGTCTCTGTCTCTGTGTGCTTCTCTCTGTCTGTCTGTCTGTCTCTGTCTCCCCCCCCCCCCCCCCCCGCGCGCGCTGTCTGTGTGTTCTGTGAATTTGGAGGTGGACTAATGGGCTTGTGTGTGAATATGTGTGTGCATATGCGTGCGCGTGAGTGTGTGTGTATGGTAGATAGATAGATAGATAGATAGATAGATAGATAGATACATAGATAGATAGATAGATAGATAGATAGATAGATAGATAGATAATAGATACATAGATAGATAGATAGATAGATAGATAGAGAAAAAGACAGAGATTGTTGTGGTGGTATTGCGCGCATTCGTGTATACGCCCACGCGATCATAAGTATGCTCTCTGTGCGTGTGTGTATGTATACATGTATGTGTGTGTGTGTGTGTGTGTGTGTGTGTGTGTGTGTGTTGGGGTACGTGTGTGTGTGGTGTGTGTGTGTGTGTGTGTGTGCGTGCGTATGTGTATGTTGCGTGCATATGTGTTTATACACTCTGGACTGCAAGAAGCTGACATCATCGGCATCCAACAGAAAGCCAGATGTCGCTGACTACTATCACTGATACATCTCTACCTCTGTATGTTGTGACTTCGCCGTTTGATGCCGTCAGCATCTGACTTAGTCTAACTTAGTGATTCCCTGCATGTACCGTGAGAAGAGTCCTGAGACAGTCAAGGCGCTCCAGTCAGCTAGCATCTTTGAAACTATTTCGTCGGTGCTGGTCAGTTTTTCTCACAGACAGAAGAAGGATGGCAGTATGTATATACATTGATGTGCATGTCCGTGGATCAGTGTTTTCTCCATTGCCGTGTTGTAGTATTTTGAACAGTGTCGTAAGGTTTTGGGCATGCGGAAGGATATATGCATGGATGTTATACATATGTGTGTGTTATTACATCATGCATACATGTTATATATAGCATCTCCCCCACCCTCCTCGTCCCCAGCCAGTCTGTAAGTCCGTCCAGCATTTTCTCCCTGGGTCTACCTGGTGCTCTCTTTCCCTCCTGCTTTCCCGTTGTGACCAGGTACTCCAAAATCCCCCTTCCTCATAAGATGGCGTATAAGTGTTGCCTGTCTTTTCCTAATCTTCATTATGAGTGATCTACTTGTGTCTGCCTCCATCAAGACTGTCTCGTTTGTTTTCTTTGCTGTCCATGGAACTCTCAACATTCTTCTTAGAAACCACATCTCGGCTGCCTCAAT
This sequence comes from Monoplex corrugatus, assembly GCA_030674185.1. Lineage (NCBI taxonomy): Eukaryota > Metazoa > Mollusca > Gastropoda > Littorinimorpha > Ranellidae > Monoplex > Monoplex corrugatus. The sequence goes on along the minus strand of JAPXFY010000012.1, from coordinate 38,357,322 downwards.
CTTGCTCTGGCTTTGCTTGCTGACTGTCCACGCCTCACATCCGTACAACAGTATTGGTTCTATATAACATTCAAGGACTCTCTTCCTGATGTTAATTGATAGGCATTTGTTGGTAAGAATGCTTGTCATCTTCTTGAATGCTGTTTTGGCTTGGCCGATTCTGCCAGCTATTTCTGATGTGCACCTGCCGTCTGATGAAATGACCGTTCCCAGGTATTTGAACTTATCAACCTGTGTCAAGGTTGTGCCATTTGCTGTTATTTTGCATGAGGGGATTTCATGTTTTTTACTGATCACCATGACTTCAGTCTTCCTGCTGTTTAGTTCCAACCCCTTACCTTTGCTTTCTATTTCTAGTATATTCACAAGGTTTCGTAGGTCCCTTTCATTTTCTGCAATTAGCACGGTGTCATCCGCGTATCGAATGTTGTTTATCGTTTTCCCTCCAACCTTTAATCCAGGGTCTTCTTCTAGGTTTCTCATGATGTTTTCGCTGTAAAGTGAAAACAGATCTGGTGACAAAACACAACCCTGTCTGACTCCTCGTTTGATGTTTTGAAAAGAGCTTATATTGTTTTCTATTCTCATCGCAGCTGTTTGTTCCCAGTACATATTCCTGATTATTCGTAGATCTTTTCCATCAACACTGAGTCTCTCCAGTTGGTTGATCAATTCTTCATGTCTTACCCAATCGAAAGCCTTGGTATAGTCAACAAAGCATAAATACAAATCCTTATTCATCTTATTTGACCTCTCTATGATAGTTCTTAGGAGGTATATGGCATTAATAGTTTCCTTCCCTTCCACAAATCCACACTGTTCTTCTGCTATTTTGTCTTTTGATTCTATTCCTAGTCCTAATCATGATTATTCTTAACAGGATTTTTGTTACATAACTCATCAACCTGATTGTGCGATGGAGTACGCATTCTATAGCCCCTGTCTTCTTTGGAAATACAATGAAAATTGATTTTGACATATCTTTGGGGATTTTTCCAGTGTCGTAAATTTCATTAAGGAGGACTTATTTTTTCTATGCCAAATTCCTCCAGGGCTTCAATCATCTCTGTAGTAATGTTGTCTGGTCCTGGGGTTTTCCTGGTTTCATCTTTTTCAGAGCCTTTCTAACTTCATCTTTCATTATAGGTGGTCCTTCAAAGTTCTTTTTTATAATGTGTTCTTCGTTTCTGTCTTCCTCAAAAAGACCTTTAATGTACTGTCCCCATCTGTCCAGTATTTTGTCTTTTTTCCATGATAAGCGTGCCATCTTTCAATTTTAAGCAACCAGTTGATGTGCATGTATTTTTCCTGAGGACAATTTCTTCAATTCGTCTGTACATACCCTGAGGATCCATTTTGTGTCGGTCTTCTATCTCTTTGCATTTTGTGCTCAGCCAAGCTTCCTTGGCTTCATTGCACCTATACCTGATTTCTTTGTTTATCTTCCTGTATATCTCCTCGTTGCTCTTTGCTCTTTGCTCTCCTCCTTTCCTCCATCAAGCCCAAAATTTCATTAGTCACCCAGCTCTTTTTGGCTTTTCTATCTGCCTTAGGGATTTCTTCACAAGCTTCATTTATCGAATTTCTCAACTTTGTCCATTGTTCCTCACTGTCACCAACGTCTTCCAGAGCACTGAATTTGTTTTGAACATATACATTCAATCTTTTACGTATCATTTCATCTATCTTTAAGAGTCCAAGGTTTAGTTTGATGTTGCTTTTGGTCTGTTTCCTTTTCCTCAATTTCAGCCTAAACCTTCCCACTACAGGACTGTGGTCACTGTTGCAGTCTGCGCCTGGTAGTGTTTTTGCTGACAGTAAAGAATTTCTAAATGTTTTGTTGATCAGGATGTAGTCAATCTGATCTTTGGTATTATCTCCTGGACTCATCCAAGTCCATTTTCTTCTATTAGGCTGCTCAAACCAGGTGTTTCCTACTATGAACTCATTCATCTGTGCCCATTCTACAAGTTTCCCTCCCCTTTCATTTTGTGTACCAAGGACATGAGGCCCAACTATATCCTCCACCTTATCCTGTCCCACTTTAGCATTAAAATCTCCCATTATGACTGTAACTTCTTGTGATTTACATTGGACCTTGGCCATCTCTAAAACTTCGTAGAAGTTATCGATGTCTTCCTGAGTACTTGCGGATGTTGGTGCATACACTTGTATGATGTTGATATCAAATGGTTTACCTCCCAATTTGACCAGCAAAACTCTGTCAGACACGGCCCAGTATCCCTTAACTGCTTTTGATTTGTCTTTGTCCATTATGATGCTACTCCTCTTTCATGTGAATTACCACCAGAGTATATCACTGTGTATTCTCCTGATGTTATCATGCCTGCCCCCTTCCATCTCACTTTCCTTAGTCCTAAAATACTGATGTTGAGCTTTTCCATCTCCATTTTGATGTTGTCTAATTTTCCCTTCTGCAACAGTGTTCTGATGTTCCATGTTGCTATTTTGGTGTTTCTTAGTTTGACTTTGGGTTTAATTTTGGTCACAGTAGCTGGCTGACGGTCTGTGTCACCTGCGCCGTGTGACAGTCCCTACCGGACGAAGGTGCTCCACAGGAGCACCTATTAACGTCGTTAACTTCATTCTTCATCTTTCTTTTGTCCATGGATGTCCTGGGGTAAACTACGATGGTGGTTTCCCCTTGCATTCCATCGTTTTTTTTCAGGGTTAACTCCCTTAGCCTTACTCTCTCCTGAGATGTCCACAAGGTAGTGGAGCGATTTACCCATAGCTTGGGGATCTGGTTCGTGGGCACCAGGGCATATCTACACGCCGGTGGGCCTGCATGCCGCACGTCTGGGGCCCAGACCTCCTCCGATGTTGATGGAGAGGCTATGTACAGACAGGAAGAGACTTACGCCTTCGGCTCTTGTTTTTGCATAGCTGCAAGCAGCAGTGCTAGCCAGCGGTGTAGGCTGTGAAAGTCAGAGGTGACAAGCACGCAGTCACTAGTCACTAGCCAACACACTAGACGCATCACATCCATCTTTGACATTAGGTCACTGGAAAACCCAAGAAAACTACCATGTCGTAAAACACTAATGAGAATGGCTAACTGTGCATTTATAGATTAACAGACACTAGATTATAAATGGTATATCACCAATTTGTTTAAATAAAGAACAAAACAAAAAAACAAAAGAAACAACAAAACAAACAAAAATAGAAGAAAAAAAACAACAACGAAGAAGGGCGTGTGAAGCACTTGTCTTTTTGCATATGAGTATCAGACAAAGGCAGAACCACTACCATACAGAACAAAGCAGGGAAATGTCTCACAGAAGATCAAGAGATTCTGCAGAGGTGGACAGAGTACTGCTCCGAATTATACACACACACAACAACAGGAGATCCCAAGGTGCTAGACGTTCCTCCACCAACCAACAACGACAGCTATCCCATCGTGCGAGAAGAAGTTGAAGCTGCAGTAAAATCATTGAAGAAAGGCAAGTCGGCAGGAGTGGACAACATTCCCTCAGAACTGGTCCAGGCAGGAGGAGACGCCATGATAGATATGTTACTCATCATCTGCAATAAGATCTGGTGGACAGGTGAGTGGCCAACACCTTGGACCCAGTCCCTGATCATCACTATCCAGAAGAAAGGCAATCTACAACTATGCCAAAACTACCGTACCATCAGCCTGATCAGCCATCCAAGTAAGGTCATGCTAAAAATCCTTCTGAATAGACTGAAGCCACAAGCTGAGGAGATAATAAATGAAGAGCAGGCAGGTTTCAGACCAGGAAGAAGTACCACAGAGCAAATTTTCAACCTCAGATTGCTCTGTGAGAAATACCTGCAACACCAGCAAGGCCTTTACCACTCTTCGTGGACTTCAAGAAGGCATTCGACAGAGTTTGGCACGCAGCCTTGTGGGCAACCATGAGGCTGTACAACATCAATGCCAACCTGATCAGAACCATAGAATGCCTCTACGAAAAGGCGACCAGTGCAGTCTACCATGACAACAACATAGGAGAATGGTTCCGAACCACAGTTGGAGTACGCCAAGGATGCCTGCTCTCCCCCACTCTCTTTAACATCTTCTTAGAGAGAATAATGGCTGACGCACTTGAAGACCACGAGGGAACAGTCAGCATCGGAGGTAGAACAATCACAAACTTGCGTTTTGCCGACGACATTGACGGACTATCTAGGCAAGAGCAAGAGCTAGTCAGCTTGATAAAACATCTTGATGAGGCCTCCACAGCATATGGCATGCAGATCAGTGCAGAGAAAACCCAGTTGATGACAAATAATACCAATGGCATCAGCACTGACATTACCATAGACAACAAGAAACTTGAGACCGTCCATAGATTTAAATATCTGGGAGCTATAGTATCAGATGAAGGATCAAAGCCTGAAGTACTTTCCAGGATTGCCCAGACCACAGCTGCAATGACCAAGCTAAAAGTCATCTGGAACAACAAGAATATCGCAATCGGCTCCAATATCAGACTGATGCGTTCCCTGGTCATGTCAATATTTTGTATGTATGCGAAACATGGACCATAACAGCAGACATTGAAAGAAGGATACAGACAATGGAGATGAGATGCTTCCGCAAACTCCTTGGTATCTCGTACAAAGATCATATAACCAATAAGGAAGTGAAAACCCGAATCGAAAACGCCATTGGGCCGTATGAAGACCTCCTGACCTCAGTGAAAAGACGCAAACTGAGGTGGTACGGGCACGTCACACGATCATCTGGACTGGCCAAGACCGTCTTGCAGGGAACAGTTCAGGGAGGGAGACGAAGAGGCAGACAGAGAAAAAAGATGGGAAAACAATATCAGAGAGTGGACTGGCCTTGAATGGAACATCATTCTGCGGAAAGCTGAGGACCATGAGGAGTGGAGGAAGTTGGTTGCAAAATCTTCAGTGGTGCCCCAACGGTCAACCAGACTACGGGACTGATGATGATGATGATGATCAGACAAAATTCACTTTAAACAGCAACGTCGATATTCAATAAATGTTTTGCAAAATCATATATATTTCACGTAGGATAAGCATTTAAGATGACATTTGCAACAAACAAACAAACAAACAAACACACAAACACACAAACAAACAAACAAACAAACAAACAAACAAACAAACAAACAAACAAGCAAGCAAAGGAAGATGACAAAATTAGTTTTGATGTGTGATTTTGTGTGTGCTTTGCTCTCATCTTAGTCTCACTTTCAGTTTATTTTTCTCAAGACAATGTTTCTCCGCTGGAAATAAATGCTACATACACCAAAGTCACAGATGCCATGTGGTGGGAAAAAATCCAAAATAATCATAGCATAATTCATGAGCCTGCGCAAAACACAGAGCACTAGTGAGATCTTGAGATTCTGGTTAACTTTCAATTTCTATACATTTTTGTGTATGTTGTCATCAAATTGCTAATGAAACAAACGGAAGCAGAAGAAGAAGACGAAGTAGAAGAAAAAGAAGAAGAAGAAGCAGAAGAAGAAGAAAAAGAAGAGGAAGACGAAGAAGAAGAAGAAAACAACAACAACAACAACGAAACAACAACATGATGATGATGATGCTGATGACAACGACGACGTCGACGATTTGAAGTGAGGTCATGTAGGAGGTAGGGTTACTCATTGTGTGTGTGTGTGTGTTTGTGTGTGTGTGTGTGTGTGTGTGTGTGTGTGTGTGTGTGTGTGTGTGTGTGGTGTGTGTGTGTGTGTGTGCGTGTGAGTGTGGCATGTGTGTGGCATGTATTTGTGTGTGTGTGCGTGTGTGTGTGTGTGGCGCGTGTGTGGCATGTATATGTGTGTGTGTGTGTGTGTGTGTTTGTGTATGTGTCCGTATGTGTGTATTGTGTGCCTGTGTCTAACTCTCTCTCTCTCTCTTTCTCTCTCTCTCTCTCTCTCGTGTGTGTGTGTGTGTGTGTGTGTGTGTGTGTGTGTGTGTGTGTGTGTGTGTGTGTGTGTGTGTGTGTGTGTGTGTGTGTGTGCTCGTTGTGTATGTGTAACATGGTTTACTCAGTCACTGTCATGGAAAATGACAGACACATGCTCGACAGACATTTCTCCCTTGAACATTAGCAAAGCGATATCAATTTTGATAGATGGGCAAAAGGCTGGAGGCAAAACGGTTAGAAAATGGTATGTATGCCTGTGCCGTGTGTGTGCGTGTACGTGTGGGTGCTCGCGTCAGCGTATATGGTTGCATGGATTTGTGTATGTATGTTTGATTGCTGCTTTGGTGTGTGTGTGTGTGTTGTGTGTGTGTGTGTGTGTGTGTGTGTGTGTGTGGTGAGAGAGAGAGAGAGAGAGAGAGAGAGACAGAGACAGAGAGAGAGAGAGTCTGTGTGTTGTTGTTACTGTTGTTATTGAAGTATTCTAGGATACCAACGATGTCTTTTCGACGTTGTGCTCATGACGTCAAATCTGACGTTAAATTATGTCAGCAAGTCACAATGAGATAGATGATAAAAACTCGTCTTTTGTCTTATCACAAACGAACTCCTACTCTCCAATACTACCATGGCTATTAGATGAAACACACGAGCAAGGAGAAAAATGGTTTCATGGGCTGAACAGAGCAGGTTCCAAACGTCGGCCAAATAGCAACCCCACAAAGGATAGATCATAAAGTTCTGATTTATGGCTTTTGTCAAATGTACAAAGATAGATGGCCAAAGCGTTCTGATCTATGGCTTTTGTCAAATGTACAAAGATAAATGGCCATGATGTTCTGATTATGGCTTTTGTCAAATGTACAAGATAAATGACCAAAGCGTTCTGATCTATGGCTTTTGTCAAATGTACAAAGATAGAAGGCCTTGATGTTGTGATTTATGGCTTTTGTCAAATGTACAAAGATACAAGGCCATGGTGTTGTGATTTATGGCTGTTGTCAAATGTACAAAGATAGAAGGCGACGATGTTCTGATTTATGGCTTTTGTCAAGTGGACAAGGATAGAAGGAAGACGTGGTGTTCCAGTTTATGGCTTTTGAAAAATTGCAAAAGATAGAGATCATAGTGGTATGATTTAGTGTTTTATGAGTGTACAAGAAGTACCACAGCGTTCTCATTCATGGCTTTTCTCAAGTGCACAAAGATAAAGATCATAATGTTCTGAATCATGGCCTTTGTCAAGTATACAAAGATAGAGATTACAGAGTTCTGATTTATGCCTTTGTCAAGTGTACAAAGATAGAAGATCACAGAGTTCTGATTTATGGCTTTGTCAAGTGTACAAAGATGGAGATCACAGAGTTCTGACTTATGGCTTTACGCTTGTTTGGATTTCACAACATACAGTTTCAAAATTCACATACCTACAAAAAGGAACCTGCATACATAGTTATAACAGGCCATACACATTTTGATTAAAACATAGATGGCTGAGCTGAGGGAACATAATGTCATGTCGTGTGTGCATGTGTGCGTGCGTGTGAGTGTGTGTGTGTGTGTGTGTGTGGTGTGTGTGGTGTGTGTATGCGTGTGTGTGTGTGTTTGTGTGTTTATGTATGTACATGTGTGCATGTGTGTGTATATGTGTGTGTAGTGTGTGCATGTGTATTTATGCGTATGTATGTGTGATGTGTGTGTACATGTGTGTGTGTGTGTGTGCGCGTGCAATGTGTGTGTGTGTGTGTGTGCACGTGTGTGTATGTGTGTATGTGTGTGTTTGTGTGTATGTGTATGTATTTGTGTGTGTATGTGTGTGTTTGTGTGTTTGTTTGTGTGTATATATGTTTATTTGTGTATGTGTTTGTGTGTGTGAGTGTGTGTGAGAGAGAGAGAGAGAGAGAGAGAGAGTGAGGTGTGTGTGTGTGTGTGTGTGTGTGTGTGTGTGTGTGTGTTGAATGTGTGGTTGATTGACAAGATATTCATCTACCTGACAACCGTGGATATCGTCTATTGCCTAACATCAACCTACATCGTGAAGACATGTCAGTCCAATATGTCATACGTAAAGGAAATCATCAACAAGGGTTGATATGCGCGATGGTCGAGTGGTTAAGATGCGCATCTTCCAGCCATGAGGTGTGGATTCGACAATGATGTACACAACTTAACGGTTCAGAAAGATGTCCACTCTTTACCCTCAAATGGAAGGTTACCCAGGCAGGATCAAACCCCAGGCCTTCCGACTGGACGTCCGACGCCCTTACCCACCCGGCTACCGCGCCCGTCTGTTTTCAGTGTACACCAGGTGTCAGCATCTTTTTCTACCTTTCTCGTTCAACGCCCCTCCTCTTTAGGTTAATGATGGACAAAGCCAGATGACATTTGAACGTAAACGGATAGATGGTGAGCGCACAGCGTAGAGACAAACATGACTTTTTGAGCCTCCGCTGACCGTCAGTATATAACCATGTGCGATGCAGCGTTCAGACAGTAACTGCTCTTACCCTACCCATCTCGAGACTCTCAGCCTATCAAGACACTCCAGCAGCCATGGTTTCTTCAAGCATCGTCCTCTTGCTCGCTCTCTGCGCGGTCTGCGCATGCCTGGCATCTACTGCGCTGGACTTGAAGGATTCGGAGGACGAGCGCGCGTCTCGTGTGAAAAGGTCGTACGGTGGAGGAGGTAACGGCGGACATCCCAACTACCACAAAAGCTACTCCTACACTGTGTACGGCAAGCCCAGATACTACCACCGGTCCTATGACACCTATTACCCCACCTACCATCGTTCCCACGGCACTTACCACCACAGCTACGGCGGCCACACCGGAGGTTACGGCAGCCACACGGGTGGTTACAGCGGTAACGTCGGAGGTCACAGCAACTACGGTGGCTACAACGGTGGTAACGGCGGCTACAACGGTGGTAACGGGGCTACAGCGGAGATTACGGAAGCAACAACGGAGGTTATGGCGGCTACAACGGAGGTTACGGAGGCAACAACGGAGGTTACGGCGGCTACATGGGAAGTTCCGGAAGCTACAGTAATGGCTACGGAAACGGCTACGGGCACGGAGGAATGGGCTACGGAGGTTACGGCAATCACTGAGGAGAGAACGGTCTCGGAAAACGTGATGCACAACTCACAAAAGGATGCTGGTGTTGGACTATCTGGCCGCTTGACGTAGCTTCGTTGTTGCACAGGGGAAAAAACAAACAAATGAACAAACAAACAACAACAGTCACAAAAAACAGAAATAAACAGGGCTTTCATGTTAACATGGTAATTGATATGGAGACGGGAACTACGGAGATTATGGGTACCAGTGACGTGAAAATGTCTTTGGGACAATTAAATGCATGGAATTGAGACTTTGGTTAATGTGGGACTATCTGTCTGATTGATGTCGTATTATTATTGTGCAGATTAGTTTATGTGGGAAAAAGTGTGTAAAACATACTTGGACCGCAGCATTATTAACATAACATCTTCAAAAGCTCACCTTAAGAAAGTACAGCAACAATAAAAACACATCATATTCATAACACACACACACACACACACACACACACACACACACCACACACACACACACACACACACACACACACACACACACACACACACAACATTCTCTCTCTCTCTCTCTCTCTCACACACACACACACACACACGCACCCATGTATGTACCACCATCATCATAAACTATCTATTGTCATGATAACATGCACACACAAACACTCGCACACACACACACACACACACACACACACACACACACACACACACACACACACACACACACACACACACACACACACACACAAATACACACACACAAACACACACACACACACACAAACACACACACACAAACACACACGCGCGCGCGCGCGCACATACAGACAGCACAAGAGTCGATTACTCTCTTTCAGTTATTTACATTATCACACAAAGCTTATATGATGTACACACCACGATTTCAATCAAACTGACGGTTCATTTGCCATGGTAGACAGGACTGGTGATGATAAGAAAAGAATAAAACAGACTGGAATGCTAAAAACTGATGACTCTGTTGCTGAATTTGACCGACTTTTAATACTGGTTCTTCTTCTTTTTTCGGTTGTTTTGTTCTCTGTTTCTTTGTTTGTTTGTTTATTTTTTCCTGTTATTCTCCAAATCCCACAAAAGGAATGAAGAAATAAAATCTTAAATCTTGACTCTTGTGCTGTGCTGTTTTCTCTCTGTTTCTCTCTCTGTCATTGTCTTTCTCTGTCTCTCTTTCTCTCTCTCTTTGTCTCTCTCTTTCTCTCTGTCTCCCTCTGTCACTGTCTCTCTCTGTCTCTCATTTTCTCTCTCTGTCTCTGTCTCTGTCTGTCTGTCTGTCTCTCTCTCTGTTGCTGTCACTGTCTCTGTCTCTCTCTGTCTCTCTCTGTCTCTCTCTGTCTGTCTGTCTCTCTCTCGTTCTGTCTGTCTGTCTCTGTCTCGTTTTCTCTTTCTCTCTCTCTCTCTCTGTCTCGTTCTCTCTCTCCTTCTCTTCTCTCTCTCTCTCTCTCTTTCACTCTCTTTCTCTCTGTTTGTATGTCTCTCTCACTCTCTGTCTCTATCTGTCTGTCTGTCTGTAGGTTTGTCTGTCTCTCTTTCTGTCTGTTTGCCTGTCTGTGTGTCGCTCTCACTGTCTGTTTCTGTATCTCTCTCTTTTTTCTGTCTGTCTGTCTGCCTATCTGTTTGTCTGTCGCTCTCTGTCTCTTTTTCTATCTGTCTGTCTCTTTCTCTCTCCTTTTCTCTCTGTGTGTGTGTGGTGTGTGTGTGTGTGTGTGTGTGTGTGTGTGTGTGTGTGTGCGCGTGTATGTGTGTGTGTGTGTGTGTGTGTGTGTGTGTGTGTGTGTGTGTGTGTGTGGTTGTGAGTGTGCGTGCGTGACTGCATGCAAAATTTCCCATGGTCTGTTTGTTTTGGACATGGGAGCTTGGCTCCATCGGTCATTGCTCTTTTTTGCTTATGTAAGAATTTTTCCATCTCACCTCAGTTTGTCTGTCTGTCCGTCTGCCTGTCTGTCTGTCTGTCCATCCATCCAACCTCTCTCTCTCTCTATCTCTGTCTGTCTGTCTGTCTCTCATTCTGCTCTCTCTGCATCTCTCTATCTCTCTCTCTCATTCTCTCTGTCTCATCTCTGTCTCTTGTGTTTCTCTCTCTCTCTGTATCTCTCTGTCTCTGTCTCTCTCTGTGTATGTCTCTGAAGTCTGAAGTCTCTCTCTCTGTATCTATCTGTCTCTGTCTCTGTCTCTGTGTGTTTCTCTCTGTCGCTGTATCTCTCTATCCCTCTGTCTGTCTGTCTCCCCCCCCCCCCCCCCGTGCTGTCTGTTTGTTCTGTGAATTTGGAGGTGGACTAATAGGCTTGTGTGTGAATATGTGTGTGCGTATGCACGCGCGCACGTGTGTGTGTATGGTAATTAGATAAATAGATAGATACTTAGATAGATAAATAGATAGATAGATAGATAGACAGACAGACAGATAGATAGATAGATAGATAGATAGATAGATAGATAGATAGACAGACAGACAGGCAGACAGACACAGAAAAGACAGAGATTGTTGTGGTGGTATTGCGCGTGCATGTGATCGCGCTTTTGTGTATACGCCCACGCGATCATAAGTATGCTCTCTGTGCGTGTGCGTATGTATATATGTATGTGTGTGTATACATGTATGTGTGTGTGTGTGTGTGTGTGTGTGTGTGTGTGTGTGTGTGTGTGTGTGGTGTCTGCGTGTGTGTGTGTGTGCGTGTGTGTGTCTGCGTGTGTGTCTGCGTGTGTGTCTGCGTGCGTATGTGTATGTTGCGTGCGGAAGGATATATGCATGGATGTTATATATACATGTATGTGTGTGTTATTACATCATGCATGCATGTTATATATATATATATGTGTGTGTTATTACATCATGTATGCACGTTATATATATGTGTTTTATTACATCATGAATGCATGTTATATATATGTGAGTGTGTGTGTTATTACATCATGCATGCATGTTTTATATATATATATATGTGTGTGTTATTACATCATGTATGCACGTTATATATATGTGTTTTATTACATCATGAATGCATGTTATATATATGTGAGTGTGTGTGTTATTACATCATGCATGCATGTTTTATATATATATATGTGTGTGTGTTATGACATCATGCTGAAAAGCATAACTGATAGTTTTCGGACATTTAAAAAGAATCAAATTTATTTATTTATTTATTTATTTATTTATTTATTTATTTATTTATTCATTTATTGATTTCATTCAGTTATTTATTTATTTATCATTGTCTATTTGTTTGTTTATTTATTTGTTTATTTACCTATTTATCTATTTGTGGCTTCCGTTAGCTGTGCTGGGTCAGGGCGCCGTGCTTGTTTCACAAGGGTCGTGTGTTCGTTTCTCTGTTAACCCTTTGACTCCCGCACGCTATCCACCAAGTACAGCAAGAACTTAACCTTTTGACTCCCTCACCCTAAACACCAGCTTCCTTCACGAAGCGGGTGGATAGGGTGAGAGAGTCAAAGGGTTCAGTTTTTGCTTCGCTAGCATGATTGACAATGCCGGATGCTGGTGGACATGCTGTGGGATTCAAAGGGTTAATGCAGGCTGGAGGTTCAATTAATAGAAACGTTAACTCATGGTCCGATGTTTCTTAGCGTTCAGTCGTAGCCTGCGACATAAAAGAAAGCACATACAAGTATACACGCACACGCGTGCACGCACACACTTATACTTACATCGATGAACGGAATAACGACATCTTATGTGTTGGAATTTGGAAGAAGAACAACAAGAACAAGAACAAGAACAAGAAGAACAAGAACAAGAAGAACAAGAAGAAGAAGGAGGAGGAAGAGGAGGAGGAGGAGGAGGAGAAGAAGAAGAAGAAGAAGAAGAAGAAGAAGAAGAAGAAGAAGAAGAAGAAGAAGAAGAAGAAGAAGAAGAAGAAGAAGAAGAAGAAGGAGAAGAAGAAGAAGAAGAAGAAGAAAACGAAGTAGGAGAAGAAGAAGAAGAAGAAGAAGAACAACAACAATAATAATAACAACAACAACAACAACAACAACAACATGGTGATAATGATGATGATGATGACGACGAGGATTTGAAGTGAGGTCATGTTGGAGGTAGGGTTACTAGTGTGTGTGTGTGAGTGTGTGTGTGTGTGTGTGTGTGTGTGTGTGTGTGTGTGTGTGTGTGTGTGTGTGTGTGTGTGTGTGTGTGTGTGTGTGTGTGTGGTGTGTGTGGCATCTATGTGTGTGTGTGTGCGTGTGTTTTTTTGTATGTGTGCGTATGTGTGTATATGTGTGCATGCGTCTAACTCTCTCTCTTTCTGTGTGTGTGTGTGTGTGTGTGTGTGTGTGTGTGTGTGTGTGTGTGTGTGTGTGTGTGTGTGTGTGTGTGTGTGTGCTCGTTGTGTATGTGTAACATGGTTTACTCAGTCACTGTCATGGAAAATGACAGACACATGCTCGACAGACATTTCTCCCTTGAACATTAGCAAAGCGATATCAATTTTGATAGATGGGCAAAAGGCTGGAGGCAAAACGGTTAGAAAATGGTATGTATGCCTGTGCCGTGTGTGTGCGTGTACGTGTGGGTGCTCGCGTCAGCGTATATGGTTGCATGGATTTGTGTATGTATGTTTGATTGCGTGCTTTCGTGTGTGTGTGTGTGTGTGTGTGTGTGTGTGTGTGTGTGTGTGTGTGTGTGTGTGTGTGTGTGTGTGTGTGTGTGTGTGTGTGAGAGAGAGAGAGAGAGACAGAGACAGAGAGAGAGAGAGTCTGTGTGTTGTTGTTACTGTTGTTATTGAAGTATTCTAGGATACCAACGATGTCTTTTCGACGTTGTGCTCATGACGTCAAATCTGACGTTAAATTATGTCAGCAAGTCACAATGAGATAGATGATAAAAACTCGTCTTTTGTCTTATCAGAAACGAACTCCTACTCTCCATACTACCA
>JAPXFY010000012.1:38333409-38335909 GCA_030674185.1 Monoplex corrugatus | reverse complement strand
TCTTTTCGACGTTGTGCTCATGACGTCAAATCTGACGTTAAATTATGTCAGCAACAGTCACAATGAGATAGATGATAAAAACTCGTCTTTTGTCTTATCACAAACGAACTCCTACTCTCCATACTACCATGGCTATTAGATAAAACACACGAGCAAGGAGAAAAATGGTTTCATGGGCTGAACAGAGCAGGTTCCAAACGTCGGCCAAATAGCAACCCCACAAAGGATAGATAATAAAGTTCTGATTTATGGCTTTTGTCAAATGTACAAAGATAGATGGCCAAAGCGTTCTGATTTATGGCTTTTGTCAAATGTACAAAGATAGATGGCCATGATGTTCTGATCTATGGCTTTTGTCAAATGTACAAAGATAAATGACCAAAGCGTTCTGATCTATGGCTTTTGTCAAATGTACAAAGATAGAAGGCCTTGATGTTGTGATTTATGGCTTTTGTCAAATGTACAAAGATACAAGGCCATGGTGTTGTGATTTATGGCTGTTGTCAAATGTACAAAGATAGAAGGCGACGATGTTCTGATTTATGGCTTTTGTCAAGTGGACAAGGATAGAAGGAAGACTGTGGTGTTCCAGTTTATGGCTTTTGAAAAATGTGCAAAAGATAGGAGATCATAGTGGTATGATTTAGTGTTTTATGAAGTGTACAAAGAAGACCACAGCGTTCTCATTCATGGCTTTTCTCAAGTGCACAAAGATATAAGATCATAATGTTCTGAATCATGGCCTTTGTCAAGTGTACAAAGATAGAAGATTACAGAGTTCTGATTTATGCCTTTGTCAAGTGTACAAAGATAGAAGATCACAGAGTTCTGATTTATGGCTTTGTCAAGTGTACAAAGATGGAAGATCACAGAGTTCTGACTTATGGCTTTACGCTTGGTTTGGATTTCACAACATACAGTTTCAAAATTCACATACCTACAAAAAGGAACCTGCATACATAGTTATAACAGGCCATACACATTTTTGATTAAAACATAGATGGCTGAGCTGGGGGAACATAATGTCATGTGCATGTGTGCATGTGTGCGTGCGTGTGAGTGTGTGTGTGTGTGTGTGTGTGTGTGGTGTGTGTGTGTGTTTGTGTGTTTATGTATGTACATGTGTGCATGTGTGTGTATATGTGTGTGTATGTGTGCATGTGTATATAGCGTATGTATGTGTGATGTGTGCGTACATGTGTGTGTGTGGTGTGTGCGCGTGCAATGTGTGTGTGTATGTGCGCGTGTGTGTATGTGTGTGTTTGTGTGTGTATGTGTATGTATTTGTGTGTGTATGTGTGTGTTTGTGTGTTTGTTTGTGTGTATATATGTTTATTTGTGTATGTGTTTGTGTGTGGTGAGTGTGTGTGTGAGAGTGTGTGTGTGTTTGTGTGTGTGTGTGTGTGGTGTGTGTGTGTGTGTGTGTGTGTGTGTGTGTGTGTGTGTGTGTGTGTGTGTGGTGTGTGTGAATGTGTGTGATTGACAAGATATTCATCTACCTGACAACCGTGGATATCGTCTATTGCTTAACATCAACCTACATCGTGAAGACATGTCAATCCAATATGTCATACGTAAAGGAAATCATCAACAAGGGTTGATATGCGCGATGGTCGAGTGGTTAAGATGCGCATCTTCCAGCCATGAGGTGTGGATTCGACAATGATGTACACGACTTAACGGTTCAGAAAGATGTCCACTCTTTACCCTCAAATGGAAGGTTACCCAGGCAGGATCAAACCCCAGGCCTTCTGACTGGACGTCCGACGCCCTTACCCACCCGGCTACCGCGCCCGTCTGTTTTCAGTGTACACCAGGTGTCAGCATCTTTTTCTACCTTTCTCGTTCACCCCTCCTCTTTAGGTTAATGATGGACACAAGCCAGATGACATTTGAACGTAAACGGATAGATGGTGAGCGCACACCGTAGAGACAAACATGACTTTTTGAGCCTCCGCTGACCGTCAGTATATAACCATGTGCAGTGCAGCGTTCAGACAGTAACTGCTCTTACCCTACCCATCTCGGGACTCTCACCTATCAAGACACTCCAGCAGCCATGGTTTCTTCAAGCATCGTCCTCTTGCTCGCTCTGTGCGCGGTCTGCGCATGCCTGGCATCTGCTGCGCTGGACTTGAAGGATTCGGAGGACGAGCGCGCGTCTCGTGAGAAAAGGTCGTACGGTGGCCACACCGGAGGTTACGGCAGCCACACCAGTGGTTACGGCGGTAACGTCGGAGGTTACGGCAACTACAACGGTGGTAACGGCGGCTACAGCGGAGGTTACGGAGGCAACAGCGGAGGTTACAGCGGCTACAGCGGAGGTTACGGCGGCTACAGCGGAGGTTACGGAAGCTACGGTAATGGCTACGGAAACGGTTACGGGTACGAAGGAATGGGCTACGGAGGTTACGGCAATCTCTGAGGATAGAACGGTTTCGGAAAACGTGATGCATAAATCACCAAAGGATACTGGTGTTGGACTATCTGGCCACTTGAC
>JAPXFY010000012.1:38315909-38323409 GCA_030674185.1 Monoplex corrugatus | reverse complement strand
GATCATAGTGGTATGATTTAGTGTTTTTATGAAGTGTACAAAGAAGACCACAGCGTTTTCATTCATGGTTTTTCTCAAGTGCACTAAGATATAAGATCACAATGTTCTGAATCATGGCCTTTGTCAAGTGTACAAAGATAGAAGATTACAGAGTTCTGATTTATGCCTTTGTCAAGTGTAGATAGAAGATCACAGAGTTCTGATTCATGGCTTTACACTTGTTTTGGATTTCACAAAATACATTTTCAAAATTCACATACCTACAAAAAGTATACTGCATACATAGTTATAACAGGCCATACACATTTTTGATTAAAACATAGATGGCTGAGCTGGGGGAACATAATGTCATGTGCGTGTGTGCATGTGTGCGTGCGTGTGAGTGTGTGTGTGTGTGTGTACGTGCGTGCGTGTGTGTGTGTGTGTGTGTGTATTTATGTATGTACATCATACATGTGTGCATATGTGTGTATATGTGTGTGTATGTGTGCATGTGTATATATGTATATGTATGTGTGATGTGTGTCTACATGTGTGTTTGTGTGTTCGCACTTGCAATGTGTGTGTGTGTGCGCACGTGCGTGTATGTGTGTGTGTTTGTGTGTGTATGTGTATGTATTTGTGTGTGTATGTGTGTGTTTGTGTGTTTGTTTGTGTGTATGTGTGTTTATTTGTGTATGTGTGTGTGTGTGTTTGTGTGTGTGCGTGTGTGTTTGTGTGCGTGTGTGTGTGTGTGTGTGTGTGTGTGTGTGTGTGTGTGTGTGTGTGTGTGTTGTGTGTGAGTGTGTGTGATTGACAAGATATTCATCCACATGAGAACCGTGAATATCATCTATTGCTTAACATCAACCTACATCGTGAAGACATGTCAGTCCAATATGTCATACGTAAAGGAAATCATCAACAAGGGATATGCGCGATGGTCGAGTGGTTAAAATGCGCATCTTCCAGCCATGAGGTGTGGGTTCGACAATGATGTACACGATTTAACGGTTCAGAAAGATGTCCACTCTTTACCCTCAAATGGAAGGTTACCCAGGCAGGATCAAACCCCAGGCCTTCCGACTGGACGTCCGACGCCCTTACCCACCTGGCTACCGCGCCCGTCTGTTTTCAGTGCACACCACATGTCAGCGTCTTTTTCTACCTTTAATCAGTTCATTGTCCGGAGTTAAATTATGCAATCTTTCTCGTTCACCCCTCCTCTTTAGGTTAATGATGGACACAAGCGAGACGACATTTGAACGTAAACAGATAGACGGTGAACGCACACAGTAGAGACAAACTTGACTTTTTGAGCCTCCGCTGAACGTCAGTATATAACCATGTGCGATGCAGCGTTCAGACAGTAACTGCTCTTACCCTACCCATCTCGGGACTCTCAGCCTATCAAGACACTCCAGCAGCCATGGTTTCTTCAAGCATCGTCCTCTTGCTCGCTCTGTGCGCGGTCTGCGCATGCCTGGCATCTGCTGCGCTGGACTTGAAGGATTCGGAGGACGAGCGCGCGTCTCGTGAGAAGAGGTCGTATGGTGGCGGAGGGTACGGCGGACATCCCAACTACCACAAAAGCTACTCCTACACTGTATACGGCAAGCCCAGATACTACCACCGGTCCTATGACACCTATTACCCCACCTACCATCGTTCCCACGGCACTTACCACCACAGCTACGGCGGCCACACCGGAGGTTACGGCAGCCACACGGTGGTTACGGCGGTAACGTCGGAGGTCACAGCAACTCAGGCGGCTACAACGGTGGTAACGGCGGCTACAGCGGAGATTACGGAAGCAACAACGGAGGTTATGGCGGCTACAACGGAGGTTACGGAGGCAACAACGGAGGTTACGGCGGCTACATGGGAGGTTACGGAAGCTACAGTAATGGCCACGGAAACGGCTATGGGCACGGAGGAATGGGCTACGGAGGTTACGGCAATCACTGAGGAGAGAACGGTCTCGGAAAACGTGATGCACAAATCACAAAAGGATGCTGGTGTTGGACTATCTGGCCGCTTGACGTAGCTTCGTTGTTTCACAGGGGAAAAAACAAAGAAATGAACAAACAAACAACAACAGTCACAAAAAACAGAAATAAACAGGGCTTTCATGTTAACATGGTAATTGATATGCAGAGAGGAACTACGGAGATTATGGGTACCAGTGACGTGAAAATGTCTTTGGGACAATTAAATGCATGGAATTGAGACTTTTGTTAATGTGGGACTATCTGTCTGATTAATGTCGTATTATTGTTGTGCAGATTAGTTTATGTGGGAAAAAGTGTGTAAAACATACTTGGAACACAGCATTATTAACATAACATCTTCAGAAGCTCACCTTAAGAAAGTACAGCAACCATAAAAACACATCATGTTCATAAACACACACACACACACACACACACACACACACACACACACACACACACACACACACACACACACACACACACACACACACACACACACACACACACACATTCTCTCTCTCTCTCTCTCTCACACACACACACACACGCACCCATGTATGTACCACCATCATCATAAACTATCTATTGTCATGATAACATGCACACACACAAACACTCGCACACACACACACACACACACACACACACACACACACACACACACACACACACACACACACACACACACACACACACACACAAATAAACACACACACACAAACACACACACACACAAACACACACACACACGAACACACACACAAACACGCACACGCACATACAGACAGCACAAGAGTCGATTACTCTCTTTCAGTTATTTACATTATCACACAAAGCTTATATGATATACACAGCACGATTTCAATCAAACTGACGGTTCATTTGCCATGGTAGACAGGACTGGTGATGATAAGAAAAGAATAAAACAGACTGGAATGCTAAAAACTGATGACACTGTTGCTGAATTTGACAGACTTTTAATACTGGTTCTTCTTCTTTTTTCGGTTGTTTCGTTCTCTGTTTCTTTGTTTGTTTGTTTATTTTTTTTTCCTGTTATTCTCCAAATCCCACAAAAGGAATGAAGAAATAAAATCTTAAATCTTGACTCTTGTGCTGTGCTGTTTTCTCTCTGTTTCTCTCTCTGTCATTGTCTTTCTCTGTCTCTCATTCTCTCTCTCTTTCTCTCTCTCTTTGTCTCTGTCTCTGTCTCTCTCTGTCACTGTCTCTCTCTGTCTCTCATTCTCTCTCTCTGTCTCTGTCTGTCTGTCTCTTTCTCTCTCTCTCTGTTGCTGTCACTGTCTCTGTCTCTCTCTGTCTGTCTCTCTCTCTCGTTCTGTCTGTCTGTCTCTGTCTCGTTTTCTCTTTCTCTCTCTCTCTGTCTGTCTCGTTCTCTCTCTCCCTCTCTTCTCTCTCTCTCTCTCTCTTTCACTCTCTTTCTCTCTGTTTGTATGTCTCTCTCACTCTCTGTCTCTATCTGTCTGTCTGTAGGTCTGTCTGTCTCTCTTTCTGTCTGTCTGCCTGTCTGTGTGTCGCTCTCATTGCCTGTCTCTGTATCTCTCTCTTTTCTCTGTCTGCCTATCTGTTTGTCTGTCGCTCTCTGTCTCTTTTTCTATCTGTCTGTCTCTTTCTCTCTCCTTTTCTGTGTGTGTGTGTGTGTGTGCGTGTATGTGTGTGTGTGTGTGTGTGTGTGTGTGTGTGTGTGTGTGTGGTTGTGAGTGTGTGTGTGTGTGTGTGTGTGTGTGGTTGTGAGTGTGCGTGCGTGACTGCATGCAAAATTTCCCATGGTCTGTTTGTTTTGGACGTGGGAGCTTGGCTCCATCGGTCATTGCTCTTTTTTGCTTATGTAAGAATTTTTCCATCTCACCTCAGTCTGTCTGTCTGTCCGTCTGTCTGTCTGTCTGTCTGTCCATCCAACTCTCTCTCTCTCTTTTTGTCTCTGTCTGACTGTCTCTCTCTCTCTCTCTCTCACTCTGTCTCTCTGCATCTCTCTGTCTCTCTCTGCATCTCTCTGTCTCTGTGTGTTTCTATCTCTCTGTCTCTCTCTGCATCTCTCTGTCTCTGTGTGTTTCTATCTCTCTTTCTCTCTCTCTCTCTCTCTCTCTTCTCTCTCTCTCTCTCTCTCTCTCTCTAGGTATCTATCTGTCTCTGTCTCTGTGTGCTTCTCTCTGTCTGTCTGTCTTTCTCTGTTCTCCCCCCCCCCCCCCCCCCCCCGCGCTGTCTGTGTGTTCTGTGAATTTGGAGGTTGACTAATGGGCTTGTGTGTGAATATGTGTGTGCATATGCGCGCGCGTGAGTGTGTGTGTATGGTAGATAGATAGATAGATAGATAGATACATAGATAGATAGATAGATACATAGATAGATACATAGATACATAGATAGATAGATACATAATAGATAGATACATAGATAGATAGATAGATAGATAGATAGATAGATAGATAGATAGATAGATAAGATAGATAGATAGATAGAAAGATAGATAGAGAAAAGACAGAGATTGTAGTGGTGGTATTGCGCGTGCATATGATCGCGCATTCGTGTATACGCCCACGCGATCATAAGTATGCTCTCTGTGCGTGTGTGTATGTATACATGTATGTGTGTGTGTGTGTGTGTGTGTGTGTGTGTGTGTGTACGTGTGTGTGTGTGTGTGTGTGTGTGTGTGTGTGTGTGTGTGTGTGTGTGTGTGTGCGCGTGCGTATGTGTATGTTGCGTGCATATGTGTTTATACACTCTGGACTGCAAGAAGCTGACATCATCGGCATCCAACAGAAAAGCAGATGTCGCTGACTACTATCACTGATACATCTCTACCTCTGTATGTTGTGACTTCGCCGTTTGATGCCGTCAGCATCTGACTTAGTCTAACTTAGTGATTCCCTGCGTGTACCGTGAGAAGAGTCCTGAGACAGTCAAGGCGCTCCAGTCAGCTAGCATCTTTGAAACTATTTCGTCGGTGCTGGTCAGTTTTTCTCACAGACAGAAGAAGGATGGCAGTATGTATATACATTGATGTGCATGTCCGTGGATCAGTGTTTTCTCCATTGCCGTGTTGTATTATTTTGAACAGTGTCGTAAGGTTTTGGGCACACGGAAGGATATATGCATGGATGTTATATATATGTGTGTGTTATTACATCATGCATGCATGTTATATATAGCATCTCCCCCACCCTCCTCGTCCCCAGCCAGTCTGCAAGTCCGTCCAGCATTTTCTCCCTGGGTCTACCTGGTGCTCTCTTTCCCTCCTGCTTTCCCGTTGTGACCAGGTGCTCCAATTCCCCCTTCCTCATAAGATGGTGTATAAGTGTTGCCTGTCTTTTCCTAATCTTCCTTATGAGTGATCTACTTGTGTCTGCCTCCATCAAGACTGTCTCGTTTGTTTTCTTTGCTGTCCATGGAACTCTCAACATTCTTCTTAGAAACCACATCTCGGCTGCCTCAATCTTGCTCTGGCTTTGCTTGCTGACTGTCCACACCTCGCATCCATACAACAGTATTGGTTCTATATAACATTCAAGGACTCTCTTCCTGATGTTAATTGATAGGCATTTGTTGGTAAGAATGCTTGTCATCTTTTTGAATGCTGTTTTGGCTTGGCCGATTCTGCCAGCTATTTCTGATGTGCATCTGCCGTCTGATGAAATGACCGTTCCCAGGTATTTGAACTTATCAACCTGTGTCAAGGTTGTGCCATTTGCTGTTATTTTGCATGAGGGGATTTCATGTTTTTTACTGATCACCATGACTTCAGTCTTCCTGCTGTTTAGTTCCAACCCCTTACCTTTGCTTTCTATTTCTAGTATATTCACAAGGTTTCGTAGGTCCCTTTCATTTTCTGCAATTAGCACGGTGCCATCCGCGTATCGAATGTTGTTTATCATTTTCCCTCCAACCTTTAATCCAGGGTCTTCTTCTAGGTTTCTCATGATATTTTCGCTGTAAAGTGAAAACAGATCTGTTGACAAAACACAATCCTGTCTGACTCCTCGTTTGATGTTTTGAAAAGAGCTTATATTGTTTTCTATTCTCATTGCAGCTATTTGTTCCCAGTACATATTCCTGATTATTCGTAGATCTTTTCCATCAACACTGAGTCTCTCCAGTTGGTTGATCAATTCTTCATGTCTTACCCAATCGAAAGCCTTGGTATAGTCAACAAAGCATAAATACAAATCCTTATTCATCTCATTTGACCTCTCTATGATAGTTCTTAGGAGGTATATGGCATTAATAGTTTCCTTCCCTTCCACAAATCCACACTGTTCTTCTGCTATTTTGTCTTTTGATTCTATTCCTAGTCCTCATCATGATTATTCTTAACAGGATTTTTGTTACATAACTCATCAACCTGATTGTGCGATGGAGTACGCATTCTATAGCCCCTGTCTTCTTTGGAAGTACAATGAAAATTGATTTTGACATATCTTTGGGGATTTTTCCAGTGTCGTAAATTTCATTAAGGAGGACTTATTTTTTCTATGCCAAATTCCTCCAGGGCTTCAATCATCTCTGTAGTAATGTTGTCTGGTCCTGGGGCTTTTCTTGGTTTCATCTTTTTCAGTGCTGCTCTAACTTCATCTTTCATTATGGGTGGTTCCTTCAAAGTTCTTTTTTATAATGTGTTCTTCGTTTCTGTCTTCCTCAAAAAGACCTTTAATGTACTGTCCCCATCTGTCCAGTATTTTGTCTTTTTCCATGATAAGCGTGCCATTTTTCAATTTTAAGCAACCAGTTGATGTGCATGTATTTTTCCTGAGGACAATTTCTTCAATTCGTCTGTACATACCCTGAGGATCCATTTTGTGTCGGTCTTCTATCTCTTTGCATTTTGTGCTCAGCCAAGCTTCCTTAGCTTCATTGCACCTATACCTGATTTCTTTGTTTATCTTCCTGTATATCTCCTCGTTGCTCTTTGCTCTCCTCCTTTCCTCCATCAAGCCCAAAATTTCATTAGTCACCCAGCTCTATTTGGCTTTTTTATCTGCCTTAGGGATTTCTTCACAAGTTTCATTTATCGAATTTCTCAACTTTGTCCATTGTTCCTCACTGTCACCAACGTCTTCCAGAGCACTGAATTTGTTTTGAACATATACATTCAATCTTTTACGTATCATTTCATCTATCTTTAAGAGTCCAAGGTTTAGTTTGATGTTGCTTTTGGTCTGTTTCCTTTTCCTCAATTTCAGCCTAAACCTTCTCACTACAGGACTGTGGTCACTGTTGCAGTCTGCGCCTGGTAGTATTTTTGCTGACAGTAAAGAATTTCTAAATGTTTGATGATCAGGATGTAGTCAATCTGATCTTTGGTATTATCTCCTGGACTCATCCAAGTTCATTTTCTTCTGTTAGGCTGCTCAAACCAGGTGTTTCCTACTATGAACTCATTCATCTGTGCCCATTCTACAAGTTTCCCTCCCCTTTCATTTTGTGTACCAAGGACATGAGGTCCAACTATATCCTCCACCTTATCCTGTCCCACTTTAGCATTAAAATCTCCCATTATGACTGTAACTTCTTGTGA
>JAPXFY010000012.1:38303409-38308409 GCA_030674185.1 Monoplex corrugatus | reverse complement strand
CATGTATGTGTGTGTGTGTGTGTGTGTGTGTGTGTATGTGTGTGTGTGGGGTGTGTGTGTGTGTACGTGTGTGTGTGTGTGTCTGTGTGTGTGTGTGTGTGTGTGCGTGTGTGTGTGTACGTGCGTATGTGTATGTTGCGTGCATATGTGTTTATACACTCTGGACTGCAAGAAGCTGACATCATCGGCATCCAACAGAAAAGCAGATGTCGCTGACTACTATCACTGATACATCTCTACCTCTGTATGTTGTGACTTCGCCGTTTGATGCCGTCAGCATCTGACTTAGTCTAACTTAGTGATTCCCTGCATGTACCGTGAGAAGAGTCCTGAGACAGTCAAGGCGCTCCAGTCAGCTAGCATCTTTGAAACTATTTCGTCGGTGCTGGTCAGTTTTTCTCACAGACAGAAGGATGGCAGTATGTATATACATTGATGTGCATGTCCGTGGATCAGTGTTTTCTCCATTGCCGTGTTGTATTATTTTGAACAGTGTCGTAAGGTTTTGGGCACACGGAAGGATATATGCATGGATGTTATATATATGTGTGTGTTATTACATCATGCATACATGTTATATATAGCATCTTCCCCACCCTCCTCGTCCCCAGCCAGTCTGCAAGTCCGTCCAGCATTTTCTCCCTGGGTCTACCTGGTGCTCTCTTTCCCTCCTGCTTTCCCGTTGTGACCAGGTGCTCCAAATCCCCCTTCCTCATAAAATGGCCTATAAATGTTGCCTGTCTTTTCCTAATCTTCCTTATGAGTGTTCTACTTGTGTCTGCCTCCATCAAGACTGTCTCGTTTGTTCTCTTTGCTGTCCATGGAACTCTCAACATTCTTCTTAGAAACAACATCTCGGCTGCCTCAATCTTGTTCTGGCTTTGTTTGTTGACTGTCCACGCCTGGCATCCGTACAACAGTATTGGTTCTATATAACATTCAAGAACTCTCTTCGTGATGTTAATTGACAGGCATTTGTTGGTTAGAATGCTTGTCATCTTCTTGAATGCTGTTTTGGCTTGGCCGATTCTGCCAGCTATTTCCGATGTGCATCTGCCGTCTGATGAAATGACCGTTCCCAGGTATTTGAACTTATCAACCTGTGTCAAGGTTGTGCCATTTGCTGTTATTTTGCATGAGGGGATTTCATGTTTTTTACTGATCACCATGACTTCAGTCTTCCTGCTGTTAAGTTCCAACCCCTTACCTTTGCTTTCTATTTCTAGTATATTCACAAGGTTTCGTAGGTCCCTTTCATTTTCTGCAATTAGCACGGTGTCATCCGCGTATCGAATGTTGTTTATCATTTTCCCTCCAACCTTTAATCCAGGGTCTTCTTCTAGGTTTCTCATGATGTTTTCGCTGTAAAGTGAAAACAGATCTGTTGACAAAACACAACCCTGTCTGACTCCTCGTTTGATGTTTTGAAAAGAGCTTATATTGTTTTCTATTCTCATCGCAGCTGTTTGTTCCCAGTACATATTTCTGATTATTCGTAGATCTTTTCCATCAACACTGAGTCTCTCCAGTTGGTTGATCAATTCTTCATGTCTTACCCAATCGAAAGCCTTGGTATAGTCAACAAAGCATAAATACAAATCCTTATTCATCTCATTTGACTTCTCTATGATAGTTCTTAGGAGGTATATGGCATTAATAGTTTCCTTCCCTTCCACAAATCCACACTGTTCTTCTGCTATTTTGTCTTTTGATTCTATTCCTAGTCCTAATCATGATTATTCTTAACAGGATTTTTGTTACATAATTCATCAACCTGATTGTGCGATGGAGTACGCATTCTATAGCCCCTGTCTTCTTTGGAAGTACAATGAAAATTGATTTTGACATATCTTTGGGGATTTTTCCAGTGTCGTAAATTTCATTAAGGAGGACTTATTTTTTCTATGCCAAATTCCTCCAGGGCTTCAATCATCTCTGTAGTAATATTGTCTGGTCCTGGGGCTTTTCTTGGTTTCATCTTTTTCAGTGCTGCTCTAACTTCATCTTTCATTATGGGTGGTCCTTCAAATTCTTTTTTATAATGTGTTCTTCGTTTCTGTCTTCCTCAAAAAGACCTTTAATGTACTGTCCCCATCTGTCCAGTATTTATTCTTTTTCCATGATAAGCGTGCCATCTTTCAATTTTAAGCAACCAGTTGATGTGCATGTATTTTTCCTGAGGACAATTTCTTCAATTCGTCTGTACATACCCTGAGGATCCATTTTGTGTCGGTCTTCTATCTCTTTGCATTTTGTGCTCAGCCAAGCTTCCTTAGCTTCATTGCACCTATACCTGATTTCTTTGTTTATCTTCCTGTATATCTCCTCGTTGCTCTTTGCTCTTTGCTCTCCTCCTTTCCTCCATCAAGCCCAAAATTTCATTAGTCACCCAGCTCTTTTTGGCTTTTCTATCTGCCTTAGGGATTTCTTCACAAGCTTCATTTATCGAATTTCTCAACTTTGTCCATTGTTCCTCACTGTCACCAACGTCTTCCAGAGCACTGAATTTGTTTTGAACATATACATTCAATCTTTTACGTATCATTTCATCTATCTTTAAGAGTCCAAGGTTTAGTTTGATATTGCTTTTGGTCTGTTTCCTTTTCCTCAATTTCAGCCTAAACCTTCCCACTACAGGACTGTGGTCACTGTTGCAGTCTGCGCCTGGTAGTGTTTTTGCTGACAGTAAAGAATTTCTAAATGTTTTGTTGATCAGGATGTAGTCAATCTGATCTTTGGTATTATCTCCTGGACTCATCCAAGTTCATTTTCTTCTGTTAGGCTGCTCAAACCAGGTGTTTCCTACTATGAACTCATTCATCTGTGCCCATTCTACAAGTTTCCCTCCCCTTTCATTTTGTGTACCAAGGACATGAGGTCCAACTATATCCTCCACCTTATCCTGTCCCACTTTAGCATTAAAATCTCCCATTATGACTGTAACTTCTTGTGATTTACATTGGACCTTGGCCATCTCTAAAACTTCGTAGAAGTTATCGATGTCTTCCTAAGTACTTGCGGATGTTGGTGCATACACTTGTATGATGTTAATATCAAATGGTTTGCCTCCCAATTTGACCAGCAAAACACTGTCAGACACGGCCCAGTATCCCTTAACTGCTTTTGATTTGTCTTTGTCCATTATGATGCTACTCCTCTTTCATGTGAATTACCACCAGAGTATATCACTGTGTATTCTCCTGATGTTATCATGCCTGCCCCCTTCCATCTCACTTTCCTTAGTCCTAAAATACTGATGTTGAGCTTTTCCATCTCCATTTTGATGTTGTCTAATTTTCCCTTCTGCAACAGTGTTCTGATGTTCCATGTTGCTATTTTGGTGTTTCTTAGTTTGACTTTGGGTTTAATTTTGGTCACAGTAGCTGGCTGACGGTCTGTGTCACCTGCGCCGTGTGACAGTCCCTACCGGACGAAGGTGCTCCACAGGAGCACCTATTAACGTCGTTAACTTCATTCTTCATCTTTCTTTTGTCCATGGATGTCCTGGGGAAAACTACGATGGTGGTTTCCCCTCGCATTCCATCGTTTTTTTTCAGGGTTAACTCCCTTAGCCTTACTCTCTCCTGAGATGTCCACAAGGTAGTGGAGTGATTTATCCATAGCTTGGGGATCTGGTTCGTGGGCACCAGGGCATATCCACACGCCGGTGGGCCCGCATGCCGCACGTCTGGGGCCCAGACCTCCTCCGAGTCCCACGAGATTTGGCCTGAGTCCGTTAGGTGCTCAGTTACCGCCTGTCGCCACGAGGAGGCACAACGTAGGGCTTGTTGATGGAGAGGTTATGTACAGACAGGAAGAGAATTACGCCTTCGGTTCTTGTTTTTGCATAGCTGCAAGCAGCAGTGCTAGCCAGCGGTGTAGGCTGTGAAAGTGAGAGGTGACAAGCACGCAGTCACTAGTCACTAGCCGACACACTAGACGCATCACATCCACCTTTGACATTAGGTCACTGAAAAACCCAGGAAAACTACTATGTCGTAAAACACTAATGAGAATGGCTAACTGTGCATTTATAGATTAACAGACACTAGATTATAAATGGTATATCACCAATTTGTTTAAATAAACAACAAAACAAAACAAACAAAACAAAACAAACAAAACAAAACAAACAAAAATAGAAGAAAAAAAACAACAACGAAAAAGGGCGTGTGAAGCACTTGTCTTTTTGCATATGAGTATCAGACAAAATTCACTTTAAACAGCAACGTCGATATTCAATAAATGTTTTGCAAAATCATATATATTTCACGTAGGATAAGCATTTACGATGACATTTGCAACAAACAAACAAACAAACAAACAAACAAACACACAAACAAACAAACAAACAAACAAACAAACAAACAAACAAACAAGCAAGCAAGCAAGCAAGCAAAGGAAGACAACAAAATTAGTTTTGATGTGTGATTTTGTGTGTGCTTTGCTCTCATCTTAGTCTCACTTTCAGTTTATTTTTCTCAAGACAATGTTTCTCCGCTGGAAATAAATGCTACATACACCAAAGTCACAGATGCCATGTGGTGGGAAAAAATCCAAAATAATCATAGCATAATTCATGAGCCTGCGCAAAACACAGAGCACTTGTGAGATCTTGAGATTCTGGTTAACTTTCAATTTCTATACATTTTTGTGTATGTTGTCATCAAATTGCTAATGAAACAAACGGAAGCAGAAGAAGAAGAAGTAGAAGAAAAAGAAGAAGAAGAAGAAGAGGAAGACGAAGAAGAAGAAGAAGAACAACAACAACAACAACGAAACAACAACATGGTGATGATGATGTTGATGACAACGACGACGTCGACGATTTGAAGTGAGGTCATATAGGAGGTAGGGTTACTCATTGTGTGTGTGTGTGTGTGTGTGTGTGTTTGTGTGTGTGTATGTGTGTGTGTGTGTGTGTGTGTGTGAGTGTGGCGTGTGTGTGGCATGTATGTGTGTGTGTGTGCGTGTGTGTGTGTGTGTGGTGCGTGTGTGGC
>JAPXFY010000012.1:38278409-38295909 GCA_030674185.1 Monoplex corrugatus | reverse complement strand
AACAAAGTGTCTAGATTCTGTATCTGTAGTTTGTGGCTGAAACAAAGTGTCGTATATTGGAAAACAACGTGTCCTGTATTGTGATTGTGGTCGTGTCGAGTTCGTTGATGTCTCTGTGCCTGTGTGTGTGGGTGCATACGTACTCGTGCCAGCCGTTTTGGATTAAAGCGTGAACACCGTTTCTTAACGAGAACAAGAACGAAATTTGATTTTCGAGAGAGAGTCGTGGCACAAGCAGGACTGATTTCTTTCATTTTCTTTCTTTTCTTTCCTTTCGATTTTTTCTTTACGTTCAACCTTTCCCCATGGAGGGTCTTCTTTTTCTTCTTCTTCTCGCTTAACTCCGTGAACTGCCGCACCGAGGAACTCTTCACTCGATTCTTTCAGCTCTGTCGGTTGTGTGCCAAAGCCTGGGTCTCTGCAAATGGTTCACTGTCCATCCCAAACTTTTGTCAGTCCATCGTTTTTCTGTCTTCCCCTCCGTCTACCTGTCTCAACAGTTTCCTGCAGGACTGATTTCACAAGGCGATTGGACCTTGTCACTTGCTCGTACCGAAATACCGTTTTTCTAAACTGAAGTCAGCAGATCTTCATATACGCAGGCTCTATACTAATACAACTGAATTATAACGACACGAAAACGTCAGAATAACGCGAAATGGAAAGGTACCATCAAACAACAACAGCGACGAACATGAATTGATGTGTTGATGATAGACTGACGTTGCTGTGTATGCGTAGAATGATGCAAGATGACGATGGAGTCTACCGTCTGCATGACAGATGAGTAGTCACTCTGGTCCTTTATGGCCTGGTATGGGTCTTCATGTGGAGTGCAGGACCCATCATGGAGGCACGTGTGGTGTTAGTCATTGGTTCCATGTCTTTTTACCTTGGGTGATTTGGGAGGAAAAAATGGAAGGGAGAGTCGAGTGGGTGAGTGCGTGATTGTGGAGGAAGAGCAAAGGGAGATCAGTCTTGAGAAAGAAGCAAGAAAAAGACAAACGGAAAAAGGGAGGAAAAAACTAGCAAATGAAGTAACTGACCATAACTATTTAAACAACAAACTGGCTGAATGTAACATTGAACACGTCAGTTACGGCGAATTATAAATACTTAGCCATTGGGCTCTTCGGTAGGCTGACAAAAATTGGTGTGTTCATGATCTGGTTTGTGATATGTCGGAAACTGTGTTCTTTAGGAGTATAGAAATGTGTCGTTTCGTCCTAATGTATGAACGAATATGATTAGGTGGTATCTTCTGTCCAGAAAAACATAACTATTCCTGATGTATTTGGAGGCACATACACTTCTACGTGTGTGTGCGTATGATTATCAATAATAACAACAGCCCTAGACTGAGAAGAAAGAAAAAAGAAACGAAATTAATCAAAATAAAACATAACTGAATAATGTCGAAGCAAAAATAAAATAATGTTAAAAATTAATTAATAAAAGTTAATAAAACAAATAAAAGGGAGAAAAGAAACAAACGAAGCAGAAGAGAAAAAGGGATCAATAAAGACACCAGTAAATATAGAAACGAACAAAATTCTTCCAGTACTGTGTCGTTAAGTTTCACCATAATAAAAAGACGGGGAGATAAGCACATAAGCTATCTGTCATCCCCGTGTAATAAAAAGACGGGGAGATAAGCACATAAGCTATCTGTCATCCCCGTGTTGACAGCTGTTCCTACCTCATACCCCTCTGACCTGTGGCTTATTTTCGATTCAAAAACTGCATGTGATGGGCTTGACATCTTGACAAACGTCATGTTCAAAACTTGTGTATGTATGTCCATAATCTGGGATGTGTTGTTTAAACCCTTAAGGTCAATGACATTTCTAAAATATGCGTATTTCTGTTCTCAAAAAGACCATTTTTAACCCTTCTCTCGTGAGTTTGGTTTTTAATTATATTTTTGTTTTCATTGTACACACACACACACACACACACGCACACACGCACGCAGGCACGCACACACGCACGCACGCACGCACACACACACACACGCACACACACATACACACACACACACATATATATATATATACATATGTACATATATATATGTATATATATGTACATATGTATATATATATATATACATGTGTGTGTGTGTGTGTGTGTGTGTGTGTGTGTGTGTGTGTGTGTGTGTGTGTGTGTGTGTGCATACATACATACATGTATATATTTATTTATTCATTGATTTATTTGATTATATATTTATTTGTTTGTTTGCTTTTGTTGCAATGGATTTATCGTGTGAAATTCGGTCTGCTCTTAACCAAGAGAGCGTGTTGCATCACCTCTTTTTTTTCCCTTTCTTTCTTTTTTTCTTTCGGTATGCGTGAATTTTTGTTTACCCTATGACCCTGGCTCTTTTAAAACTGAATTTTGCCAGGGAAAGCTTCTTTGTTGTCGTGAGATCCCTAACGTGCGCTGAATGCGTGCTACACACAGCCGTTTGGTTTATGTCTCACCCGAAAGACCAGCACAAAAAATCAAATTGATTACATTCTGATAAATAAGAGATTTAGAAGTTCTTTACTGATAGCAAAAACACTACCAGGCGCAGACTGCGACAGTGACCACAATGGGAAAATTTCGGCTGAAACTGAAGATAACGAATCACACCAAAAATAACATCAAACTAAATCTTGGAATCATAAAGACACATAAATCAACTCGTTCAAAATACATCGTATATGTTCAAAACAAATTCAGTGCTCTGGAGGAAGTTGGGAACAGTGAAGAACAAACACTAAAGATCTGGTAGAGAGGGGGGTGTGGAGATAAATTTCATCCAGACTGTTTCTCTGAAGTCGAGGTCTTTCGGATGGGGACGATAAGCCCGAGGTCACCTGTGCAGCATACACTTTAGCGCACGTAATGGAACCCACAGCTATAACGAAAGAGTTGTCGCTGGCACAGCGTAGAAAAATCCACGCAGGAAAGAAGAGAAAAGAAAAGAAAAAAGATGGCACCGCCCTATAAACAACTGGGATAGCGGTCCACAGTTCACTGGGGGGGGGGGGGGGGGGATTATATTATGTTAGGGGAGAAAAAAAACGAAAACGAAAAAGAAACTATCGTCGTGCGTTTACTCTGTGGGCTTAACCCTTTCATTGCCTCACCCTATCCATCAGCTCCCACCTTCTTGCAGAGACCGTGTACAAGACACAGCTTGATAGTCAGGTACGAGGAAGAATTGTAAGTTTGATGTCCCAGTCACATGAAAACAGGGGAAGAGGGGTAAGCATCATAATGGAAAATGACAAGTCAAAGTCTATCAAAGACTTCTGGGGTCTGTATTAGTAGTTACATTGGAGGGCAAACTGTTTGATACCAACATCGTCCAAGTATATGCACCAACATCCGCAAGTGCTGAGGAAGAAAATGACAACTTCTGTGTAGAATTTGAGACAACCAAAGCTCAATGTAAATGACAGGACGTTACAATGATTAAAAAGGAGATTTTAATGCTTAAGTGGGACAGGAAAAACTAGATGACATAGCTGGATCCCATGACCTTGGCATGCAATATGAAAGGGGAGAGAAACTTGCTGAGTGGGCATAAGCATTAATGAATTCATGAAAGGAAACGTTTGGTTTGAGCAACCTGTCAGAAGACGATGGACACGGATGAATCCAGGAGACAGCACAAAAAATCAAATTGATTACATCCTGATAAATAAGAGATTTAGAAGTTCTTTACTGTTAGCAAAAACATTACTAGGCGTATACTGTGACAGTGACCACAATGGGAAAATTTAGGCTGAAACAAAACACACCAAAAAATGACATCAAACTAAATCTTGAACTCATAAAGATAAAGGAATCAGCTCGTGCAAAATTTAGCGTATATGTTCAAACAGTGACCACAATCCTGTAATGGGAAAATATAGGCTGAAACTAAAGAGGATAAACCAAACTAAATATTGGACTCAAAGATAGATGATTCAGCTCGCGTGAAATTTAGTGTGTATGTTAAAAACATCAGTGCTCTGGAGGAAATGTGGAACAGTGAAGAACAATGGACAATTTGAAAATAAATGAAGCTTTTAAAGAAATCCCTGGAACTGAAAGAAACGCAAAGAAGAATCGGCGGACAAAAGAAATTTTAGGTGTGATGGGTGAACGTAAGAAGGTAAAAGGAAAAGAAGAACACAAAAGCATAGATAAAGAGACCATGAATAAGAGTACAATGAAGCTAAGGAAGCTTGGCGAGAAACACAGTGCAAAGAAACAGAAGACTGACACAAAACATACCCTTAGTTTATGTAGAAATTATATTAAAGAAATTGCTCAAAGGAAAAAGACATGCACATTAACTGGTTGCTTGAAATCAAAGGATGGTACTATTATCATAGCTAAAGGCAAAATATTAGATTGATTGAGAAAGTACCTTGAAGACCAATTTGACGGTGACGGAAGGAAAGAACACATCATAAGAAAGAACGTTGAAGGACCAACACTAATAAAACATGAAGCGAGAGCATCGATGAAAAGTTGAAAGAGGGATAAATTCTATGACCAGACAGTATTACCGTAGAAATGTTTGAAGCTCTAAATGAATTTGGTATTGAAAAAGTAACAGGCCTTCTAAATTAAGTTTATGACGCCGGAAAAATTCCTAAAGATGTGTCAAGATCATTTTGCGTTGCACTTCCAAAGAAACAGGGGCTATAGAACGCGAACTCCATCGAACAGTCAGCTTGATGAGTCATGCGATAAAGATTCTATAAAGAATAATCCTGATGAGTACAAGGAATACAATCAAACAACCGGAAATAGCAGAAGAACAATTGGACTTGTTGAAGGGAAAGGAACCATTAGTGCCATACATATCCTAAGAATTCTTTCAGAAAAATCTGCCCAGTCTTGAAAGAAGCAAACACACAAAGAACATTAATGAAGAAGATTAGGAACAGACAAGCGACATTAATAGGTCATTTTATGAGGCAGGAGAAATTCAAGCACTTAGTCACATTAGAAAAGCTGGAGGATAAAGAGCACCATGTAGATTCAGGGAGAAAATGTTAGACATTTTGCAGAGTGGATGGGATAGAAAGAGTAGGAGATATATTTGTAGCAACGAAAGATAGATTTGTATGGAGAGCCATGACCGCCAACGCCATGCAGCATGGCACATGATGATGATGATGATGATAATGATGATGATGATGATGGTGATTGCTGTAGCGTTTCAGTTTTTTCAAGATGGCATTTTCTCAGTATTGTGTTAGCACGTTCGGAAGATTCTGTACATTACATGTACTTACTTCTGTGACCTTCCATCTAAAACTAACAAACTCCCAGTAAAAAAAAAAGTACAAATAAAAGAGGAGAACGAAAAGAAAGAAAAGATTGAAAAAATGTTGGTCAGTCGAACTCGATAGGTAGGTATTATTGCCGTTCGTGATTGTTTTTTCGTGTCCAGCATTTCCTCTATTGTGAGCGTTATGATATAAGCTATGAAGAGACAGAGAGATGAGACCAAGTCAGAGACATGGATAGCTACTACAGTCACTTTATCTTTGCACCCTATGACCTACTGTATGCTACGTCACATCAAAGCCAATGGACTGCTTCCTACAAGGAATTCACAAACAATATTGCTTTGATTTAATTAAATGTGTGACTGGCAAATGTCACCATCTGATCAGCTATTTAAACAGTCACTTCATTTTTTGTGATGTGGAGGCTTGAAGAACACTGCTATCATATAAAATCTCATATCTTGACTTCACGTAGGTGATCAGCGTGTATACTCGATCGATGTTTTCAGCTTATTTTGAAGTTTTCAGCTAGTTATGATCAATATCATTTTGATTAACATTTATGTGAGAGCAGCTAATGTCACCAGCTGATCAACAATAAAAACAATTCATTTCGTTATTATAAAAGTATGATTTGAGGAAGACATTTTCTAAAATTCAAAATTACTATGAGTTTGCATGGAAGGTGCACTGTATCCGATGAGGGTTTGTTTGAGTATATTTGTCTGATGAATTATACGGATATTCTTTGACTTTAAGCAAATCGAGTATTGTGTTTGTTGACAGTGTGTTTTAATCTGTTTCTCTGACGAAATCCACGGACATTTCTTGACTTAAATAAAACTAATATTGTATCTGATGATGGTCTGTTTTAGTCCATTTTTCGGACGAAATTCCCGAAGAGATTTCTATACTTAATTCTTACTGTACACAACACCCGAACACCTTGTGGAGCGGTCAAATTTTCGACTTTAAAGTCTTTCTCAAGAAACTCAGAATGTCGACTAACAAAGCATAGCTATTACGAAGTTATGTAGAAATATTTTGCGTCATTTTGATTGTGCGTCATTTTTATGATGTCATGCTGTGTGCCATACACCCACACACTTTCTATACTTAAACAGGATTGAGTATTGTAGCTTGTAAGAGGCTGGTTAAGTCTGTTTTTGGCTTAACTCGGATTGAATAGTGTGTCTGGCAGGAAACTAGTTTTATTCCTTCTCTGGTACGAGTATAAATCATTCTGGATATAACACAGATTGAATATGTGTGTCTGGTGGCAGTTTTCTTTTATCCCTTCTATGGTTCGAGTATAAAAATTAATCATTCTGGATATAACACAGATTGAACATGTGCGTCTGGTGGCAGTTTTCTTTTATTCCTTCTTTGGTTCGAGTATAAATCATTCTGGATATAACACAGATTGAATATGTGTGCCTGGTGAGAGTTTGGTCTGGTTCATTCCCTGGCCACATCCATTCTGGACAGAAAATGCGTTGAATGCTGTGTCCTGTGAGAGTCTGATTCAGTCCAGCCTCTGATGTAACCCAGCACATACATGGACACATACGCACACGAGATGCGAGCAGTGGTGAAGCATGATGGGGAGATGTGTGATGGGGAGGTAGACACGACGTGTCATCTGTTGTCCACTGTGATGCAGGATGACCAGACGACGGCAGTTATCGTCAGACAGGGACAGGCAGAGACCTCTGCACATTATGGACCCTACGGCTGTTGCTCTTTCACTCCGAGGTAATTCATATTTTATTGTATATATATATATATATATATATATATATATATATACTTATTCCGTACAAATTATGTTTTATCTACTATGTATTTATTCCGTACAAATTATATGTTATATATGCATTTATTCCGTACAAATCATATTTTATATCTGTGTTTATTCCGTACAAATCATATTTTATATCTGTGTTTATTCCGTACAAATCATATTTTATATCTGTGTTTATTCCGTACAAATCATATTTTATATCTGTGTTTATTCCGTACAAATCATATTTTATATCTGTGTTTATTCCGTACAAATCATATTTTATATCTGTGTTTATTCCGTACAAGTTATATTTTATCTACTACAGATTTTTTCCGTACAAATCGTATTTTACATATGTATTTATTCCGTACAAATTACATGTTATTATGTATTTATTCCGTACGCATTGTATATTTATATATGTATTTATTCCGTACTTCAAATCCAATTTTGCATTTGTATTTATTTATTTTTTTCTTTTCTGTCACAATGAATTTACCATTTGAAATTCTGGTTGCACTCTCACGAGAGAGCGCGTCTGAGAAGTTCAGGGCCACCCAAAGAAAATTTCTGTATGAGTGTATTTTTTGTTTGTTTGTTTGTTCATTTTTGAAAGTAGATTTTTTTCTTCATAATTTTGATAGGCGCCATTCCTCCGTTGCCGTGGGATCTTTAACGTGCATTGAGTGCGTGTAGCATATGTGGCCTCGGTTTATCGTCTCATCCAAGAGGCTGTCTCCTAGAACGCCACTTAAGAGAAAAATTCCTGTCAGATCTGTGGATCGAACCCTGGTTTTTGGCGTCTCAGGCAGGCGTTGTAACCCTTTGACTCTCGCACCCTATCCACCAAGTGCAAAACTTAACCCTTTGACTCCCCCACCTTATCCACCAGCTTCCTGCAGAAATCAAAGGGTTAAATTTTTGTTTGTTAGTACGATTGACAATGCAGGATGCTGGTGGACAGAATGCGGGAGTCAAAGGGTTAAGCATTGAGCCACCCACTCCACTACAGAGGCAAACATGTCTAACTGAGATGGAGACGATCTCAGTTAAGTAGGTTATGTATTCGATAATGGCATATTCATATTTGATGAAACTGTCACATTAGCATATAGTAATAAATATTTCATGAGTATAGCATGATCAAAGAAAAGAGCATATAAAGAACACAGACAATCAACCTGGAGACCAATCAACCAAGTGAAATGTTTTAAAATGGTGTATCTTATTCCTGGGCGTTAAGGACGAATCCACTCTGTTACAGATTCTATGAAAGAATTTTTCTCTTTTTTTCTCTCACTTAATGTGAAAGAAAGTTTAATTTGAAACTTTACTTCACTACACATTCAGCATATAAATATACAAAGAAATACATACAAGAATAAAACATGATAATTGATAATGCGAGGGGTGATCCAAAAGTCTTGTCAGTTAGGCTGTCATTTCTGAACTGTTCATAGTAAATACTGTTAATTCGTACTGAGATGGAATATAGCTTGCTTGCTGTTAGTATACACAAGTTAACCATGCCGTTAAAGGGTTTCAAGTGTTCTCATTCCAACTGGAGTTTAGAGTTTGTTCATCGCACTCGGATAGTCCTCTATGCGCTCCACCCAAATCTGCCTGCAGGTACCTGGCAGACTATCTGAGTCTGCGCAAAATCAAAAGCGTTGGAAAGGTCTTTAATGAGGAAGGGAGCACAGAGAACTATGAAACACAAAATCGACACCACCAGAATAATGGAAACATTAAGATGGGCAGCGAACAGGCCACTTTTTAATGCTGCGGGTTTGGACTGAACACGAGTTACCAGGTCTTGGGTCCATGGTTCTATCAAGGGATCCATCCAGCCAACCTTTTCACGGAGCCTCAAAAGACTTCTGTTTGTCAATGTTTTTTGTCATAACACGCACAAACTAGGCAATATCTATGTCTATGCAGGCTTGTGACACACCCGTTCTTGTTGTTAATGTCGATGTGCTTGTGTAATGTAGGTGGCTGCAATGCCTGGCCAACATCAAGGTCTATCTTTTGCTGGTGATGGTGTTGTGTCTGTGTGAGGGTTTCGCCGTCAACGGTGTCACCAGCGCTGCTCTTTTAAATCTGGAGAAACAAGTAAGTTTCTTTGTATTCACTACATGTCAGTCTGACTGATTTTTATTCATTTCTGTGTGGTTGAAAAATACTCAACTCGATGTCAAATGAAAATCACGTCATGTATCCCGCTGAGCTGATGGGGACAGTTTCTGATGAGGAAACGTTGACCAAAACTGCTCAGTATCATTTATGTTGTCTTTATTCGATTTTATTTATTTATTTATTTATTTATTTATTTATTTATTTATTTATTTATTTATCTATTTATTTATTTATTTATTCATACATTTTGTTTGTTTGTTTTCATTATTCATTCATTCATTCATTCATTCATTCATTCATTCATTATTCATTCATTCATTCATTCATTCAATCTCTCATTCATTCATTCATTCATTCATTCATTCGTTCGTTCGTTCATTCGTTCATTCGTTCATTCATTCATTTGTTTATCTATTCATCAACATCTAAATTGATTTATCCATTATGCATATGTCCCGTATGTATATCTGTATGTATGCATGTACGTATGTATGTACATTTGTATATATGTATGTATATATGTATGTATGTATGCATGTATGTATGTATGTATGTATGCATGATTATATTATGCATGTATGTACATGTGGATGGATGGGTGGATGGATGGATGGATAGGTGATTATATGGAGGTATGTATGTTTGTATGTATTTGTTCAATTACTCATTCATTTATTCATTTATTCATTCATTCATCATTTCTCTCTCTCTCTCTCTATCTTATCTTATCTTATCTATCTATCTATCTGTATATCTATCTATCTACCTATCTATCTATCTATCTATCTATCTGTATATATATATATATTATATATATATATATATATTATATATCTGTCTATTTATTCATTTGTTTGTTGATTGATTGATTGAGTTGGTTTCTCTCCTTCCCCATACCAACAGTTCGGACTGACGTCCACCCGGTCAGCTCTGATCAACTCTTCCCAGGACATCGGTGCCCTAGTGGTGGTGTTGTTCGTCAGCTACGCAGGGGCCCGCTACTCCAAGCCTCACTGGGTGGCTGTGGGCTCTCTCATCATGGCACTGGGTTCCTTCCTCTTCATTGTGCCGCATCTGGCCACCAGGGCTACTACTCCAGGTCAGTGTAGGATTGATTTTCCACTGGTTGTTGTTCTTTGAGTCAGACGCAAAAAAACCCACCACCACCACTACCACCACCACGACCATCACCGCACCACCACCACCACCACCATCACCACCACCACTACCATCACCACTATCACCACACCATCACCACCACCACCATCACCACCACCACCACCACCATTCAAAACAAAGAAATAAACAAATAAACAAACATAAACAAACAAACAAACAATCAATCAAACAAACAAACACAAAAACAAACAAACAAACAAACACACACACAAACAAACAAACAAACCCGGCTGAATGGCCAGGCGGCTAAGGCGTAGGATTCCAATCGGAATGTGTGAGGTTCGATCCTGTTTGGTAACTCCCACCTGGTGGGAAAAGGGAGAAGGTTTTCCCCCATCACCCAGATCAAAATGTGTATAGACCTGTTAGTACATAGACCTCTCACGCAGAACATCAAATACGCAAGTTAAACATCCTGTGAGTTATTTTAGTATGCGGTGGCTTGTGGACTCATGAAAACATCCAGAATGAACGTTCATCAGAGATGGAGTATGAAGCCTGTGCAATTGTAACGTATTGCCTGCACAGTTTGGGAATAACAATGTGCATACACGCATCCATGACATATCGAATCGCTAAAAAGTATTGCATTCTTTGTGGTTTCATGTTCGTGTAAGGGAAAGTGTGTAAACATGTACGTAAACAGTATCTATCTATCTATCTATCTATCTATCTATCTATCTATCTATCTATCTATCTATCTATCTATCTATCTATCTATCTATTTACCTACCTATCTATCTATCTACCTATCTATCTATTTATCTATCTATCTATCTATCTATCTACCTATCTATCTATCTGTCTGTCTATCTATCTATCTATCTATCAATCTATCTACCTATCTATCTATCTATCTATCTATCTATCTATCTGTCTAACTATCTGTCTATCCATGTATCTATCTATGTTCGTGTATGTGTGTGTGTGTGTGTGTGTGTGTGTGTGTGTGTGTGTGTGTGTGTGTGTGTGTGGTGGTCTTTGATTTAATGTCTATTCACTAAAGTGATTTTAGACAAAAAAAAAAAAAAAAAAAAAAAAAAAGGGGGGGGGGGGGAGTGATAGAGGAGGAGTGAAGAAGATATTTGAAAATTGTCAATTTTGAATTTGAGAAAAGATGATCCAGAAAACAACTGTTTTGAAGAGGGGAAGGTAAAACTAACAAATAATGTTACCATAATTATCGATTTAAACAAACAAACTGACAAACAAAATTAGTAAATATCCGGAAGAAATGAATAAAAAGTAAAACTAATAATTGACTAACCACAACAATGAACAAGTCAAATAACATAATGCTACCAATTTTGAAGAACAAGGTCTCCCAACAGTGTAAAAATCGCTACTCACAGTTCCGTAGCTTTCGATGGCGTTCTCGCCATCTTCGTCAGCGCTCTAATGCTGTCTGCGTGAATCTCTACTCAGATCTCGCGAACATGGGATGAACCCAGTTCACGAGATCGAATCAGAGAATGGTACACCGGGGGCAGGGTGTAACGGCCCCGGTCCCTGTTGAGCGGGGGGTTGGTGGCTGCGATGTAGATGGCCTCCTTGACTCCTCGCTGGAACCACTTATTTTCTCTGTCCAGGATGTTGACATTGTCCGCACTGAATTGATGTTTTTCGGCGTGTAGGTGAGCTCCTACTGGAGAAGAGTCCCTCTTGTGTTCTGTTAGTCTCTTCTGAAGGGGGCGTTCAGTTTCACCGACATAATGTTGGTTACAGTCCTGGCAGTCTATTCTGTATATAATGCCAGCTTTGTCGAGTTTGCTGGTTTTGTCCTTGGGGGTGACCAGCTGGCTGCGTATGGTGTTGGAAGGTTTGGAATGTACAGCCACCCCCAGTTTTCTGATCTTTCTGGACAGAGCGTCACTCACACCTCCTACGTATGGGATGGTGATGTGTCCCTTGCGCTGGTGTTGTTTCACTGGCTGTTGGGATGCGGTGTTGGATTTCCTGCCTCCCAGGCTGTTCCAGGCCCACTTTTTGTAGCCCGAGATGGTGAGCACTTTTTTCAGGTGGTTTGTCTCCTTGTCTTTTGCCTCTTGGGTACTGCATATGGTGTTAGCTCTGTGGGTAAGGGTTCGAATCACTCCCAGTTTGTGTTCAAGGGGCTGGTGGCTGTCGAACTGTAAATATTGGTCCGTATGAGTTGGTTTACGGTAGACCGAGAAGGATAGAATGCCATCAGTTCTGGTGATGAGGGTGTCCAGCATGGCTATGGAGTTGTTCTGTTCCACTTCCCTCGTGAATTTGATGGCTGGGTGTTGGTTGTTCAGATGTTCTGTGAACTGTTCGACCAGTTGCTGGGGGAGGATAGTCATGGTGTCGTCTACGTAGCGCCCCCAGTATCGTGGTGGGGAGTGGAAAGAAGCCAATGCTTTCTCTTCAAAATCCTCCATGAACAGGTTGGCTACTATTGGGCTTACTGGGGAGCCCATGGCTGCTCCTTCTTTTTGTTGGTAGAATTCACCTTGGAAGGTGAAGTAGGTGGTGGTGAGGCAGCAGGACAAGAGTTCACATACGTCGTCCACTGTGAGAGATGTACGTTGGTGGAGGGTTTGGTCGTTTTGTAACCTTCGGCGTATGATCTCTATGCTTTCTTTCACTGGTACGCTGGTAAATAGGGCAGAGACATCATATGACACAAGGAAAGGAGTTCATCATGAGCGAGGGTGTAGTTACTCAGTTTTTCCACTAGGTCAGCACTGTTGTGGATGTGATGATCTGTGTGTCCTACGAGAGGTGATAGGATGTCCGCCACAAATCTAGCCGTCTCATACATGATGGAACCTCTGGATGCGACTATGGGACGGAGGGGGACTTCTTTCTTGTGGACTTTGGGTAGACCATAGAACTTGGGGACGTCGGACACAGTTGGGT
This sequence comes from Monoplex corrugatus, assembly GCA_030674185.1. Lineage (NCBI taxonomy): Eukaryota > Metazoa > Mollusca > Gastropoda > Littorinimorpha > Ranellidae > Monoplex > Monoplex corrugatus. The sequence goes on along the minus strand of JAPXFY010000012.1, from coordinate 38,282,637 downwards.
ATAATTTCCTGTACTGTTCTAATGACAGGCGGTCCGTCTCTTTCAGGCGTTTCAGTGTGTCTTTCAGTTTGTTGGAAAACTTGGAAGTAGGATCTTTCTTGAGGCGTTCATATGTTGTAGTATCTTCCAGAAGTTTGCTTGCCTTCTCATAGTACATGGGTCTAGGCATGATGACTGTGGCACGACCTTTGTCAGCTGGTAGGATCATCGTGGTGTGAAAATAACATTTTAAAGTAATTCGCTATAGGACTTTTTGACAGGCTAACAAAAAATTCATACAGTAATGATGATGAGGCAAATATGTCAGAAACTGTACTCACAGATAGTGTTGGAATATGTCGTTTTACCCTAACGCAAGAAAGAATATGACTATGTGTAATCTTCTTTCCACACAGACACACTATGTTTTTGGTATATTTTGTTTTGAATGCATCAAGTTTCCATCTGTACATAAGGGACTGTATAGTTCTGCTGGCATGAAGCTGCTTAAGTATTTTACTAACTTCAAAGTTCATGTGACATTTATCATACTTTTTCTGTTTTAATTGGAACTGCTTCCAGACGTAGTTGTCCACTAAAGTGTAATTCTCGTGCAACGAGAGAGAAAGCTGGATATTGTTTGAATCTGGTGAGTTATTAGCTCCCCGTTTGGCAGCCCTGTCAACTTTATTATTATAACTAAAAGAACTATGAGAAGGTATCCAGCAGAAAGTAATATCAGTGCCTCTTAAAGATAAATTATGAATCAAGTGACTTATTTCCAGAATCATTTCTGATCTTGTTTGTAATTTTGATAATTCAAGAGCCTGAAGTACTGATTTTGAATCAACGCAAAGAAGTATCTGAAAAATTGTCCTAGGAAGACTTATCAGAAAGTTTAAAGCCATTAATAGTGCAAAGAGTTCAGCTGTAAAGATAGATTTATCAAGTCCTATGTAGAAAGATTTTTCAATTTTGAGAGCAGGTATTAATAACGCTGAGCCTGCTTTTCTTTCAATTACTGACCCATCAGTGTAAATTTTCAAATGATCAGAATATACGTCGTTTATATGACATTTAACCTGACTTGCCAGTAAGTTTATATTGTCTCCTTTTTTTAAATTAGTGTGGTGTACGTCAAATCGTGCTCTTTGGAGTTCCCAACTGGGTACTGGCGAAAAGGAAGGTCGTATAGACACAGGATCTACGTCTAGATCAATTCCTGAGCCTTTCATGACGTCAGATGTGTATGTTGCAAGTGTGACCTGTGAAGATATTGATTTAGCTCGTTTTGGAAAGTCGGTGTCTGATCTCAGTTTAATTTCTGTTTCTGAGATGTTTTCTACGGTGGTGTTTCTTAACAAAAATTTAGTAGAAGCGACTTTCCTTTGCTCATCAAGTGGCAACAGTTTGATTTCATTATATGTCCGAAGACAGGAAGCATGCATTGGAAGACCCAGTGCAAGTTTGAAACCTTTACAATCTATGCTCTGCAGTTTTTTTTAGTAAGTGTTTCGGTGCACTGAAGAAGATTTCTTGAGCATAGGTTAATTTAGATCTAACAAGCGATTTACAAAGATGAACAAGTGTTGATGAATCTTGACCCCATGTCTGTTTGCGAACTATTTTTATGAAATTTAAACTTTTTTGAGCTTTGGTTAATAAGTATTCAATATGCTGATTCCAAGATAATTTTGCTGTAAGGAAAACTCCTAAGAATTTAATCGACTCGTTAAACTGAAGAAGAGTATCTCCCAGTTTGAAAGTGGGAATATTTACTGGGTTAGCTCCATTATTAAATAAAACTATTTTTGTTTTTTCCAGGGATAGATGTAACCCATTTTCTACCATGTATCGCGCTATTTTATCAAGTTCTAATTGGTAGCATTTGCGTGTATAATTGATACAGCGCAAAGGAGTTTTCTTTTTCATATTTACCTGCATCCACATGCATAAATCGTCAGCATATTGAGCTAAAACTACATGCTTAGATACTTTACTGGGTAAGTCATGCATTAATATCATGAAAAGAAGGGGAGCTATAACAGATCCCTGAGGGATACCCATTTGAAGAATTCGTTTCGTGGAATATACATTTTCAATCCTCGTTTGAAATACTCTGTTTTCTAAGAAACACTTAACATAGCCAAAAATGTGACCTGTCAGCCCAATACTTTTAAATTTGAATAACAATCGGGAGTGCCACACTTGATCGTATGCTTTCGTTATATCAAAAAATGTAGCTAAAACACATTGACGTCTTGCAAATTGTTGTTTTATATTAGTAGTTAGCTTTGTTAGGATCTCTGCTGGTGACCTGCCTTTTCGAAATCCTGCCTGATTTACTGGTATTATTTTATTCTTTTCACAATAGTGCATCAGTCTCTTTAAGATTATTTTCTCCATTAGTTTACATACATGTGATGTTAATGCAATTGGCCTGTAGTTTTTCAAATCGGTATTACATTTACCTGGTTTTAATACAGGAACCACTATTGTTTCTTTCCAGTTGTTAGGCATTATCCCACTATTCCAGCATTTTTGAAATATGTCATGTAGCAAGATTATAAAATTTTCTGGTAAATTTTTCAGCATCTCATTGGAAATTGCATCTAGTCCAACTGACGTTTTTTTACTTGGAAGGGACTGAATGGCATCTTTTAATTCTTGAAGTGTGAGTGATGCATTTATGTAGTGAGTATTGTCAGAGGCAGGGTCCTTATATACATCTTTCTTTTCATCTCGTTCCCTATAATTTCTATCAGAGACAGGGAGTCCTTCTACACGACAGGCCTCAGCAAACACGTCTGCAAAAGCTTCTGCTTTTCCAATGAGCTAGGAATAGGGTTATTTTCTAGCTTTACTGGAATTGATGGCAACTTAATCCCGTTTTTCATTAATTTTAGTTTTTCCCAAATCTTTATCGTGTCTTTGTGGTTATTTACTTCACATTTACAAAAAGATGTCCAGTGTTGTTCTTTGGCTTGCTCTATGATTCTGTTGCACTTAATGTTGGCACTTTTCATCGCTGTATGATTTTCAGGTGACCTGTTTGCTAAATAAATTTTGTATTTTTCTTTCTTTTCGTTCACTGCCTTTTGACAGTCCTCATTCCACCAGACATTTCCATGATGTTTTCCTATTTTTGACACTGTAAGTTTTGGAATTGAAATGTTAGCAGCCCTTAAGAGTGAGTTACAGAAAACTTCGTACGTTTCGTTTATGTTCATTGCTTCAGATAGATCTGTTCTTGTCTTTTCAAGGATTGCCTTAAAACTGATCCAGTCAGCGTTTTTATAATTAAACTTGGGTAAACTATCTTGTGGTATGGCGTCTATTTCTGTAGTATGGTTTAGGGTAAGACGTATGGGGATGTGATCTGATCCCAACAAGTCATCCTCTGTTTGCCATGTGGCGTTTGGGGCTAGGGATGGTGAGATTAAAATAAGGTCGATAGCTGTGGGTCTGTGGGTTGGTATATCGGGGATCCGGGTAACGTGTCCGTTGTTAAGTAAATATAAATTGGAATCTACAATATTTTCAATCAACCTGTTGCTTGTTATGTTTGTACAATACTTTTCCCAAAATGGGGCATGTGCATTAAAATCACCTCCAATTATCCACTTGTCGTCCTGATCTTGAAAGTGTTTTAACCATTCAGTGTTTACAGAGTCTGGGCCTCTTGGTAAGTATACAGAGGCCATATTCACAACTAACGTGTGTGTGTATGTGTGTGTGTATGTGTGTGTGTGTGTGTGTGTGTGTGTATGTGTGTGTGTGTGTGTGTGTGTATGTGTGTGTGTATGTGTGTGTGTGTGTGTTGTGTGTGTGTGTGTGTGTGTGTTGTGTGTGTGTGTGTGTGTGTTGTTGTGTGTGTGTGTGTGTGTGTGTGTGTGTTGTATGTGTGTGTGTGTATGTGTGTGTGTGTGTGTGTGTGTGTGTGTGGGTGATGATCGCGTCAAAGGGGAAAAAATGAATGTGAGCGGTACGGCTGAATTAAATGGATTGTTCCTAGTGCAACGAATCCAGTCTGACGTTGGAAAAGGAGGGGAAAATCATCCAAATCCAACAGTCAAGGGGCTAAAAGGAAAACTAGATTACCCGGAGAGAAAAAAAAAACGGTAGTTAGGCGCGGCTAGGCTTGTCTTATAAAGAAAGATTCGAAACAGATAAGAAGTAAAGAAAGAAATGCGAAGTGGCAAAGCCAAGGCTTCATTGGAAAGGTGGGTGGGTGCAATCAAAGAAGGAT
>JAPXFY010000012.1:38255909-38273409 GCA_030674185.1 Monoplex corrugatus | reverse complement strand
GTTTGGTCCCAATATCCACCATGACACAGTCCAAGATCATTCTTCACTGTATTCTGGAAATCAAACGTCACCCAGGTGGACAGAGGAAGAGCTAGGTGATGAACGTCAAAGTGTAGACCAAACTCAGCGTGCCTGACCCATTTACTGCCGCACACCCAGAGACAAAGATGAGGGGGGGGGGGAGGAGGTGGATATCGTCTGTTGTTGCGTCCACTTAGTTGCTGCCCTTCAACTCAGTGACAAGATCATTTGTATCAAATTTGGGATTAATGATACAAAACAACTAAGTATGCAATGTATTGCTTCGTATTTGTTGTATTTTATTGTGTTGTGCAGTGGTCACAGGATAATGATAATGAATTTCAGAGGCTTCCTCTTCTTTCGTTCGCTGTCTACATAGGCAACATCTGCCGATGAATGTGGTCTGTTGTTGTTGTTATTGTGATTCAGACCTTTATTTATTTATCTATTTACTTTATATGTATGTTCCTTTTTGAAGGTAGATACACACATACACATGTCATTTACATGTAACCAAGATTATTCCAGCGGAAGGCTGATAAAATACCAGTATCAAATATAGACTAGGTAAAACATAGTCTAGGTAGTACCTCAACACCTGGCCAGCTCATGGGTTTATGTGCAGGCTTAAGTTAAGGCTTGTGCCATGATCACCATACACATGGCACCTATGACGTTAGTGCATATGGAATTCGTTCCCTGCGCGGTGACGTCATCTTGAGGAACTGAAACTGAAACTTGTTGTTATTGTTGTTGTTGTTGCTGCTGTTGTTGTTTTAGTTCCTGCCGGCTGCCATTGAACTGAGTGTTCAGAGGAGTGTCGGTGGCTTTACTGTCACGTCCCCGGTACGATAAGACGAATAGGAAAGACCTCGTGTTACTGAGGATGGATCCTGTTAAGGCGTAGGTCCCAATGCTGCTCCACTCTGAAAGGACCTCAATGTGCGATCACCATTACCGTCTGATGTAGATGACCATGTAGACACTTGTGTTATATTGCATGGTACTATGGTTTGTTAGAAGGCGCCTGCATGCCTGGTACCTCTGACTCTCGTCCTCTAAGTTTTCTGCGGGCGTTACCGCCGCCCGTAACTCATGACCAAAAGACCTATCCTGTGAGCGTAAGGGCTACGGTTTTTGGCGGTCCCTAACCACCTGGTGGATCTACATGTGTGTATCTATAGGGTATTTCGATGTGTGGCCTTGCCATTTTGATAGAAACCATTGCCAGCTGGTCCAGGCTTATTCATCCAGGAAAGTCCAGCTTATCTTGCAACCAACCTCCATATCTGAAAATCATCCACCATCCACCACCTACAAACCTCTGGGTCAGGGATGGTCGCCTCTTTAGCCATTGGAACTAGCTTTTCCAGATTCCAGAGGCTTATGACTATAAGTCAGAAAAAGATTCGGACAGCACAAATGTGATTTCTAAAAAGAATGTTTAGAGTTCCATGGACAGCAGACAAAAACTAAAAAACAAACAACAACAACAAAAACCAAACAAACAAAAAACCCCAAGACAGTCTTGAAAGAGGCAAACACAAAAAGGACATTAATGAAGAAGATTAGAAAAAAAGACAAACAACATTTATAGGACATTTTATGAGGCAACAGAAATTAGAGCACCCAGTTACAGCTGGAGGGAAAAAGAGCACCGGGTAGACCCACGAAGAAAGTACTGAAAGGATTTGCGGAGTGGATGAAGACAGAGGGTGGGAGATGTACTTGCAGGGACAAAAGATGCATTCGTATGGAGGGCTATGATCGCCAGTGCCATGCGGCAGGGCATATGATTATGATGAGGAGGACGACGAGGATGAGGAGGATGATGATGATGATGATGATGATGATGACTTTAAAAGACTACTAAAACCTCTACAAGGTTAATGTGACTTCAGTAAGTCTTATTCAAAGCCTCAACAATATCAATGTGACTTAAAAAGTTATATTCAACACCAATATTTAGATCAATGTAGTTTAAATCTTATTCAATCAATGGGTGAAAATACAAATAACAAAATGCCATGCACTAAACAACAAGAAGCATGTTTGTGACCTGTTCTCAAACATTTCCACACATCATCAACACACAAAAACAGAATGCATCATGTCAGATAGAACGAGTATGAAAAAAAAAAAGAAAAGTTAAAAAAGCTTCAACAAACACAGAATATCATCTACACACACAGCGACGCAGTGAAAGAAGATCACAGTGGTAACAGAATTAAAAAAATCTGAATTCTTAAATATTAAGCAAACGGGGAAGATTGATAATTTTGCATGACCTTCCTTATTTTTGGTTTTGTTTGTTTGTTTGTTTGATTGATTGATTGTTTATTTGTTGATTGCTTGCAATCTTTGTTGTTCTTGCTGCTGCTGTTGTTGTTGTCGTTGTTGTTGTTGTAGTTGCTGTTGTTGTTGTTGTTGTTGTTGTTGTTGTTGTTGTTGTGATGATGATGATGATGATGATGATGATGATGATGATGATGATGATGATGATGATGATGATGATGATGTTTCTGCTGTCCTATCTTCTAAGACACCTCAGAGGCCAGCGAGTGTGGGACAAATTTTCACAACATTTTTATGAAGCATGACAATGACAATGACAGTGACGATGCTATGAGTTCCATTCTGAACTGAGACTGCGTGACAGGGTTGTACTCTACACTTCCATCCATAAGATATCCTGGCATCGACCATACTTGAGGGATACAAACACCTGCCGCGTAAGCAAGGACATTTGAGCAACACCATGGATGACACACCAGTGAAGTGAATGAAATTCGACCGTGTGGTCCCAAGTCTTCCAAATGAGCCCACAGCACACACAACTCGGGCTAAGAACCGGTCAGGCCGAAAAACCCCACACTGATTTTGACAGGAGTGATGGGATTCGAACCCACGACCGTCCATTCCTTTGTCTGTTGTGCTAACCACTGCACCACAGTGACTGCTTCCATTTGTTTGTTCTTTTTCAAACTTGTGGTTTTACTTATCTATCATTTATTTACATATATTTGCAGGCGGTGAAGACAAACAGGACGCCGTCACAAATGGAAAAGTGAAGTCTAAGAATGGCGACAGATCCGCTTGCAAGGAGATTTTCCTTCCCTTTTTTGCCGCTGTGAAGAAGTTGGTAAGGACTGGATGTTATTCAACTGTTTGTAATTATTCGACTGTTTGTAATCGATCACTTTGTTCTCTTTTCATTTCTCATTCTAGGGGGGGGGGGGGGGGGAGGAAATTAAAGATGGTTCATCGGATAAAATTGGGGTGGGGGGGGGGGGGGATTGACAGGACAAAAATCAAACAAAGTGGTCATGCTATTTTATCTCCGTTTTCATACGATTGTTTTTTTTAAAACAGATCTGGCTTTTGTATTTCACAAGGTAAAATACAACATTGAAGAACATCAATAAAAGAAAGCTGGACGAGACGCGGGGACAATGGTAGATTGTCACCCAGCGAAAACATAATTGAAATATTTTCAGAAGTTGCCGGAAAAGGCTGTTGCCACGACTTACCTCATAAAGGGTTGATGGGGTCATGTTTCACAATGCTAAGATGAAGAATGAAAACCAGTCACCCCCGAGATGCAATATTTGTAGAGTTCTGTTATGTTAAGTTAAGGTGGCTCATTTTGCGTGTGTGTGTGTGGATGTGGATACCACTCTCCTGTTGCTAACCCAGGCAGCAGGTCTGGAATGTCCTCACACAGAACGAAACTCATCACGTGATTTGGAAACACAGGACTTCCTATCAAAGGACCTAAACACTGATACAGTGCTCTGCCAGTGTCCTCTGAACTGATACCTACCCAAATCTATTCAACTGCTATCCAGCCATCAGAAACCTTTCTCCTTTTATGTCCTTATACACACACACACACACACACACACACACACACACACACACACACACACACACACACACACACACACACACACACACACACACACACACACACACACACACACACAATATATATATATCGTTGTCTTCCTCATGGATTTCTGCTTTGTTACGTTTTGTAGTTTAGACCAGACAGTTTATTCAACTGTCTATATTTTCCTTTTTGTTTTGTTTTTGTTTTTTGTTACATTGATTTATTTCTTTAATCATTTATTTATTTATTTATTTATTTATTCATCTATCTATTTATTTATTTGTTTGTTTGTTTATCTGTCCATTTATCTATCTACCTATTTTTTTTCTTTCTTTCTTTCTTTTCTTGTGAATGTTATCTTCCTCAAAGGTTTCTGTTTGCTACATTTTGAATCTTGGACCAGGTAATTTATTGTGTCGATAAAAGGGTCTGTTTGATATCTACTGTGTCGATAAAAAGGTCTGTTTGATATCTACTGTGTCGATAAAAAGGTCTGTTTGATATCTACTGTGTCGATAAAAGGGTCTGTTTGATATCTACTGTGTCGATAAAAGGGTCTGTTTGATATCTACTGTGTCGATAAAAGGGTCTGTTTGATATCTACTGTGTCGATAAAAGGGTCTGTTTGATATCTACTGTGTCGATAAAAGGGTCTGTTTGATATCTACTGTGTCGATAAAAGGGTCTGTTTGATATCTACTGTGTCGATAAAAGGGTCTGTTTGATATCTACTGTGTCGATAAAAGGGTCTGTTTGATATCTACTGTGTCGATAAAAGGGTCTGTTTGATATCTACTGTGTCGATAAAAGGGTCTGTTTGATATCTACTGTGTCGATAAAAGGGTCTGTTTGATATCTACTGTGTTGATAAAAGGGTTTGTTTGATATCTACTGTGTCGATAAAAGGGTCTGTTTGATATCTACTGTGTCGATAAAAGGGTCTGTTTGATATCTACTGTGTCGATAAAAGGGTCTGTTTGATATCTACTGTGTTGATAAAAGGGTCTGTTTGATATCTACTGTGTTGATAAAAGGGTTTGTTTGATATCTACTGTGTTGATAAAAGGGTCTGTTTGATATCTACTGTGTTGATAAAAGGGTCTGTTTGATATCTACTGTGTCGATAAAAGGGTCTGTTTGATATCTACTGTGTTGATAAAAGGGTCTGTTTGATATCTACTGTGTTGATAAAAGGGTCTGTTTGATATCTACTGTGTCGATAAAAGGGTCTGTTTGATATCTACTGTGTCGATAAAAGGGTCTGTTTGATATCTACTGTGTCGATAAAAGGGTCTGTTTGATATCTACTGTGTTGATAAAAGGGTCTGTTTGATATCTACTGTGTCGATAAAAGGGTCTGTTTGATATCCACCCTGTCGATAAAAGGGTTTGTTTGATATCTACTGTGTTGATAAAAGGGTTTGTTTGATATCTACTGTGTTGATAAAAGGGTCTGTTTGATATCTACTGTGTTGATAAAAGGGTCTGTTTGATATCCACCCTGTCGATAAAAGGGTCTGTTTAATATCTGTTTTGTCTCCTCGCTGTTGTGTGTTATCATCTTTGCAAGGAAGACAACCATTTTTTCATTCTCTTGGGGTAGTAGTAGTAGTAGGCCTCCCTCGGTCATGGCTGACCATGGACAAAGTACATCCGTTCTAATGTCTAGAAAGGCTGTATGCTTGGTCCAAGCAGCGTCGCCTGTGACTGTAGAGACCAATGCGAGAGAGGCAGTCTCTGTCGCAGCGGTCTCATGTGTATGCTGATGCTGGTCTGTTGGCTGTCATCCCTTTTCTGCGAACTCGCTTTTCTGCTGCAGCAGCTGACAGTTTGTCCTCACCAACCCGCAGCTGTTTCTTGAGAGTGGTTCTTCAGCTGCTGCAGTCGTCTGCGAGTTCCTCCCAAGACTCAGTGTCTATCTCAAGCGCCTTCATGTCACGTTTGCAAACGTCTTTGTATCTCAGCTGTGGGCGGCCAATGTTTCTCTGCCCTGTGGCAAGCTCACCATAAAGGATGTCTTTTGGGATGCGACCATCTTCCATGCGGCGAACGTGGCCCAACCAGCGCAGCCGACGCTGTCTCAGCATGGTATGCATGGTTGGGAGGCCAGCGCGGGTCAGGACTTCGGTGTTGGTCACCTTGTCTTGCCAGGAAATGCTGAGTATGCGCCGTAGGCTTCTCAGGTGGAAGGCATTGAGCCTTTTCTCCTGATGAGCATGCGTGGTCCACGCCTCGCTGCCATACAGCAAGGTGCTGAGGACACAGGCGTTGTATACAGCCATCTTTGTCTTCTTGGTCAGCTTAGGATTTGTCCACACCCTTTGTGTGAGGCGGGCTAGTGTTGTGGCTGCCTTGTCGATCTCTTGGAGTTATGACATTATAACTATATTAGCTTTACTTTATAGTCGGTCCTTGGCAGTAATTCTGTTGTTGTTTTTTTAAACTGTAAATATGTGAATTATGTACGTGTGATGCGAGTTCAGTGTGAGCACATTATAATTTCCAAGCATAGATTAATAAAGGAGTAATGAATTGAATTGAATTGAATTGATTTGAACTGAACTGAACTGAACTGAATTGAATTGAACTGAACTGAACTGAATTGACTATGCTGCAGGTGATCAACCCACCGTTTATGTGTCTGTGTTTGGCATCAGCGGGTGAGACTTTGATCATCTCAGGAGTCACCGCCTTCGCCTTCAAATACCTCCTTGAGCAGTTTTCCATGACATTCGACGAGGCCGGCAGTATTCTGAGTGAGTGAGCTCACACTACAATACGACACGGTATTACACGATCTAATTCAATGCAGCACAACGCAACGCAACGCAACGCAACGCAACACAGTTCAGTATGATGCGGTATGATACGATTTGATGCCAGATAATACAAAACGACCCAATGTAAAGCAGTGGAACACATTACAGTTTCAGTTTATTTCATCAAATTTCAGTTTCTCAGTATGGCGTCTCCGCGCTCGTACCGAATTCCATATGCACTAACGTCACAGCTGCCATATGTATGGTGATCATGGCACAAGCCTTAAAGCCTGCACATAAACCCACGAGCTGACCAGGTCCTGTGGTCCTACCTAGACCATGTTTTACCTAGTCTATATTTTATGCTGGTATTTTATCAGCCTGCCACTGGAATAATCTTGGTTACATGTAAATGACACGTGTATGTGTGTATCTTACCTTAAAAAAAGGTAAATACTATACGATACGGTATTACACGATTTAGTTCAATGCAACACAACGCAACACAACGCAACACAGTTCAATACGATGCGGCATGATACGATTTGATGCCAGACAATACAAAAGGACCCAGTGTAAAGCAGTAGAACACGTTACAACTATGTACCATGCAAAAATATAGTGTAATAGAATGTCTTCTTTGGGCATGTCAGCAGTCCAACTTAAATCAGTGGTTGCAATATATGAGTACAATGCCGTTGCAGTTTCAGGTTCAGTTTCAGTTTCTCAATAAATGAATGAATGGATGAATGAATGAATGAATGAATGAAGGAAGGAAGGAAGGAAGGAAGAAAGGAAGGAAGAAATGAAGGGAGAATTGAATGAATGAATGAATGAACTGAATGAATGAATGAATGGATGGATGGATGGATGGATGGATGGATGGATGAATGAATAAACAAATCAATAAATACATAAATAGATAAACAAACAAACAAATAAATAAATAATAAATAAGTAAATAAAATGAATAAATAATAAATAGATAAATACATAATTAGATAAGTAAGTAGATAGATAGATAGATAAATAAATAAATGAATGAATAAATAATTAGATAGATAGATAGACAGACAGACAGACAGACAGATAGATAGATAGATAGATAGATAGATAGATAGATAGATAGATAGATAGATAGATAGATAGATATCAGATTGAGTTTGACGCGTGCATAAAGAAAATAGATAGATAAATAAATAACAGATTGAGTCCAAAGTGTGACTGAATAACTAAATAGAGTCTGAAATCTGCAATGGTGCTCTACAGGCGGGCTGATCGTCCTGGGAGCCATTGGCATGCTGGGCGGTGGAATCCTCATCCGCCTGTTCCGCCTGAATGCTCCAGGCATGTGTGTGATGAACGGGGTTCTGGACCTGGTGGCTGTGGGTCTGGGATTTGCCATCCTGGCCAGCTGCCCTGAGGTCCGTCTGGCGGGATTGGAGATTCCCTACACTGGGGACGTGTGAGTAGCAGTAATAATGATAATGATATAAATCATTATCTTGCCACCTTGTCGTGATCTGGGGAGCTTGTGTGCTTTGGAGAACCTTAGATCTATGTCGGTGGTAGTTTTGGCTACTGGTAGGGCCATATCCAAGATGGAGAGGTGGAAGGGTAGAGGTTTGACAAAGTGTGGTCCACTGGTTCTCCAGATTGGGGATTTGGGCATAGGGCTAACGACCCAATCCCGGTAAAAAAAAAAAAGCCTTGTTACAGAAACAGTAACGAAGGAAACCACATGTCTATGAAAACAAGCAACCAAACAAACAAACGACCAACCGACCAACCGGCTCAACCTCCCACCCACCCAGCCAACCAAAGTAAGCAACCAACCAACAAAGCAAAAACAAAACAAAGCAAAGCAAAACCAAATAAACAAAACAAAACAAAACAAAAATTTTAATAGAAGAAATCAACACTACTACGTGACGGGCCACAAGACTTTGCGAAGGCTGGGCTAATACAGGCACAAGTAGAGAACTGTCGTTGCTGCCAGACATATCAATGCCACAATGGGCAGTAAGACAAGAATTCTTCTATCCGAGTGGAACTATTTTGGATTCCGCATTTACAAGGGACAGTGCATAATGCATATGCATATTCATTTTTTTCGTCAAAGTGGATTTACCATGTGAAACTCGGGCTGCTCTCCCTTTTGAGAGCACGTCGCCGCAGTGCAGCGCCACCCAATTGTTTTTACCAAGACTTCAGAAAGGCAAGAAGGCTAACTGTCCTTCAAGGCAGGGACCTGGGAAATCAATCTATCTCTCTTTTTTTATACCAGGGCAGCCGGGCAAAAACCCTCTCTTCACGGTTTTCAACTGCCATGGGATCTTTAGCGTACACAGGCCTAGAGGCACACGGGTCCGACTCGTTTTTTGTCCCTTTCCGAAGGACTAGACGTGCAGTTCGATTTTCCGGTCAAACTGAGGAGAAAAATGGAGGCCTAAACGGGAAACGAACCCTGGAACCTTGAGTTTAATTATTGGCAGGTAAATGTCTGAACCATTCTGCTACTCTCTTCCTTAAACACTGATATACACATCACATATCAGAATACAAACACTCACACATATACATGGTACAGAAACACGTGTAGTATACTGACAACTTGTTTGATGTGTCTGACATTTGCAGTCTACTCAATTTCAAGTAGGTTTACCAGAGGATAATACTATTCTTGAGTGAAAATTCTCTTATCCCTGTCTTAGCCGAAAGTAAATGTGCAAATTACAAACACACACAGAGAGACAGAGAGAGAGAGAGAGAGAGAGACAGACAGACAGACAGACAGACAGACAGACAGACAGAGAGACAGAGAGAGACAGTGACAGAGAGAGAGAGAGAGACAGACAGACAGACAGACAGACAGACAGACAGAGAGACAGAGAGAGAGACAGAGAGTATTAAGAACCGATGCGGATTCAAACCTTCAACATCCCTGTCAACGATTCGATGCGCTAGACGCTCGACGTGTTAACTGGTAAATCTCACGACTGCGCTCAAAACTGGTTAAAGTTGTCGCCCTCAGGTATCGCGCGCACGTGTATGTGTGTGTGTGTGTGTGTGTGTGTGTGTGTGACATCAATTTTTCAACCTGTGCACACTTCATTTTGGACAGGTCAGTGACCAACTATTCGTCAAGCTGTCAAGGAAGTTGTCAGTGTCAAGCTATGGCCTTTGACCCCGTGTGCGGGGCAGACAACCGTGTCTACTTCTCTCCGTGTCATGCCGGTTGTCTCACCATGAACAACCCTGGCCCCCAGGCGGTGAGGGGAGAAATTCGTACAATTTCTTTTATTTCATTTGACTTTATCCTGTTTTATTTTGTTTCATTTTATTTATTTATTCGGTTATTTATTTAATCATTTATTTGTTTGTTTATTATCTTTTTATCTATGTACTTATTTGATTATTTATTTGTTTATTCATTTATATCGTATACCGTGCAGTTTCTTGTACTTCGTTTGAGTTTATCTTGTTTTATTTTATTTTATTTCATTTTATTTGATTTTACTTTATTTCATTTTATTTTATTTAGTTATCTATTTATCTATCTATTCATTTACTTACTGTCTTTCATTTATTAGTTATTTTGCTTCCCATCTTCTGCTCTGTCTGACTATTTGGCGGAGAGGTAGAACACTGAATTATTAATCTGCCTGTATGCGTGCCATTCATTTCAGCTACTCAACACACCTCCAAACACGCCAAAACTGACATCATCATGAGAGCAGGACATGAAACGCTACAGAATCTGGGACATTTTGTTCACAGTGCTACGATGATGAAAATGGGGATGATAGTGATGATGCAATGGAATTCCATTTCAGATTGAGATGCTTACTTTCAGAATGATACCCTTAGCATCAACCAAGCCGGAGAGATATAGACACCTGCAGGGTTGGTCAAGAAAGTGGATGAGACTTGGCCGTGTGGTCGTAGTCTTCCTAATGAGCCAATAACACACTCAGCTCTGGGTAGGAGCTAATCAGGGCCGGAAAAAAACAAAAAAAACTCACAGTAATAGTCTGGATTGATAGGGATTCGAACACACGACTCCCAGTCAGTAGTTCATTGTGCTAACCACTTAGCCACGCTGACTGATTCGATTGATTGTTTGTCTATTTATTTACTTGTTTTTAAAAGGTGGTCTTGAAATGTGTGTGTGTGTGTGTGTGTGTGTGTGTGTGTGTGTGTGTGTGTGTGTGTGTGTGTGTGTGTGTGTGTGTGTGTGTGTGAGTGTGTGTGTGTGTGAGTGTGTGTGTGTGTGTGTGTTTGTTTGTGGGTGGGTGGGTGGGTGGGTGGGTAGGTGAAGCACTTATGGAATTTTCCTGCTGCGATGAATCCCTCTTGAAAAAGGGAACAAGAGACAAACTAAATGTAAGTGAATTATCATTTAGCTTTTTAGCTTTTTATGATTTAATGCATAACATCAATCTCTATTTGCAGACATACCACAACTGTAGCTGCGTGGCTCGTGCGCTAAACGTGAGCGAGATGAGTGATGACGCCATGGCCAGTAGGGGGCGTTGTTCAGTGCCATGTGACGAGCAAAACATCTTTTTACCGTGCATGTTCCTCATGTTCTTTGCTGTGCTGCTAACGACCACACCCAACTCGATGGCCTGTCTGAGGTGAGATATTATATCATGTCGTGTCATGTCAACGTCAAGCCATGCGGTGCTGTGTTATGTTGTGTTGTGTTATGTCATATCATGTCACGCATAGTTGTGTTGTATTGTGTTATGTCATGTCATGTCATGTCATGTCGTGTCACGTCACGTAACTCACGTCAAATCACGTCACGTGGCGTCACGTCATGTGACGTGGCGTCACGTGACATAATGTTACGTCTTGTTGTGTTGTGTTGTGTTGTGTTGTGTTATGTTATGTTATGTTATGTTATGTTATGTTGTGTTGTGTTGTTATCTTGTGTTGTGTTGTGTTATGTTGTGTTGTGTTGTGTTGTGTTGTGTTATGTTATGTTATGCTGTGCTGTGCTGTGCTATGTTATGTTATGTTATGTTATGCTATGCTATGCTATGCTATGCTATGCTATGTTATGTTATGTTATGCTATGCTATGCTATGCTATGTTATGCTATGTTATGCTATGTTATGTTATGCTATGTTATGCTGTGTCATGCTGTTATGCTGTCATCTCATGTCATGCCATCTCATCTTTTCCTATCTTATCCTATCTTATCTTATCTTATGTTTGTGTGTGTGGGAGGTTGTATTTTTCTTTCCTGCATGGGGGTCGTGAAAAGTTGAGAGAAAGAGAGAGAGAGAGAGAGAGAGAGAGAGGGCAGACAGACAGACAGACAGAGGGCCTACTCGTATCCGGGTGTTTGTGATAGTTTCACAAGTTTTTACGTTTTGTTATGCATCATCAGATAATAGATTTATCATGATTTGTTTATATGGCGATTTTCATCTTTGTCTGTTTCTTTGTTGTGTTGGCTGTGGTCACCAAATCATCATTTCTACATCAATACATATGTGTTGATTTCTCTGGCAGAGTCGTGGACCAGGATCTACGGCCCTTTGCAATGGGATTGCAGTGGATGTTGATACGACTGTTGGGTATGTTGTAATACACAATGTCTGATTGTCCTGTGTAACACATATGTTGTAACACATATGTCTGATTGTCCGCTGTAATACATGTGTTGTAATGGTTGTCTGGCATGATACATACATTGTAATACATAAGTCCGATTGTGTGGTATAAACATATGTTGTTATTCATATATCTGAGTGTCTGGCGTAATACAATGTTGTAATACATATGTCTGGTTTGTCTAGTCGAATTGGCTTTCCCTTTGCCCGTTTATCTGTCTGCCTACTTGTCTGTTGTTGTTGTTTCTTTTTCTGTCAGTGTATTTGTACGCTTGTCTGTCTGCCTGTTTGTCTGTATGTCTTGTGCGTCTGTCGGTTCATATTTATTAATGCATTTCTTCCCCCCTTTTTCCCAGTTTACTTTGCACGAAAACAGTGTGAATGTGATGTTCTATCTTGATGAAAAAAAAATCAGATTGTCAAGCCTTTCTAACAACGTCCCTTTTCTTCCAAAAATAATAACAGACAATCAAGATTTTTGTACTTGTCAAGGTCACCGTGATCCGGAAGAAATTTCAGTTGAAATAAAACTTGACGTGACACGAAGTCAATGGTAAACTGTTAGAACAGAAACAACAATGTGATTATTGTCAGAAGTTTCTGAGAAAATGCTGTTCACACACATCTCTAAAAGCACAAACAAAAACAAAAGGCTGATTTTAAGCACAATTTTTTTTTCTGTGTGGCCTTGACCTTGGCGCCATAATTTCTAATCCCATGCATTCGCCACTCATTTTGACCCATACTTGGAGAAGATTCATCCACAGACAGCCGAGGAATTCTTCATAACATAGTTTTATCACAGACACACGAGAAAGATACACACATACACTTGTCTCTCTTATAAATAATGAAAAAAGTTGATATGTGAAAAAAAAACAACATATATACAGAATAAGATTCATCCACAGACAGCCGAGGAATTCTTCATAACATAGTTTTATCACAGACACACGAGAAAGATACACACATACACTTGTCTCTCTTATAGATAATGAAAAAAGTTGATATGTGAAAAAAAGCATACATATACAGAATAAGAAATGAAAGAAATAAAGAAACAAGATTTTGAATGCTGTCTCATAAACAATAGAGAGAGAGAGAGAGAGAGAGAGAGAGAGTGGGAGAGAGAGAGAAAGAGAAAGAGAGAGAGAGAGACAGAGAGAGAGAGAGAGGTTTGCTTTAAATTGCAAGGAGTGGATTCGAACTGAATCGAAACGAAATGTCAAATCATTGATTTAATCTTTGAAAAGGTTCGTTCCATGTGTAGTCCGCCCAAACCCACCACCAATCATCAGACCTGAACAATGTTGTGTGTGTTCTACCCATATTTATCAGAAGATACCAGAACGCCACCATTCCATATGCGCTCCATTCAGGTCTATCAGTAATTATCAGAACTGAACAATTCTTTTTGTGCTCCATCCTGATCTACAAGCAATTATCCGAACTGAACAAATTCAAATGTGCTCCGGCCCAAATTACTACAATAATCAGAACCCACATTTACCAGCAGTTATCAGAACTGAACAATAAACTGACTGTCTGTCCCCAGGCACAATCCCAGGACCTCCTTTGGTGGGTTACGTGATGGACAAGACATGCCTGGTGTGGAACCAGTCACCAGACGGCAGTCAGTTCTGTGCCATGTATAGCAAGACCGACATGGCTCTGGGGATCTTCATCTGGTGGATCTGCACCAACGCTGTCGCCAGTTTCTTCCACTTTCTCTCCGCTGCCCTCCTGAAGTGTCGGCATCACCAGAGTGTGGACCTTCAGTAGTGTGTGTGTGGTATGTCGTGGTGGAAGTAGGGCGGAGTAGGGGTGATTCCCTGACGTTTTCATCTGGTGGATCTCTGCCAATGCTGTGCCAGCTTTTTCCACTCTCCCTTGAAGTGTCAGCAGCATCACAGTGTGGTTGTCGAGTGGTTACACGTTGGACATCCAGTGAAGAGGTCCCCGGGTTCGGTCCGCCTAGATGCCTCCACCTGGTGGGTAAAGAATCTCTGAAGTCAACATGTGTGCAGCAGATCCACCAGTGCCTAAAACCTCTGTGTGTGTATATGCATGCAGAGTATCGATTGCACACGCTAAATGTCCTGTAAGTCATGTCAGTGGTTGGCTTACAGAAACAGGAAAACATTAAGCTTGAATGTCCACCAAAGATACAGACTGCATCAACGTCGTGGAGTGTGATCAGCTCGTCCACTGCTTGAGTTTCTCCATGCTCTGTTAAAAAGTCTGACTATGTGTGATGTACAATGAGTTTAACTGAGTTTGGAGATTAGAACTGTACAGAAGTGATTTATTATTATTCTGATAGTATTGTAATATGTGACTACGGGAATAGAGGGCAGCAAGGGAGGGTTTTTAAGGCCTTTTCATCTTGTGGGTGGACGTCAGCCTTGTCGCTGGCTCATTCTCTTTTCCTCAGCTAAGGTCTGGATCTTCTTTTCCCCCAACCTGTGCTGTTTCTGAAACACATTGCGCCATCTGTTGCGGTCGGTTGCTGTGTCTTTCCGGCTCTCTCTGTTGATGTCCAGAGTTTTCAAATCGCGCTTGCAGACGTCTTTGTATCGTAGCTGGGGGGCGACCAACAGATTTCTTGCCAGAGACTAGATCTAGTTCACAGTAAAAGATATCCTTCGAAAACAAACAAACAAACAAACAAACAAACAAACAAACAAACAAACAACACAAACAACACAAACAACACAAAACAACAACAACAACAACAACAACAACAACCATTACCACCATTGTTCAGAAGGAAAAAATGTGTGTAGTGGATAAATGAGATGGGTCTGTGATATGTGCGTGTGTGGGTGGATGAGTGGTTGGGTGATTGGGTGGATGGGTGGTTGGGTGGTTGGGTGGTAAGAGCGTTTGTGTGTATAGCGGAGGGGAGAAACATGGTGAAGGAGTTGTGGTCAACGTTGTTGGTATCCTCCACATTTTCGTTGCCGTCTACTTAAGGTGCACAGTGTGTGTGTGTGTGTGTGTGTGTGTGGTGGTGGTGGTCTTTCATTTAATGTCTATTCACTTAAGTGATTTTAGACCCAAAAAAAAAAAATTCATGAGGAGTGAAGAGTATACTTGGAAATAGTTAATCTTCAGGAAAAAGAAATGAACCAGAAAACAACTGTGCCGAATACGAGAAGGAATAAAATCACAAGACGTTATCATAATTAACGATTGAAACAGTAAAATTGGCTAACCATAACATTAAACATGTGAAATAACGGCGTGTTAAAGATAATTTGCTATAGGACTTTTTGACAGGCTAACACAAAAATCATATGTTAAGGATGGTGAGGCAAATATATCAGAAACTGTCTTAGATAGTGTAGGAATATGTCGTTTCACACGAACGCATGAAAGAATATGACTATGTGTTATCTTTTTTCCACACAGACATACTATATTCCTGGTGTATTTTGTTTTAAATGCATCAAGTTTCCACCTATACATAAGGGATTGTATACTTCTGCTGGCAGGAAACTGCTTAAGTGTTTTGCTAATTTCAAAGTTCATATAACAGTTTTCATACTTTTTCTGTTTATCTTGAAACTGCTTCCATACATCGGAGTCCATTAAGGTATAACACTCATGCAATGAGAGGGAAAGTTGTACATTATTTGAATCTGGTGAGCTCTTTGCCCCCCGTTTGGCAGCCCTATCAACCATATCGTTATAATGAAAAGAACTATGAGATGGTATCCAGCAGAAAGTAATATCAATGCCTCTTAAGGATAAACTATTAATCAAGTGAGTAATTTAGGATAAACTATTAATCAAGTGTGTGTGTGTGTGTGTGTGTGTGTGTGTGTGTGTGTGTGTGTGTGTGTGTGTTTGTGTGTGTATGTGTGTGTGTGTGTATGCGTGCTTGCGTGTGTGTGTATGTGTGTGTATGTGTGTGTGTGTGTATGTGTGTGTGTGTGTGTGTGTGTGTGTGTGTGTGTGTGTGTGTGTGTGTGTGTGTGTGTGTGTGTGTTGGGGGAAGGGATAACTGAAGAGAGTGATATAGCCTATTCATGGTCCTGCTCTTCTCTCTCATTAGACATCATTTTCACTGATTTTTTTGAAACTTTTTTATTAACATTCTTACTTATCTAATCACCGACTGGCAAAAGTGTATTTAGAAATGATGTTTATACATGTTTCTTAATATTGACATTTTTTATGTGTGTTTGTGTTTATGTGTAAGTGTGTGTGTGTGCGCGCGCGCACGTGTGTGTGTGCGTGCGTACGAGCGTTTGTGTGTGTGTGTGTGTGTGTGTGTGTGTGAAGAAAAAAAGCAAAGGTTGTATTGTGCTGTAGGATATTATATCGTATTATGTTAAACTGTATTCTGCTATACTGTATCACATTGTGCTGTATTGTGACGCATCATATTGTATTTGTGTCGAGTCATATTGTGTTAGATCATATTGTGTTAAGCCCTAACATATTGTATTGTTATGCATCGCGTTGTATGATTGTGCTATGTCACATTGTACTGTACTGTGTTGTGTTGAATCGGAATGCATTGTGTTGTAGCGCATTGAGTTGTGTTAAATCGTATTGTTTTGTGTTGCATCATATTGTTTTATATCAAATCACATTGTGTTGTGTTGTGTTGCGCTGCATTGTATTGTAAACTTGCCCTTCATCGCATTTCAATGTACCATAGTATACTGCATGCTGTGTCACGTTATATGTTGCTGTATTGCGTTCTGTTGTATTGTGGTATGCTATGTCACTTTGTTTTGTATTGTCTTATGCCGTATTGTACAGGGGCATGTTGCGTTGTATTGTGCAGTGTAGTACGCCGCATTTCGCTTTAGTTGTATTGTGCCGTATTTTGTGTAATACTGTATATTGTATTGTCTTGTATTGTGCTGTATCGTGTTGTGTTGTTCTGTGGTGTGCTGTAGGAAATCGATTCATACTGTATTGTGCTGTCTTGCATTGTATTGTTTCGTATTGTGTTGTTACATTGTACTTATTGTATTGTATCGTATCGCACGGTATTGTACTGTATTACATTACATTGCACTGCATTGTACTGCGCTGCATAATTTTGTTCTGTCCTATTGTATTCCTTAGTGCAAAAATGTACAATGCAGCATGACGCAATGCATCACAACGCAACACAACGCAAAACCACGCAACACAACACAACACAACACAACGCAACGCAACGCAACGCAACGCAACGT
>JAPXFY010000012.1:38230909-38240909 GCA_030674185.1 Monoplex corrugatus | reverse complement strand
ACAGTTTGTGCGGCCTGTATCTTGTATGATTTGTGTGATGCAGAACAGTTCTGAAACTCCTACACTTTGTGTGTTTCAAGCCTGAACCCTCTACAGTTTGTGCAATGCAATTCTGAACCTCCTACTGTTTTTGCAGTCCTGAACGCTCTAAAATTTGTGCAATCATGATCAAGTGTGCTCTAGGTCGTGGGTCACTGCAGTATCACATACAGAGACAGCAGGCTGGGGATCGAGAAGCCAATCTCGCTGTCCATGTCTCTGGTACAGTAGACCACCTGCTCGGATTGTTTGACCATCTTTCCAGTTTCACAGGTGACTCCGGCCTACTTTCGCCGTGCCAAGTATCTAACTTGAAGATGTAAAGAGCAAAAGAGACCGAAGGGTCAGAGAGAGAGAGAGAGAGAGAGAGAGAGAGAGAGAGAGAGAGAGAAATTTACTACTACATGCCTTCTTTTAAGGCACTTCTGAGTGTGAGTGCGTGCGTGCGTGCGTGTGTGTGTGTGTGTGTGTGTGTTTGTGTGTGTGTGTGTGTGTGTGTGTGTGTGTGTGTGTGTGTCTCTCTCTCTCTCTCTCTCTCTCTGTGTGTGCTTGTGCGTAGGCTGTAAGAGAGAATGTTTACCTTGAGACACCTTTATGGCATTAACTGTTTGCCTGTCTTTCTCTGGATACTGCCTGAGCTCATGTTAAATTTAACTTCTGGGTCTCTGAGAGAAAAAAAAAAATAAAGAGAGAGAGAGAGAGAGAATATTGCTACAGTTCCTTTTAAGGCACCTTTGTGGCTTTTTGTGTTTGCTTTTCATTTTCAGGATGAAAGTGAGCTCTTGCTAAATGTAACTTCCAGGTGTCAATAAATACTGTTGGTATGAAGATGTGTGGTTTAGGAAAAGGATACTCTGTGTGTGTGTGTGTGTGTGTGTGTGTGTGTGTGTGTGTGTGTGTGTGTGTAAAAGTGTGTGTGTGTGTGTAATGTGTGTGTGTGTGTGTGTGTGTATGTGTGTGTATGTGTATGTGTATGTGTATCTGTGTATGTATGTGTGTATGTGTTGTGTGTGTTTTGTGTGTGTGTGCGTGTGTGTGTCTGTGTATGTATGTGTGTGTGTGTGTGGTGTGTGTTGTGTTGTCACACACACACAGCATACACACACGCATGCGCGCGCGCACACATACACACACACACACACACAGTATCCTTTGCCTAAACCACACGTCTTCATAGCAACACCTGGAAGTTACAGTTAGCAAGAACTCACTTTCATCCTGAAAATGAAAAGCAAACACAAAAAGCCACAAAGATGCCTTAAAAGGAACTGTAGCAATTTCTCTGTCTGTCTCTCTCTCTCTCTCTCTCTCTCTAGCTCTCTCTCTCTAGCTCTCTCTCTCTCTCTCTCACACACACACACACACACAGAATAACACGCACACAGAGAGAATAACACACACACACACACACACACACACACACACACACACACACACACACACACACGCACACACATTTTATCAACCATGATTATTTTTATTTATATATACCAGCTGTGTTTGTGAATGTTTAAGATCACGTGGACTATTTTCTCAGTCATATGATTGCATATTCATTTTACATGCTTGAAAATGCGCGTGCACACACACACACACACACACACACACACACACACACACACACACACACACACACACACACTCACACACACACACACACACACACACACACACACACACACACACACACACACACACTCATATGCACACATATTTGTGAACAGATGTACGCATGCGCTGCACATACAAGTATACAACGCTGCAAACATGAGCAGTGTTCGCAAACACACACACACACACACACACTCACACACACACACACACACACACACACACACACACACACACACACACACACACACACACACACACACACACACACACACATACACACACACACACGCTCACACACTCACACACACACACACACACGCACGCACACACACACACACACACACACACACACACACACACACACACACACACACTCTCTCTCTCTCTCTCACACGCTTGCACGCACGTGCACGCGCGCGTGCACACACACACACACACACACACATCCTTAATTTTCAGCATTACTTTTATGGAATCAAATCATTACTAAAGTGCCAATTCCAAACCATCATGAGTTGTACACTGTACCTTGTGCCCTAAATCTTTTCAGTGAAAATGTTGGGATGTTACATCTCGTGTGACAAACTGTGCAAGGTGTGGGATTTGACTTCCTTCAGTGGGAAAAGGAAGGCTGGAGTGGATGTCAGTGTCAGTTTTATCAAGGAGTCGCTATGCGGAAAAATCGCTTCGTTAGTAAAAAGAAAAAGAAAAAGAAAAAGAAAGGCTGGGGGGACGAAGAGGGGGCGGGTTGGAGTGGGGGGGGGGGGGGCGTAAAAGAAAAAGAATGTTTATGAGTGTGTGTGCGCGCACGTGTGTGTGTGTGTGTGTGTGTGTGTGTGTGTGTTGCTTCCGCTAGACTAGAGAGAGTCGCTTCTTTGAGACATAGAGCGCTGTTTGCCAAAGAGAGAGAGAGAGAGGGAGGGAGAGAGAGAGTTTCTTAGAATTAAGAGAGAGAGAGAGAGAGAGAGAGAGAGAGAGAGAGAGAGAGAGAGAGTTCTTTTGGAGGATCGTGTGTCAGGCCTATTGTTTCTTTTCCCAGGCAATTACACCACTCCCTAGAGAGACTAGGAGACGAGTTACTATGACCGACTGCTACATCTGAGCGGGAGTATTTCGAAATTTCCCTGGCTAATTTGATTTTCGCTGTGGTAGGGGTCGACCTCATGTTAGCAGAGTATGTCCATCAGAGGATAGCCAACAAGACTTCCTCAGTTTTAAGTATCATCATCATTATCATCAGGTGCCCTGCCGCATGGCGTTGGCGATCATGGACTTCCATCTGTCTCTATCTCTCGTTGCCCCTAGCATCTCCCCCACCCTCCTCGTCCCCAGCCACTCTGCAAGTCCGTCCAGCATTTTCTCCCTGGGTCTACCCGGTGCTCTCTTTCCCTCCAGCTTTCCCGTTGTGACCAGGTGCTCCAAATCCCCCTTCCTCATACAATAGCCTATAAATGTTGCCTGTCTTTTCCTAATCTTCCTTATGAGTGATCTACTTGTGTCTGCCTCCATCAAGACTGTCTCGTTTGTTCTCTTTGCTGTCCATGGAACTCTCAACATTCTTCTTAGAAACCACATCTCGGCTGCCTCAATCTTGTTCTGGCTTTGTTTGTTGACTGTCCACGCCTCGCATCCGTACAACAGTATTGGTTCTATATAACATTCAAGAACTCTCTTCGTGATGTTAATTGACAGGCATTTGTTGGTAAGAATGCTTGTCATCTTCTTGAATGCTGTTTTGGCTTGGCCGATTCTGCCGGCTATTTCTGATGTGCATCTACCGTCTGATGAAATGATCGTTCCCAGGTATTTGAATTTATCAACCTGTGTCAAGGTTGTGCCATTTGCTGTTATTTTGCATGAGGGGATTTCATGTTTTTTACTGATCACCATGACTTCAGAGTTTTAGGTATACTTGGAATAATTGGAATTATCAGTGTGATTTGACTTCAGTGGGGATTGCTAAAATTTCCTCTAGCTAATACTTCCATTTTCAGCCCTTTTCTCCCACTGGACGGAGCAGCACGGAAGTTTTTTTTTTATCTTTTTCTCCTAATTTTTGTATCTGGTGTTAATTTGTTTGTGATCTTACATTTACACTTGACAAAGGCCAGTTGATCGAAAATTTGCGCCTGTTTTGTCTGGTTGTATTAAATACGCGTTATTTTTTTTTCTCGTTCCTTAAATTTTCTATGCCAAATTGATGTTTATGGTTATTGCAGATTTTGTGTGATAGGTGTAATTTCCTCATTGATTTGAGGATAGTTGGAATGACTGAAATTATCATCAGCAGCACTACTTGCTACTCTCTGGACAGAAGGACTTTCCTGTTTTAAATACAATTGGAATAATTGAAATTATCCCCAGCTGCATCATTGCTACTCATTGGACAAAAGAAGAGACTCAGAGTGATTTGCTTTGAGGAACGATGGTGATTCAGTTTGCAATTGAAGTGGGTTGCTTGCCAAAAATGGTGGAACAGCCAATGTGCATTATCAGTAATTATGATAATGACTCACTACAAGCTTCATTCCAAGCGTGGAGACGTCATCTTTAGAAACTGAAACTGAAATACAAGCATGAGATATCCAGCAACTGTTGTAATATTACTCATCATTCTGGTAAAGCCATGAATATTTTTTTACCTTGTTTATGTGCTAAGACCAAAACCAGAATATATTAACCCTAAAACCCTAGACAGGTTGATGATTTAACATTCACATCACCACCCACATTAAAGTACATTATGAGCTTACGTGATCCATATCAGGGGTTGCTAAATACAGGCTTTACTAAAATAGCATGAGGCATCATGTTGATGTAGGCCTA
This sequence comes from Monoplex corrugatus, assembly GCA_030674185.1. NCBI lineage: Eukaryota > Metazoa > Mollusca > Gastropoda > Littorinimorpha > Ranellidae > Monoplex > Monoplex corrugatus. Next base: position 38,236,430 of record JAPXFY010000012.1, on the reverse strand, counting down.
AATTGCCTTGGAACGGTTGTAATTGCAAAGGGTCACGTACTTTCGATGTTAGTTATCTCATTTGAATAAAAATATTGGAAATGTGACCATACTGTTTGAAACAGCACTTCCACATGTATTCTTATTTCTCTGTCTGTCTGTCTGTCTCTGTCTCTCCTTCTCTCTGTCTCTCTTTCTCTGTCTCTCTGTGTTTGTTGTTGTTGTTTATTTGCTGCTCTTTCTGCTCAACTCTTGTGTCACTACCCCATGAAGAGCCGCAGAATTTGAGAGTCTCTCACAGTGCTCCGATGATGAGAATCAGGATGAAAGTGTCGATACGGTGGAGATTTATCTCAAATTGAGACTGCATGACAGGTATGCACCCTGCGCCCACCTTCACAACACATCCCGACGCCAACCAAGCCAGAGAGATGCGGACACCCGTAGCACTGATCAAAAAACTATTCATAAATATCAATTGATAAATCAGATTAGGGTGAGATGATGCAACCATACCTTTTTTCATGGGTGTAAACCATCAGTGGTGTAAACGCACAACAGTGCTAAAATTCTGCGCATCCTTCCTTTTTATGATTTTTTTTAAAATTTAAAAGTTGAATTGTATCGCGGACAAACTAGTAGTGCACCATAGTTTAGGAGAAGGCGGCAGGGAATGAAGAAGATTAGCTACCTAATTCAAACAGTAATGAATTTATTACCCAGCTAGGTTCGTGGTGTCCCTGGCGTGTTCACTCCTCTCAGCCAGACTTGCCACAGGTCGCTGGACCATATAAAGTGGATAAACTGTAGTTGAATGCCATAGGACTTTCTGTATAGTGAGCTTATCTTGAGAGGGCAAGTCCCCTTGGAGGTCCCTCGTCTCCAGTTGAAGAACGTCAGAAAGAGAAACAGCATGAGGCTCTGATGTAGGTAATGAACACTTAGAAAGCTTGAGATGAAGAGGCATCGTATTATGTCAGAGCTTTAAGAAGATGAAGTCGGAGAGTATAGGCCTAATGATAGAGCTTAGCATTTAGAGGGAGAATGTCATGGCATAGCCGAGATATAGAGGGAGAGAGTTGTTGCAGAGCCTAACATATAGAGGGAGAATGTTTTGGCAGAGTTTCAGCTGTAGGTGGAGAATGTTATGGCAGTTTAAGATGTAAAGGGAGAATGTTATGGTGGAGCTTAACATTTAGTCCCTTTTTTTACCCACTGGACGAGGCGGCAGGGAAGTTTTAGTCTTTTTCTTATTATCTGTTATTTGGTGTCTGTTTGTGATCGTGCATTCGCGCGTGACAAAGGCCGGTTGGCCGAAAATTTGCGCCTGTCTTGTCTTGTATTGAATACGCGTTCTTTTTCGGTTTTCTTGTTCTTCTGGTTCATGTTTGCTTGGACGCGGGCAGTCGCACTTATTTTTGAGCTTAAGATGTAAAAGGAATATTTTTGGCAGAGCTTCAGCTGTAGATGGAGAATGTTATGGCAGTTTAAGGTGGAGAGGGGGAATGTTATGGCAGCGCTTAAGATGTACAGGAAGAGTGTCATGGCAGAGCTTAAGATGTACTGGAAGAGTGTTATGGCAGAGATTAGGATTAAGAGAGAGAGTGTTATGACAGAGCTTGGGATGGAGAGGCATCGTATTATGCCAGAGCTTAAAAAGATGAAGTGGGAGAGTATAATGACAGAGCTTAGCATTTAGAGGGAGAATGTCATGGCATAGCCGATATATAGAGGGAGAGTGTTGTTGCAGAGCCTAAGATATAGAGGGAGAATGTTTTGGCAGAGCTTCAGCTGTAGATGGAGAATGTTCTGGCAGTCTAAGATGGAGAGGGAGAATGTTATGGCAGCGCTTAAGATGTACTGGAAGAGTTTTATGGCAGAGATTAGGATTAAGAGGAAGAGTGTTTATGGCAGAGCTCGGGATGGAAAGGGAGAGTGTTATGGCAGAGCTTAGGATGAAGAGGGAGAGTGTTATGGCAGAGCTTAGGATGAAAAGGGAGAGTTATGGTAGAGCTCGGGATGGAGAGGGAGAGTGTTATGGCAGAGCTTAGGATGAAGAGGGAGAGTGTTATGGCATAGCTCGGGATGGAGAGGGAGAGTGTTATGGCAGAGCTTAGGATGAAGAGGGAGAGTGTTATGGCAGAACTTGGGATGGAGAGGGAGAGTGTTGTGGCAGAGCTTAAGATGAAGAGGGAGAGTGTTATGGCCGAACTTGGGATGGAGAGGGAGAGTGTTATAGCAGAGCTTAGGATGGAGAGGGAGAGTGTGTTATGGCAGAGGTTGGGATGGAGAGGGAGACTGCTATGGAAGAGCTTGGGATGGAGAGGGAGAGTTATGGCAGAGCTTGGGATGGAGAGGGAGAGTGTTATGGCAGAGCTTGGGATGGAGAGGGAGAGTGTTAGGGCAGAGCTTGAGATGGAGAGTGTTATGGCAGAGCTGAGGATGAAGAGGGAGAGTTTATGGCAGAGCTTGGGATGGAGAGGAAGAATGTAATGGATGAGCTTGGAATGTAGAAGGGGCATAACTACGGACGAGGAGGAAGGACAGTGTTATGGAAGAGCTTAGGATATAGAAGAAGAGTGTTTTGACAAAACGTAAGATGAGGAGGAAGAATGTCGTAATAGAACAGAAGCGAAGAAGAGCGTTATGACATAACTCAGGATGATGTGGGAAAGTGATATGACAGAATGAGAATGTAGAGTGCTGTGACATAACCTGGGATGGGGAGGGAAAATGTGACAGAACGTGGGATGAGGAGAGAAAGTGCTATGACAGAACTTAAAACATGGATTGGTTTGAAATTCGTCCAAGAGGGGTTCTTTGCAATCGGGCAGTTCCATAGACGCTTCACTCAAATCTGCCAATGGCGATCGGGCAGACTCTTTGACCCAGTGCACCGGCAAGGTTTTTGAAATGAGATGGGATCTTTGAAATGCAAAGCTGACACCAAGAGAATGGTTGAAGCATTCAGATGATCAACGAACAGGCCAGTAATACAAATTACAGTTGTGACCGCCCGGCGCCCACGTTCAAGGAAGCAGAAAAACACGAAAATAAAATCAGAACGCGTGTGTAATATAAGAAGACAAGATAGGCGCATATTTTCGGCCGACTCGCTTTTGACAAGTGTAAACGTAAGAGAGTAAAGACTAAATATAAACGACAAATACAAAAATTATGGGGGGAAAAGCACAACTTCCCTGTTGTTTCGTTGTAGGCTGAGATTGAATTCTAGATAACAAAACTGGGGAACAAGGCTGTATCAGCTAAACCACTCAACAAATCTTGGGTACATGACTATCAACTGAACCACCCAATCAGTGAAAAAGAGCATGTGGCCAACCTGAGGATGGAACCCATGACCCCTGCATAATCAGTTTGTGCTCTTAACCAGCTAAACTAACGGGCCACCTTGTGGAAAATGAAGTACTCTATAATAGAAAAAAATCTTTGTGGAGAGCTAGAGCCGGACAGGTGAAGGCCCTCAGAGATGTCTCCGTCAAGCAAATGTTTCACCTTCTCGGTATGTGTCGAGTGACTTGCATACAGTTAGCTTTGTTAAATTACAAGTCGGTCATGTTTTGTTCTGTGTTTGTGTGCAGGTTTTTCCTTGTCAAAGACGGGTTTCTGATGTACTATCCTGAACATGAGAAAAAGGAGTATGAAAAGCGAGAGTTCTTCAACGTCCATCCTAAGGTAGTGTAGTGTGTACGTGCGCGCGCGCGCGCGTGTGTATGTGTGTATGTGTGTGTAAGAGACAATCTGCCTGTGCGTGCCCATGTGTTTGTAATGCAGTAGTGTGTGTGTTTGCATCTCTGTGTGTGTCTGTGTATGTGGTGTGTTGTGATTGTATGTTTGTGCGTGCGCGCGTGTGTATGTGTGTTTGTATGTGAGTGTGTGTGTGTGTGTATGTGTGTGTGTGTGTGTTTGTTTATGGGCATGTATAGTGTATATTTGCAAATAGCAGCCTCACGTTGTTGGTGTGGTATGTTGAAACTCGCACACATTCACTCGCATGCACACTTAAAACACACACACACACACACACACACACACACACACACACACACACACACACACACACACACACACACAACACACACGCGCACGCACGCACGCACGCACGCACGCACATACACTGCAATACATCACACAGACAGACAGACAGACAGTCGCACGCAGACCATTGCATCACACACACACATACCCACGCGCAGAAGATAGTTACTTACTTGCTTACTTTACTTTACTTACTTACTCACTCACTCACTTACACACACACACACACACACACACACACACACACACACACACACACACACACACACACACACACACACACACACACTGAGAGAGAGAGAGAGAGAGAGAGAGAGAGAGAGAGTAATGGTAAGAGCCATAGGCTATTGATAGCTCACCTGGTTTATGTGGAAACTCACCTTGTACGACTTGTATTCAGAAATGTTTTCAGCTGTTAGGGATATGGAAATACACAAGAGGTGGCATAGAAAAGCAATGAAAGGCGTCCTTATTTTTGTGATAGGTCCATTGTCATAGCTTCAGTAGAGTACACATACAACTTTGTAACTCATACCTGCTGTGCTTATCTGACTGCGTAGTTTGAACTTGCCTCACAAAACGTTATTGTAGTATTATGAGTCATTTTTTTTTTTGCAGAAGCGCTATTCTCCAAGCACTGTTAGATCCTGTGTCGCATTATACTCATAAGAGTTTTAGAGGAGTGAAAACAAGTCAAAGCTGTTTGGTGAGCTGATTACATTCCACTCTGTTGTTGGTCTGCATCCTTGGTGAATATGGATGCTAGGTGTTTTCATGTTTCCAAGAATCAACCACTGACATGACCTGCAGTATCCTTAACCCTCTGACTCCCACACCTTATCCATCCACTGCAAAAACTTAACCCTTTGACTCCCTCACCCTATCCACCAGCTTCCTGCAGGAAGCTGGTGGATAGGGTGAGGGAGTCAAAGGGTTAAGGCTTTGCTCTGCTAGCATGGTTGACAATGCTGAATGCTGGTGGACAGAGTGCGGGGGTCAAAGGGTTAACGCCCGTTTTTGATATTCTGCATGCATATAACATACACGAAGGAGGTTTAGGCACTGGCAGGTCTGCCGGCATGTTGACCTTGAGATCGGGTTAAAAAAAAACTCCGTCCTTTCTCACAGGGCGAAGGTGTCAAGACGGATCGAATACTTTCAAATGAAATGAAAGAGGTAAAACAGAATAGACTTTAAAATGTGATAAATGGATGAAACAAACTCGAAAAGTTTTATATGAATTTGATTAGCTTCCAGAGGCAGGGACTTTTTGTGTGTGTGTGTTTGTGTGTTTGTGTGTGTTTTGTGTGTGTGTGTGTGTGTGTGTGTGTGTGTGTGTGTGTGTGTGTGTGTGTGTGTGTGTGTGTGTGTGTGTGTGTGTGTGTGTAAGTGAATGAGTCAGTGAGTGAGTGAGTGAGTCGGGAATGTGTTTGTATGAGCTTGAATGTGTCTCACTGTGGTTTTGTGGTTTTGTTTGTTTCGA
>JAPXFY010000012.1:38213409-38225909 GCA_030674185.1 Monoplex corrugatus | reverse complement strand
CATATTAGTTTTACTGTTTGTCACTTGTCTTTCTCATCCCACCCTTCCTCCTTTCCAACCATAGTCTGTTGTCAGAATCGGCAGATTTCAAAGAAACAAATCTAAAACTGAACTTAAATCGGGCTGAAGTAAAGGCACGGAAACAACACGAATGCCCAGGGACAGTAGTATTCACTGACATTTTCTCTTTTTTATTTTCAGAGAGCGCCCAGTGTTAGTCGTTTTCTGCTTTATGGTCCATTCATTTACTTGTTTCTGAAACTTCTTTGGATGTGGGATATTAACGTCCAGAAACACGACTGTGACAGTGTCTTGTAGGTGTATGTAATCCACGAGTTGTGTGAATGAATGAGTAATGTTTATAAACTGATTTTCTGCAACATATCATGCAGAGTTCTAGGAATGAATGAGTGGTACTTGTTATCATGTACATATTGAGGTGTGTCTTACTGTTACTGCTGCACATGCACCTGAGACTTTGTGTGAATGTGACACGTGTGTGCGTATGTTTTTGTTTGCCAGCCTTCATGTTTGGTTGGTTGGTTGGTTGTTGTTGTTGTTGTTGTTTTTTTTTTGTATGTTCATTTCTTGATTATGTGTGATGTTGTCTCACTGTCATGTTTATTTCAGATAGTAGAGTATTTTCTGCCTCGTGTTTCGTTGGCTGTTGTGTCACCATCAAATCATGGCGTACATAAATGTTGATGTACCACCACCAGATACAACCCTACATGTCTTACAGTGTTACATTGGCTTTCTGCCACTAAGGACTTGGGCGTAAATCAGACATGAACACATGTTCGTGTCGTTTAATGTTTGAAGTAACACGTGTGAATTCATGTTGGTCAGGAGAAGTTAGTCACTTCAGGCAAAGCAAGTCAGGTACTAATCGGTATGTATGTATCTTTGAATACTGAAGATTTTGTTGTTGTTGTTGTCATGTTTTCATGTTTTAATACTGAAGATATTTTGATCATCTTTGAGTGAAGATCATAGTTTTTCCTTGAGCGTTAAAGATAATTTGGTTGATCAGTTTCCATTCGTCAAGATGTAGTCTCTTCGTCTGTGGAACTAAAATGGGTTTAGCAGCCATGTGTATCCAGCAGAGTCAGCCATAAATGATTTGTACCTCTTTTGCTCCCTTCAAACATAGTCACGCCTTAAGTGGTCTGTCTAGTGGCCTTCAACGACTCCTCTTTGTTGCCCCGGGGCTGTTCCTTCGTGGTTGCCACGTCAGGGTACTGTTCAGTTCTTCCATGTTTGAACAGTGAACAGAACTGCAGCACTTGCTCTAGAGACTGTGGTGCGGTCAGCTACGGATTCTGTTCTGTTTGTTTCAGATGGTCCACATTTGTGTCTGTTGCACTCTCATGTGTGTCTGTGTTTAGTCTCCCTACAGGTAGCACGCGCTGAAGTGAATGATACGTCCGGGAAAAGGTCAGTGAGTTAAACAAGGCAGCAAGGCACATTCCAGTCATTCTCCCAGATGGTCGTGATTTACATATCGCCTGACCACCAATACATCTGTTGTTCCGGCAGGTGATTAGCCAAAGATCAAGGCAAGTGGATCGGAGCACTTTGCTTCAGGCAACCTTTTGGAAAAGTCCGCAGCTTGTGTTTATCTCACTCAGACACCTTCCAGAAGTCCAGGGCTAACAACTGGTATGAATGAGGCTGGAAAAAAACAACAACAAAAAACGAAACGAGACAGCCTCCAGCTAAGAGGAGCAAAAAGGCCAAAAGATCTGGTAGAGATCTGTCGACGTGTGGCTTTCTCACTGTACCGACCGCCTTTAGCTTTTATCGGCCCCAGTCTTTTTTGCTCAGAGTAGAGTAGAGTGAATTGGCCCGAGTTGAGCACACCCAACCTTCCTCCCCACCCCCACCCTGCAGTCTATCATCCTATCACTCCTTACAAAAGGGTGGCCGTGGTCACGGTATTTTACCCACAGTAAAGGCACAGGTGAGAGGAGGTGTGACGAGAGAGAGAGAGAGAGAGAGAGAGAGAGAGAGAGAGAGAGAGAGAGAGAGAGAGAGAGAGAGAGCTCAGAACTCAGAAAATGTTTATCGTACATCGGCCTTAGGCCACAATATACGCATGGGGATGGGGCGGAGAGGGGTTCGGGTTTTCTGATGCTTTCATACCAAGTTCTGCAATCAAACTGCAGTGGAGAGAGAGAGAGAGAGAGAGAGAGAGAGAGAGAGAGAGAGAGAGATTAAAAGAATGTATCAGGTTTACATGTAGGCATTAGGAATTTTCCAGTCCTCGACAAAGGCGGGATTACACAGTACATACTGTCATTAAAAACACATGAAAATTACGAGACATGCAGCAAACGATACGTGCGTGCTTCATCTTATACATACATAATATGAAACAGGAATGAAGAGAGAGAGAGAGAGAGAGAGAGAGAGAGAGAGAGAGAGAGAGAGAGAGAGAGAGAGAGAGCTCAGAACTCAGAACTCAGAAAATGTTTATCGTACATCGGCCTTAGGCCACAATACACGCATGGGGATGGGGCGGAGAGGGGTTCGGGTTTTCTGATGCTTTCATACCAAGTTCTGCAATCAAACTGCAGTGGAGAGAGAGAGAGGAGAGAGAGAGAGAGAGAGAGAGAGAGAGAGAGAGAGAGGAGAGAGAGAGAAAGAGAGAGAGAGAGAGAGAGAGAGAGAGAGTTAAAAAAAATGTATCAGAGTTTTAAAAAAATGTATCAGGGTTACATGTAGGCATTATGAATTTTTCAGTCCTCGACATAGGAGGGATTACACACTGCATGCTGATCATTAAAAATATAAACATTACGAGACATACAGCAAACGATATGTGCATGCATCATCTTATACATACATAGTACGAAACAGGAACGGGGGGAGTAGAGAGAGAGAGAGAGAGAGAGAGAGAGATGGGGTGGGGGTAGATGTGGAGGGGATGATGGAAGAGTACGCAGAAGGACACAGTCGATGACCGATCAAGGCATTTTTGTTGTTGTTGTTGTTGTTGACAAAAACGGTCAGCAAGACCCTTATGCTAGCGAGCGATCGAGCACGCAGCCAACCAGCAGATTTGTTTTTGCTTTCGTTTTGTTTTGGTCGGGTGTGTTTTTCCCACCAACTATTTAAGGTTTCACGGATCTTCGGTTTCTTTTGTACGCTCTGCTCCGCCCCTACTTCCTTCTGCCTTCTTCTTCTGCACTTCCTTCTTCGTGCTCTACGGTTTAACACATATCGCCCAGTGTATCTGTGAAACAACGGTCCTGTTGAAAGCCAATAGGCGAAAATCTCTGCATGGAGAAGGACTGAAATAAAAACACTAGAGCATTTGACCTTCTGCCTTGTCACTTAAATACACAGACTTCTCTCGGCTGTCGGCTTGCATTATGTATGTTAACGGCTTTGTATACCTGTGGTGCAAATGAAAACGCTGGCTTAAAGAATTTGAAAGAAGCCAGGTACACTGATACCGGAGCAGAAGTCAGTGGAAGTACGAGTGCATTGAGCATAGTGTAATCAACAGAGACGGAAAGAACGAACGAAAGAAAGAAAGCTCGCCACCATCATTACCACCGCAAAACACGAACACACACAAACATACACACGCACGCACGCACACATAACCAAAACAAAACAGTAATATACACGCACACAAGCACGCACACACAACATACGCACCAAACAGCAATGAAAAATAACAACTGGAGAAACAAAAGAAAACAACAACAACAACAACAAAAACATCCCACCCAACGCTGAAAACAAGCAGAACCAAATTCAAACAAAAACCGACCAACCAGCCAACCAACCAACCAACCAAAATTCTACAACAAACCGATTCAAAAACACAAACAAACAAACAAACAGACACAGACACCATTACCACCATTATCACCATCATCACCGCCGCCGTCACCACCATACCGTCACCACCCAACTAACCAAAGAAAATCTCAGCTGTCATCTGCACGTACGCCACAGAACCCGGCCCTAGACATAATGGTGTTTTCTTTTCATAAGAAGCTTTAAAGAAAAGTAAACAGCAGCACAGAACACACAGAATAATTTGAAAAAAAAAGTCACCCGAGGGTGCCTATGAGTCTACAATAAAGAAGCATGACAAAATATTCATAATCGTACCCATTCAGTTAGCTGCAGTCATAATGATGACATTGTGACGTCAAGACGGACGTCCTGTCCAGGATAATCGTGTGTCGCTGAATGAGGAAGAAAAGAAGAATGTAGAGCACAAAATGAAGGAGAAGGTAAATGAATGGAGTAAGAGAGGAGGAGGAAGAGGACGAGGAGAAGGAGGATGAGGGGAGGAGGAAGAAGATGGGAAAAGCGGCGGAAGAGGAGGATGGGGAAGGGGATTGAGGGAAGGGAGGAAAGTAGGGGGAGGAATAAGGGGACGAGGAGAAGGAGGAAGAAGAGGGGGACAGAGTAGGAGGGGAAATGAGGAAGAGGAAGAGGAGAGATGAAGAAGAGGTGAAAGAATGAAGGGGAGGAAGGAGAGAGAGGATAAAGGAGAGGAAAGAGGAGGGGAGAAGGAAGAGATGATAAGGGGGGAAGAGGAGGATGAAGAGGAAAAGGAAGAAGGAGAAGAAGTGGAAGAGGAGAAAGGGGATGAGAAGAGGTAAAGGATGAAGAGAAGGTGGAAGAATAAGGAAGAGGAAGAAGAGGAGAGAGAAAGAGGAAGAAGAGGAGAAAGGGAGTGAGGAAAAGGATAAGAGGGAGGAGAAGAGAAGAAAGAAAGCGAAAAAAGAGGAAAACAAAAACAAAACAAAACAAAACAAAAAGAAATGGGGAAAAATCTGAGAGGGGACGAGAAGACAAAAAGGAAAAAGGAAGAAAAAGAAACAGAGGCGAAATTGGGATCGAGAGAAGAAGACGATAGAAAGAAAAGAGAAGAAAGAAGGAGAAGAAGGCAAAAGAGACCAAGAAATAAAGGAAAAGAAAACAATAAGAAGGTAGAAGGAAGCAAAAGGAAAATTCAGGAAGGAAGGAATAAAGAGAGAAAGAACAAGACGGTCGTGCTATTCTAACATTCTGCCTTCCATACCAGAATTATTCAAGCAAGTCCAGATTTACTCAAGGTCACAATGACCTTGAGAAGCATCAGAAAAAAAAAATCAGACTTGACCTGAAGTCAGAACAATGGTGGACGGACACAGCAGTGGAAACAGAATGTAAGCATTGTCAGAAGTTCCTGAGGAAGTGCTGCTCTTTCTTACATCTCTATTTAAAAAAAAAAAAAAGCCGATTTGGGTTACTTCATTTTTTGTCGTTTTTGGTCCATGTGATGTGTGCAGTCGGGATTCCTTGACGGTCCACATCGTTTATCAAAGATCCATACAGGGACAAACATACACACCCGCACGTCCCCTTAAGGTGATAATGGAATAATCTCCCTTTTCTTAAATTAAGGGAGACAGACAGACACAAGAATGAAAGACAGCAAGAAAAAAAGAAAGGAAAAAATGGAAAGAAAGACGAATGAATGGATAGAACAGAAATAGCGAGAAGAAAATCACAACAAACAAACAAAAAACAGAAAAAAGAAGAGGGGGGGGGGGGAAAGCAAGGGAGCGAGCAAGGAAGCAAGGAAGGAAACAAACAAACGAAATCCTCGACGAACGTTCAGTCATGTATGAAAGCACGAAAACAGATTGGCCAATTGGCCGTTAATTAGCGCACACCAACATTTAGTTTCTCTGTTGTGTGCGGTGGCATTCTTTTTGTCGACCAGTTTCATGTTTGATGACAAAGATCGATAAACGTTCGCTAAATGAGGGCGAGTTGGGAAAAGACATGTTGGAAATGTAGCAATTTTCTGTTTCTTAATCCTGTCGGCAGGCAATTGGCCTGTCAGTGGTTAAATTGAATCGCTATGTGCGTATACGCATGTGCGTATGTACGCACACAACTCAACCAGGCATACGCGCTTACACATAAACACACATGCATACATACGCGCACAAAATAAGTAAATAAATAAAACTACAACAAACAAAAAAAACCTTTCATACATACACATTCTGTCTGTCTGTCTGTCTGTCTGTTTCACACACACACATGCACACACACACGCGCACACACACACCTACACACACACACACACACACACATACACACACACACACACACACACACACACACACACACACACACACACACACACACACACACACTGTGTCTGTCATATATTCACTTACCTATACACAAACATACGCACTCACTCACACGTAGCACACACAGAGAATTTGTGAGTGAATGATCAAAAGAGAGACAGAAAGATAGAGATGGATGGATGGAGAGAGAGAGAGAGAGAGAGAGAGAGAGAGAGAGAGAGAGAGAGAGAGAGAGAGAGAGAGAGAGAGATGCATACAGGCATAAAGTTGTCGGGAAAGATTTAACAACAGTAAGCGTCAGATATTCCGTTTTCACATTATATCACATATTTTCACTGACACACACACACACGCACACGCACACGCACGCACACGCACACACACACACACACACACGCACACGCACGCACGCACGCACACACACGCGCGCACACACATGTACACACACACACACACACACACACACACACACTCTGTGTCTTTCACAAGAATCATATTTTCACTTACCTATACACATATATACGCACTCACTCACACGTAGCACACACAGAGAGGTAGTGAGTGAATGATCAAATGAGAGACAGAAAGATAGAGATTGATGGAGAGAGAGAGAGATAGAGAGAGAGAGAGAGAGAGAGGAGAGAGAGAGAGAGAGAGAGAGAGAGAGAGAGAGAGAGAGAGATGCATACAGGCATAAAGTTGTCGGGAAAGATTTAACAACAGTAAGCGTCAGATATTCCGTTTTCACATTATATCACATATTTTCACACACACACACACACACACACACACACACACACACACACACACACACACACACACACACACACACACACACACACACACACACACACACACACACACACACACACACACAACACGCGCGCGCGCGCGCGCGTCACACACGTACACACACAGACACTGTGTCTTTCACAAGAATCATATATTCACTTACCTATACACATATATACGCACTCACTCACACGTAGCACACACAGAGAGGTAGTGAGTGAATGATCAAAAGAGAGACAGAAAGAGAGAGATGGATATATATATTATATACAGAGAGAGAGAGAGAGAGAGAGAGAGAGAGAGAGAGAGAGAGAGAGAGAGAGAGAGAAGAGGAGAGAGAGAGAGAGAGATGCATACAGACATAAAGTTGTCGGGTAAGACGTAACAGCAATAAACGTCAGATATGCCGTTTTCACATTATATCACATATTTTCACACACACACACACACACACGCGCGCGCGCGCACACACACCCACACACGCACATACACACACACACACATACTCTCTCTCTCACACACACACACGCGCGCGCGCGCGCGCAAGCACGCATGCATGCATGCAAGCACTCACATACACACTGTATTCAATGTCAGTTTAATAGATCATTAGATAACACCGTTGGGAAAATAGCAACAATAAATATATCAACATCCAGCAGAACAGATCACGTACACAAAGACGCTTATACACAAACATTGCAAGTGGAGATAGAAAATGCACTGTTTATCGTGTGTTCCGCAGACAATTGTAATAAATATTAAAAAAAAAAATTAAAGTTGAAACTGATGAAAAAAATATTCCGGAAGAGTATGTTGGCGTATCTTCAACAGTCGATTGCTGTAAATCGATTATGCTAGATCCAGGTTACTTGCTTAATTAAGGCATATGATTTGCAGATAGATAAAATGAGAGAGAGAGAGAGAGAGAGAGAGAGAGAGAGAGAGAGAGAGAGAGACGTATGCAGGCATAAAGTTGTTGCCGAGTATATCTGTGATTGCTTACATTTGGGAAATTCTTAATCACTCATACATTTATACTCCCATTGACTATGACGATCATAGCGTGAAATTTGAAACCGGGAACTGTTGAAATCACTGACTGTTATGTAGCGTACTACAAGCCATCGGCGTCTTTTTTTTTCCTGAGTTCTGCGTTCACACACATATGCACGCGCACGTACTTACAACAGCGTTCAGTATCCTAGTTTAAAAGATTATTTAGTTTAACACCATTGGGAGCTTAAAAAACAACATTATGTAGTTAACATCCAACAGAACACACACAGGCATGCATACACACAAGCGCATACATACATACACAACACAGGCCAGTGGGCTGACTCAGCACAACCTTTTCCATCTATCATCCAGTTCAGTACAGTTTCTACAAAAGCCTCAATAACACAGCCCCCGATTACCTGTCAAGCCTTCATGAGATCTATCTTCCCTCACGTACCCTCCGCTCTGCCTCCGATCATCTGACTTTTCGCTTTCCACGCACTAAGCTCAATACCTATGGTCCACGAGCCTTCTCTGTTTCTGGTCCACTCTCCTGGAACAAACTTCCTCTCTCAGTCCGTCAGCAACCTACTTTTGTCTCCTTCAAGTCCGCTATCAAAACTCACCTTTTCTCCTCCGCATAAAATCCTAACCTCACTCAACCCCCCCCCCCCCCCCTCTGCAGCCTGTCTCCGCTCGGAGGGGAATCACATGGTCATAATATATAATTGTATATGCTATGCTCTCTATAATTTTCCATTGCTTTTATTCTTGCTTTTATTGCTTTTATTCTTTCTCCCCATTTATAGCCGTGCGTGTGTGTGTGTGTGTGTGTGTGTGTGTGTGTGTGTGTGCGTGCGTGTGTGTGCGTGTGCGTGCGTGTGTGTGCGTGCGTGCGTGCGTGCGTGCGTGCGTGCGTGCGTGCGTGTGTGTCTGCTTCAGCGCTTAGATTTGATTTTATCAAGATTTTGCGCTATATAAATATTGTAATTATTATTATTAATTATTATTATTATTATTATTTAACACAGGCATGCATGCACACATGCGCATACATACATACACAACATTTAACAGTTTGGTTTACTACTGGTAGTGATTGTAAATAAGGAAGATTTTATCAGCATATAAATCGGCAGCCTAAAACCAGTACATGTCGATGATACATTGATCGAGCAATTCATCGAGCCAGCCAGCTTGCCAGCCATCTCTCTTCCCCATCTCGCTTCTATGCACTAATACCACCAAACTCTTTTATCAGACATCGCAATGACGTGCACTGACAACGTGCACAATAAAGATGAACATAAACTTGTTGCCTAGGGCCATCGCTGTCAGAGTGTAGAAATATCCAGTAAGACGTGCCATTTCCACAGGCCAGTGGGCTGACTCAGCACAACCTTTTCCATCTATCATCCAGTTCAGTACAGTTTCTACAAGCTTCAGAAGTGGAAAAAATGAAACAGTTCTTTGGCAGACTCGAACGTTTCGACACCATTTACAGTTTTCATGGGGAAAGTGCATTTTTTCAAAAGATATTCCCGCAACGATTGCGGCTTCTTTGAAAGTAATGCAACTTCGTCAGTGGTTACATTTCGGCTTGGTTTTTGGGGCAACTGGAACACTTACTAAGAGTTGTAGAAATAGTATGAAAGTCATGCATTGTAGGAGACAGGGATTATGAGTTGCGTCGTCTGTATTAACTGATAGTCTGATTCACTAGCGCTATAGGGGAGTAATTTAATATTGGCACTGCTGTGGTTACGATTTTCCTTGGTTTGCTATGGTTAGAAGTAAAGACATTGTAATTGTATAAGAATTAGTTTATGAATTTTTCCGGCTCCAAGCAGATACCTTGCCATGTGGAATGATAAAAGTGAACTTGTCCCTATAATTTCTGTGTGTGAAATTTTTAACTTTTTCACAGCATAGTGCGCGTGTGTGCGTGCTGTTGGCGTACTCTGTTGTCTACGCAGCAAATACGACTGCACACTGAGGCTTTTGAGATATGTTTAAAATATTGTAGTGCACAACTGGGACCTCACTTTACATAAAATATGAACCTTTTTGGACGTTCTATTGGTTTATTTAGTATTTATAAAACATGAAATGTAAGTCAGTATTTTGATACCACGCATTTGCGCGATCTACATGTACCGTAGACCTGCCAAGGGGAATAATCGTAGGTGTACTGGGAATATATCAGAATCCGATTGTACGCAATGAAAAGGTCAGTCATTTAATGTTAATATAAGAAAACCTGGACTTTTAAACGTAATGAAAGATTAATGTTTAAGTTTCCAATGTAACAAAAATTGACTTGGTAGACTCTTGCATTAGAAGAGGAGAATTTCATGTTATGATGGAATTGCTCTTCTCTGATCAAAATAAGATTTTATGGTTTAAAAGCCCTAACTTGCCTATGAAATATCGATTTGCCCCACTAGAGAAGCTAGCAGTCTTCATAATGTCCGGAGCAAACCTAGTTTCCCTTTTCTCTTACCCCTCCCCCCCCCCCCCCAGGAGATATACAGGAAGATAAACAAAGAAATCAGGAATAGGTGCAATGAAGCTAAGGAAACTTGGCTGAAAACAAAATGCAAAGAAATAGAAGACCGACACAAAATGGATCCTCAAGGTGTGTACAGACGAACTGAAGAAACTGTCCACAGGAAAAAAAATACATGCACATCAACTGGTTTCTTAAAATCGAAAGATGGTACGCTTATCATGGAAAAAGACAAAATATTAGACAGATGGGGAGAGTACATTAAAGACCTTTTTGAAGATGACAGAAACGAATACATTATAAGAAAGTTGAAGGACCACCCATAATGAAAGATGAAGTTAGAGCAGCACTGGAAAAGATGAAACCAGGAAAAGCCCCATGACCAGACAACATTAGTACAGAGATAATTGAAGCCCTAGAAGAATTTGGTATTGAAAAAATAACAGTCCTCCTAAATGAAATTTATGACACTGGAAAAATCCCCAAAGATATGTCAAAATCAATTTTCATTGCACTTCCAAAGAAGACAGGGGCTATAGAATGCGAACTCGATCGCACGATCAGTTTGATGAGTCATGTAACAAAAATCCAATTAAGAATAATCCTGATGAGGACAAAGAATAGAATCAAAAGAGAAATAGCAGATGAACATTGTGGATATGTGGAAAGGAAAGGAACTATTAATGCCATATACATCCTAAGAACTATCATAGAGAGGTCAGTTGAGATAAGTAAGGATTCATATTTATGCTTTGTTGATTATACCAAGGCTTTCGATCGGGTAAGACATGAAGAATTGATCAACCAGCTAGAAAGACTCAATATTGATGGAAAAGATCTACGAATAATCAGAAATATGTTTTGGGAACAAACAGCTGCAATGAGAATAGAAAACGATATAAGCTCTTTCCAAAACGTCAAAAGAGGAGTCAGACAGGGTTGTGTTTTGTCACCAGATCTGTTTTCACTTAAAGTAAAAACATCATGAGAAACCTAGAAGAAGACCCTGGATTAAAGGTTGGAGGAAAGATGATAAACAACATTCGATACGCAGATGACATCGTGCGTGCTAATAGCAGAAAATGAAAGGGACCTGCAAAACCTTGTGAATATACTTGAAATAGAAAGCAAAGGTAAGGGGTTGGAACTAAACAGCAGGAAGATAGAAGTCATGGTGATCAGTAAAAAACATGAAATCTCCACATGCAAAATAATAGCAAACGGCACAACCTTGAGACAGGTTGATAAGTTTAAATACCTGGGAACGATCATTTCACCAGACGGCAGATGCACATCAGAAATAGCCAGCAGCATCGGCCAAGCCAAAACAGCATTCAAAGAGATGACAAGTGTTCTTATCTACAAATGCGTATCAATTAACATCAGGAAGAGAGTTCTTGAATGTTATATAGAACCAATACTGTTAATGCGGTTGTGAGGCATGGACAGTCAACAAGCAAAGCCAGAACAAGATTGAGGCAGCCGAGATGTGGTTTTTAAGAAGAATATTGAGAATTCCATGGACAGCAAAGAAAACAAACGAGACAGTCTTGATGGAGGCAGACACAAGATCATTCATAAGGAAGATTGGGAAAAGACAGGCAACATTTATAGGCCATTTTATGAGGAAAGGGGAATTGGAGCACCTGGTCACAACGGGAAAGCTGAGGGGAAAAACCAGGTAGACTCAGGGAGAAAATGCTGGACGGACTTGCAGAGTGGCTGAAGACAAAGAGGGTGGAAGAGGTGCTTGAGGCAACAAGAGATAGAAACAGATGGAAGGCCATGATCGCCAACGCCATGTGGCAAGGCACCTGATGATGATGATGATGATGATGATGATGATATATATATATATGTAGAGAGAGGAATGTGTAGTATATATAACTGTGCATGAGACAGAGAGAGTCAAGTCAAAATGTTTTAAGTAGATATAATATTATGTGCATCTGTTGCAGTAGGGACAACGTTGTATGTTTACTTACCGCCCATTGTACCATTGGCACACAAGGCAGCACGAAGGTTCTCCAGTTCTGTCTGTTTTGGGCCAGCTTGTGTATAAATCCCCGAGTATG
>JAPXFY010000012.1:38205909-38208409 GCA_030674185.1 Monoplex corrugatus | reverse complement strand
TCATTTCGGTGGTAGCAGCTCACTGTTTCATGTCTCTTCTCCCCCTCCCTCCTTACTTCCAATTTCAAGAACTTGCCCGCGCATATGATGTTTTACACAGGCTCAAGGATCTATCAGATAATTGCTGGGCTGGCAGATTTGGATGGAGGACATATAGAATTGTCCGAGTGTAATGAATCTCTCTTGAACAAACTCCACCTTTGCTCCCCCCCCCCCCAACTTTTTTGTTGTTGTTGTTGTTGAAAATGGGCCATGCTGTCGATTCAAACTTGTGGGTTAGCCACAGGAAGTGATCTTTTATCAAAGGGGCAAAACCGGTACTAACGGCTTTAAAGTGAGTGCTGTTTCCTGACATGTGACTGTTTGACTACTTCCTGCTCCAGCAGTGTTGTCTTGGGAACGGTATGCGTGCGAGTGCGTGTGTGTGGCCTTGTGAGCGCGCATTCTTGCTTGCTTGCACGCAAAGTCATAAATGTTTTATTTATGTTGGAAGATGGGATGAAGAGGGTACGTTTCTTAAATGCTGTTTTAACTTGACCAATTCTGTTGGATATTTCTAAGATACTTAAAACTGATCAGCTTGTCTTAATGTTTTGTCATTTGCTGGTATTTTACATGAGGGGATTTCTTGTGTTTTTTGTTTGTTTGCAACCTAATTGATGTCAAAATACATGTTAGTTAATACGAAAATGAATCTGGTTTGACGTCATGTACAGAATAGTGATCGAAAAGACATACGCTTCTTTATAGATCTGCATGTCCATGTATGTCTCAGAAACAATCAATAAACCAAAATAATTGGTGCAGAAACCCCAGCAGCGAGGACTGAGCATCCATCTTCGACGCACGCACAAACAAACGTTCTACATACATCCTTGAAAAAACATTTAAAGTAACAATTTTGACATGTAGAATTCTTACAGAAGGTGAAATTTTGTGCACCTGAAGCTTGGTTGACGCAAGGATATGTTTTGAAAGTAAGGATAGAGTAAACCTTGTCACGCATTCTCAGTCGGTAACGGAACCCCTAAGGGATTCTTCACTCTCGGACAACTCCATATCCACCCAAATCTGCCAGCAATTATTTGACAGATTTCCTGAGCCTGCACAAACCCCTATGCGCTGGCAAGGTCTTGAAACAGGGAAATGGGAGAAGGAACCTATCAAACACTAAGCTGACACCACCACAACGATAGAAACATTCAGATGGGCAGCGAACAGCCCAGTTCTTAATGTTGCGGGCTGGGATTGAATTCAAAATATCAGATCTTGAGTCCATGGCTCTACCAACTAGCCCGCGCATGGGATGTATATATATCACTGACGTCCCCCATTCTCATCATCTCAGCATCGTGAAAAATTGCCCCAAATTCTGTAATCCTTCATACCTTGTTCTCATGATGAAGTGAACTTCGATGGGTACGGAGGTGCATCAGCCAGTGGAACTGCGCAGTGTGACAACAGTGACGCAAAACAGTCGCGGAAGATGGGAAATAAAACAAACACCAACAGCAGACAAAACAAGAAACCACTATATGATAAAAAGATTCCTATTAAAGAAGAATATGAAAATTAGAATGGATATACACATACTTATTTATGTCCATAACCTTCATGAAACGAAGGTGTACGCCACACATAGCAAGACACTGTGGCTTGACTGTCTTGGGATTAAATAGGACGCAGATGTTAAAGGACGTGGAGGAGGCAGTCAAGTGGAAAGAGAGGGGGGTCCTATGGAAACTTTGGTCCTCTCTGATTTAATCAAGATCTATATTTGGAGGGCCTGTGGTCACAGAAAATAGCCAGGTTGTCAAGTTCTGGGTTTAGTCGTGATTTTGTCAGAAGACGTGTGTTTCTGTGTGTGCGTGCGTGCATGCGCGTGCGTGCGTCTGTATGTGTGTGAGAGAGAGAAAGAGAGGGAGAGAGAGAGAGAGAGGGCAAAACCGACATGGAGGAGGAAAAGAAAAAGAAGAGAGGGGGAGCTTGGGAAACTCTGGCCATATCTGACTTTTTAAAAAGTATGATCCATATTTGGAGTCTCTGATCACAGTGAATAGCTAAGCTTTCTCGTTAGGGACTTAGTCCTGTCTGTCTGTCTGTCTATCTGTCTGTCTGACTGTCTGTCTGTCTGTCTGTCTGTCTCTGTCTGTCTGTCTGTCTCTCTCTCTGTCTGTGTCTCTCTGTCTCTGTTTCCGTCTGTTTTTTCTATCTCTGTAGTCTGTATGTGTATCTGTCTCTTTGTCTCTTCTGTCTGTCTGTCTCTGTGTCTGTCACTTTCTCTCTCTGTCTCTGTCTCTGTCTCTCTGTCTCTGTCTCTGTCTCTCTCTCTCTCTCTCTGTGTATGTGTGTGTGTGTGTGTGTGTGTGTGTGTGTAAGAAATATTGACAGCATTTCCTTTGATGAATGTGTGTGCGCGCGTATGAACGTATTATGTTTGTGGAAGAGTAGGACTGAAGGAGGAGGCCTAAAAAATCTTTCGGCTTATCTCTTTCTAATC
>JAPXFY010000012.1:38190909-38198409 GCA_030674185.1 Monoplex corrugatus | reverse complement strand
TTCTCAGTGAACCAAATGAATATTGCAGATCTCGTGTACTTTCTGTCTGTGTCTCTCTGTCTGTCTCTGTCTCTGTCTCTCTCTCTCGCTCTCTCTTTGTGTGCCCAGTTTTCTTCTTTGCAATGTTGTCCTACTGTCAGTGTGAATGAAAAGAAGAAACCGTTGAAATCGAAGAACGGATTAATGGTAATAAAGAAGGGAGGAGGAGAAGGAGGGAGAATGCTGGTGAGCTGAGTGGAAAAGAGGGATAGAGGTGGGGATCTGAAAGTTTGGCTGGGGACAGAGAATGGAGAATTGTGTGATGTTTTGTGTGTGTGTGTTGTGTGTGTGTGTGTGTGTGTGTGTGTGTGTTGTGTGTGTGTGTGTGTGTGTGTGTGTGTGTGTGTGTGTGTGTGTGTGTGTGTGTGTGTGTGTGTGTGTGTGATGGCGATGGGGGTCTCTGATGTCTTTCAGACAGAATTTCTGTGCAAGATAAGGTGCCTTTTGATACGTAAAACGGAGCCGTTATTAGACGAAGGCCGCGAGATGGATGTGCTCCACTCTGCTGTTCTTTATGTGTGTGTGTGTGTGTGTGCGAGAGAGAGAGACAGACAGACAGACAGGACAGGACAGACAGAATATCACACACACACACACACACACACACACACACACACACACACACACACACACACAAGAGAGAGCGAGAGAGAGAGACAGAGAGACACAGAGAGACAGACACACAGAGAGACACAGATAGACAGACAGACAGAGAGACACAGAGAGACAGACACACAGAGAGAGACAGAGAGACAGAGAGTCTGTGTAAGGATTTCTTGCCTTTTCGTAAGTGTATCGTCTGTATAGTGTTAATACTTATTTGAGGATTTCCGCCATGTAACAAATCATGATTTTTATATTTTTGATTGGTTGAACTCGTATGTCGAATTTTCAAGAGCAAAAATACTCAGACTTCAAAACAGTGGAAACATTTTAATTGTTTAATTAAATGATACTTTGACTACAGTTTTTTTTAAACAATGAATCATTATTCTACAAATGATGTCCTACCCAGAGCACGGGCGTGGCGTTTGAATGGGCTTTTTGGTATGTAGGCATTTATAAGGTCACATTGCTAACGCAGAGTCAAACTTTAGGCTTTGGTTCGTGGTTGATATGTGTATATATATATATTCATTATAAAGACACATTGCTTACAGAGAGTCAAAAGTTAGGCGTTGGTTCGTGGTTAATACTTGGGGTGTGTGTGTGTGTGTGTGTGTGAGTGTGTGTGTGTGTGTGTGTGTGTGTGTGTGTGTGTGTGTGTGTGTGTGTGTGTGTGTCTGTGTGTGTGTGTGTGTGTCTGTGTGTGTCTGTGTCTGTGTCTGTGTTTGAATAGATGCTTGTCTAGCCCGTGATAGCGTTTGTCTGGCCTGGTTATAGGATCAGCCCAGTAAGGGGTCGTGACTCACTGACTTAAGCCTACGTCGTGATCATATACGTGTAACGGAATGGTCCTAGAACGTGTTGTAAAGTGACTTTGTCGTCAGATGGTCTATAACGTTGAGGCTATAGGGCAGACAGGTGATAGAGAACCTAAATGAGCTTAGTACGCCATAAAAGGTGACTGTGTCGTTCGTTGTTCTTTAACCTTGAGGCCGTAAGGGGAGAGAGGTGATAGAGACCTTAACCCTCTGACTCCCGCACCCTGTTCATCAGCAATCTGCATTATCAACCATGCTAGCAAAGCAAAAACTTAACCCTTTGATTCCCTCACCCTATTTACCAGTTTCCTGCAGGGTAAGCGAGTCATAGGGTCAAGTTTTGGCAGTTGGTGGATAGGGTGCGGGAGTCAAAGGGTTAAAATGAGCCTAGTACGCCCTAAAAGGTGAAGTGTTGTTCTTTGTTCTATAACGTTGAGGACAAGGAGAGAGAGAGAGTGATAGAGACCTTAAATGAGCTTAGTACACCCTAAAAGGTGACTGTGTCGTCCGTTGTTCTATAACGTTGAGGACATAGGGGAGAGAGTGATAGAGACCTTAAATGAGCTTAGTACACCCTAAAAGGTGACTGTGTCGTCCGTTGTTCTATAACGTTGAGGACAAGGAGAGAGAGAGTGATAGAAACCTTAAATGAGCTATACACCCTAAAGGGGACTGTGTCGTCGTTCTTAACCCTGAAGCCATAGGAAGAGGATGAGACTTTATGGTTAGTCGCCCTAAAAGGGCTTTGTGTCTTGTTCTGTAACGTTGAGGACATAGGGTGAGAGAGTGATAGGAATTGATAGTTAGTAGCCCTTAAGGATGGGTCGTCGTGTTCTTTAACCTTGAGCATAGGAGAGTATAAGACTTATCTGTGCCCTAAAAGGTGCTTTGTCGTCAATTGTTCTGTAACGTTGAGGACATAGGGTGAGAGAGGTGATAGAGACATTGAATAAGTTTAGTACGCCCTTAAAAGGTGACTGGGTCGTCCGTTGTTCTTTAACTTGAGGCCATAAGGGGATAGAGGTGATAGAGACCTTAACCCTCTGACTCCCGCACACTGTTCATCGCAATCTGCATTATCAACCATGCTAGCAAAGCAAAACTTAACCTTTGATTCCTCACCCTATCCACCAGTTTCTTGCAGGTAAGCGAGTCATAGGGTTAAGTTTTGGCAGTTGGTGGATAGGGTGCGGGAGTCAAAGGGTTAAAATGAGCCTAGTACGCCCTAAAAGGTGATGTGTCGTTCGTTGTTCTATAACGTTGAGGACAAGGAGAGAGAGAGTGATAGAAACCTTAAATGAGCTTAGTACGCCCTAAAAGGTGACTGTGTCGTCAGTTGTTCTGTAACGTTGAGGACATAGGGGAGAGAGTGATAAGGACCTTTAATGAGCTTAGTAGGCCCTAAAAGGTGACTTTGTCGTCAGTTGTTCTGTAACGTTGAGGCCATAGGGGAGAGAGTGATAAGGACCTTTAATGAGCTTAGTAGGCCCTAAAAGGTGACTTTGTCGTCAGTTGTTCATTAACTTGAGGCCATAGGGGAGAGAGTGATAAGGACCTTTAATGAGCTTAGTAGGCCCTAAAAGGTGACTTTGTCGTCAGTTGTTCTGTAACGTTGAGGCCATAGGGGAGAGAGTGATAAGGACCTTTAATGAGCTTAGTAGGCCCAAAAAGGTGACTTTGTCGTCAGTTGTTCATTAACGTTGAGGACATAGGGGAGAGAGTGATAAGGACCTTTAATGAGCTTAGTAGGCCGTAAAAGGTGACTTTGTCGTCAGTTGTTCTGTAACGTTGAGGACATAGGGGAGAGAGTGATAAGGACCTTTAATGAGCTTAGTAGGTCCAAAAAGGTGACTTTGTCGTCAGTTGTTCTGTAACGTTGAGGACATAGGGTGAGAGAGGTGATAGAGACATTGAATAAGTTTAGTACGCCCTTAAAAGGTGACTGGGTCATCCGTTGTTCTTTAACCTTGAGGCCATAGGGGAGAGAGTGATAAGGACCTTTAATGAACTTAGTAGGCCCTAAAAGGTGACTGTGTCGTCCGTTGTTCTGTAACGTTAAGGACATGGGGTGAGAGAGGTGATAGAGACATTGAATAAGTTTAGTACGCCCTTGAAAGGTGACTGGGTCGTCCGTTGTTCTTTAACCTTGAGGTCATGGGGGGGAGAGGTGATACAGACCCTAACCCTTTGACTTCCGCACCCTGTCCATCAGCATCCTGTTTTATCAACCATGCTAGCAAAGCAAAAACTTAACCCTTTGATTCCCTCACCCTATCCACCAGCTTCCTGCAGGAAGCTGATGGATAGGGTAAGGGAGTCATCGGGTGAAGTTTTTGGCAGTTGGTGGATAGGGTGCGGGAGTCAAAGGGTTAAATGAGCCTAGTACGCCCTAAAGGTGACTGTGTCGTCAGTTGTCCTTTAACCTTAAGGTCATGGGGCAGAGAGGTGATACAGACCCTAACCCTTTGACTCCCGCACCCTGTCCACCAGCATCCTGCATTATCAGCCATGCTAGCAAAGCAGGGAGCTGGTGGATAGGGTAAGGGAGTCATAGGGTTAAGTTTTGGCAGTTGGTGGATAGGGTGCGGGAGTCAGAGAGTTAAATGAGCTTAGTACGCCCTAAAAAGGTGACTTTGTCGTCAGTTGTTCTATAGCATTGAGGCCATAGGGGAGTAAGGTGATAAGAGTCATTAACTTCTCTCAGGACCAGCATTACGAGGACACTGTCCGTAACTTCTCCTCACTGGCTGGCTTTTTTGTTTGTTTGTTTGTGTTTTTTCTTTTTGGATAGACCTCATGATCGTCAGGATGATGTCTTCAGTTCAATCCTACACTGTCACATATAAGTTCATTTGTTTGCTGTCCATCTTAATGCCACAGTCATTCTGGTAAAGTTAGTGTTTCTTGAGTCCTGTTCCTTCCCCTGTTTCATGACTTTTTTCCGCGCTCAGAGTTTTTGTACAGGTTCAAGAAGTATGTCCAATAAATGCTGGCAGATTTGGATGGAGCGCATGTGGAATTGTCCGAGTGCAAGGAATTCCTCTTGATCAAACTAGAAACTCCAAAGAGAGAGTTTTGCGCAGACTTAAGGAGTCTGTCAGATAATTACTGACAGGTTTGGATAGTGTTTATCTAATTGTCTGAGTGCGATGAATCTCTCTTGAATAAACTCCACGCACCACGCGCCACACACACACACACACACACACACACACACACACACACACACACACACACACACACACACACACACAACACACACACACACACACACACACACACACAACACACATTCACACCACCATACACACCACACCACTCCACACACACACACACACACACACACACACACACACACACACACACACACACTCACACGCACACAAACACACACACACACACACACACACACACGCACGCACGCACGCACGCACGCACACAGACATAGCTTACACACACATACGCAATACGGACACGCAAAGGCACAAAACACACACACACACACACACACACACACACACACACACACACACACACACACACACACACACACACATACATACACAAAACACACACACACACACACAGATGCACGCACACACGAACAGACATACACACACTTAACAAACACACACACACACTCACACACAAAAACACACACACACAAGACGCACGCAACACACGCACACGCACACACACACACACACACCACACACACACAACGCACACACACAGACACACACCTCCACTCGCTCAGACATACACACACACACGTCCATAAATTCTGACCCCCTTGACCAGGTCCTTATGCCACCGAAGGCTGTTTGGCAAGAGAGGAAGGGAGGGGGGAGAGAGAGTGAGGGGAGAGAGAGAGAGAGAGAGAGAGAGAGAGAGAGAGAGAGAGAGAGAGAGAGAGAGAGAGAGGGAGATTCTTTGATTGTTAAGGTTGTCGACCCAAACACAAACCAAAAATTGGAAGGGGGGAGGGGGGATGTTGGGGTTAGATAACATTGTAAGTTTACACAATACTTTTGACGTGCAGTTGAATGTGTTACCACACCCTGAGCTTGAAGGCATAAAATATATATTCACAGCCAGTTTTCTGGAATGTTGTGGGGAAGGGAGAGAGAGAGACAGAGACAGAGAGACAGATAGACAGACAGACAGGAGGGGGACGATTTTTGTCGACTAATGAGGTTTGCAAACAACATATCCATACATCATGTCCCTTTGACCAAAGCCTCATGCCTGGCCTCTGTACTTGGCAAGGAACTCTGGAAAGAAGGAGAGAGGGGTGAGAAGGAGGGGAAAGAGAGAGAGAGAGAGAGAAGAGAGAGAGAGAGAGAGAGAGAGAGAGAGAGAGAGTTATCATGTTGTACTGTCAGACCTTGTGTAGATACTGTCTGGTAATGGATACGTTTTTGTCTGTGTTTCTTCCGTCTGGATGAAAAAGCAAACGTATTCCAAAATTTATTCTTCCAACGAAAGGGAGAGAATGAGAAAGAGAAGCTCATTTTCCGAGGTTTGATGGTTTATTATGATAGGCATTCGTAGCCATGTCGAGGAAGAGAGGGGGATGGGTGGGTATGTTTGCGTTTCCTTAGGCCGGAATAAACCAGAGATTACACAATATCGTACTGACCGAGAAACAAGAGAGAAAGAAAGAGAGAGAGAGAGAGAGAAAGAGAGAGAGAGAGAAGAGAGAGAGAGAGAAGCTCCAGCCTGTAACACACGCGTCTGTATATTATCGATTCTGTTAGAGCAGCCCGCTGTTTACGTGTAAGGTATTTACCGGTCCATGCACACAAATCTATCTGATTACACAGTCCCACCCGGACCAGCCTCTGTGTTTATATTACGGTCAAGCCAGTGTCCAGTACAGTAGGATGCTGCAGTCGCAGTGAATTAGAGAGTGTAAGCTAAAACAATGTATAGCAGACTACTGACATCACAAGGAAATAAATAAGGAAATTAAGAAAAACGACCCGTGCGACATCCATGGGCTTAATTGCTTCAAAACACAGAATTGTATAATTCGATTTATTGTACTTTCTGGTAATAAACATAGTTTTGGACTAATATCTCTATCTATCTATCTATCTATCTATCTATCTATCTATCTATCTATCTATCTATCTATCTAACTATCTATCAATGTATGTATCTATGTATCTATCTGTGTATCTCTCTGTGTATTTATTTATGAATGTATCTATGTATGTATGTATGTATGTATGTATGTGTGTATGTATGTATCTGTCTATTTATCTGTGTATGTACATACATATCTCATCATCATCACCATCATCAGTCCCGTAGTCTGTTGACCGTTGGGGCACCACTGAAGATTTTGCAACCAACTTCCTCCACTCCTCACGGTCCTCAGCTTTCCGCAGAATGATGTTCCATTCAAGGCCAGTCCACTCTCTGATATTGTCTTCCCATCTTTTTCTCTGTCTGCCTCTTCGTCTTCCTCCCTGTACTGTTCCCTGCAAGACGGACTTGGCCAGTCCAGATGATCGAGTGACGTGCCCGTACCACCTCAGTTTGCATCTTATCACTGAAGTCAGGAGGTCTTCATACATGTGTATATATGTGTGTGTGTGTGTGTGTGTGTGTGTGTGTGTGTGTGTGTTGTGTGTATGTTGTATGTATGTATGTCTGTATATGTATATATGCATATTTTAAACTTCTGTTTTATTTTCTGTGGGCTGGCTGGCTGTT
Source organism: Monoplex corrugatus (assembly GCA_030674185.1). Classification (NCBI taxonomy): domain Eukaryota; kingdom Metazoa; phylum Mollusca; class Gastropoda; order Littorinimorpha; family Ranellidae; genus Monoplex; species Monoplex corrugatus. The sequence continues at coordinate 38,191,222 of JAPXFY010000012.1, read as the reverse complement.
TTGATGGAGCCGTGGACTCAATATCTGATTGTCTGGAGATCAGTCCCAGCCTGCAAGATAAAAATTCAACTCTCTGCTGTCAGTCTTAGGGCCCCCAGTCATTTTATTTCATAGCTTTCTTCCCCTCCCCCCTCCCCTACTCTACCTTAGCCCTTCTGATTCCATTTCAAGATGTCGCCAGAACATAGCAGGTTCAAGGAGTCTGCCGGGTTATGACTGCCAGACTTGGATGGAGCGCATATGGAATTTTCGAATGCGCTGAGTCCCTCTTGAACCGATTTATCAAATGCAGCTCTCTCTCTTGGACCGGGGG
>JAPXFY010000012.1:38183409-38185909 GCA_030674185.1 Monoplex corrugatus | reverse complement strand
ACCACCTTTTTCTTTTACTTTTCTTCTTCTTCTTCTTATTCTTTTCCTTCTTCTTCTTCTTCTTCTTTTCTTCTTTTCTTCTTCTTCTTCTTCTTCTTCTTCTTCTTCTGTATATAGCCATGTAGCAATCATACTCCGTTTACGGGAGTGTGCGTGCTGGGTACTTTCGTGTTTCCTTTAGCCACTAAACACTTACTCATACCATACAGGATCTTAAACGTGCGTATTTTGTTCCGTTAGAGTGTACACACGAAGGGAGTTCAAGCACTAGCAGGTCTGCATGTATGTTGAGCTGGGAGAAAGGAAAAATCGCCTTTCTTTACCCCGCAAGGAAAGATCACCCCTCTTTAACCCCCCCCCCCCCCCAGGGAAAGATCACTGCCCTTTACCCCCCCAAGCAAAGATCACCGCCCTTTACCCCCCCCCCCAAGGAAAGATCACTGCCCCTTTACCCACCCACCCCCAAGGAAAGATCACTGCCCTTTACCCCCCAAGGAAAGATCACCGCCCTTTACCACACCCACCAAAGAAAGATCACTGCCCTTTACCCCCCAAGGAAAATCACCGCCCTTTACCCCACCCACCAAGGAAAGATCACTGCCCTTTACCCCCCAAGGAAAATCACCGCCCTTTACCCCCCCCCCCCCAAGGAAAGATCACTGCCCTTTACCCCCCAAGGAAAGATCACCGCCCTTTACCCCACCCACCAAGGAAAGATCACTGCCCTTTACCCCCCAAGGAAAATCACCGCCCTTTACCCCACCCCCTAAGGAAAGATCACCGCCCTTTACCCCCCCCCCCCCCAAGGAAAGATCACCGCCCTTTACCCCCCCAAGGAAAGATCACCGCCCTTTACCCCCCCCCCAAGGAAAGATCACCGCCCTTTACCCCCCCCCCCCCAAGGAAAGATCACCGCTCTTTAACCCCCCCCCCCCCCAGGGAAAAGTCACCACCCTTTATTCCCTAAGGAAGGATCACCACCTTCTACCCCTCTGAGAAAAAATCACCACCCTTTCTGAGGAAAAATCGCCACCTTTTACTCCTCAAGGAAAAATCGCTACCCATTATTTCCCTAGGAAAAACCGCCATAACCCTTGCCCCTCCTCCTCTCAAGGAAAAATCGCTACCCTGTACCTTCCGAGGAAAAGTGGCCACCTTTTACCACCCAAGGAAAAAAAACTGCCACCTTTTATCCCCCCCCCCCCCCCCTCCAAAAAAAAAAAAAAGAAGAAAAATCGTTATCCTTTACCCCTAAGAGATATCAGGCAAGGCCGAACTCAAGACTACAGCTTCAACTGGAAAAAATGACGTTGTAACCACCTGGCTACCGCGTCTGTCGTTTATTAGTCATTGTAGATACACCTGTAGTTGTCTGGTCTACCTTTCCTGACTGATGAGATGCTGGTTATTGAGTGATCTGGTCTGGTTAAATAACAGAACTGGGTTGATTGAATGGGTGGATTGAGGGAGGGTGATCGTTGTGAGGTCGAGGACAGTGGCAGGCTAGGTCTGGTTGTCCATTAGTCAGTCGCCTTTTGGCTTGATCGATCGACGTGTTTGTGTGTGTGGTGTGTGATGTGTGTGTGTGTGTGTGTGAGAGAGAGAGAGAGAGAGAGAAAGATTGTGATGTGTGTGTGTGTGTGTGTGTGTGTGTGTGTGTGTGTGTGTGTGTGTGTGTGTGTGTGTGTGTGTGTGTGTGATTGTGATGTGTGTGTGTGTGTGATTGTGATGTGTGTGTGTGTTTGTGATGTGTGTGTTTGTGTGTGTGTGATGTGTGTGTGTGTGTGTGTGTGTGTTGTGTGTGAGTGTGTGATTGTGTATATGTGTGTGAGTTGTTTGTATATGTATGTGTATGGTGTGTATATATATATATATATGTATATATATATATTTGTATATATATACATGTGTGTATCTATATATATATATATATTATGTGTGTTTGTGTGTGTTTGTGTATGTGTGTGTGTGTGTGTGTGTGTGTGTGTGTGTGTGTGTGTGTGTGTGTGTGTGTGTGTGTGTGTGTGTGTAGCTATATTATGTATATATCGCAGAAAGGAATTTGCGATGTGTATCTAGAACTGAGGATGATTATGAAGAATTGTTTCTCTTCTTGGTAATTATGCACTTAATAAGGGAGGAGAGTGTGACGAGAGGAAACGCACTAACCACACTAGACAAGGATTCTCAAAGGTAGTCCACACATGGAATGATAAATACAACACATTTATTTAATTGATCAACTTCAACGTAAAACATAATTCACCGTTCTACTGGCTAAGTCCCAATGGCCCTAAATCCTAAAATGCACAACGAATCTTCACCAGCTTACATGTTACTAGCATACTGCACATTTCCAGCTCTATTCTTTCTGTTTCCTGGAAAGTAAAACATGCCCCTAACTTCTAACCCTAACCTTAGCACCTAACAAGAATACAAATTAAAACGTGGGTCACATACCTGTGAGGTAGCTTGGAAGCTGGTTTCCCCAAAAGAGCGC
>JAPXFY010000012.1:38080909-38173409 GCA_030674185.1 Monoplex corrugatus | reverse complement strand
CTCTTTCCCTTTCTCTCTCTCTCGCCCTCACAACACCAGCACACACACACACAGACACACACACAACACACACACACACACACACACACACACACATACACACATGTGCACTCTCACACGCACACACACCTCCAATCGATATCCGTTTTCCTGAAATCGTACAGAAGAGAGGTGGTAGTAAGATCTCAACTTTTCTTGGGGCCAGCGTTAAGACGGCGGTGCCCATATCTTCGTCCTATCTGCTTTACCTTCCCCAAATATGAGCGTAATACAAGAGCGGGAATCCATTCCTAGCTGGGTAAACTGGAGACTACATTCTGAAAACTCACGGATTTTTGTTTTGTTTTGTTTTGTTATATTTTTGGTCATGAATAAGAGAGACAGAAAAATGGGAGTGGGGAATGAAAAGGTCCTATGCGATTTTGCCAGTGTGCGCAGCCAGTCTTTAGATCCTCCTAAAGTAAAGTCCAGTTTGCTCCCAAAGCAGTTCAGAACTGTTTGAAACTACACTTGTAAACAGAGACTAAATAAAAGGTTCCCTCCTTCCTTTTTTCCTTCCAGTTTTAATGTAGCTCGCCCCGGGATTCGAACCCACAGCCATTAGCATGTGAATCCGACGCTCAACCAACTGAGCTACTGTCCCATCCTAACATCATCGTTGTCCTTGTGGTGTCGGTATAGGATTGTACACGTAGAAGTCCCCCTTCCCCCACTTCCCTGGGACGGCTATCCCTGTCGGCCATTTCACCTGAAGTGGGTGTCGACGTAAATACTGACCCAAATCAATCAATCAGCCTTTCCTTCCTTTCCAAAGCAAGTGACGATAGTTTTGTCGTGTATCGAACTGGTCAGATTTTTCTGTTTTTGCTGTCTCACTCAGATATATTCATACATTTTCCTTGTTTGTTATTTTTTTGTTTGTTGGTTGTTTTATTTGTTTACATGACACAGAATACGATAGTAATATTACAATATTATGTGGAATGTGTGGCCTGGTGGTTGAGAAACACCTGCCATGGATGCGAGAAGCCCAGGATCGAATCATGGATTGGGCATGGAGTGTTCTCACACCACTACCACCTTCCGCTAGATCTTAAATGGTGGTTTAGAAGCTAGTCTTTTTGTTTGTTTGTTTAGTTGGGTGAAAGGGGGCAAGCTAGTTTTTGTTTGTTTGTTTGTTGTAGTTGGGTGAAAGCGGGCAAGCTAGTTTTTGTTTGTTTGTTTAGTTGGGTGAAAGGGGGCAAGCTAGTTTTTGTTTGTTTGTTTGTTTGTAGTTGGGTGAAAGCGGGCAAGCTAGTTTTTGTTTGTTTGTTTAGTTGAGTGAAAGGGGGCACCTGCCTTTTTTTTTTTTTTTCTTTTTCCATTTATCCCCTTTTCATTCGTTGTTTCCTTTCTAACTTATCCTTTTTCTTTTTTTCTTTCTTTGTTTCTTTCTTTCTTCATTGTTTTTCATCTTTCTTTCCTTCCGTCTTTCTTTCTTTCCTTCTTTCTTACTTTCTTTTCTTTCTTTCTTTCTTTCTTTTCTTTTCTTTTCTTTTTTCTTTTCATTCATTCTTCCTCTTCGCTGAAAGAACTATTAATAAAGAGGTGACGTGGCCCCATAAAATTAAAAAATTAATGTGCGTGTATGGAATAAATTAACAAGATGAAGCTGTCTGAATCACAGGTGACTGGCAGTAATCTGACACGGTGTTTGTGTGCACATGTGTACAACACAGCGTCTTCAATTTGTCGTGGTGGCTTAGCGTGTGTGTGTGGAGAGAGAGAGAGAGAGAATGTGTGTGTGTGTGTGTGTGTGTGTGTGTGTGTGTGTGTGTGTGTGTGTGTGTGTGTGTGTGTGTGTGTGTGTGTGTGTGAAATCAGACGTTTTAGGGCTACATTTCCATACCATCTCATAAAGTGAAAGAGGAAGTTTTGACGAATTCAGCCACAGATATCCAATATGTTTGATAAAAGATTTGGCAGAGTGGGTGGGTGAAATATGATGAGACGTGAACAAAGGATAAAGAAATGGGTGGTGATAGTGGTAGTGGTAACGACTTATGGTATAACTGGAACGATTTGTAAATGTAATCAATGTAAACTTTGCCTTTAGTGTTGTAGTACCCTGTTGATGAGTGTCATTGTACCTCTTGATGCGTGCGCGGGCATTTCACACTCACATGACCGGGCGTGCGCGCACGCACGCACGCATTCGTGCTTGCACATGCATGCACCCACTCCGTCTGTACACACACACATACACACACACATACACTCTCCCTCTGTCTCTCTCTCAGTCTTTGTCTGTCTGTGTCTCTCTTTCGCTTTTTCTTTGTCTGTCTGTCTGCCTCTCTCTCTCTCTCTCTCTCTTTCGCTCTCTCTCTCTCTTGATCACACACACACACACACACACACACACACACACGCACACACACACACATACACACTCACAAACACACACACACACACACACACACACACACACACACACACACACACACACACACACACACTGACTCCATCTCTGTCCGTCTTGCTCTGTCAAACATGAAGTTTTGTTTGGCCTTATACTACATGGTGATATTCAGAAGTAAAAAAAAAATCTTGTTTTTTCTGTCATGATTTTTTAAAAGGGAGATTGGTATAATGGCTTGACCATCTTGGGATTTTGTTTGAGATGCACGTTTATGCATGCATCCACAGACATTGGTGACTTTGACATATATTGGATCAGATCTGTATTCCAGTTGATAGATACTAGAATGTAAACGAACCTGTCCTGATTTGGGGGTCACTGGCCTAGAGTTTAAGACTTGGCAGTCACGAAGTTATGAGGACACGTAGAAGTAAGAGCAGTTCAAGGGGAGACGATTGTAGCATGTTCAGGTTGGTTTTAATGCACAAAGTAACACAAGATTGGTCTCGCCTTTGAGGAAAGTAACAAAAATTCAGTATATTTTTTTTCATTTGATAAACGTATTTTGTTGATGTTACATAGCCATCTTGTTTGCTTACTTGTTTGTTTGCACCTTGGAGCGTTGGAATGGGGAGTGGGGAGGTCGTGGTTAGATGAGGGGATTGTGGATGATTTTAAGGTAAGGGGATGGTGCTGAATGTAAGGTGAGGGGATGATGCTGAATGTAAGGTGAGGGGATGATGCTGAATGTAAGGTGAGGGAATGATGGATGAATGTAAGGTGAGGGAATGATGGCTGAATGAAAGGTGAGGGGATGATGGCTGAATGTAAGGTGAGGGGATGATGCTGAATGCGATGTCAGGGAATGATGGATGAATGTAAGGTGAGGGAATGATGGCTGAATGTAAGGTGAGGGAATGATGGATGAATGTAAGGTGAGGGAATGATGGCTGAATGTAAGGTGAGGGAATGATGGATGAATGTAAGGTGAGGGAATGATGGCTCAATGTAAGATGAGGAATGATGGATGAATGTAAGGTGAGGGAATGATGGATGAATGTAAGGTGAGGGAATGATGGATGAATGTAAGGGAGGGAATGATGGATGAATGTAAGGGAGGGAATGATGGATGAATGTAAGGTGAGGGAATGATGGATGAATGTAAGGGAGGGAATGATGGATGAATGTAAGGTGAGGGAATGATGGATGAATGTAAGGTAAGGGGATGATAGATGAATGTAAGGGAGGGAATGATGGATGAATGTAAGGGAGGGAATGATGGATGAATGTAAGGAAAGGTAATGATAGATGAATGTAAGGTGAGGGAATGATGGCTGAATGTAAGGTGAGGGAATGATGGATGAATGTAAGGTGAGGAAATGATGGCTCAATGTAAGATGAGGGAATGATGGATGAATGTAAGGTGAGGGAATGATGGATGAATGTAAGGTGAGGGAATGATGGATGAATGTAAGGGAGGGAATGATGGATGAATGTAAGGGAGGGAATGATGGATGAATGTAAGGTGAGGGAATGATGGATGAATGTAAGATGAGGGAATGATGGATGAATGTAAGGTGAGGGAATGATGGATGAATGTAAGGTAAGGGGATGATAGATGAATGTAACGGAGGGAATGATGGATGAATGTAAGGGAGGTAATGATGGATGAATGTAAGGAAAGGAAATAATAGATGAATGTAAGGTGAGGGAATGATGGCTGAATGTAAGGTGAGGAAATGATGGCTGAATGTAAGGAAAGGGAATGATGGATGAATGTAAGGTGAGGGAATGATGGCTGAATGTAAGGAAAGGGAAAGATGGCTCAATGTAAGGTGAGGGAATGATGGATGAATGTAAGGTGAGGGAATGATGGATGAATGTAAGATGAGGAAATGATGGCTCAATGTAAGGTGAGGGAATGATGGCTCAATGTAAGGTGAGGGAATAATGGCTCAATGTAAAGTGAGGGAATAATGGATGAATGTAAGGTGAGGGAATGATGGATGAATGTAAGGTGAGGGAATGATGGCTGAATGTAAGGTGAGGGAATGATGGATGAATGTAAGATGAGGGAATAATGGCTCAATGTAAGGTGAGGGAATGATGGCTCAATGTAAGATGAGGGAATAATGGCTCAATGTAAGATGAGGGAATGATGGCTCAATGTAAGATGGGGGAATGATGGATGAATGCAAGGTGAGGGAATGATGGCTCAATGTAAGGTGAGGGAATGATGGCTCAATGTAAGATGAGGGAATGATGGCTCAATGTAAGATGAGGGAATAATGGCTCAATGTAAGGTGAGGGAATGATGGCTCAATGTAAGATGAGGGAATGATGGCTCAATGCAAGATGAGGGAATAATGGCTCAATGTAAGGTGAGGGAATGATGGATGAATGTAAGGTGAGGGAATAATGGATGAATGTAAGATGAGGGAATGATGGCTCAATGTAAGATGAGGGAATGATGGCTCAATGTAAGATGAGGGAATGATGGCTCAATGTAAGGTGAGGGAATGATGGCTCAATGTAAGATGAGGGAATGATGGCTCAATGTAAGATGAGGGAATGATGGCTCAATGTAAGATGAGGGAATGATGGATGAATGTAAGGTGAGGGAATAATGGCTCAATGTAAGATGAGGGAATGATGGCTGAATGTAAGGTGAGGGAATGATGGATGAATATAAGGTGAGGGAATGATGGATGAATGTAAGGTGAGGGAATGATGGATGAATGTAAGGTGAGGGAATGATGGATGAATGTAAGGTGAGGGAATGATGGATGAATGTAAGATGAGGGAATGATGGATGAATGTAAGGTGAGGAAATGATGGATGAATGTAAGGTGAGGGAATGATGGATGAATGTAAGGTGAGGGAATGATGGCTGAATGTAAGGTGAGGGAATGATGGATGAATGTAAGATGAGGGAATAATGGCTCAATGTAAGATGAGGGAATGATGGATGAATGTAAGGTGAGGGAATAATGGCTCAATGTAAGATGAGGGAATGATGGCTCAATGTAAGATGAGGGAATGATGGCTCAATGTAAGATGAGGGAATGATGGATGAATGTAAGGTGAGGGAATAATGGCTCAATGTAAGGTGAGGGAATGATGGATGAATGTAAGATGAGGGAATGATGGATGAATGTAAGGTGAGGGAATAATGGATGAATGTAAGGCGAGGGAATGATGGCTCAACGTAAGATGAGGGAATGATGGATGAATGTAAGGTGAGGGAATAATGGCTCAGTGTAAGATGAGGGAATGATGGCTCAATGTAAGATGAGGGAATGATGGCTCAATGTAAGATGAGGGAATGATGGCTCAATGTAAGATGAGGGAATAATGGCTCAATGTAAGGTGAGGGAATGATGGATGAATGTAAGGTGAGGGAATGATGGCTGAATGTAAAGTGAGGGAATAATGGATGAATGTAAGGTGAGGGAATGATGGATGAATGTAACGTAAGGGAATGATGGATGAATGTAAGGTGAGGGAATAATGGATGAATGTAAGGTGAGGGAATAATGGATGAATGTAAGGTGAGGGAATAATGGATGAATGTAAGGTGAGGGAATGATGGATGAATGTAAAGTGAGGGAATAATGGATGAATGTAAGGTGAGGGAATAATGGATGAATGTAAAGTGAGGGAATATTGGATGAATGTAAGGTGAGGGAATAATGGATGAATGTAAGGTGAGGGAATAATGGATGAATGTAAAGTGAGGGAATAATGGATGAATGTAAAGTGAGGGAATAATGGATGAATGTAAAGTGAGGGAATAATGGATGAATGTAAGGTGAGGGAATGATGGCTCAATGTAAGGTGAGGGAATAATGGATGAATGTAAGGTGAGGGAATAATGGATGAATGTAAAGTGAGGGAATAATGGATGAATGTAAGGTGAGGGAATAATGGATGAATGTAAAGTGAGGGAATAATGGATGAATGTAAGGTGAGGGAATAATGGATGAATGTAAGGTGAGGGAATAATGGATGATTGTAAAGTGAGGGAATAATGGATGAATGTAAAGTAAGGGAATAATGGATGAATGTAAAGTAAGGGAATAATGGATGAATGTAAGGTGAGGGAATGATGGCTCAATGTAAGGTGAGGGTATAATGGATGAATGTAAAGTGAGGGTATAATGGATGATTGTAAAGTGAGGGAATAATGGATGAATGTAAAGTAAGGGAATAATGGATGAATGTAAAGTGAGGGTATAATGGATGATTGTAAAGTGAGGGAATAATGGATGAATGTAAAGTAAGGGAATAATGGATGAATGTAAGGTGAGGGAATGATGGCTCAATGTAAGGTGAGGGAATAATGGATGAATGTAAAGTGAGGGTATAATGGATGATTGTAAAGTGAGGGAATAATGGATGAATGTAAGGTGAGGGAATGATGGCTCAATGTAAGGTGAGGGTATAATGGATGATTGTAAAGTGAGGGAATAATGGATGAATGTAAGGTGAGGGGATGATGGATGAATGTAAAGTGAGGGGATATGGATCACTGAGTAAATGGATTGACTCGTTGGTTTGTTAGATGAATGAATGGATTAGCTGTTTGGCTGGTTGGTCGAGTGAATGAATAGGTTAACAGGTTGGTTGGTTAGATGACTGAATGGATTAGCTGTTTGGTTGGTCGGTTAGACGAAATAATGAATAGTTGGCTAATTAGATGAAACAGTAAATAGATCGGCAGGTTGGTTGGTTGGTTAGATGAATGGATGAATAGGTTGGCTGGTTGTTTGGTTTGATGAATAAACGGATTGGCTGTTTGGTTCATTGATAAGGTGAATTTATGAATAGGTTGGCTGGTTTGGTGAATTGATGAATGGGTTTGTCAGTTGGTTTGTTAACGGCTGTCATCTAACTGGGTATTGTTGTGTTGAATTGTACCAGGACCTGGCAAAATACACATCTCAGTGATGAAATGATTCGACAGCTGGAGAATGATGGACTACATATGGCCAGGGAGAAACAGGACTACTTTGGTGAGTGCCACATGTGCTCAAACAGTTATGTTTTTGCACTTGTATTCATCATCCAGACAAACATAGACATACATTCACCATATGTGTTGGGCACATTCATTTACACTCACCGAACATATACAAATCCAGACACATGCACAAGTGCATACACACACACATGTACGCATAATGTATACATACACATACATACTAGCATGCAAGCAAATATGCATGCACACACACACACAGACACATCTCTCTCTCTCTCTTTCTCTCTCTCTCTCTCTCTGTCTGTCTGTCTGTATCTGTCTATCTATCTGCCTACCTACCTACCTATCTATCTATCTATCTATCTATCTATCTATCTATATCTATCTATCTATCTGTTTATCTATATACATGTTTTTATCTATTTATCTAATTACTCACTTGCATGCACATACACACACATTCACAAAACTGTGCCACATTTGACTTTGGATGAGTTTATATACCATTATTTGTAAAAGTATGATAAAGAGACAAAACATATTTTTGTTTTATTTTACACTCTTGAAAACGCAAACACTCTGAGATTTTCATCGTCATACTTTTGCTGTTACTAGCTTTTGCTGTTCCTTCCTCTCTCCCCTCTTTCCTCATCACTCCACCACCTCCCTCTACCTTGACCTCCGTCTCCAAGTGTGCACTTCACATCCATTGTAACCGTTCATTGTTTCCTGTGTTTTCAGATCGTCTTCAGACTGAAGTGCAAGCCTTGTCAGATGAAAGAGTGCGTGCTGATGTAAGTTCTCTATTTCTTTTCTTTCATAAAGATCTTTGCTTTTATAATTGAATTTTCCTAGCTTGTCAGTAGTGTAGAAACTTGTCTTGTTGCAGTGTTAATATTGTGAATGATGGGTACCTTGAGTTAGCTTGTAGGCTGGCTGGCTCTGTTGACAGTATTTTAGACTCCAGTCTGATGTTTGACATTTAATCCTACTCCACAATATAGAAACTGGCCTGTGGCCTGAGGCCTGTTTGCTGTCCACTTCAGCATTCCAGTCATTCTGGTGGTGTCAACTTAGTGTTTCATAGGCCCCATTCTCACCTCCCCCTCCCCATCCCCTCACTTTCTGTTTCCCCATTTTAAGATTTTGCCAGCATGTTTTTTTTTTCTCATACTTAATCAATGAGTCTGTTGGATTGTATATTTAATTATCTGAGAGCAATGAATCCTTTGAAACAAACACTAAACGCCTCACCCCACCCTCTTCTTTTTAAGAGAGTGGGATTCCAGTGTTGGTTGTGGCTAATGAATAAAATAAAAGGTTGTCTGATAACAGTGTTAATGTGATAAATAATGGGAAGTTTATGTTGGGATTAGAAACAAAATTGTTACATAATAGTAAGAATGTTGTGTTGTAAGTGAAGAATATCCCACCATTTGTGTGTGCATGTGAATATGTGTGCATGTACTCACATCCCTTCTGTCTTTGTATATTACCTTGTGTACATGGTATGTCAATGGATAGAAAAGACGCTGTATAAATTGTTGTTTATTAGTATTCTGGTTGCAAGGTGGTTATATTTTGCTTCTTAATTGTCAAATTGTTTTGATAAAACCTGATTGTTTACTTGTTTGCTTAACTGGTTTATTTGCTGGTTGATTGTCCTGATTGATTGGTTGATTGATTGATTGATTGATTGATTGATTGATTGATTGATTGATTGATTGGAGGGTTGGTTGGTAAGTTGGTTGGTAGGTTGATTGGTTGTTTGATATTGATTGAGTGATTGGCTTGGTTGGTTGGTTGGTTGGTTGGTTGGTTGGTTGGTTGTTGGTTGGTTGGTAAGTAATTGGTTATTTGATTTTGTTTTTAGGAGCTGGAGAAGATCAATTCAGAACTGGAAAGTGAAAAGAAAAAGTTGGAGATTTTCACTTCAGAAATTCAAGAGGAATATGAAAGACTCAGATCGTGAGAATCTTGATACATTATTGAGTTTCATAATAACAAGTCTTGATATGGTACTGACTTTATCGTAATAGTTGATATGTTATTGATTTTATAATAAATCTTTATGTTGTATAGAATTTAACATGAATCAGATATTCTGTTGATTTTATCATAAATGTTGATAGATTATTTATTTCATCATAAATTTTGATGTTTTATTGGTTTTATCGTACTTAGGTATATCTTGATGACATTGATTTTAATAAACAGCATGCATGTGACAGCAAGTTTGAAAAATGGCTTCTAGCTGATAACTTCTACCATTGGAATATAAATATCATTATCATTGTTATGAATCTTATCACTTTATTGAGTTCATATATTAGATCTTGATTTTGTATTGATTTTATCATAAATCTTGATATTTTATTGTTTTTTGCATAAATTTTGATGATTTGTTGCATTTATCATAGTTATGTGTGCATGTGTTGGGTTTATTTAATTATTTTAGATGCAGGAAAGTGAACTGATCAATCTCACTGTAAAAAGAAAAATCAAATGCACACACAAACAACATGATTTTGGGAGTATGTTAAATTCAGGATTCACAGATAAACATTTATTTTTACTTGTTTTAGATTAGGATTCAGTCCAGAATATTTTATTCCAGCAACACCCATTTTTGTTTGAAAATTCTCAGCCGATAGGTTTTCATGATTTGTCAAATTTTATGACAAACAAAGGGTTAACTTTCATTTTCTGTCTGTGCAGAGAACTGCAGGAGACCACATTACTGATGCGAGAGTTTGAGGAGGAGAAGAAAGATCTAAACGAAACCTTGCAAACACAGAGCCAACACTTGAATGTAAGTTTCTGACTTGTAGTGATGATTTGTGTGTGTCTATTGGTGCCCTTTGTATTTTTGTTATTGGACAAGTCGCAGTTTGCAAAGTTTTTACTCTGATAGAGAATACCAGACTTTTGAAGAGTATCTTTTACATGATTCTCTGTCATAAAAAAATAACATTTTGGCTGTGTTAGCTCAGTTGGCCATGATAATGGAAGTGGAGGGAAAGCGAACACCAGGTAGACCCAGGAGAAAATATTGGACAGACTTACAGGGTGGCTGAGGACAGAGAGGATGGGAGATGTGCTTGCAGCGACGGGATAGATTCGTATGGAGGGCCATGATTGCCAACGCCATGTGGCAGGGCACATGATGATGATGATGATAGCTTAGTTGGTAGAGGGTCATGGTGATAATGCAGTGGTCGTGGGGTTGACCCTCAGGCAGTCACGAATTTTTTTATGGCCAGGCTGGTTTTTGTGATAGAATCATGGACTCAATACTTTATGTCTCTTTTCACTATTCATCTTTATGGCCAAAACATTCTGATGGTGTCAGTGTATTGTTTCGTCATAGGTTCTGTTTTTCCATTCCCCTCTTTTTCAAGATCTTACCAGCATATAGGGTTTTGCCCGGGCTCAGTAAGTCCTGCCAGATAACAGATGGCAGTTTAGGTGGAGTGGTTTGGAAGTCTGAGTACAGCAAATTCTCAAACTCCGTTGAATTACTTGTCCACCATGAATATGAATGCAAAGCCTGAACAATCAACATGGCAAAGTCAGAGAAAGATTTAACCAGCTGAAATGTGGTTTCTAAGAAGAATATTAAAAGTTCCATGGACAAAAAAAAAATACAGTCTTGAAAGAAGCAAACACAAGAAGAACATTAATGAAGAAAATAGGGAAAAGACAAGCAACATTTATAGGACATTTTATGAGGCAAAACAAATTTGAGCATATAGTTACAACAGGAAAGGTAGAGGGAAAAAGAGCATCAGGTAGACCTAGACTAGACAGTCTTGCAGAGTGGATGATGACAATAAAGACAGGTGATATACTTTCAGCAACAAAAGATAAATTTGTATGGAGGGCCATGATCTACAACATCATGTGACAAGGCAAGATGATGATGATGATGATGATTTTTTGGACAAGAATGTAGATGATCCCTAAGTCTACTTCAGCAAGACCTGCAGTGGAAAAAGATACTAGTTACAATCTGTTAAATTTTGCAGTTTGTTTTGTTTCAGGCTTTCAGTTTCGTGTTGCTATTACATTACAGTCTCATAGTATGAGTGTTTATCTAATCTGGGGATTTGCCGGCGCTCACTTTCTTAGGTAATTGGTAGACTAGTTTCCATAATTTCTAGGGCTTTCTGACAGTTATCCTAATTCTGTGTTTCAGGTTTTAGCAAAAGACAAAGAGAACGTGATGAAGGAGCTGGAGGAGAGAGAAAAGATGGCGTCACAGCTATCACAAGAAAAGCGCCATCTGTCAGACACCTCTGATGAATTGCGTAAGCGACTGGAAGACATCGAGAAACAAGCGGAGATCATCAGAACTGAGAAGAAACAGGCTCAAGAAAAGTAAGACTTGGTGTGCATGTGGTTTTGATTTAACTCTTTCATTTCCTCACCCTGTTCACCATGATGCCAGCTTTGTTTAGTTTCCTGTCCACCAGGTTGAGGGAGTGAAAGAATAAGGATGCTGGTGAATAGGGTTAGGAGGTGAAAGGATTAAGAACAGACAGAAAGTGTGTTGTTGATCTGTCTTAGACTATTGAAACAAACGCTGACAGCCAGAAAGGAGAAGAAAAGATCCTCGTGATGTTTCAGGCTCGTTTACTTACTTTAGTTTTTTGTACTTTAACCCCTTGACTGCTGGAAAAATAGCTATTTTTGAACTCCTGTCTGCCGGAGCAAAATTTTGATTTTTATGGTATGTTTACTAAAGTGTGCATTACTCATTCATTTACTGACAGATCTCTACGATTTTTGGCATCTTTTTTCCTTATATCCCTGTCTATAACTATAATTTGGTTTTGTTTGTAATTAGTATGGAAAAAATATGTATAAGGTTTTTTTTCCAAAAAATGACAGTTTCAGAAGATAAACACGCATATTACGGAACATAAAACCAATGAAAACAATACAAAACTTAGTTTTATTCAACACTGAATATCAAAGGAAAGTGTCTGGTATCACTGTACTCCAAGTAGATAAAATTGATGTGGTAATCCATGAACAAAAAGGGGTAACATAGTCCAAGCCTTCATGCAAGAGACCAGACAAAAGAGGATGATGCTGGTTGGTGTCGGTCTCATCTTCATCAAAATCATCGTCATCTTCTCCCAAAAAGTCCTCTTCATCACTATCTTGGTCATTTAGGACTTCATCTAAAATTTCCAATACGAAAAACCGTCGGAAAACTGATCGAACTGGTCGACCAAGAGCTGCCCGAACGTCTGCATCTTGGATATGCTAATCGGTTTCTCCGAAAGTTAGAAATTCCAAGAAAAACTATGGTGACTAGCCAATCATTGGCCAACAAGTAAAGGGCTTACAACCCTGATTTTACCTTCCTAGATAACAGTGAAACAGTTTGTAGTGTTATTTCCCTTATAGTTTTGCCAGGCAAAGCCGACGAAAAATGAACGTGAATTTCACGTTGTTAGGCGCCTGCTACTACCAAAACCACAACGTGACAGTTACGTCTAGGCAGTCATAGGTGTAACTTGCAGCATATCAGTCATTTTGTGATTTTAGTTAGAATGGATCTAGTTACATTGAATTTCATGATGTGTCACTATGCCATTTATTTATTGATTGTTTATTGTGTGCAGACTTCATGACAACCTTGAGAGATTGAATCTGTTGGAAGAGGAGAAATCCTCCATTAACGAACACGCGCATGAACTGGAGTCCACTATACATGTAAGTCTGTGCTGTATTATTATGGTAACTTAATTTCATGGTAATTATTTTGATATCTAGTAATGGAATGACACATGATATTGCTGTTCATTTTTGCTGTCAGTTTGCTTGAAGAATGGATATGTATTTTATGCCCCATGTGAGGATGTCCAGGGCTCTTTAAATAGTATTCCCACCTTCTGTCACTCTCTTTGTTTCTGACTTGCTCCTTTGCTTTCTGTCATCTCTTCCTTTCGAGTTTCTGGCTTGCTGATTCATTCACATTTATGTTGTCCATAAAGCCTTATGTACTTTCTGTCTATTAGGATTGGTAATTGGGTAATATGTATAAATAACATTTTTGTCTGCAAGGAAATGTGAACTGCTTTGTGACAATGTTAGGTACAGTTGACCAGTTTTTGTGTATGTTTTTGTTTTATTAATTATATTCAAGCGTTTGTATTCATGTTTGTGTTTTTAATCCTACTGGTGATAAGGTGGGTAGTATGGTCAATACCAGGGGCATATCCTTACATTATTTACGAAAATGCAATGATATGAGTACTTAATTTTCTTCTCCAGGTTTTCTTTTTTTTCCAGGGTCATTCTTGTGTTTAGATATATGTGTTTTGTTTGGTTGTAGCTCTGATATAGCTCTGAACAATCAGCTGGACTTTGAATATGATAGCTCTGATATAGCTTTGAGCAGTCACCTGGGCTTTAAACGCTACTGATAGTAATTAGTAATAATCATAATATATTCTGTGTGTCTTGTGCTTTGCTTTTAGAAATAGTGTGTTAAACACTTTACTTGTGCTGATTTATTTTTGGTGGAGGGAAAGAGAGCACCAGGTAGACCCAGGGAGAGGATGTTGGATAGACTTGCAAGGTGGCTGGGGACAGAGAGGGTGTGAGATGTACTTGCAGCAGCAGGGGATAGATTCGTGCGGAGGGCCATGATCACCAACACCATGCAGCAGGGCACATGATGATGATGGTGATGATAATGTATTTGAATACTTAACCAGAAAAGAAGTGCAGAAGAACGTACCTCATAATCTGCAACAGTAGCAACATTGACATGAAAAAGATAAGGGGCCATCACTCAGCAAAGATATTGTACATAAACTGCCACTGCCTCCCTTATACCCCAAATACATGCATCACATGACTTGAACCCTGTCGCTCCCTCACCCTGTCCACCAGCTTGCAATCAGCCATAATAATAAAATGAAAACTTAATCCTTTAAATCCCTCATCCTATCCACCAGCTTAACACTTTCACGCCTTTACTTCTCCACCAGCTTCCTGGGGGAAACTGCTGGATAGGGTGAGAGAGTGAAAGGGTTCAGCCAAAGAAACCTTTTAGAGCAGAACCAGCCTTACAGCAGAACAGTCCACTTGAAAATCTGAAGACTGAATTTTAATCTAATAGAACAAAACAAAAAAACAAAAAAAAGGAAAAACATTGCAAGGTAACTTTTTATCTTTACTAATGTACATGGCAAAATTAAGAACAATTCTACATTCTCAAGGAGGATGAAGTTGTGAGTTCTTTTCTATTCTTATCTGTTTACAGGACCTGAAGGCTCAAAAGGAGATGACAGAGAAAGAGCTGAGAGTGAGTTCATATGACTGACTGTGCTTTATTTATGTCTGTCAGTGCTTTATTTATGTCTTTCATATTTTATGATGTTCACATACTTTAAAAAAATATTGTCAGTGCTTTTGGAAAGGCTTTTCATATATTTGTTTTGTTTATTTTCTTTCTTTTTTTCTGCATGTGTACATAAAAATCAATATATTTGTTTCTGAAAAAGGCAAAAGATGTATTTGTGCTGATGCTTGGCCATGAGTCCAGTTCATAATCAGAGAGTTTTCTGTCAATTTCAATTTGACAGAACTGATTAGAGAAAACTAGGATGGTCAGTGAAATGGGAATAGAATGGTAAGAGAAAACTAGGATGGTCACTGAAATGGGAATAGAACTGATTAGAGAAAAACTAGGATGGTCAGTGAAATGGGAATAGAACTGATTAGAGAAAACTAGGATGGTCAATGAAATGGGAATAGAACTGATTAGAGAAAACTAGGATGGTCAGTGAAATGGGAGCAGAACTGATCAGAGAAAAATGGGATGGTCAGTGAAATGGGAATATGACAAGTTGAGGATTGATTTATCTTTTTCCACAGGAGGAAATCGAGCCCGTCTTTCAGCAGAGGAACGACTAAGAGATGCAGAGTCTTCACTGAAACAGTTGGATCGTGCAGTGCAGAACCAGACCCCTAACATTGAGGCCGAGATCAAGGAGGAGATGGCAGTCAACGTCAAGAAACTCAAACGTAAAGCATTTTGGTGACGTGTGTTCAGGTGGTGCTACAAATGGAATGAAGATGTTGATTCAGACATAAAGCTTTTGGTTATATTTGCTTATTGTCTACATATGCATACATATTTTCCCCTTTCCCCTCACTTCTCAGTTACAATATTTCATGAGCTTTTTATGGTTTCATATCAAAGTTATCTTCTCCATTTTAATGAAACATCAGGAAAGTTATCTGATCTTTCGTTTTTGTCCTAGATCTAGTGATTTTGTTATGTCTTGTGTACACTTGACAAATGGTATTTGGCCGAAAATTTGTGCCTGTCTTGTTTTAATGTTACTCTATATTTTTGTGTCTGTGTTTCTGTTTTCATGAATTTATGTCTCTCTTTGAATTTTGATCTGTGTTATTACATGAAAATACATTTCTGAGGTCATATTAGCCCATTAAGGTGGTGCATCCCTTGATACGTTCTGTGCATTGAGAATGAGCTGTGGCAATGATAATGTCCAGGAACTCTGTGGAACACAGTGACGGAATAAGAAATGTTCTACCTTTCTGATTGAAGGAATGTATATTTTTGATATATATATAGCCAATATATAAATTTCCATTGATAGAATCCCAGCAGTTTTTAAGTCTTTAGTAATAATCACTTATGCAAAGATTTTTGAATCTGTCATTGTTCACTACGGTTTTTCTTTTTTTACATGAACTTGCTAGTCTTACACGTTCTTTATGTCTACTGACTGTGCAGAATATTTATTTTCTCCAAGACAAGAATATATTGTTGCTTTTTAAGTCTTTAGTAATAATATTTTCGGATCTGCCATTGTTCACTGAGTTCTTTTTTTAACATCAACTTACTGTGCAGAATATTTATTGCCTTCAAGACAAGACAGATTAAGAACCTTTTTTCCATGTATAGATTTTTGGATGATTTGTTGTGATTTGAGCTTAGTTATTAAGAGTGTTGATTCTGTTCTTTTCTTTATCAATCTCTATTTCTTATTAAAAATTATTTAAATTTTTTTTAGAAGAACAACAAAAGTTAAATTGATGTCATATTGATTGGATTTCAGAATTCTTTGAAGACTTGGCCACAGAGAGCAAAATTTCTTCAGAAAGGCCGCTGATCATGCGAAATGCACTGACGGCAAGGAAAACCTTGGTCAGGCGTGCCAAGACCATCAAATTTGAAAGCCGCAAACAATCCAGCAGTAAGTTTATTACATTAATGATACACTCTTCAGAAAAATCCATAAACATAACATTCGGATACTTCCCATTTCTGTTTGTCCCTCTGTACTTGCTGGTGTCATATGTTACAATTGCATTGAAATATATACAAGAACGTTATTGTGTGCTTATAACATACTTTATGTTAATGTGGGGCCAAAAATGTATCATGGGTGTATGGCATTTTTTTTACAGGTGACATGACTTGGAATGTGTATCCACTTGGAAAATTCTAGAAGATTGGTCAGAAATGTCCAGAGGTGCATTTTTGTTTCAGTTTCTTTCCCCCAGTGTTCAGCCTGATGGTGCACTGTTTCTGTTGATTTGATGTGCATGTGAGGTTGATTTTTGACACTAACTGGTGAATAATTCATTTTTCCATCATCACCTGCAGCTGAGGAGGAAATAGAACTTGTAAGTATGCGATACCTCAGTTTCAAGATTGCAGTTTCTTATTTCATCTTTGTTTTCAGTGAAGTGGATAACATAAATGGTACAGGATGTGTTCAGTTAAAAAAGTACTAAAATGATGATAAAGTGTAATTTCTTTATTTCATGCTTGTTTTCAATAAAGTGGATAACCTAAATGGTGTAGGATGTATTCATTTGGAAAATGGTTAGGTGCATGAATGCACCCAAATGTATATGTGTACAAGCACAACATTCACACTTGTTCTTTCACACTCATGTACACACATACACACATACACACACTCACATGTGTGCACACAACATACACACACACATGCACGCACGCGCACGCACGCACGCATGCACACATGTACACACACACACACACACACACACACACACACACACACACACACACACACACACATACACACACACACACACACACACACACACACATACACATACACACACTACAGTCTTTAGTTAGATAAGTTCTTCTGTTGTAGACTTGCTGCCAAGACTCAGAATATAAGTAGAGCATCAGAAAACAAATATCAGTTCACTTTAACAACATTCATTCCAATCATGGGAGAAAATATTGGACAGACTGGCATGGTGGTTGAGGACAGAGAGGGTGGGAGATGCAGTGACAAGGGATAGATTCATATGGAGGGCCATGATCGCCAATGCCATGCGGCAGGGCACATGATAATGATAATGATTCCACTCATAATAAAAGTTTGTTTTTTTCACTTCTTGGCAGGAGGTGAAATGGAAACAAATGTATCAATTAGACATCAGTATATATAGCCACATTTTTCCTTTTATTTCATAACAAACGAATTTATGCTTCAAAGAACTTATATGGGGAACAGTTCAAGATAACATTACTTGATGGTGGTGAAATCAGTAGTACAATATTTTAGACAAATTTAATGTGCTGGTAAAAAATATATGTCTTATATATAAATGTTCGAAAACACTATTCCTTAAGAATAGTGACATCAGGTTGCATTTGACCTGTCTAAGCTAGTCCTTGCTGTTCTACACATATATAAACATGCCACCACAATAGCAAAATGAATTAATTACAACTGGAGAAGTAAAAGATAAGATAAAACAAATTTGCAAGAAGAAAGAAGTACACACCATCTTGATATGTAAGCATTCTTACTGTACACAACACCCGAACACCTTGTGGAGCGGTCAAATTTTCGACTTTAAAGTCTTTATCAAGAAACTCAGAATGTCGACTAACAAAGCATAGTTATTACGAAGTTATGTAGTAATATTTTGCGTCATTTTTATTGTGCGTCATTTTTATGATATGTAAGCATGTTAGACTAGAAAATGGTTTTTGTTTTGTACCATGAAAATACACTATTTTCTTTGCACTATGAAAATTGCACATGTGTATAGCATATACAACCACACATATACTCACAAACATGTACAAATCACTTGTACACAAGCATACAGAGAGTAGAATTAAAAGAATTGGATAAATGATCTAATATGGGTCAATAACATCAAGCGGTTCAATAACAGTGAACTTATGGGTTCTCTCCCCTCCACACCCCAGATTCACCCTGGAAAGGGCCAGTATTTGTATCTACCATTTCTGTGTGTGAACTCATGAAGCTATCTGTTTATCAAACATTTGTCACTTTTTTGTGAAGTCTGGCTTTTTAATATATTTTCAAACATTGTTCTCTGTGTATGTGTGTGTGTTGTGTGCGCGCGTGCGTGTGTGTGTGTGTGTGTGTGTGTGTGAGAGAGAGAGAGAGATATGCAAAATGTTAGTCTTTAATTACCTTTTTTTTAGGAACAAAACAGCAAGCAGGAATTATTGAAAATGTTGCTTGCACTTCATGTAGAAATGAAACTCATAAATCATAAATCATTTATGTTTAACATAAAAAAAATATAACTTCTATAAGATTTCCACTTTGTCAACCAAGAACTGATAGATGAAGTATGGGAATCATTGTTTTTAATAACTTAGAACATGTCAACTCAGTCCAGTTAAATTTATTATCAAACTGAGTAAGGTTGTACTGATAAAGAGCTTGTCAGTATGAAGTGTATTAGTTTAAATATCCAAGACAGATGTTAGTATATTATTTTTCGCTCATTTATATGGCAGTTTGAACAAAAACTTCAATGAGTTTTTGTGTTCTCCCGCAAGGTTCTGCCTCTCTTTATTCCGCTGACTCAAACTACAAATTCGGCCTGGCATATACCCTCTGAAGAGGAGGTAACTTGTCGCCCTTTAGTTCCAGCTGCAGTTTTTTCCCTTCGTTGTGGCCCTTGCTGTTTGTTGTTTTCACTGCACCATCCCACTCCCCAGTGATGTTGTCTGTAGGTGGTGATGTTGACTGTAGGTGTTTGTTGTTGAATCAGTATCATCTTTTTACATTAATCTTTTCCTCATCTTTTCTTCAGTGATTTCTGTAGATGTGCTGATTAGATCACATTGTTTCAGTGATTTAGTTGTATTTTTTTTTTTTCAATTTCTCTGTCTCTCCCTCATGGTCTGGTCCCTTGGCGTGTGTGTCAGTGTCACATCATTAATGTTTGAAATGTATGTTTTGTTGTGGTACTGAAAAATGTGTGAAACTCTCAAGTCCCTAGTCATCCTCTTGTGATCCACTGATCAGTGTTGTGAAACAGTTTGTAAAAATTCCAGGAAGAATCTGTATAGTTGGTGTGGTTTCTGTGGTAAAAGTAATGCTGGACTTTGCTGGGATTTTGTGTGTGTGTATTGGGATTTTTTGTCTGTGTGTGGTTTGTTTGCATAACTTTGTCACTGTCAAATCAGATAATTGTTTTGTTGTGTGCAACTGTTTTTCCATTCGCGTTAGTTTTCCAGTTTGTTTGTTTTTTCTTGAGAAAGATTGATTTTGATTTGGTTATTCTACAGTTTCAGTTTCAGTTTCTCAAGATGGCATTTCTGTGTTCAAAGTAGATTCCATGTGCACTGTTGCCACAGGGTTTTGAGTTGCTGTAAAAAAAAATTTTTTTTTTTTGTCCATGTTTAACTTACAGAAGGTGGATTAAGGAGAAAGAAGACTAATGACAAAAGACAGAAAGGCAGCAAAAGAAAAGAAAAAAAGAAAAAAAAAGGTTTTAATGGCAGAGATGGTAAGTTTTCCACTTGCGAAAGTGGCAAGTCTATGAATGACGAAGGTGTCAAGTTTGTCAAGGAAAATCAGCATAATGGATATAAAAAAGCAGAAACAATTTAAACACTATACCATTGGATCCAATAAGCATGGTTGAAGCTGATTTATGTATAGTACTGATTGTTTGGTTTGAAAATTGACATGTTGTTTGTTGTGGGTAAGGACCTGAGTTATATATGCAGATTGCCTTCCAGATATGTCTTCCTCCCATCCTCACTCATCTCTGTTGAGATAGTTTTGGATTGTATCTTAGGGCCAACGAACATTCAAACCCTTTCCTTCGTTAGTTTGTTTGGTTGAGATAGTTTTGGATTATATCTTAGGGCCAACGAACATTCAAACCCTTTCCTTCGTTAGTTTGTTTGGTTGAGATAGTTTTGGATTATATCTTAGGGCCAACGAACATTCAAACCCTTTGCTTCGTTAGTTTGTTTATTCATTTATTCTGCTGAGATAGTTACTTATCATGCATGCAATTTTCTGTTTTAGGGTAACATGCTGGTCAGATATGTTGTCATATTCCTTAGCTTTTTGTTTCACTTCTTCCAATTCAGATTTACTTTTCTTGAGAAATGCATAAACTTACATATTTGGTTATAAGATTACAATAGATTGAATAAAAATGAAAGTCAGGATTGTACCCTGTGACATATATGAGCCTTGTAGCTTTCTGCCACCCTCAGAAATCTTTGAATAATTCACAGAACACAGCCAGTGTTACTTAGTAGTTTGAATTCAAATGAATTCAGAAATACCTCCCTGGGGCCCATATATATATATCCTTGTTGCATCTCTGGAAAATGAACTGACATTCTTGCTGCTGTTAATTTGCAACAGGCAAGAACAAACCATCGAAGTTTCATACAGTATATTGTGAGTATTGCATTTAACTGAAAAGAAGTTTGACAGTTTTATGACTTGCATCTAGATGTTGTTTCTTTACATTCTTTAGGATTGACCATCCTTGCTTGGAGTTTTTGGCCTCAGACATAAGCATATGCCAATGCAATATGTAGAACAAATAAATAATTTATTATTTTTGATAAAGTGTGTGGTCTGTTTCCCAATTTTTACAGCTCTATGGAGATTACAGCAAACAAGCTGTTATATCATGCTATTTTGTGTGTGTGGTTTTTTTTTGGTGTTAATTGTAGAAACAGTTTTATTGCATATGTCTATATTAGATATTCATTGTTTGCTTGCTGGTTATTTTCGGTTTCAAGTTGTTTTGGTCAGAGATGTGGTTGATGTTTTTGTTGTTGTTAATTTCTTAATACAAATTCTGTATGTTTTGTGCTACTCTTTAAAACTTGTCACAGATTTGAATATTAACTTGTGTTCTTTATAACTTGAAGTTTCATGCTGCCTGTAGAGTTCAAAATAACAAATTGTTCTCGTTTGTAAAAACTTGTTTCTGTGAGTTTTTTTTGTTTTTGTTTTTGTTTTTTTTTTCGCACATATTGTTGCAGATGTATTCATTATTACGGAGGGAATCTAGTATTGTAGATCGACACAATGTAAGCAAATTACAGGAGAAAGAATGAAACTGAAACTTGAAAAATGAATCATTTTTGATCATAACAAGACATAAAACGAAAATAAATTGTTGTTCATCATCACAAGACTGCAATAAGTATATAACACTTTGTGGTATAATTATCATAATATTGATACGTTGTCTTTCAATTATTTTGTCTGTTGTGTTCTCGTACATGTTTGTTTTTGCAGACAGATAGTGCCTTGTTTTTATATTTGATCTTTGATTCTGATTCATCATGTAGTTTATTCAAACAGTGTTAGCAGACATCGTTGTAATTAACAGAAGAGGTAATTTTCATATTTGACTATACAGAAGAGTAATATCATAGTTATTGACAAACAGAATGTAGGTAATGTCTGCCGGGAGTCAAGTTTGACAACAGAAGAGGTTATGTTCATAGTTTGACAAACAGAAGAGGTAATATTCATAGTTTGACAAACAGAAGAGGTAATTTCATAGTTTGACAAACAAAGAGGTAATGTTCATCATTTGACAAACAGAAGAGGTAATGTTCATAGTTTGACAAACAGAAGAGGTTATGTTCATAGTTTGACAAACAGAAGAGGTTATAGTTCATAGTTTGACAAACAGAAGAGGTATTCATAGTTGACAACAGAAGAGTAATATCAAGTTTGACAAACAGAAGAGGTAATGTTCATCAGTTTGACAAACAGAAGAGGTGTTATGTTCATTCTAGTTTGACAAACAGAAGAGGTTATGTTCATGTTTGACAACAGAAGAGGTAATGTTCATATTTGACAAACAGAAGAGGTAATGTTCATAGTTTGACAAACAGAAGAGGTTTATGTCATGTTTCATAAGTTTGATCAAACAGAAGAGGCAATGTTCATAGTTTGACAAACAGAAGAGGTAATGTTCATAGTTTGACAAACAGAAGAGGTAATGTTCATAGTTTGACAAACAGAAGAGGTTATGTTCATAGTTTGATAAACTTTATGTTCTTGTCGTGGAACTTCTTCAGATCACCATGTGTTGATCTGTATGTTACTTGTTTCAGCGAATGTTGTTTTTTTGTCTGCTGTGTATTTGCTGTTTTGATCTTTATGTAGTTGGTTCAGTGAATGGCATCGTTCTTTGTCTTTGCATTTATACTTCTAGCTTTAAGTAAATGGCATAGTTTTTTTGTTTATCATTTGTCATTTGCATTTATACATGTAGTTCCAGTGAAAGGTTTTGTTTTTATTTGTTGTCTGTTGTTTGCATTCATGCTTGTAGTTTCAGTGAAGGGCATTTTTTTTATACTTGTCATTTGTCTTTCACATTTCTACCTTTGGACAGACATTGTTTTGATTTGTTGTTTGTCTTTTGTGTTAATATTTCTAGTTACAGTTCCATGTTTGCATTTGTATATTTTTTTTCAGTGAATAGTAGTGTTCTTGTGTGCTGAATGCTTTAAATCTAACATTTTCTGTGTGTATGTGTGTGTTTGTTTTGTCTTTAAAGTTTTTCAGGTTTTTCAGCTGAACAGGTAGATGACAGCACCTTCAGTTTTCACTGATGTTTGGTTATTCTTCGCTTTCATTTTTTTTCTTTATTACATCATTTTTTTAAAAAATTAATGCTTACCTGTATCACAGTATATGGAATGTTTGAGCATACTCATCATTGGTGCAGAAAATCTGCACTAAACTGGTTTGCTGGCAACGGTTTTCCGTATTTTGGGGATATGAATTTTCAAATGGTTCTGTGATTATTTTCTTTTTCAGTTTTGTTTCATATTTTCGTTTGTTTGTTTTGTATTATTTCCAGCTTTATTCATATGTTGAGGGTTCCCTTTTCTTCATTATTTATGTGTTTATTTAAAACAAAGATGAAGGCAAAGAGTCATGTATTTTTTGTGTTTTATTTGTAAATATTTTGTGTTTCTATTTTTAGCTATGAATTTTTGCATCCTTTTCTTTGGCTGACTTACAGGGTGGATGTCATTTTTGTTTGTTGTTGGGTGGAAGTGAGCAGAGGGGGAGAAAGATGTGTGTGTGTCAGGGTAAAGTTTTTTAAGACCAGGAAGAAATTTCCGTGGCGTTTGTTTTTGTCTACCATTTAGGAAAGCGGAAAATGAATTAGGTCAGCATAGATTTGTGTGTGTGTGTGTGTGTGTGTGTGTGTGTGTGTGTGTGTGTGTGTGTGTGTGTGTGTGTGGTGTATGTGTGTGCATGTGGTCATGTTTGAAAGTAGATCTGATTTCAATATTTTAATAAAAGCAACCAAACATGAGACAACAGTAAATAAACATGAGCATTAACTTACATGTCATCATCAACAATGAAATAAAATATATAAGATCTGTCAATGCATAACAGCCCCCCCCCCTCTCTCTCTCTCTCTCCCCCTTCCTCCCTGTTTCCCTCCCCCCCCCTCTCTCTCTCTCTCTGTGTGCAAGCTGGCTGGTACTGGGAATAGAGTTGAGGATGCAAGATCTGATATCTTGAGATCAATCCCAGCCTACAGCATGAAGATTGGTCTGTTTATTGCCTATGTTAATGCTCCAGTCATCCTGGTGGTGTTAGCTTAATATTTGATCAGTCTCACACTTCCATTTCAAGGTCTTGTGAGTGCATAGGTGTTTTGTACAGGCTCAGATAGTCCTGCCAGATAACATATCGTAAGCTAAGTGGAGTGCTTATGAAATTGTCTGAATGCTATGAATTTTCTTAAGTAATTGCCATACTCCAGTCTCTTATTCCGTCTTTCTTTTCCATGCATATACAGTCTTATTACATGCACACATATTATCCCACCCTCATGCTCTGATTCTGTGGAACAAATGAAATGTTATGCAAACTACGCAGTGCAGATTTTCTGTAACAAAATGAAAAAAAAATCTCATTTATGATTGTGTACTGTCACTTTATTATCTTAAACAAACATATAAAGGGTACCGCAGTATTGCATGTGAGTTACTCAATTGATATATTATTTGTTGTTCACTTCTTTAATTAGAATGTTGTTGACTTCCTCTGTTTCATGGCGCCTGTGTGTGTGCGTGCGTGTGTGTTTCTGAGCACACATCTCAGTTTCTCCCTCTCTGTTTTGCAGTTTTCAGTTTTTCTTCCAGTTTGAATTGTCTCTTCTCTACCCCACCCCCCTCTTCACTTCTTTTTTTCTTTTTTTTTAACTTGTTTTTATTCATTTTCAAATAATTATATAGCTTTTACAAACATCTTGAAATGTACACGATGCATAATCAACAGATCTAACAAAATGTAGAAAGAAAAAAAAGCATTCATTGCAATATGTATATATGCATAAATACATATACATATCCGTACACAAAAAACATACATATATATACACATACATATGTATATAGACATACATATACATATGCATACACCCTCTTCACTTCTTTATTTGTTTTGTTTTGTTTTCCCATCATAACAGTGATTTAATTTGTTTTAACCCTTCAATAATACTACTTTTAATTGCAGGAGATTCAATCTGACACAAACCAAATCAATCAGTCTTTTTGTCTGTACATTGATAAGCTCATTTGCTAACAAAAATTTCTTATAGGAATACAGGGTAAAAACTCAAAACGTAGGGGAGTGAGGTGGTAGACACCTCAACTTTTCTTGGGGCCAGTACTATGAGAACAATGCCCATTTCCTCTCCGTTGCTGCTTTACCTTCTCCAACATTGAACAGGGTAAGGTCCCCAACCACAGCCATATGGAGTGGCGGTTGTGCATGCAAAATGTTCACAAGTGGGACTGAGAAATTATTCTGTCTGATATGAATGTGGAATTTTTACCTCTCAGCTAAGCAGGCCTTTGTAATGTAGGTAGATCTTAACAAATCTAGAGCTGTTGTGAAGGTAGGGGGGGGGGGGGGGTGTTGAATGTAGGTACATCTTCACAAATCTAGATCAGTGCTGAAGACGAGAATTTGAATGTAGGTACATCTTCACAATCTAGATCAGTGCTGAAGACAGGAGAATTTTGAATGCAGGTACATCTTCACAAATCTAGATCAGTGCTGAAGACAGGAGAATTTTGAATGTAGGTACATCTTCACAAATCTAGATCAGTGCTGAAGACAGGAGAATTTTGAATGTAGGTATATCTTCTTAAATTTTGATCAGTGGTGAAGGCAGAGTAGAATTTTGAAGGTAGGTATGTCTTGATAAATTTTGATTAGTGGTGAAGGCAGAGTAGAATTTTGAAGGTAGGTATGTCTTCATAAATTTTGATCAGTGGTGAAGGCAGAGTAGAATTTTGAAGGTAGGTATGTCTTCATAAATTTTTATCAGTGGTGAAGGCAGAGTAGAATTTTGAAGGTGGGTATGTCTTCATAAATCTAGATAAGTGATGAAGGCAAGGCAGGATTTTGAATGTCGGTAGATCTTCACAAATCTAAGTCAGTATGAAGACAGAGGGGATTTTGAAAGTGCATGATTTAATTCCTTGGTAGTGTTTTGAAATGAAATGAACAATAAATAGATAAGTAAACAGACAAAACAAAGAAGCAACCCTCCTGATATGTGTATTTCTTGACCATTTGTTGAATCATTTTAATCCAGTTTCAATATTTTTGATCTGACAAGAAGTTGTGTCTCTATAAGTGTGATTGACATTGATCCATATTCAAAGATGTGTTTGTGCAAGAATTATCAAAAGATACCTGAAGAATCTATAAGGACATTTATGGTGTAGTTTGACCACATTGGGTTTATATTTTTGCTTTAGGGAGATAAGGTACTGCATTAAAAAGTGTCTTTATTTCATTTTTTTTTTCATGCAGTTTGTTTTAATTTTAACCCCCTGTCCACCAGCATCATGCATTGTCAACCGTGCTAGCAAAACAAAAAAATTAACTCTTTGATTCCTTCATCCTATCCAACAGCTTCCTGCAGGAAGCTGGTGGATAGGGTGAGCCAACTTCATGCAGGAAGCTTGTGGATAGAGTGGGGGAGTCGAAGGGTTTTTAACTTTTGCAGTTGGTGGATAGGGTGTGGGAGTCAAAGAGTTAAAATTTGAGTTCTGACGTTTCCTGGTGGAAGAAAAAGACTTTTTTTTTTTTTTTTTCAGTGTTTTAGAAAGACTTGAAAAGCCAGCACAAGTAACGGAACACTTTTTGAGCTAAAAGAAACGAAGCAAGCAGTATACTTAAGGTCTATTGTCAAGGGTAATAATATTATTATCATGGTGTTTGATATTGATAGTTTATGTCAGGGAAAACATGGTTATTGTCATATTGAGTATCATGACAAAGAGCTGTTAGATTCTTCATTCTCTGTGTGTGTTTACAATTTTTAAAGTATACAACACAACAACACTTACCCATGCACACATGCACACACACACACACATGCACACACACACACACACACACACACACACACACACACACACACACACACACACACACACACACACACACACACACACACACACACACACACACACACACACACACACTTACACACACACAGTGTGATGCACACACATATGTATAAATTACACATGAATTATAAATGAATTATATATAATTCATATGTAATTCCTATAGAGTGCTGTATTCCAAACACAATTATTGTGTCTGTTAATTTCATGTGTATGGTATGTTTATGTTTCTTCTTCTTCTTCTTCTTTCTTCTGTTTCCTCTGTCTGTCTCTCTGTCTCTCCTCTCCCTCTCTAATTTGAATCCTCCTCAATTGTTGTTGATATTTGTGTCAAGCACATTCTTAGCTCTCTCTCTCTTCTTCGTCTTTCTCCTCTCTTCTCTCTCTTCTCTCTCTCTCTCTCTCTCTCTCTCTCTTCTCTCTCTCCTCCTCTTCTTGTGTCTGTCTGTCTCTCTCTTTCTCTCTGTCTGTCTCTCTCTGTCTGTCTGTCTCTGTCTGTCTGTCTGTCTCTGTCTCTCCCTCCTCCCTCCCTCTTTCTCCCTCTCTCTACTCCCCTCTGTCTCTCACCCTCCCTTCCACCCCATCTCTCTTTCTCTCTGTTCCTCTGTGTGTGTCTATCCTTTCCTTCTCATGAATACAGGAAACAGAAAGTAGATAGTTGTTCTGTAGCCCTGTAGAAAGTACAAGTTTTCCATGATCTCCTCCCCTACTTTCACAGTGAAATAACAAGCATGGCATGCCATATGTTACGTCAGATAATATCTGTATTCAAACAGTAACATTGTGTAAGCCTTTTGATTTGATCTTAAAGGGTCAGTCTTCCATTTCCATTTTATTATGTTTTTTCAGCTTTTAAAACTTTTCTTTAATATTCTGCAAATGATAACACAGATTCCTTTTTAAATAATGTGCATATAATATGACAGAAGTATCCTAGAAATATTGTGGAGGTGAAGTTTTCTTGTAATGTGTACCTGAATTATTTTTCTTTCTTTTCTCGTCTCGTCTTCTTTTAATCCATGTCTCTCTTTCTCATTCTTGGACAGTTGTTATTCATTCAGTTCCCTCATCTTTTTGCGTTGACTGTTGTTATTGATTGTTGTTTTGTGTTTGTGTATGTTTTGTTGTGTCTGTGTGTCTGTGTGCGTCTCTGTATGCATGTGTGTGTGTTTGTGCATGTGTGTGTGTGTGTGTGTGTGTGTGTGTGTGTGTGTGTGTGTGTGTGTCCATGTCCATGTGCTGCATCTGTTTTGTTTGCTCTGTGTGTGTGTGTGTGTGTGTGTGTGTGTGTGTGTGTGTGTGTGTGTGTGTGTGTGTGTGTGTGTGCACGCTGTTTGTGCATATGAGAATGTGATGCTTTTACCCATAAAGATATAAAGATCAGAAGTACACTGTTTGTTTCTTATGGATTCTTATTCTGCATGTACACTACTACAGTACCCTTCCCCCGTGTTCAGTTTGTTGTTGTAATAAGTACCATTTTTCTTTTTTCTTTTCCCTCTTTGAAACACTTAACTTGGCAACATCAGACAGTTGTGACATAGTACAGCTTTCGAACCTTATACATAGATACACAATGTAAATGGAACTGAAATTTGAAATCCTGGTCTATTTGTTGTTGATAATTGTATCAAGCA
The DNA here is from genome assembly GCA_030674185.1 of Monoplex corrugatus. Lineage (NCBI taxonomy): Eukaryota > Metazoa > Mollusca > Gastropoda > Littorinimorpha > Ranellidae > Monoplex > Monoplex corrugatus. The sequence continues at coordinate 38,144,619 of JAPXFY010000012.1, read as the reverse complement.
CATTTCTCTCTCTCTCTCTCTCTCTCTCTCTCTCTCTCTCTCTCTCTCTCTCTCTCTCTCTCTCTCTCCTCTCTCTCTCTCTTCTCTCTCTCTCTCTCTTTCTCTCTCTCTGTCCCCCACTCCATTTTGTTTCTTACTCTGCCTCCACCCACCACCCTCTCTCTGTGTTAAGTCTGTTTCCATAAAGCTATTTGTGTATTGATATACAGCATGTCATTGGTGCATACACTCTACATGATGATTTTAAGGGACTGTTGGTGAAATTGATCTTTACTAAATTTCAATCAAGTTTGATCATTTTAGGAATTGTGAATGCATAAGTTTAGAAGACAAGGTACGAAGATAAAAGATAAAAAGATAATAAAAAAAAAATAAATGCCAAAAATCGGCACTTTTTGTGGAAGGTGTATGAGCAGCACTTTCTCAAGAATTGCTGATGGTATATAAAATCTGTTTTCACTCTTGTGATGGTCTACCATTGACCTGGATGCTGGCCAAGTTTTATTTCAGTAGAAGCTTCTTGAAAGCCACATTAATCTTTATAAGTACATACTCAGGATTTACTATAGTCTTTTTTTTATTTTTTATGAAGCTTGTTAGAACAGCTTGACCAGATTGTTTCCACATGGTATACAACACCTGTAGAATTACAGTATATAATTATGATCTCTAAATATAGAGAATTATGTTCTTTACACGTCTACAAAATCTGCAAATTATGTCAATGCATGTACGTAAGCATGCACTGTATGGACGCTGGGCCTTATAAACTTGTATATTGATTAGCTGCAGTTGTAGAGAAGTTCAGCCTGTGTAGTAGAAGTATTTTTATAACTGCTATTCATATGTATGGGTTTGCAGGAGAAATTTTGAAACAAAAAGAAATATGGGGCATGTTGATTTCTTAGTATTTTGTATGCTTCAACGTGCATGAAATGCATTAGCTTTATGGAAGGTGGAGTGGAGTGCTCCAGATTGCTGAAAACCTGTCTTACCTAATTAACATTTGAAAACCAACTGAATTGTTTATGTAAAATCGACAGTTCAATGATGAGTTGTGTCTGTATGTAATTTTGTTTTAATATATAGCTCTGTGGTATTTACAGTTTCATCAGTTAATAATCGAATGTGTTTAACATGAGAGAAATGGCAGTTACAATTTCAGATGCTTTAGAAGGCATCAGAGCTTCTGGATGACTTCATGTGTACTACAAAATGTATACCATGTAATAGAGGATTAACTGTAACCTTGGTTAATGATAATAATATCAATAATTCCATTCATATAAGGCAAACAGTCCATTTCAGAGCATGCTCATTACATTTTACAAAAACAACAACAACAATGAAACAAACAAACAAAAACGCACACTCAGAAACAAGCTTGCACCTAAAACCTATGTGCTGGCTGGGTTTTGAGATTGTACCAAATGATGGATTCAAAGATATATGAATGAGAGCGATGTGGGTGGAAAGTGGGTGGAAGAGGCTGAATTAGAATTTGTTTGAGTCTGTTTGGATGATATTTTAAAAGTGAATGGTTGTTGTGTCTGCTGCTGTAATTCGTAGATGCATTTTATTCTTACAGGTTAATATGTGTATGAATAAATGAAAGACAATTCGTAGAGCACTTAAACCTTTTCTGATAGTACATTTGCAGAAAAACATACAAGATATTCACAGAACGTCAGAGTGTGCAGTTGATACCATTAACACTGTATCATGAGATATTTACTGCATGCAGTGAAATGTACTTTATGTCATGAACACACTTTCATCATTCTGCTTTCGACAGAGTCGCGGGCAACCACATGTGTTAACCGTGAAACTCGTTCGCGCCAGCAGTTTCGCCGAGCCGTGACCTCCATGGCCTCCAGTTCCAGGGATGCCCTTGACCTTCCTGCTTCTCCCCTCGACAAAATCATCTACGAGGAGCAGCTGTGATGTTTGACAGCCAGCAGCCTGACCATCTTTCCTTGCATGAGGCCAGAATGTTGTTGGTGAAAACCCTAGTGACTGAGGTTCATTTGGAATCATGTCTGTGGGTTGTTACACGATCTGTTTTTTAGAAAATGTTTTATCTTGTGCAAGAAGAGAAGGCTGAAAGTGTTTGTAGTGCCCAGCATGAGAAGACAGCTTGCATGTGACCAGAAGGAAGTTGTTTGGTGAATGCCATAAAGACAAAGATGGATGTAGAATGTCTGTTGGTTGTTAATATGAGATTATTTGTAGAGATCAGAAAATGTTTATCCTACCAAAGCATAAGAACTAAAGAAGACAGCCAATATTAGCATGATGATTGTTTCCTGGCTTTGTCTTTAATAAAATGATGGAGAAATCTCTTACATTGGTGTACAAAGTCTGCTACCACAGATTTTCATCCCTCTGGAGGCTTTTCCCAGGTGGAATGAGTAATTTTCTTTTTTCACCTGAGATTGTATTCTGTGTTCTGTCTTAGAAAATGCTTATATTGCTAAGATATGAGAAGACAGCTTGGATGAGACCAGAATGAAGTTTTGGATTAAAACCATAATGATTGAGGCTGATATGGGATGATGTCTGTTAGCTGTTCTGTCAGATTATGTATAGAAATTGGAAAATGTTTGTAGTAACCATGGAAACAGAAAAAGACAGACAATGTGCACATTGCTCAGGAATGTGAAGATATTCTCCATTGAGCTGAGAATAAAGCAGTTAGTAAAACACATGTTATCTTTTTAAACTGTGTAAGCAAGAGAAGGTATCTTTGGGTGAAGCAAGAATGAAGTTATTGATGAAACCATATGCAGTCTGTTAAAACAGGTTGAAATAGAATGATGCCTGCTGAGTAACGTGTGATATTATAAATGGTTGCAAACAATTAAAGTGTTAGAAAGTTTTTGCCAATCCAGTGTGAGAGCTATTTTTGAAAGAAAATTGAAATTGATGAAGGGAGATTCATCAACAGTTGCTTTACGTTTTTGTTGCTTCCAAATCTGTCTGTGGTCTGGAAGGTTGAGCCTGCTCAAATCCTACATGTGGAGGCAGTATTAAAGATGTTGAAGCACATGGATAAATTTACTGTTAAACTGGTTCGAAGATTTTACAGGGTAAAATGAAGTGTTTACTAAAGCTGAGTACCTTCATTGGTTTAATTTTTTGTCAAAAGTAAACATTTTTGTTGTTGCAAAGTATTTACTTTACAAAAGCTGCATTGTTAAAAAGGGTGAAATGTAAGAATTGTGATAGTTTATATTCTGTATAAGAAAATAAATTGTTTACAGAGGCTTAACACCTCCAGTATTGATAATGGAGATATGTTAATATTGTGATAGCTTACTCGGGTTTTGTATACTGAAACAAATTGCTTGTGGAAGTCAAACGTCTACATAATAGGATGGGGTGAGATGTGAATATCTTTGATGACTTAGGCTTTGATGAACTGAAGTTTTGATATTGGATGGACTTAATAATGATGAAAATGTATATTTTCTTGTTGATGCGATGGAGGACCAATCTATCATATGGATTTGTTAATTGAAACTGATGGAAGATGAATGTATTACACAGGTTTGTTGATGAGTGTTGGCAAACAAATCTGTCTGTTGATGAAAAACGTTGATGAACAAATCTGTTGTTGGAAAATGTTGGCAAATGAGTCATTTTGTCAATGCAACTGTTGATGAATGAATATATGATGTTAAGTGTTTTGATGGGCATTGTTAAACAACAAATATATTGTGAGAGTTTGTTTATGGGATCTGTTGGAAAACAGATATATGAATTTGTTGATAGGAACTGTTGGGAGAACAAATATATATATTATGGGGATCTGTTGATGGAAACTGTTAGACAACAAACATTTTATGGGGATCTGTTGATGGAAACTGTTAGACAACAAACATTTTATGGGGATCTGTTGATGGAAACTGTTAGACAACAAACATTTTATGGGGATCTGTTGATGGAAACTGTTAGACAACAAACATTTTATGGGGATCTGTTGATGGAAACTGTTTGACAGCAAATATTTTATGGGAGTTTGTTGATGGAAACTGTTTGCACAACATTATGGGAGTTTGTTGATGGAACTTTACAAATTTTAGGGAGTTTGTTGATGGAAACTTTGACAGCAAATATTTTATGGGAGTTTGTTGATGGAAACTTGTGTATACAACAAACATTTTTGGGAGTTTGTTGATGGAAACTGTCAAACAACAAATATTTTCTGGGAGTTGTGTTGATGGAAACTGTTAGACAACAAAGACTTTCTGGAGTTTGTTGATGGAAACTGTTTGACAGCAAATATTTTTGGAGTTTGTTGATGGAAACTGTTAGACAACAAACATTTTCTGGGAGTTTGTTGATGGAAACTGTTAAACAACAAAATTTTCTGGGAGTTTGTTGATGGAAACTGTTAAGACAACAAAGATTTTTCTGGGAGTTTGTTGATGGAAACTGATTGAAATGACAACAAAGATTTTCTGGGAGTTTGTTGATGGAAACTGTTAGACAACTGCTAACAGACATTTTCTGGGAGTTTGTTGATGGAAACTGTTTGACAACATTTTATGGGAGTTTGTTGATAGAAACATTGGACAGCAAACATGTTGTATGAATCTGTTGATGGAAACTGTTGGACAACAGACATTTTATGGGAATCTGTTGATGGGAATTGTTAGAGGACAAATGTATTGTGGGAATCTGTTAATGGAAACTGTTGGACAACACACGTTTTGTGGGGCTTTATTGACGGGAGCTGCTAGAGAACAAATATGTTGTGGGAATCTCTTGATGGAAACTGTTTGGCAACAAGCATTTTAAAGAGGTTGTTGATGGGAGCTGGTGGAGAACAAATGTATTATAGGAATCTGTCATTGGAATTAACAGCAATCATTTTATGGGAGTTTGTTGATGGGAGCTGTTGGAGAGCAAGTGTATATGTTTGTTGATTGGTACTCTGTGAAATTAATGTGAGTTTTTGTAATGGAATCTGTTGTAGAGGAGGTGGTGTTGCTACTCAGGTTTTGAAGGGATCAAGTTACGCAACTTCCGTGATGACCAGTTTTGTTGTTGTTGTTTACTAAATGCATGAGACTGATCATAATGGCTTGTTAGAAACAGCTGATGAATTTCGACTGAGGATTGTCTATGAATACTGTTGGACATGTTCAACAGCAATCATTGTTAAAAATGAAATCATTGTTAAAAATGTTAAAGGGATCTTCAGGTGGATATGAGTGATGAAATTTGGTGCGAATAACCATGTACGTATTCCACAGATTGTGTTCTGGTGTGAATGTTAAACTATGTTGAAATCTTTTTTTTTCATATTTTAACTGCTTATGTGAAAGTAGATAAGGTACCTTTAGTTTTGATATGCTTGCATTACTTTCACTAATGAAAATTATCTATTACCACATTTGATTTATTCTCAGTATAGTATCTTTCATTGCCATGTGTTTGAAATTTCGGCAGAACAGCGTCTATAGTTATATTGGCTTTATGGCCAGTGTCGGGTTCTTGGACTTTGTGCTTTTGACAGCTTAGCTGAGTTCTTGATAGAAAACTGGTAGACATGGAAATTTCACTTAGGAAAGCAGATTTTTACTCGGCTCCAGGTGTATTGTATATAATGAAATGTTTTTTACTGGAGTCATTCAGTTGGCATACTGTATAAAATATAAAGTCATCTTTATAGAAGGAAACATTGTTTACCGGAGTCGTTCAGTTCATATACTGTATAAAATATAGTCATATTTGTAGAATGAAACATTGTTTATGGGAGTCGTTCAGTTGATATACTGTTTAGAATATAAAGTCATCTTTATAGAATGAAACATTGTTTACCGGAGTCATTCAGTTGGCATACATTGTAAAACAGATTAATCATTATAGTAAGTAAACTCTTTACCAGTTAGCCTACTTTGTGAAATAAAAGCATCGTAACCAGAGTCACCATATTAAGTAAGAGAACCTTCGATTGGTCTAAGGGGTAGGGGTGAGTGTGGATCATATGAGAGCCGTGGACAGCTTCATTACTTTTGGCCGACGACAGCGAACTAAGCTGAGTGGGTCAACTGCATCATTTTTGTTGTTGTTGTTTGGGGTTTTTTGTTTTGTTTTGTTTGTTGTTGTTTTTGTTGTTTTGTTTTGTTTTGTTTTGTTTTGGAGGGGGGGGGGGGGGGAGCAGGAAGTATGCTTGAATTTACAAAAAAAAATTGTTGGCAACCATTCAACCAGTCCCAAGGTCTTCAGCGGAGCAAGTGGTTGGCTGTCTCGCTGGCCATTTCTTTGCTGAAAAAGAGTAAGCGACAGCATGAAAAGCTGTTTATAGATGGATTTGAACCGCCTGTCATTGTCTTGCCAGGGTAGGAGTAGCAGCTGTTAGCAGTGGTACTAGCAGTGTACAGTACTTAATCAAAACTTATTTTGACTCTCAGCAGTTATTTGTTGTGTTGGCTGTGATTCGTCCATCTGTATCAGTTCATGTGTTCCTGTCTGCACAGGCCTGTGCTACACAGATTTCAACCGTGAAGACTGTTCAGGGAGTTTTTGAACCACAAATTTCAACTTTGAAGGATATTTTTTCTTCTAATTACTGATTTCTCCCTCGATGATGCTTCAGGAAGATTGTATTCTAAACCACACACATCATACAAAGAATTGTGTGTTGTTGGTGGGGTTTTTTTTCATGACACATGTGTTTTGTAACATGTTAAGATGGTTGTCATATGTTCTGAATGCAATTATTAACTACTGTCAAGCTTATTAAATTTGTTATGATGAGATTCCTATGCGCACATGTACATATATTTGTATGTGCATAAATGACACACAGATGCGTGCATATGCACACATGCACACACATGCACATGCACATAACACACACCACACACCTCACACTACACACACACACACACACACTCAACACACACACACACACACACTCACACACACACACACACACACACACACACACACACACACACACACATGTAAATTTGATGCTTTTTTGTTTTTGTTTTTTTTGTTGTTGCAAATGATGAGGTAGGTTAATTATTCATGATTTAATGCAAATTTGAGGAAGTGTATATGTGTGTATATAGTATGTAAGAGAGGGAGGTGGAGAGATACAGAGAGAGAGAGAGAGAGTATATACAGAGAGAGAGATACGTTACTGTATTTTCTTTTATATTTTGAATCATCGTGTTCATTAACTTTTGATTTGTACATATGGCTGATTCCATCTGACAATTTTCAAATTATACATAGTTTCCAAATGACGACTTGAAATTCTGTGTTACATTCAGATTGTTATTTCCTGGTTGTGTGTTAAAGACCTTGAAAATGCAGGTGCACTGGTTTTACATCATGGTTTGTCATATCACTTCAGTTATCACACAGTATTATAACCGGATTCCATCATTCATGGCGTATTATTATGTCACTTATTTGTCAAGTATTATTATACCTGTACTCACATGGTGCCCATGAAGTGCTGGGACCAGTGAATAGCAGACATGGTAACATTGGCAGTGAATGAAAAGCATTGTAACAGTTGTTATTTGTGCATAAAGAGCATCGTAACACTTTGTAATTTGTGCATAAAGAGCATCGTATCAGTTGTTATTTGTGCATAAAGAGCATTGTAACACTTGTTATTTGTGCATAAAGAACATCATAACAGTTGTTATTTGTGCATAAGAACATCGTAACACTTGTTATTTGTGCATAAAGAACAGTGTGACAATTGCTACCTGTGCATAGAGAACTGTGTAACGGTTGTTACTTGTGCATAAAGAACAATGTAACAGTTGTCTGTACATAAAGAACAGTGTAACACTTGCTATTTGTTCATTAAGAACAGTGTCAGACCTGCTATTTTTGCATAAAGAGCATCGTAACAGCTGTTATTTATGCATAAAGAATGGCATAAATAAAGAACGGTGTAACAGTTGTTATTTGTGCATAAAGACGGTGTAACACTTATTTGTGCATAAAGAGCATCGTAACAGTTGTTATTTGTGCATAAAGACGGTGTGACACGTTATTTGTGCATAAAGACAGTGTAACACTTATTTGTGCATAAAGAGCATCGTAACGGTTGTTATTTGTGCATAAAGAACAGTGTGACAGTTGCTACCTGTGCATAAAGAACGTATAACACTTGATATTTGTACATTAAGAACAGTGTAACATTTACTATTTGTGCTTAAAAAGCCGTATAAGTTGTTGTTTGTTCACAAAGAACAGTGTTAATTTGTTATTTGTGCATAAAGAACAGTATAACAATTGCTATCTGTGCATAAAGAACAGTGTAACAGTTGTTACTTATGCATAAAGAAAAGTGCAACAGTTGTTATTTGTGCATAAAGAACAGTGTAACAGTTGTTATTTGTGCATAAAGAAAGGTGTAACAGTTATTATTTGTGCATAAAGAACAGTGTAACAGCTGTGCATTAAGAACAGTTTAACAGTTGTTTATGCACAAAGAACAGTGTAACAATTGTTTGTACTTAAAGAACAGTGTAACAGGTATTTGTGCATAAAGAACGTGTAACAGTTATTATTTGTGCATAAAGAACAGTGTAACAGTTATTTGTGCATAAAGAACATGTAACATTGGTTTATGTGTATAGAACAGCATAACAGTTGTTTATGCATAATGAACAATATTACAGTTGTCAGTGTATAAAGAATAATGTTACAGTTGTACATTAACAACAATGTTACAGTTGTGAGTTAAGAACAATGTAACAGTTGTGCATAAACACAAGCACAAAACTAGTTCAGGGCAGTGCCAGCGCATAGGGCTGATCTTCAAGTTTCTGGTATATGCCATTATCATTTTGGATCTTCTCCATCACATGACATCAGTGGCATTATTGTGCATGGATTTTATTCCGAACGCAGAGCCGCTGTCTTGAGAAGCTTAGACTGAAACTCATTCATTGATGTAGGTGAGATGGTCATGCAGTCTGATTTTGCAAATGAGGCATTACTGCCGTCAGTAGTATGCATTGTTGGCCATGTCATACACATATTGAGTGGGGTGAGTCACTCCTGAACACCGCCCAGGTGCTGGTCCTCTTTTGTGGGTAGCCTCACGGCGAGTCAGTACTGATAAATTTTGTGCACTCGTGGCGTTGGGATTGCAAGAGAATGGATTTAGCGGTGTGTGGGGAGTGCTGGTACAAAGGAAGTGGCAGTGCATCTTGGTTAAGCAGCACAGCAGAATATTATTCAAGTCTGCTGACTGTAACATGACATCATAAAGAAGATGAGAGTTATGGACTTGCTTCACTGTGATGAAGAGCATGAAATTACAGTTTGTTCAAGACGAATTTGTCACAGTAATTTACTTCCATTGATGTGTGCTCCATGTTGATCCGATAGTTATGAACTGGAAGAAGTCTTCCCTTGCCTACAATCTTTGAAAAGTCTTGAGATGACAGGGAAGACAGAAGGTATGTGTTGTACCGTTCTATAATAAACTCTGAGCTGACACCACCAGAGGACAGGAAGGTGATTAAGACTGAACTCAAAGCATAGATCCATGGCTCTGTTGGCTGAACAAGACAACCTCCTGAAATAAGAGAAATGCTGTGTAAGGTTATCTACAAAGGGGGGGGGGGGGGGGGTAAAGCAGACTGAAGTAAGACACAAAGGGCTGAGATGCAGGAGACTGTATAAATGCACACGTATTGAAAATCGATTCATCACACAGCGACATATTTATGCCACCAGTGGTCATCTGGTACACTTGTTCACGTCTTTACCATACACTATTCGCTGGAAAGGCCTGGAAATGAGAGGGGAGGCCATGGCCTGTTTCACTGAGATGACACCAGCATAATTATCTAGGGTTAATGTTGGCAGTGGACAGGTAAGTTTCATGTGGCAGGATGGGATGGAAGAGGAGATATCATCTTGAGTCCATTGATTTCGCAACTAAACCACCAATACCCTTGCATTGTCAACCATGCTAGCAAAGCAAAACTTCAACGCTTTGAGTTTGACTCACTCACCTGTCTACCAGTTTCTTGCAGGAAGTTGGTGGATAGGGTGAGGGAGACAAAGGGTTAAATTTTTGCTGTTGGTGGACAGAGTGCGGGAGTCAAAGGGTTAAACATGGTCCAGTTGTGCATTAGATGAAAAGCCCCCGCCTCCCAACACACACTCCTATATATTGTGGAAAGGTGAGAGTGAAAAGGAGGGTTAAAGGAGAGATATGGCGAAGAGTATTACATTCCTATGCCTTTAATATTATAAAAAGCCCAATACATATGTGTATGTTTGTTGATAGCTTCACCTCTTGTAATTTGTGTATTTGCCTGCACTTTTTTTATGTCGTTTGTAGTCTTGTTTTTTGTTCCCTTTTTTTTTTTTTTTGTCTGTACTTTTTCCATGTTGGTCAGTTCATTCACACCACACACACACACACACACACCAACACACACACACACACACACACACACACACACACACACACACACACACACACACACACACACACACACACACACACACACACACACACACACACACACACACACACACACACACACACACACAACACAACACAACACAACACAACACAACACAACACACACACACACACATATATCTCACACACACACACACACACACACACACACACACACACACACACACACACACACATACATAAACACATCTCACACACACACACACACATAAACACATCTCACACACACACACACGCATACACACACACACACACACACACTACACACACCCTACACACTACACATACACGTAGTCAAGCATAATGCCTGCAACGTTGAGTCCTGTGTATTACCTGTTGGCATTCTGTTTGTGTGATTTAGAATTCAACAGATTTCGATCTTTCTTCTGTATTTTTCATGTTATGGCAGTTAAGTAGAGGCATATGATTTTTGAACTGCCATTTATTGTTAATTCTGTAACCTGCACAGTATGACAACGACATGAAGAGTAGCTGACTTGGTAAACTGTGTGTTTGGTTATAGTTTGCTCATATGTTAAAGTAGTAGAAAAGACTTTGTCCCGTGTTCTGTGGCTCGGATTGCAAAACTTAAGTCTTGTGTGGATTATTACAGTTTGGTTTTAACATTATAGTAGCGACGAATATATTATCCGCGGGTGAATGTGGTATGTGATATGTAAATCTTATTTTCTAAGGGACTGTGTCTTTATCATGGCAGTCTCTCTTTAAGGAACTGTATCCGTACAGTCTCTCTCTAAGGGACTGTATCAGTACAGTCTCTCTTTAAGGAACTGTATCCGTACAGTCTCTCTCTAAGGGACTGTATCAGTACAGTCTCTCTCTAAGGGACTGTATCAGTACAGTCCTCTCTTAAGGGACTGTATCAGTACAGTCTCTCTCTAAGGGACTGTATCAGTACAGTCTCTCTCTAAGGGACTGTATCAGTACAGTCTCTCTCTAAGGGACTGTATCAGTACAGTCTTTCTCTAAGGGACTGTATCAGTACAGCCTTTCTCTAAGGGACTGTATCAGTACAGTCTCTCTCTAAGGGACTGTATCAGTACAGTCTCTCTCTAAGGGACTGTATCCGTACAGTCTCTCTCTAAGGGACTGTATCAGTACAGTCTCTCTCTAAGGGACTGTATCCGTACAGTCTCTCTCTAAGGGACTGTATCCGTACAGTCTCTCTCTAAGGGACTGTATCAGTACAGTCTCTCTCTAAGGGACTGTATCAGTACAGTCTCTCTCTAAGGGACTGTATCAGTACAGTCTCTCTCTAGGGGACTGTATCAGTACAGTCTCTCTCTAAGGGACTGTATCAGTACAGTCTCTACTCTAAGGGACTGTATCCGTACAGTCTCTCTCTAAGGGACTGTATCCGTACAGTCTCTCTCTAAGGGACTGTATCAGTACAGTCTTTCTCTAGGGGACTGTATCAGTACAGTCTCTCTCTAAGGAACTGTATCAGTACAGTCTTTCTCCAAGGGACTGTATCAGTACAGTCTTTCTCTAAGGGACTGTATCAGTACAGTCTTTCTCTAAGGGACTGTATCAGTACAGTCTTTCTCTAAGGGACTGTATCAGTACAGTCTTTCTCTAAGGGACTGTATCAGTACAGTCTTTCTCTAAGGGACTGTATCAGTACAGTCTTTCTCTAAGGGACTGTATCAGTACAGTCTTTCTCTAAGGGACTGTATCAGTACAGTCTTTCTCTAAGGGACTGTATCAGTACAGTCTTTCTCTAAGGGACTGTATCAGTACAGTCTTTCTCTAAGGGACTGTATCAGTACAGTCTTTCTCCAAGGGACTGTATCAGTACAGTCTTTCTCTAAGGGACTGTATCCGTACAGTCTTTCTCCAAGGGACTGTATCAGTACAGTCTTTCTCTAAGGGACTGTATCAGTAATGTCTCTCTCTAAGGGACTGTATCAGTACAGTCTTTCTCTAAGGGACTGTATCAGTACAGTCTTTCTCTAAGGGACTGTATCAGTACAGTCTTTCTCTAAGGGACTGTATCAGTACAGTCTTTCTCTAAGGGACTGTATCCGTACAGTCTCTCTCTAAGGGACTGTATCAGTACAGTCTCTCTCTAAGGGACTGTATCAGTACAGTCTCTCTCTAAGGGACTGTATCAGTACAGTCTCTCTCTAGGGGACTGTATCAGTACAGTCTCTCTCTAAGGGACTGTATCAGTACAGTCTCTACTCTAAGGGACTGTATCAGTACAGTCTTTCTCTAAGGGACTGTATCAGTACAGTCTCTCTCTAAGGGACTGTATCAGTACAGTCTCTACTCTAAGGGACTGTATCAGTACAGTCTTTCTCTAAGGGACTGTATCAGTACAGTCTTTCTCTAAGGGACTGTATCAGTACAGTCTTTCTCTAAGGGACTGTATCAGTACAGTCTTTCTCTAAGGGACTGTAGCTTTATCATTACAGTCTTAGGGACTGTCTAAACAGTGGACCTCTCCATGCAGGATGCAAGTGCCAACCACCGGCAAAGCGGTTTCATTTTTGTAGGGCTAATTACTGCGAGCTTCGTTCTTTTCTATTTTGTTGTTGTTGTTGTTGTTAAATCTGTCTTTTTACATGGAACTGTGTACTAATTTTTTTTTCTTTCAAACTTTTAAAAATCAGTTTTATACAAGTAATGCATACACATGCAAAACAAAAACATCAAAACGAAATTGCAGTCACATCGCAAGAAAAAAATCCAGTTCACCCAAATTTCCGTATGCTTAATTTAACTGTCGTGTACACTAAATCAAAGACCGTTGCTAATCTGACCAGCTTAGACAATGTGTGTATTTTGCATTGAATGAACGGTATGAAATTTTGGTTGTTATTAATGGTAGATACAGCAGCCATTTGCGCTGTGCTAAAATGTATTGAATAACGAAGGACGAGATTTAGACAAAGTACTATAGTGATGATGATGGTGATGATGAGACTTATGAGGTGCTAAATCTTGATGTATGTAATTTATAATTCATGAATCAGATCAAAGGGCACAAACACTTGTCGTATGCTCCAGCATTCATTTGTAGTGACATAAACAAATTTCGGGTTCAGAGACACGTACATGTATTTTGGAATTGGGAGGAACAAGCGGGGCTGGGACAGGTTGGCGGGTGTTAAAAGCGGACTTATTTACAGGCTTAGACTTTTGCCATGATCTTGTTGGATTTCCACTACTGAGCACGGACACGTTAACTTGAGATACTGAAACGAAACAAACGGAAGGGGGAAAATCAGTACCTCAGACAATATGACACGCTGTATGATACACATATGACGCAATACAATGCCTTGACATCTTAGCAATATTATGTTTTAAGCAGCAACTTAAAAATCTTTATTGGACTTTGAAAATCAGCAATTTTCATCTCTGTTCTTTGAGGGCAGTTGTAAGAATTTCGCTTTATGCAAGCAGTGCAGTTTGTAAAGTGATTATTTGTTCTTCTGTTCTTTTTTTTGGGGGGGTTGTTGGTTTTTTTCTCTTTGTTTGTTTTTCCATTATCCAAATCCGACAGAAGTTTTGTCTCAGGCCTGCTTGCTGAATACGAAATCCATGGTTGGCTCATGCATGTAATGCATTTCTACTGATGCAGGAGAGTCTCACGATTTTGTTGTTAATTGCAGGATTGGGTTGCTTAATTTTTTGTTAATTTGGTTTTGTGTGTGTGTGTGTGTGTGTGTGTGTGTGTGTGTGTGTGTGTGTGTGTGTGTGTGTGTGTGATATTACGTCTGAGAGACAGTGTGAGAAAGTGAGAAATTGGCGGATATGGAAGAAAGTGATATATATATAGTGTGTGTGTGTGTGTGTGTGTGTGCATTTATAGATACATAAATATATATATGTATAATGTTTATGTGCTTTTTTTTTTTTTTTTTTTTGATTGTATGATTTCAGGTAAGTATTAATTATTGTTCTGTATTTTAAAGGTACTGTTATTTTTCACGCTACAAGTGCAGTTTTGGCTGTATAATTGTTTCTAGTTTGTATCGTGCGTGGTCTAGGGAGTTTTATGTTGGGTTTTTGTGATTGTTATTGTTTGATTTTGTTTTCATTTTCTTTGTTTTTGGTTGTCGTTTTGTTTTCCTTAGTCTAACACACACACATTAACGAAGAACAAGTGGGTGGCTGAAAACTGCCATGCGTGTTGAAACACCTGAAATCTATTCCATTTCACTAAGAGTCTTTTTGGAATGAGAACGACACATGAACGATTTGTCGAACTTTAATTTGCCAATGTTCTGTGTATTTCATCATCAGCTGAAAGGAAGATCATAGCTACACCTGGATCATCTCTGTTTTTGTTTGTTTGTTTTGTTTTTTGTTTGTTGTTGTTGTTTGTTTGCCTGTTTGTTTCTTTTTGAGATTTCTTCGGTTTGTCTGTGTTTTTGCTTCCTGTCTTCGAGCTGTGAAGTAGGTATAGCGTGTATCTATATTTCAAAATGTATATATACATGTGTGGTCTACATGGATGTGTGTGTGAAGGTGGAAGCATGAGGCTGTAGGAGTGAATTCTTAGCTCATGGCTCATTATTTGAATAAACAGACAAAATCTTAGAGAGACCTTGTTTGTGCGTGTTGTTTTGTTTGTTTTTGTACGTGTGTTTGTATGTGTGCTGGGTATTCGCTTTTATGTGTGCACGTTGTGTAAGTGTGAACTTCAGTCTTTAATCTTTTTCAGCATGATTTCAAATTTTCAGGTTAAGTCAGTTGTGTAGATACTTGAAGACGGAGGACATGTTTCAGCCATATTGAGCTTCTGGCACTTAACCCTTTGACTCCCTTACCCTGTCCACCAGCACCCTGCATAGATAGGGTGAGGGTTAAGTTTTTGCAGTTGGTAGATAGTGTGCGGAAGTCAAAGGGTTGATTATCTCTGTTTATTATCAACAGCCAGGAGGTCAGGACTTAAGACAGATTCTGCTGCATGGTCAGTGCAGTGGACAGCAATCGATGTCTTGATGCTGAAGTCTCGCTGTACATATTACAATATTACAATATTTATATAGCGCAAAATCTTGATAAAATCAAATCTAAGCGCTGAAACAGACACACACGCACGCACGCACACACACGCACACACACACACCGCGCGCGCGCACACGGCTATAAATGGGGAGAAAGAATAAAAGCAATGGAAAATTATAGAGAGCATATTATATACAATTACATATTACAATGTGATTCCCCTCCGAATGGAGACAGGCTGCAGAGGGGATTGAGTGAGGTCAGGATTTTATGCAGAGGAGAAAGGGTGAATTTTGAGAGCAGGACTTGAAGGAGACAAAAGTAGGTTGCTGACGGACTGAGAGAGGGAGTTTGTTCCAGGAGAGTGGACCAGAAACAGAGAA
The DNA here is from genome assembly GCA_030674185.1 of Monoplex corrugatus. Taxonomy (NCBI): domain Eukaryota; kingdom Metazoa; phylum Mollusca; class Gastropoda; order Littorinimorpha; family Ranellidae; genus Monoplex; species Monoplex corrugatus. The sequence goes on along the minus strand of JAPXFY010000012.1, from coordinate 38,128,764 downwards.
GGCTCATGGACCATAGGTATTGAGCTTAGTGCGTGGAAAGCGAAAAGTCAGAGGATCGGAGGCAGAGCGGAGGGTACGTGAGGGAACATAGATCTCAAGTAGGCTTGACAGGTAATCAGGGGCTGCGTTATTGAGGCTTTTGTAGCACATGGTGTCTAGTTTGTACTGTATGCGCTTTGATACAGGGAGCCAGTGAAGTTGTGCCAGGAGAGGAAATATGTGGTCAGCTTTTTTCTTTTTGAGTACAAGGCGTGCAGCATTGTTTTGAATGCGCTGTAGGATGTGAATGGTGGAGGCAGGAAGACCAGACATGAGTGAATTGCAATAGTCAATGCGAGACATTATGAAGGAGAGAACGAGTTTTGCAGTTGTTTCCACAGAGAGATACTTCCTGATCAGCTTATACGATGGAGGTGATAGTAGCAAGATCTGGCAGTTTGAGAAACAGTTGAGAAAGTTTCTGACGGGTGCCAATGAGGATAGCTTCTTTCTTGTCGTCGTTAAGCTGAAGTTTATTGTATGCCATCCAGTTCTTAATGTCCGAGTAACACTCAGTGGTGCGAGTCAAAAGGCGCTGTACATTGTCAGGTGAGTCCGTCTTGAAGTTGGGTGTCATCATCATAGAAGTGGTGTTTTATAGAGTGGGAGTTGATGATGGTGGACAGGGGGGAGGTGTAAAGAGTGAAAAGAACAGGGCCAAGGACAGATCCTTGTGGAACACCACAGGTCAGGTATGCAGAGTAAGTGCCATTGATGAGAACAGTTTGTTTTCTGTTTGATAAATATGAAGTGAACCAGGAGAGAGCAATGTCAGAGATGCCAAAAGTATGATGAAGTCTAGAAAGGAGAATACCATGATCAATGGTATCAAAGGCTGCAGACAGATCAAGGAGTGTGAGGAGAGAGACTTTGCCAGTATCAGTTGCAAGGAGGAGATTGTTGAGAATGTGTAGCAGGGCAGTTTCAGTGCTATGGCACTGGCGGTAGGCTGACTGGAAAGGATTGAGGAGATTGTTGGCAAACAGGTGAGAGTGTCTATTCATCAAATCATCTCACTTTCCCTAGTCCTGAAATATTGATGTTACGCCTGTCCATCTCCCTTTTGACATTTTCTAATGTGTACGGTTGTGAGGCGTGGACAGTCATATCTGACATATCTGAGACTGGCTCTGACTATGAGAAGCTGACCGGGAGGTTGTGGCAAAAACCTTGGCATCAAGCTTGCCAGGGGGGTGGCTGTTTGCAGGGCGGTGATCTTGGGTATCCTGCTGTGTGGCTGTGAGGCCTAGACTACCTACTCATAGAGCATTTAGTGGCTGGAGCTGTTCCGCTTGGGATGTGCGCAAAGGATCTGCAGTGGTCTTACAAGTATAGAGTGTCTATTCATCAAATCATCTCACTTTCCCTAGTCTTGAAATATTGATGTTAGTCTGTCCATCTCCCTTTTGACATTTTCTGGTGTTGTGAGGCGTGGACAGTCAACACGCAAAGTCAGAACAAGATTGAGGCAACTGAAATATGGTTTCTAAGAAGAATGTTGAGTTCCATGAACAGCAAAGAAAACACATGAGACAGTCTTGGATGAGGCGGACACAAGAGGATCATTAATAAAGAAGATTAGGAAAAGACGAGTAACATTTTTAGGACATTTTATGAGGCAAGAGAAATTAGAGCACCTGGTCACAACAGGAAAGCTGGAGGGAAAGAGAGCACCAGGTAGACTCAGGGTGAAAATATTGGACGGACCTGAAGAGTGACTGAGGACAGAGAGGGTGGGAGATGTACTTGCAGCGACAAGAGACAGATTCATATGGAAGGCTATGACAGCCAACGCCATGCGCAGGGCACATGATGATGATGATGACTCATCAAATGCCCGCTTTGTTGGACAGACCCTGTCGTCCGTACGAGGACAACTGTCCCAAGGATGTTCCTGCTGGAGAGCTGAGATGGACATATGTCCAGAGAAGACCATTGAAGTAATACAGGGAGGATCTGAGGGCCAATCTCATCAACTGTGTCATGAATACGACCAGCTGGAAGGACATTGCCCCCAGCGGAGTAAACTGGCGACAGCAGTGCGTGCGGGGTGCAGTCATATTTGGACTGCACAGAACAACTGCTCTTCAACTGCACAGAACAATTGCTCTCAACTGCACAGAACTGCTCTTCAACTGCATAGAGCAACTGCTCTTCAGTTGCACAGAACTGCTTTCAACTGCATAGCACAACTGATCTTCAACTGCACAAAACAACAGTTACTGCTCTTCAGCTGCACAGAACAACTGCTCTTCAACAGAACTGCACAGAACAACTGCTCTTCAACAGAACAGCACAGAACAACTGCTCTTCAACTGCACAGAACAATGCTCTTCATCAGAACTGCACAGAACAACTGCTCTTCAACTGCACAGAACAACTGCTCTTCAACAGAACTGCACAGAACAACTGCTCATCAACTGCACAGAACAACTGCTCTTCAACAGAACTGCACAGAACAACTGCTCTTCAACAGAACAGCACAGAACAACTGCTCTTCAACAGAAGACTGCACAGAACAACTGCTTTTCACAGAACTGCACAGGAAACTGCTCTTCAACAGAACAGCACAGAACAACTGCTCTTCAACAGAACAGCACAGAACAACTGCTTTTCAACAGAACTGCACAGAACAACTGCTCTTCAACAGAACAGCACAGAAGAACTGCTCTTCAACAGAACAGCACAGAACAACTGCTTTTCAACAGAACTGCACAGAACAACTGCTCTTCAACAGAACTGCACAGAACAACTGCTTTTCAACAGAACTGCACAGAACAACTGCTCTTCAACAGCAGAAGGACTGGCAGAGACAGAATCCAGGACTGCAGGATTCCTTCCCTTGTGACGCCTGCGGAGAGGTGATTGGTTTTTGTGTCCCACATATGGATTTGTGCTGAGCGATGAGGAACCAGTATACTACCTACCATCCGTTGGATCAGCAGGAGGTCCGTCATCTGTTATTTGAAAACAATTTTGTGTGTATTTGAACATGCGTTGCTCGTGAAACACACACGCTCTCACGCATGCACGCACGCTCTCACCACACCACACACACACACACACACACACACACACACACACACACACACACACACACACACGTACACACACAAGCACTCACGCATACATGCACACACACACACACACACACACACACACACACACACACACACACACACACACACACACACACACACACACAAGAATTTATTTCTCTCTTTCTCTGTCTGTCTCTCTCTGTCTCTCTCTGTCTCTCTCTCTCTTTCGCTCTCTTGATCTCTGTCTCTCTGTCTCACTCTTGATCTCTGTACCTTTGTGTGTGTGTGTGTGTGTGATGTGCGCGCGCGCGCGGGTCCGTCTAAGTTGTGCGTGTGTGCATACATGCATACACACGCACGTTCAATTTACACACACGCGCATGTACCCCGCATATACTCCCTCAACCTCCACATCTCCCCCGCCCCCCACCCTCCCTAACCGCCACCAGTAATATCCGAGTACACACACTTTTTTTTCCAAAAGGTTGGCAGGTTACAAGCTCATATACCTTTATTTTTGCGTAGTAACCTTAAACTAAACGCTGAAAGCAAAGACCTCTGGTGCAAATGTGGCGAGAGCTGGTAAACTTTGTACAAAGGTCTGATGCTCATCAGAGTATGCATCATGCACAGGTATGTGTGCTCAGATTCCAAGTGAAGCAGAAAGCCAGTCCAACGAAAAGAAACAAAAAGAACGAAAAGAAAAAAAGAAAAAGCCAGACACCTGAGCTCCCATTCAGACAATTAAGCTGGGCGAGCTTTCTTTTTTTTCTGTAAGCAGAGGACCAAGCGAGTGTGTGGGGGTGTTTTTTCATTTCCCTATATAAACAGATAATATCCGATTTAAAAGAAAAACTGCTGCGGAGATTGATTTATATCGACGCATGGATTGTGTGTGTGTGTATGTATGTGTGTGTATGTACGAATGTACTACGTACGTACGCTAACAATATGCACGTTACAAAAGTTTCTTAAATTTTGTCTCCCATCCTGCTGTGGAGACGCTGGGAGCTCTTTCAGCGTAAACAGTATTTCCACCTTCTGGAAATTCTGTGCTAGAAATTTCCTCTTTTTTGTCATTCTTTGTTTCTGACTTTCTCCTATACTTTCTGTCATCTCTCTTCTCATTTTCTGCTTTGCTGATTCATTTATATTTGTGTTTTCCATAAACTTTTATATGCTTTCTGTCTGTTAAGATTGACGATTGGGGCGGCGCATACGTTAACTGCATGTAAGAAATGTATACTGCTTAGCGGCAATTTTAGATGCCATAGGCTAGATTTTGGGTATGTTTTTGTGTATGCAATTATGTTCAAGCGATTCTATTCAGGACTGTGGGTTGTTGTTTTTTTTAAATCCCCCAGGTGATGAAATCGGCGAAATGACTAAAACCAGGGGCATATTCTTAGATTGTTGGCGTGGATGCAATGATGTGTGTACTTCATTTTCTTTTCCACCTTTTCTTTTTTCCCAGGGTCGTCGATGTGTCTGGATGTGTGCGTTTTTGTTTGAGATGGTTGTAGAGCTGATGTGGTTCTGAGTAGTCGGTTTGGCCTTACACAACAACAACAACAACAATGATAATAAAAGCAATAACAATAATGATGGTGGTGATAATAATGATGACGATGATAACAGTACTAGTGATGATGATGATGATGATGGGGATTATGTGGTAGTAGTAGTTATAGCAGCAATAGTAGTAGTAGTAATAATAATAGTAGTAGTAACAACAACAACAGTAGCAACAACAATAACAACAACAACACTTTGGCGTTGCCTGTTCCCAAGCCCAGGGTGAGAAACAAAGGCAGGCAGGCCTATGCTGTGCTGGCACCCCACCATGCTGAAATGTGACAGCCACGGACACGTCAACAACAGGAGTCAGAAGGTCAGCACTTGATGGAGTGACCAGGGACTCGAGCATAATGAACAGCAGTGAAAGCCAAAATGAAGTTTCTACTCCATTGCTGTCCTTGGCAGCCTCCCTCCCCTCGCTTCTCTCCCCTCCAAAACTACGTGGAGAATGGGTGTGTGGAATGTTACTGTGAGAGAGGTACGTGTCTCATTTAACGAGCTGTCAAAATTGTGCACGGACTGGGGGAGGCCGTAATTTTGGCCGAGGAAGTATAAATTGTAAAAACGTTGATTTGTAGACATTCCGCCTATTTGAAAGCAGATTTTGTATTAAATTTGGGGAGAAAGTGAAGTAATTTTTCGTTTGTTTATATTTTTTGTTTGTTTTTGTTTGTTTGCTTTCTGTCAATTTTTGGTTCGGTTGTGTTTTTTGTTTGTTTCTGTTTTCGGTTGTTTTGTTGTTGTTTTTTTTGTTTTGTTTTTTGATAAGACACAGAGACAAGTGCAAGATAGAAACAACAAAGCGTGACCACGATAACAACGATCGAGAGACTGGAAAATTGATAACACCTACCATATCTACAAGTATGTAATAGGTCATGTGTTTTTGGGGTAAAATAGAATTATAAACAAAAGATACAGTGTTAATCTGAACAGTTAGCCTTCAGTGCTCAACAAGACCAGACAGAACAAAACCATTTGGAAAGAGAAAAAGCGCTCACAGATGTCAGCCAGGATTTCTTGATCATTTATTCAACCAATTTTGGACCACTTGGCTAGTCTTGCGCACGAAAACCCAGACGCATAAAGTCCAAATAGATATTAGTTCTAGACTTAGTCCCCGTGGTTAAAACGTTTTTTAAAACATACCATGAACCAAACTAAATCAAACCGCTTACAGAAAAATGATTGACTGGTGAAGAATTTACTGAGATCAGTTAGGTTTTAGTATGTAGGCCTAAATCTTATCCAAAGCATGTTACTTTGGTGCGTCTTGTGCGTTCCAACATATTTAAGCCTTAAATAGACAGTGCGATGGTCTAAACAAAGCGTGTAGTTTTAACAAAGTCGCTTTGTTTGTCTCAAAGCTGTTCGCTCATTAATGGGTACAAAACGGGACATAGTGTGGCTTAACCATTTTGATGATTGTTTTGGAGGTGGAGTTTTGTCTGTTTGTTTATTTGTTTGTTTTGTTTCGTTTTGTTTTGTTTCGTTTTGTTAATAAGTTCGCTCCGTTTGTCTCAAAGCTGTTCGCTCATAAATAAGTACAAAAAGGAACACTGCACGGTTTAACCATCTTGATGATTGTTTTGTAGGTTTGTTTTATTTTGTTTTGTTTTTTTGTTTTGTTTTGTTTCGTTTCCTTTCGTTTTGTTTTGTTTTTGGTGTTCTTTTGTCCTTCGTTTAGCGCGTCCCATGTCAAACTGCAAACGTAATCTGAGAGACAAAGGGTGAAGTCTTGAAAACATGCATGGTAAACGTTAATGGACTGTTAGGCAGAAGTAACAAATGACAGACAAAAACATATAAAAAAAGTGACCAAAATAGGAAAGACGAACACCAAGAGATATCTGGTGGAAAAGAAGATGTTTTCAATAAAAATAAAACCATCTCCAGTACTCTAGAGAGAAACGTTTTGTTTTGTTTTGTTTTTTGGTTTATGTTTTGTTTTGTTTTGTTTTTATACGTCTGTCGTTGAACTATGGAAAACATGCTGGTTAAACCTTAATGGGCAGTTAGGTAGAGACACAGTTGTCTCAGAAAACAAAAACAAAACAAAGAAAGAGAGCGGGTAGGATCAAAGAGGAACACCAACAGGTCTGTGGGTTTAAAAAAAAATCCACAGTGCTCTTACGTTTAAACATTTTTACTGCCTGACGTAAAGGTCTTGAAAACATGCTGGTTAAACTTTGACGGGGGTGTTAGAAACACACATGTTCAGCAAATAGAAAAAACAGAGACACACAGGTTCAAAGAAAACATCACATGATCTGTGCTTTTGAAAAACAAAGATGTTTTCAGAGTAAGATGTTACCATCTGAGTACGGTTGAACGTTTTTACAAGCTGACGTAAGTCTTCAAAACACGCAGGTTGAACTGTATTGTTCAGTTAGAGCACAGTAAGCATGACAGAGAAAACAAACAAACAAACAAACAAAAAAAAAGGTAAGGAAAAGGAGCACCAATGGATCGTTGGTTCAAAAACAGAAGTTTTTAATACCACCGCTGGCGATATGGTTAAACATTTTTTGATAAAAGTCAACAAAACATGCAAGTTTAATTGTAATGGGCAGTCAGGCAGCCGTAAACATGACAAAGAAAACAAAAACAGAGAACAGGAAAGAGAAAAGGAAGACCAACGAATCGTTGGTTTAGAAAAGTTTTTAAAACACCACTGGCAATGTAATTGATTTTTTTTTTACTATTGCTGTAGAAGTCTTCAAAACATGCTAGTTAAACCTTAATGGGGTTTTAGGAAGAAGGGAAAAAACGATAGAAAAACAGAACACCTTAAACAGATTACGGGAAAAGAACAGCAGCAAACATTTGATGAGTAAATGCAGAGGAGAAACTCTGGGTTGTCTGTCTTGCAGTGCTGAAGGCAAACAAACAATCAGGCAATGAAGTAAGGCAACAAAAAAAACCTTTTACATAGTAACATTTTTTTCGGGATTGTTTGCCTCAGTTTCTCTTTCGGTTTGCCTTGTTACAGACCAGACAGACCTATCAAAAGGGTTTTCTTTTTTTGTTCGGTTCTTTTTTGTTTGTTTCTTTGTCTTTACCATTCCAACGCAAACAACCCAGCCTACTTTGCTTGGTGGGAATTTTTTGTATGTATGATTTTGTGAACTTACTTACGGTAATGCTTTGTGTTCATGTTTGGTTTTTCTTCAGTCCTGCTAGTGATAAAGTTGGCGGAATGGCCATCACAGGGGCATATTTCTAGACTATTTGAGTGAATATAATTACATATACTTAATTTCATTTTTCCAGGTTTTATTTTTTTCTAGGGTGGTGAATGTGTTTATGTGTAGATGTGTGTGTTTGGCTTAAGATGGTTATAGCCCTGATGTGACTCTGAGCGGTCAGCAGGTCTTTAAACAAGTACAGTAGGAAGAATCTGTCAGTATGTTCCATCTTTGGTGTCTCAGGGACAAAGAGTTGGCAATCAGCAGCGAGGTGGAGGGTCTGAAATGAAGAAATCCCGTGTGATATCAAGGTCTCTTTCAGTTTGACACCATCAGTCCGGGGGCCGTCTTCCCTTGACTCCCCCTCTATGGTTTTTGAACCTGACTGCAAAGCAACTTAAACCGGATTTGATTCTCAACCATGCTCAGCTCTAGCTTAACCGTTTGATTCCCTCACCCTATACATCAGCTTCTTGCTTAACCGTTTGATTCCTCACCCTATCCATCAGCTTTCTGCAGGAAGCTGGTGGATAGGGTAGGGAATCAAAGGTTAAGTTTTTGCAGTCGGTGGATAGGGTGTGGGAGTCAAAGGGTTTAATCCAGATATCTTTGTTATACGCTTGCTGAGCCATCTGATGGGACTGCATTCTGATCAGACGACCAAAGCCACATAATGGTCCACTGATACATACAGTATCTGACCCTATCTCTGAGCCAGGTGTTATTTGGTCATGTCACGTCTGGTTCAGTTCTCAGCTTTTCTCAAACAACGCATCTCAGTTGTTGTAATTTGTGTTCTAGGACCTTGGTCAGGGTCCAGGTGTAGCAATGTCAGGGAGGGGATGACAATGGGTGTAATGAACTTGCTTATTTTTTTCCTCATGTACTGTGCTTACTTCAAATCGAGACCCTTGGGTGTCATTTTCTTTTAAGACCAAATCTTGATTGACAAAACATTGTTGATACTACCAACGCCAGCGACTATGGTCCATCATTTTCTACTGGTTAATGTAGACGTCTTGAAGGAAATGCTAGTTAATTGTTTGTGAATAGTTAGACACAGAGAAAAATAACAGAAATAGTAAACTTTAAATAAAATCCATCCAAAAACAGTTGAGGAAACCGTGCTAACACAGTTTTTACACACTCACACACACACCACACACACACACACACACACACACACACACACACACACACACACACACACACACTACACACACATACACGCACACACACTACACACACATACACGCACACACACACACTACACACACACATACACGCACACACACACACACTACACACACACACACTCTCACACACACACATATACGCACGCACACACACACACACACAACACGCACAGCACACACACACACACACACACACACACACACACACACACACACACACACACACAAACCACACACATGCATGCATGCACACACGCATACTCATCTCCCCAGTCAGTAGCAAAACAGTTTTTGGGTTCTTTGTTTGTTTTCAAGGAGATAGAACAACCTGATCAAAGCTGTCTGTAATGCGATAATAGTTCTCACAGTGTCAGGACGAATTACTATGGATACTCTTACATCCCACCCCTTTTCTTGTCAAGAGCTCCAACATCACGCCGACACCAGCAGAACAATCAGCACTTTAGAACGGTCAGTGAACAGGCCAATATTTATGTCACAGGCTGGACTGGAACTCCAGACCTTGATTGGGGGTGCCAGACTGTGAACCAGCCATCCTACATTGCAATATTCATTCATTTAGTAACCCATGAGTGAACACTACTGGTCAAGCTATTAACTCAGCTACTTAAACCACTTCACCACTTTGGCGCTCAACGGGATTAAAGAAGTTCATGGCGGCTTGCCCGGCGCCTTCGCTAGTACTTGATGGGCAATCAGTGGTGTGAGGGAACAGCTTGGACCACAAGTGGCCCTGCTCTTTACAGTCAAAACATGAAGATAGTGGTATTGTCACTGGCATGAATATACGTAACAGAGGTACTATCATTGACCGCGTCAGTAAATGTATAAAGTGGTACAGTGATTACGTCTAGAAAGTAGTATTGTCATTCAGTCAGTGCATGTAGGCCTATAAAGTGGTATTGTCTCTGACCGAATCAGTACGTGTAGAAAGTGATGTAGCCACAGACATAGGGATATATATATATATATGTAAATGGTATAGTAACTGACTTAAGCACGTGTATAATTTGTCACTGATGTAAATATATTGTAAAAAGTGGTACTGTCACTGACTCAGTTAGAACGTGCCCCATCTTTTGAGTTTCTACTGTGTCACTTCTCCCACATCGCTCATCATGGCTCTCCAACAAACCTCAAAACCCATTAAAACTGAGTTCACCGTGAGAGTATGGCATGAAAGGTAATAGAATATGGGATAATTTTATTTTTAAAAATCTATGATGATGAGAATGTGTGTGATAGTAATGATGCTGTGGAGTTCTATTTCGGATTTAGACTACGTGACCAGGCTGTACTCCACGCTAACTGTCATTATATATCTGTCATCAACCAGGTGTGAAAAATACAACCAGTCGCCGTGGTGTAGTGGATAACACAACGGACTACCGACTGAAAGGTTGTGAGTTCGAATCCCCATAATTATCGGATTTTTCGGCTCTAACCGGCTCCTACCCAGAGCTATGGGCTCATTTGGGAAGACTGGGACCACACAGTCGAGTCTCATCCACTTCACGGATGTGTCATTGAGGGTGTTGCTCAAATCTTCTGACCAGCGCTGCAGGTGTCTGTATCTCTCGGGCCTGGTTGGCCTCAGGATATACTATGATTGTAAACGTAAAGTACAGCCCTGTCAGGCAGTCTCAGTCCTAGATGAAACTCCAAAGCATCATGATTATCATCCTGATCGACATCATCATGATCGCATTGTAAAAACTGTGCCAGCTTCTGTGGCCATTAAGATGGCGTAGAAAACGGTGAGCACAAAGGTAACCTCCCTGAGTGCAATGATCTTTAACAAAAGTGTGAAAAATACAGATACACGCGGTGTTGGGCAGGAATTTTCAGCAACACCCTCAATGATGCATCTGTCAAGTGGATGAGACTTGGCTGTGTGGTTCCAGTCTTCTCAGCAAGCACACCACACTCTGATTTGGAGACCAATACTCTATATCTTGCGCCTAGTTGACGCCAGGATGTATCATGATAGTAAGTGTAGAGCACAGCTTCGTCATGCATTCTGAATCCTAGATGAAAGTGTAAAGCATCATGATTGTCATTCTCATCATCAGCATCATAGTATTGTTAAAAACTGTCCCAGATTTTATGGGCAATTAATGTGACAAAGAACATGGGACAAACAAACAAACAAAACAGAGGTGAACACAAAGAAAACTGCTGATGTGCAATGATTCTAAAAAATGATAAAATAAAATTCTGGGTAGGAACCAGCTTGGGTAAAAAAAAAATTATTTTTTGTTACTAATGAGGGTTTGGACCCACAATCTACCAATCAGTAGTCTGTTGCACTAGCCCCTTGGCCATGTTGACAGTTTTAAATCTTTGTCTTCTGTCCTCATTTGTTCCAAGATCTCCAGGATAAAACAACACCAGCAGAATAATTAGCACATTAGAAGGAGTTTTACGCCAATTTACCTACCGCCTTCACAAAGTGGGCAATCTGTGCTTTGAGCTGAGAAAATCTTTGTTTTTGTCACACTGCAAAAGCATGCACGCGCACAAATACGTACACACATAAGCGCACACGCATTCATTCACACGCACATACAGTGCAACACCCTCACACACACACACACACATACACACACACACACACACACACACACGGAGGCTTTTACACAGACACAGATACAACATACAGTGCACATATACACACACAGGTGCACAGGCAGTCATGCAATCATACACACACTTGAAAAAAAAACCCTCATGCTTGTACAGACATTCACCTTAACACACACGTATGCACACACGCACACGCGTACACGCACACGCACGCACACACACTCGCACACACACACACGCTCGCACACACACACGCTGCACACACACACACACACACACACACACACACACCACACACACACACACACGCACGCACGCACGCACGCACGCACAGGGGCACACACCTCCAACTTCATGCTGACACCAGCAGAGTAATTAGCACTTTAGAACGGTCAGTGAACAGACCAGTGTTTATGTCGCAGGTTGGACTGGAACTCCAGACCTTACTGTAAACGTAGGACTATCAACCAGCCATCCTATACTGCGGTATTCATTCACTTAGTACCGCCCGTGTGAACACCGCGGGTCAAGCCATTAACTCAACCACTTAAACCACTTAACCACTGTAGAGTCCAACAGGATTAAAGAATTCACAGCGGCTTGGTTTGCCAGGCGCTTTCACTAATCGGCCAATCAGAGGTGTGAAGGTGCAGCTTGAACCTCAAGTGGACACGCTTTGAAGAGTTCTTCTTTTAATCCAATGACCTAAGTGGTGCTTGGGGATCATATGAGATGGAGCAGTTGACAGAGTGCCCACGTAATTCAGGCATGTTGAGGTTGGTGCAGTCTTTGAAATTCTCCACCCAAGTCTTTCTCTGTCTGGCCTCTGCAATGGACCGTATGTCATGGAAGAGGACTTGACCAACCGAGCAGCTTGTATCATTTCACTGTTGCCAGATGCAGTTGCTGTGTGTGCAGATCTTCTTTCGTACATAGTCACTGGTCTTCCCGGTAGAGGTGTTGGATATACACAGCAGTTTTCACAGGCACTTGGTCTCCAAAGTCTGAATTATCTGATTCAGCTGTTTCAGTTTCAGTTTCTCAAGATAATGTCTCTGAGCTCCGATTGTTTTCTACATGCAATGACGGCACTGGTGCCATGTAATGGAGAAAGTCCAAAATGATCACGGCACAGCCTTAAGCCTGCACATAATACCTATGAGTTGGCAAGATCATGAGGTCCTAGTTGGCGTACGAATTTTGTATCATATATTTGTATCTTACTCAGACCGATGCGTCTCAGACACTATGATTACGTTTGGAAGTGGCCTGGGATGAGGAATTGTTTTCTCCGTTTTCTCAGCAGACAGTGTTTAAGTTTCACACATTAGAAGATAAAGACTACAAGTGAAATTTGCGATGTGTATTTTGTCACACCACTTTTCCAGATCTTATTCAATTGGCCATTAATGTTGCAATCATGATGCTCCTTTCTGTTGTGTAGCTGCCGTTTTTGTTCAGGATCACTCCCACATATTTGGGAGTTGTTGGTTTCTTCCAGTTTCTGGCCAAACTTCTGCACTGTGTTGGTTGTCTTGTTGACTGTGAATTTGCTCTTTTCGTCACTGATTTCGAATCTATAGACCCCTGCACTTTCAACTAGTCTCTTAGTGAGATCTTACGATTCAGCGATGGTATCCACCATGAAGTTTATGTCACTGGCAAACCATAGTTTGCAAATGTACTGCGACTGGTGGAGATAGAAGCATGGGGAGTTGATGCATAATTTCTTTCTGTAAGATGTTGAACAAGTCTATTGATAGCAGACATCCTTGACCTACTCCTACTGTGGTCTGGAAGAACTCAACAACTTGCTTGTTGAGAAATACACTGCTGTTTGATTTGCAACACAGCGCCTGTATAATTTTGATGAGACCCTCTATGTTACAAATTCGTATGATTTACCAAAGGGTTTTATACCAGACTCTGATGAATGGTTTCTTAAAGCCAGATTGTTTCTTAGATGTATTCCTGAGGAAATGACTTTGGGCGATTGTTGATTATTCTGAGCCTGATTTTATTAGTTAACACAGATACAAAATGTTATTGTACAGACAGAAATATGAAAATAAAAGAAAATCCTTTTCCCTTCGAAACACGGCTTCAGACAAAGGTGCACACGTGCGCGCGCACGCGTGTGTGTGTGTGTGCGCGCGCACACACACACACACACACACACACACACACACCCCACACACCACACACACACACACACACACAATCACATACACACACACAATCACAAACACACTCACAATCACACACACGCACACACCACACACGCACGCACACACACACACACACACACACACACACACACACACACACACACACACACACACACACACACACACACACAACACAGAGGCCTACACACACGTTTATTAAAAAAAAAATAAAGTGCAATCTGATACCGACACAAAGAAAATGACTGGCGTATTGTGCCACTGGTGTGTGTGTGTGTGTGTGTGTGTGTGTGTGTGTGTGTGTGTGTGTGTGTGTGTGTGTGTGTGTGTGTGTGTGTGTGTGTGTGTGTGTGTGTGTGTGCGCTCGCGCGCGCGCGTCCGTACTGTGCACATTTAGTGTGATAGAAATGCTTATGTCCTCAGCTCAGAGCACTGATTGTCCATTTTAGTGAGGACAAAGTCACCATGAATTTCCCTGCTTGTGTTGGACTGAAGTGGTTCTTATGCCGCCATGGCCGTCATAATCACATTAAGATATGCTCATCATCATCATGTGCCCTGCAGCATGGCGTTGGCAATCATGGCTCTCCATATGCATCTATGCCTTGTCACTGCAAGCACATCTTCCACCCTCTCTGTCCTCAGCCACCCTGCAAACCCATCCAATATTTTCTCCCTGGGTCTACCTGGTGTTCTCTTTCCCTCCAGATTTCCTGTTGTGACCAGGTGCTCCAATTCCTCTTTCCTCATAAAATGGCCTATAAAATGTTGCTTGTCTTTTCCTAATCTAACTTATCAATGATCTTCTTTTGTCTGCCTCCATCAAGACTGTCTCGTTTGTTGCTGTCCATGGAACTCTCAACATTCTTCTTAGGAACCACATCTCGGCTGCCTACATCTTGTTCTGGCTTTGCGTGTTTAAGATGTGCTACCAACAGAATTGTGTTTGAATCGCCAGTGTGTGTGTGTGTGTGTGTGTGTGTGTGTGTGTGTGTGTGTGTGTGTGTGTGTGTGTGTTTGTTTGTGTTTGTGTGTGTGTGTGTGTGTGTGTGTGTGTGTGTGTGTGTGTGTGTGTTTCAGTGTTTGTGTGTGTGTGTGTCTGTGCGTGTGTATGTGTGTGTATGTGTGTGTATCGTGTGTGACTGAGTGTGTGTGTGTGTGTGAGTGTGTGTGTGTGTGTGTGTGTGTGTGTGTGTGTGTGTGTGTGTGTGTGTGTGTGTGTGTGTGTGTGAGTGAGTGTGTGTGTACGCGCGCGTGTGTGTATGAGTGTGCGTCCCTTTTTGTGAGGACAAAGTCACCGTGAATTTCCCTGCTTGCGTTGGACTCTGAAGTGGTTCTTCTGCCGCCATGGCCGTCATTATCACATTAAGATGTGCTGCCAACAGTATTGTTTTTGAATCGGCAGTGTGTGTGTGTGTGTGTGTGTGTGTGTGTGTGTGTGTGTGTGTATGCGTGTGTAGGTGTGTGTGTGTGTGTGTGTGTGTGTGTGTGTGTGTGTGTGTGTGTTGTGCGCGTGTGTGTGTCTCGTTCGTTCGTTTTTTGATTTAACGTCTTTTCACTATGAGCGATATTCGTGTGTTTGTCTGTGTGTGTGTGTGATTGTGTGTTTGGTGTGTATGTGTGTTTGTGTGTGTGTTTTCGTGTGTGTGTGTTTGTGTGAGTGTGTGTTTGTGTGTGTGTTTCTATGTGTGTGTTTGTGTGTGTGTGTGTGTCTGTGTGTCTGTGTTTGTGTGTGTGTTTGTGTGTGTGTGTGTGTGTGTGTGTTTGTGTCTAATGCGTGTGTGTGCATGCGTTCTTTTCTGTATGTGTGTGTATTTGTGTGTGTGTGTGTGTGTGTGTCTGTGTGTGTGTGTGTTCTGTTTGTTTGTGTGCACTTATTCAAGTGCATATAGGTAAAGGCTTAGGCATGTGTAAGGTGCGTTTCAAACGGTGAGCATGATGCATGTATTTGTGTGCACCAGTGTGCATACATGCACGCTTTCATGTGTGAGTGTATGTTTGTCTTTGTGCGTGTGTGATTCGTTTGTATTTGCGTCGGTAGTTGTGTGTGATTGTGTAAGCCTTGCGTGTACATTGATGTGATGACAGAAAACAAACGGTCTTCTGAACTTTCCTTTTCTTCACTATTGAGCTCTTTGAAGATGGCGCCAAGCCATGAATGACGTAAACTATGACCATGACGTAAATAGAAAAAAACATGGCAGCCGTCTGGGTCTTTATTTCAAAGGGAGACAACGAATCACAGAGTGATTTTGTTGTTGTTGTCCTTTTTGTTGTTGTTGTTGTTGTTGTTGTTCTATTCATCGTACCTTTTGTAGTGTACATTTAAATAACTTTTTTTGTTTTGTTTTGTTTTCTCTGATGAGGTAGATGATCTCACTTTAACAAATTGAGGCTGTTCTATTTTCTCTCGCCACAGATAGATCTAGGCAGTTTTAATAAGTTTAAGTGCAGATCTAATTTTATTTACCATATGATTCTGTTACAACTTGACATAATTTTTGTCACAACTGGTAAGCTATATGCAATACGCTATCCAAAGCTTTATTTTGTGCATTTGCCTAACACAACCACCAAAAACAAAGTGATGCAGTTCAAGACTTTTTTTTTTTTTTTTTTTACTTTCTCACCTGCACAGAAATTTGAAGTGAGAAACGCTTGTGTTAGAAATGAATATTTCTTTTGGTTTCTTTACGGGTTTGTTTTTTTTTTATAAATGGGAGATTAAAGAACGGCTTCAACACTTTTTTTTAACTCGCCATTGCTTGAATGCTGAGTGTTTTCAAGTTTCCACAAACCATCCACTGACGTGACTTACTGGATGTTTAACGTGCATATTTTGGTATTCTACATGCGTGGACACACGAAAAGGGTTCAGGCTCTGGAAGGTTTGCATGCAAGATGACCAGTGAGATTACAAATATCTCCATCCTTTTCCCACCAGTGGAGTTGTCTGACGGATTGAACCTAGGTCCTTCTGATTGGCAGTCTGACATTTACTTGGCTACCACACTTGTCAAGAGCGAGAGCGAGAGAGAGAGAGAGAGAGAGAGAGAGACAGACAGACAGACAGACAGACAGACAGACAGGACAGACAGACAGAGACAAAATCAGAAACAGACAGACAGACAGAGACAGAATCAGAAACAGACAGACAGACAGAGACAGAGCTACAGACAGACAGAGAGACAGACAGACAGACAAAGCATGTGCTAGTGTGTGCAACACACTATTCACTACAGGATAGCATTTTATTAGGGAAGTGCGCAAGGAAGTTGGCTTACGCAAGGTGAGCATCAACGAGTTCCAGGAGTCCTGTCCACTTAACGTTCGTATCCACTTGAGGCAGGTTACAAGCACGCCCACAAGCTGTTCCCCCACACCACTGATTGCCCATCAAGTACTAGCGAAGGCGCCAGGCAAGCCGCCATGAACTTCTTTAATCCCAAAGTGATTAAGCTGTTTAAGTAGCTGAGTTAATAGCTTGACCAGTAGTGTTCACTCATGGGTTACTAAATGAATGAATATCGCAATGTAGGATGGCTGGTTCACAGCCTGGCACCCCCAATCAAGGTCTGGAGTTCCAGTCCAACCTGTGACATAAACATTGGCCTGTTCACTGACCGTTCTAAAGCGCTGATTGTTCTGCTGGTGTCAGCGTGATGTTGGAGCTCTTGACACGAAAAGGGGTGGGATGCAAGTGTTTCTATCAAGTAGCAATTTGCGCAACACCATGAGAATGATTAGCACTTTGAGGTGGCCTGAAAAAGCATGTGCTAGTGTGTGTAACACACTATTCACTACAGGATAGCATTTTATTAGGGAAGTGCGCAAGGAAGTTGGCACTTTGAGGTTGGTTTTTATGCTACCAGCGGAGATTGAACTTGAGATAGCACAGCACACACACACACACACACACACACACACACACACACACACACACACACACACACACATACGCACACACACATACGCACACACACATACGCACACACACATACACACACACACACACACACACCACACACACACACACACACACACACACACACACACACGCACGCACGCACACTTCAGTTTCCGTTTCAGTTTCTCAAGATGACGTCTCCGCGCTCCAAACGAATTCCATATGCACTAACGTCGCAGGTGCCATGTGTGTGGTGATCATGGCATAATACAATACAATAATGTACAATACAATACAATACAATACAATATTTTATTTATATAGCGCAAAATCTTGATAAAATCAAATCTAAGCGCTAAAACAGACACACACGCACACACACGCACGCACGCACATACGCACACACACACACACGCACGCACACGGCTATAAATGGGGAGAAAGAATAAAAGCAATGGAAAATTATAGAGAGCATATTATATACAATTTTTTATATATTACAATGCGATTCCCCTCCGAGTGGAGACAGGCTGCAGAGGGGATTGAGTGAGGTCAGGATTTTATGCAGAGGAGAAAAGATGAGTTTTGAGAGCGGACTTGAAGGAGACAAAAGTAGGTTGCTGACGGACTGAGAGAGGAAGTTTGTTCCAGGAAAGTGGACCAGAAACAGAGAAGGCTCGTGGACCATAGGTATTGAGCTTAGTGCGTGGAAAGCGAAAAGTCAGAGGATCGGAGGCAGAGCGGAGGGTAAGTGAGGGAACATAGATCTCAAGTAAGCTTGACAGGTAATCGGGGGCTGCGTTATTGAGGCTTTTGTAGCACATGGTGTCTAGTTTGTACTGTATGCGCTTTGATACAAGGAGCCAGTGAAGTTGTGCCAGGAGAGGAGATATGTGGTCAGCTTTTTTCTTTTTCAGTACAAGGCGTGCAGCATTGTTTTGAATGCGCTGTAGGATGTGAATGGTGGAGGCAGGAAGACCAGACAGGAGTGAATTGCAATAGTCAATGCGAGACATTGTGAAGGAGAGAACGAGTTTTGCAGTTGTTTCCACAGAGAGATACTTCCTGATCAGGCTTATACGATGGAGGTGATAGTAGCAAGATCTGGCAGTTCGAGAAACAAAGTTGTTCATGGAGAGGGTAGAGTCAATGCAGACACCAAGGTTTTTAGCTGAATCAGAAATTGGGAATGATGTGTTACATAATGGGAGAGAAAGAGGAGGCAGCTGAGAAAGTTTCTGACGGGTGCCAATGAGGATAGCTTCTGTCTTGTCGTCATTAAGCTGAAGTTTATTATGTGTCATCCAGTTCTTAATGTCCGAGTAACACTGAGTGGTGCGAGTCAAGAGGCGCTGTATATTGTCAGGTGAGTCACTGTCTTGAAGTTGGGTGTCATCAGCATAGAAGTGGTGTTTTATAGAGTGGGAGTTGATGATGGTGGACAGGGGGGAGGTGTAAAGAGTGAAAAGAACAGGGCCAAGGACAGATCCTTGTGGAACACCACAGGTCAGGTATGCAGTTTGAGAGTAAGTGCCATTAATGAGAACAGTTTGTTTTCTGTTTGATAGATATGAAGTGAACCAGGAGAGAGCAATGTCAGAGATGCCAAAAGTATGATGAAGTCTAGAAAGGAGAATACCATGATCAATGGTATCAAAGGCTGCAGACAGATCAAGGAAGGAGTGAGGAGAGAGACTTTGCCAGTATCAGTTGCAAGGAGGAGATTTTTGAGAATGTGTAGCAGGGCAGTTTCAGTGCTATGGCACTGGCGGTAGGCTGACTGGAAAGGATTGAGGAGATTGTTGGCAGACAGGTGAGAGTTCAGCTGGTTGAGGACAACTTTTTCGATGAGTTTTGACAAGAAAGAGAGATTAGAGATAGGCCGGTAATTTTTCAGTTCATTTGGGTCTAAATTGTATTTCTTGAGGAGAGGGTGAACAATAGCAGACTTGAAAGAATCTGGGACAGTTCCAGTTTGAAGAGAAGTGTTGATGATGTCGGTGATGAATGGGAGGAGAGTAGGGAGACAGTCAGAGTAGAGAGAACCTGGAAGAGGATCCAGTTCGCAGGTTTTGAACGACATGGATCTGATTGTGTTGAGAATTTCTTCTTGTGAGACTGGGGTAAAAGTAGTAAGCCTTAAGCCTGCACATAAACCCATGAGCTGGCCAGGTCCTGAGGTCCTACCTAGACTATGTTTTACCTAGTCTATATTTTATACTGGTATTTTATCAGCCTACCACTAAAATAATCTTGGTTACATGTAAATGACATGTGTATGTGTGTATCTTACCTTCAAAAAAGGAACATACGTATAAAGTAAATAAATAAATAATAAAGATCTGAATCGCGACACACTAGCTACTCTGTATAAACTCGTCTCACACGACAGAACTCACCCATCTACCCACACCCAGTCAATGCCCAAATGCTTAGCTGTCTATCAACTTGGTGATGACAATACTTTCTTAATCACACACACACACACACACACACACACACACACACACACACACACACACACACACACACACACACACACACACACACACTTGCAAGCCAGTATATAGCAAAGGCAACAGCACTTTGATCAAAGGCAACTGCACTTTAATCTTCATGGAATTTTAACGATGTGTCAGTCAGTGACAAACGTCATATAAACAACGAAAACAGTTTAGGAGACATGCAACAATAGTATGCAATAAAACATACAAAAAACATTTAATCATGGATTACTTTTCAACAATATGACACTGAAAAGTAATTCTTAACATTGAACATGTCATGTGATACACTTCAGACTGGATTATGTATGAAGCGTTTGTTATCATGGCATGATCATTTTAATATATTTTCTTTAAAGACGCTTGTTTTATTGCTTTGACTCACTTGATATGTCAGCTCTGAGAGTCTGAAAGATGCAATGAACACAAAATGAACACACTGATATCATACTCACTGTAGTAATTTTATGTTACTGACCTCGGACAGAATCCAAAAGAATAATAATTTTGTGTTATAACTATTTACAGTTGACCCAAACCTTAAACAGCAGTATTTTTAAACTTAAAACAATCCCAACAACATCCTCACAACGGAATGGTTAAGTATGTATAAAACACAGTTTAAACAGTTGTTTGTACAAGCAAACTCATATGAAACAATCAAGCAACCAAACATGTTCAAGGGGAAAATATCAAGAGAAATCTTGGAAGTCGTGCAACAAAATCCACATTTTGACGAAGAAGTTCAGCCTTGCACGACCACCATTACATCTGCCAAACAACATTTACATCAAATAATGGAGGACACAAGTCTTGTCACTGCACATTACGAATGGACAACAGGCATTTTACCTGAAGAAACACTTGGGAGGAGATGGAAAGTTTGTCACAATTAACAAAACTTTCAAAGACTCGATAGGAAAAATGCTCGACGTATTTGTAAAATGTAAGTATTTTAATAAATGAACGAACTTAAAACGTCTCACACTCTTTTGCACATGTTGGGTATAGGAGGAATAATAACACATAAAAGATCAAACCATCAAGCTGATTAGGGGGTATGGAAGAATACTAACACATAAAAGATCAAACCATCAAGTTGATTAGGGGGTATGGAAGAATAATAACACACAAAAGATCAAACCATCACGTTGATTATGATTAGAGAAAACAAATCAAAAGGAGACATAATAGCGTATGACAGATCAAACAATGAACACATCGTTGGAGGAAACAAAACAAAAGTCAGTCAAAAACAATGTTGCAATTCGTAAAAAAAAATGTAGTCAAATATAACACTAGACGTTTGACTTGCAGACATCAACGTTTCTAATGAATACACATGAATGTAAATGAAAACGTATAATAAGTATAACATGGCGCATTACATGCAAACTGAATTACACTGCTCAACTTGGTGGATATGTATTCACATATTCTCACTCAGTTTTTATGTGAATCAATCTCCAGCTAAAACAACACCAGCACCGACACCACCAAAAACATTAATAATAATAATAATATAATAATAATAATAATAATGATAATAATAATAATAATCATCATCATCATCATAATGATGATGATGATGATGATGATGATGATGATGATGATGATGATAATAATAAATCATTCCTGTACAGAAAGCGGTATTCTCCAAAATTGTATGGACCCACTGTGCATAGAATACATAAAGAAATAGATCTAGGAAAAAAAACAACTGAACAGCTATTTAAGCAACGTAGTAGACAGAACCAACAAATCCACCAAACACACTGTAACTGAAGAGAAAACAGAGCTGAATTGTTAATATTATTTCTGTTTAAAGCCCAGCCGACTGCATAGAGCCACATCAGGGCTATAACCGTTTCAAATCACACAATTCTTCGACAGGGAAAAAAAGGAAGAGAAAAGAAAGTATACACCATCAATGCATTCAGATACAAATCAGCCAAACCAGATGCTCAAGTCAACAAACGTGGTATATCCATTTTCTGTGTACAATCATTTCACGTAATGACAAATACGACAAGAGCACTAAGAACGTTCAGCCCGTTTTGTTTTAGTATTTCGGGTTAGTGTTGTTGTTTTTTTTAACAGTATTTCAGGGATAGCAAGTATTGTAATGCCAGGACAGATAATAAAGCTTTTTCAGATAATATAGATTATAAGTATCATATCTCATCGTAGCTATATGAGTTACGTCATGGTGGTTCATTATCAGTCGAAAGTTTACGAAAAACAAACATCGGGATTTATTACTGGTCGAAATTTTTACAAAAAAACAAACAAAACGAATCGACAAACGTATAACACAAAAGCAAAACAGCTGCAACTAAAATTACATGTAACAATATGGCAAACCTCTCTCTCTCTCTCTCTCTCTTTTTTTTTTTTTTTTCTTAGACATACACGTACACACACTCTCTGGTCCCATTTCATTTAAAAGAGGATAAACAAAATTACACACCACACACACACACACACACACACACAACACAACACACACACACACACACACACACACACACACACACACACACACACACACACACACCACACACACACACACACAACACACACAAGCACCCCCTACCTCCTCCCTGTTTTCTCTAAAAGAGTAAATAAACATTTTGTAATAACAGTGAAGGAAACGAACACAAACACACCCACAGTCCATCACCACAAGCAAACCAAACAGAAAGAAAACAAAGACGTAATAGCAACAACAACTTTGTGTCCAAAAGGATCTCCCTCATAATCCATCCGTGAGTAGAATAACACCACAAATCCTCTGGTTGATTGAGAGCCGAAATCTGACCCCGTCAACTAGAGCTATACATAGAGAGAGATTTGCCACTTACACTGGTTAGGACAGGTGATGGGCACCGCTATCATAATGCTGGCCCAGGGCAAAGTTGAGGTCTGTCACCTCACCTTCTACGACCTCAGAAATTTCGAGTCTGGAATATGAAAGTTTGTTCAAGAGAGATTCATTGCACTCGGACAATTCCATATGTGTTCTATCCTAATCTGCTAGCAGTTATCTGGCAGGATCCTTAAGCCTACACAAAACCCTGTGTTGGCGCAGTCTTGAAATGAAACACCGACACCACGAGAATGAATGGAACATTAAGATGGTCAGCGAACTAGCCAGGTTTTACGTTGGGTGGATAGATTCAGAAATACCTCAGAGTTCTGAAACAACTTTCAGCCCCCCCCCCCCCCCACCACTTTTTTTTTATCCTCGTTGTGATATCAAAGATTCTTTCACGTTTAGGATGAAAAGTATAGAAATGGTACAGTCATGCCACCTTATCATCAGCTCTTGCAAAGATGATGCAACAAAGCACCGTGCCAGAACACAGAGAACCAGGCCAAAGAGGGGTGGAAGGACAGGAAGAACAACATATCACAGTGAGCAGCCATTAACTCATAGACAGCGACAAACGACGGAGACGGGTGGAATCAAATTGTCAATCTATGGTGCCACAACGACCTACCCTGGGGTCAAGGGACGGTTGTAAACCAAACATGCTAAATACATGTAGAATCAGCAACTTCTGGAAACTCCGTGCAACCAAAATTTCCTCTTTTATGTCACTCTCTGATTCTGGATTTTGTTTCCCTAAAACAAACCTTCTCATATCAAAACGACGGTTACTATCTTTGGGATCACACTGGACCTTTCCATACGGAGGTTCTTAAGATTATTAAAGCATGTTAGACCTTTCCGCCGAGGTCCTAAATATTGTTAGAGCGTATTGCGTATTACACCTTCCTGGGGTGGGGGTGGGGTGGGGGGACCTGGACATTCTTTGTGAAAGACCTAAAGACTGACAGTGTGTATTCGACATTCCCTGTAAAGGATCTGAAGGCTGAATGAGCGTATTGGAAAATACTTTTGAAGGGCCTTCAGAATGATTGAGCATCTTGAAAAGGCTGCTAGGATCTTTCTTTTTGTTTCCTTCATTTGTCCTCGTTTCATTCTTTATGATGCAAACATGTGCTTCAAAGGCCATCACCACATATTTGTTTGTTCTGGCAAAGACTAGGGCAATTAATTTTGCTTAATTGCAAGCGGAAGCATGCTGAGAGTCATATACAGATCCCATGGTAAAGAGTGAGTCACAAATCTCTTTCCATGTCTCTGATCAAATAAATAGAAATGAAATTGGTCGTAAGTATCAGGCCATCCGTCGGCCATATCACCTGGGGTGGGTGTCGACGTAAAAACTGAACCAAATCAATCAATCAGGTATCAGTCAACGTATCGAAGTAGTTTGCACCACGGACTGCTGATTGGGAGGTGTGGGTTTGAACCCCATTAGTGCAAAAACTTACTGTGGAATTGATTTTCAGGCCACCACTTGCTCCTTCCCACACTTAAGCGTGTTGTGGTCTTGTTAAGAAGACTGGAACCATTCAGTCGATTCTCATCAACTTTACAGATGCATCAGCGAAGGTACTGATCAAATTTCCTCCAACATCGCAGGTGTCTGTATCTCTCCAGCCTTGATAGACGCCAGGTTATATCATGATAGAAAGCATACTATGACAGAAAGCGCAGAGCCCCGTCAAACAATCTCAATCCAAAACTGAACTCCACAGGCACAATCACCGTCACCATAGCATTGAGAAAAATGGTTTCTGGTTGAACGGCTGATAATGCCCTGTTCTCACAGTAACCCTCCGTGTTGGTGGGTTTGGAAATGTGTTGGACAGCTCATACGTACGGCGTGATGGTGGTGTGACACTGGAATACAGAAGTGGGGGCAGAAAAAATAATGACAGAAAGAAATGTCCCATGTCAAATCCGCCCTGCATAGTTTAATATATGACAGAAAGAAACACCCCTTGTCAAATCCGTCCTGGACAGTTTAGTATATGACAGAAAGAAACACCCCTTGTCAAATCCGTCCTGGACAGTTTAGTATATGACAGAAAGAAACACCCCTTGTCAAATCCGTCCCGGACAGTTTTCGTGAAAGCCAACAGTGCCAAGGGTGGTCCTGATGTACAGCAGATTAGCCATGGACAAATGATCCAACAACAGTGCAAAGCCTTCTCGGTGGGTGGCCTTATGGGGACTTGAGACAGATAGCACCTGTGGGCTCTTAATTGTTGCTACACTGGAATTAACATGGGCATGATGGTTTGCTAATGAGCCAGAACGATCGGCTCGAAAGCAATGCCACTTAAGGTGGTGTGGAAGAATGAAAGCAAAACAAAATGCCACCAAAAACCGCAAAATATGCCCCTCGCTGACCGGGCCAGAGAAATCTACAGACAGGACGCACCCTCCGTATTCTAACTGTAACATACACACTTGCCTGCTTCTTTACCCCTGTGCGGGTTATTCAGGTGTATAACATTGTTCCGTCGCAAGCTGCTCTTGTGTGTGTGTGTGTGTGTGTGTGTGTGTGTGTGTGTGTGTGTGTGTGTGTGTGTGTGTGTGTGTGTGTGTGTGTGTGTGTGTGTGTGTATGAGAGAGACAGTTTGTGTGTGTTTGTGTGTGCGTGCGTGTGTTTGTTTGAGTTTGTGTGTGTGTGTGTGTGTGTGTGTGTGTGTGTGTGTATGTGTACACATGTATGTGCGTGTGTGTGTGTATGTATGTATGTATGTGTGTGTGTGTGTGTGTGTGTGTGTGTGCGCGCGTGTGTGTGTGTGTATGTGTGTGTGAACGAATCTGTATGCAACTATACAGTGGATAAAACGACGCTAAGCAGGGTTGGTTTGAGGTACGCCTTAAAACCATCCAGGATACCTCTGGCCCAAACTGCCAAATTGGATCAAGCTATGTCACTCTTCTTGTGTGCGTGAAGGCTACATCAGCCACACTCAAGACTCCTTGTCATCACTTAGAATCTTTACTGATGGAACTGTGTGTGTGTGTGTGTGTGTGTGTGTGTGTGTGTGTGTGTGTGTGGTGGTCTTTGATTTAATGTCTATTCACTAAAGTGATTTTAGACAAAAAAAAACAAAAAACAAAAACAAAAAAAACCCAACAACAAACAAACTTGCAAAAGGTTAATCTTCAGGAAAAAAAAATGAACCAGAAAAACAAGACAAGAAAGAAAAATTCACAAATGACGTTATCATAATTAACGATTGAAACAGTAAAATTAGCTAACCATAACACTGAACATGAGAAGTAACGGCACGTTAAATATATTTCGCTATCGGACTTTTTGACAGGCTAACAAAAAATTCATATGTTAAGGATGGTGAGGCAAATATGTCAGAAACTGTCTTCGTTGATAATGTAGGTATATGTTGTTTTACCCGAACGCATGAAAGAATATGACTATGTGTTATCTTCTTTCCACACAGGCACACTACATTCCTGGTGTATTTTGTTTTGAATGCATCAAGTTTCCACCTATACATAAGGGATTGTATACTTCTGCTGGCAAGGAATCGCTTAGGTGTTTTGCTAATTTCAAAATTCATGTAACATTTTTCATACTTTTTCTGTTTATCTTGAAACTGCTTCCATACGTAGGCGTCCACTAAGGTATAACACTCATGCAATGAGAGGGAAAGTTGTATATGATTTGAATCTGGTGAGCTCTTTGCCCCCGTTTGGCAGCCCTATCAACCATATCATTGTAATGAAAAGAACTATGAGATGGTATCCAGCAGAAAGTAATATCAGTGCCTCTTAAGGATAAACTATTAATCAAGTGAGTAATTTCCAATATCATTTCAGATCTTGTTTGTAATTTTGATAATTCAAGAGCTTGAAGTACAGATTTTGAATCAACGCAAAAAAGTATCTGGGGAATTGTCCTAGGAAGATTTATCATACAATTCAAAGCCATTAAGATTGCAAAGAGTTCTGCAGTAAAGATAGATTTATAAAGTCCTATATAGAAAGATTTCTCAATTTTGAGAGCAGGTATTAAAAACGCTGAACCTGCTTGTCTTTCAATTATTGAACCATCAGTGTAAACTTTCAAGTGATCGGAATAAAAGTCTTCTATATGACATTTAACGTGACATGCCAGTAAATTGATATTATCTTCTTTTTTTAAGTCAGTGTGGTGTATGTCAAATCGTGCTCTTTGAAGTTCCCAACTGGGTACTGGTGAAAACGAAGGTCTTAAAGTTACAGGACCTGTGTCTAAATCAATTCCAGAGCCTTTCATAACATCAGCTGTAAATGTTGCAAGCGTGACCTGTGAGGATATTGATTTAGCTCTTTTTGGAAAGTCGGTGTCTGATCTTACTTTTGTCTCTGTTTT
Source organism: Monoplex corrugatus (assembly GCA_030674185.1). Lineage (NCBI taxonomy): Eukaryota > Metazoa > Mollusca > Gastropoda > Littorinimorpha > Ranellidae > Monoplex > Monoplex corrugatus. The sequence continues at coordinate 38,101,271 of JAPXFY010000012.1, read as the reverse complement.
GATGCTGTTTTCTATGGTAGTGTTTCTTAACAGAAATTTAGTAGAAGCGACTTTCCTTTGTTCATCAAGTGGCAACAATTTGATTGCATTGTATGTACGATGGCAACAGGCATGCATTGGAAGACCCAGCGCAAGTTTGAAACCTTTACAATCTATGCTCTGCAGTTTTGTGAGTAAGCGTTTTGGTGCGCTGAAGAATATTTCTTGGGCATAGGTTAATTTAGATCTAATAAGCGATTTACAGAGATGAACAAGTGTTGATGCATCTTGTCCCCATATCTGTTTGCGAACTATTTTCAGAAATTTAAACTTTTTTGAGCTTTTGTTAATAAGTATTCAATATGCTGATTCCAAGATAATTTGGCTGTAAGGAAAACTCCTAAGAATTTAATCGACTCATTATACTGAAGAAGAGTATCTCCCAGTTTGAACGTGGGAACATTTGCTGGGTTAGCTCCACTGTTAAACAAAACTATCTTTGTTTTTTCCACGGATAGATGTAGTCCATTTTCTACCATATATCGTGCTATTTTATCGAGTTCTAATTGATAACATTTACGCGTATAATTAAGACAGCGCAAAGGAGTTTTTCTTTTCATATTGACCTGCATCCACATGCATAAATCATCAGCATATTGAGCTAAAGTTACATGTTTAGAAATTTTACTGGGTAAGTCATGCAATAATATCATGAAGAGAAGGGGAGCAATAACGGATCCCTGAGGGATACCCATTTGAAGAAATCGTTTTGAAGAATACACATTTTCGATCCTCGTTTGAATTACGCGGTCTTCTAAGAAGCATTTGACATAATCAAAAATGTGACCTGTTAGCCCAATATTTTTCAATTTGAATAATAATCGGGAGTGCCATACTAGGTCGTATGCTTTAGTTATATCAAAGAATGTAGCTAAAACACATTGGCGTCTGGCAAATTGTTGTTTGATATTAGTGGTTAGCTTTGTTAGGAGTTCCACTGGTGACCTGCCTTTTCTAAACCCTGCCTGATTCACTGGTAATATGTTGTTCTTTTCACAGTAGTACATCAATCTCTTTAAAATTATTTTCTCCATAAGTTTACATACGTGTGATGTTAATGCAATTGGCCTATAGTTTTTCAAGTCAATATTGCATTTACCTGCTTTTAGTACAGGAACCACTATTGATTGTTTCCAATAGTCGGGCAGTTTGCCGCTATTCCAGCATTTTTTAAACATATTATGTAGCAAGATTAAAAAATTTTCTGGTAAATTTTTCAACATCTCATTGGAAATTGCATCAAATCCTACTGATGTCTTTTTATTTGGAATTGATTTAATGGCATCTTTTAATTCTTGGAGCGTGATTGGTGCATTTACGTAGTGCGTATTATCTGGGACATGATCCTTGTATGCGTCGGTCTTTTCTTCCTGTACCCTATAATTTCTACTAGAGGCAGGAAGTCCTTCTACTCGACAGACCTCAGCAAACATGTCTGCAAAAGCTTCTGCTTTCTCCTGTGAGCTAGGTAAAGGGTTGTTTTCTAGCTTTACTGGAATTGATGGCAACATGATCCCATTTTTCATTGTTTTCAGTTTTTCCCAAATCTTTTGCATATCTTTATGGTCACTTACTTCACATGTACAAAAAGATGTCCAATATTGTTCTTTAGCTTGTTCTATGACTCTGTTACAGTTTATGTTCGCACTTTTCATTGCCGTATGATTTTCAGGTGACCTATTAGCTATATATTGTTTGTATTTTTCTTTCTTTTCGTTGACTGCCTTTTCACAATCTTTATTCCACCAGACAGTGTGTGTGTGTGTGTGTGTGTGTGTGTGTGTGTGTGTGTGTGTGTGTGTGTGTGTGTGTGTGTGTGTGTGTGTGTGTGTGTGTGTGTGTAGTGTAGGACACCAGTTAAACTGAATATACGAAATCCTGTAGCAACATCAAAGAAACTGTACTTACGAAGGTACTGTTCTCTGTAGTAATATCACGTAGGATCTTTGTCGAAAGCCACATGGAAAAAGGAAAAAGGTTCTTCCTAAGCACTATTGGAAAACAGAAACAGAACTAAATCCAGCATGATACTGTTTAATTAATCAATTAGTGAAGCAAGACAAACGTAAGATTACTATCAACAGAAGACCGTATTGCGGTTTGTTTTCAATTGCGGTCCTGTTAAATCGCGTGTCTTCTTTGTTTGTTCGTTTGTTTGTTTATTTTAATGGGTAGAAATGGGTGCAGCAATCGGGTGGGTAAGGCGTCCAAATTTTAATCGAAAGGTCTGGGGTTCGCTCCTGCCTAGGTACCACACGCAAGTCTTTTGTGATTGTTCGTTCGTTTTTGTTTTTTTGTTGTTGTTGTTGTTGTTTTTGTTTTTTGTTTTTTTTTGTTCTGTTTTAATGGGGGAAAACGGGTGCAGCAGTCGGGCAGATAAGGCGTCAAAATTCTGATCGAAAGGTCTGGGGTTCGCTTCTGCCTAGCTACCATACACGTGGTGGATAAAGGGTGGACATTTTTCAGATCTCCTAGTCCAACATGAGTGCAGAGCTGCCATTGACGAAGTCCCCTTCGTGTATATATGCATGAAGAATATACGCTGATTTGGCCACATCGTGTAGGCAGTATGTTGCTGCATAGTCTGCACACTCTGTCCATGTTAGGTATTTTCATGTTTCCATAAGACATCGGTCAATGGCATGATTTACAGGATCTTTTAATATACCGTCTGCACAGTGTGGGCACATTAACGCGCACACACGCATAAAACAAGAATCCTGAAGCTCAAAAATATATTCAAACATGGGTATTATTCTACAGCAGGCCTGTTTGACTTAGAGGCAGATCTCTCGCTTTCTGGCTTTACAGAATGGATTGATTTTATTGTATGTTAATTCCCACCTAACTCCCAACACGACCACCGTTGGAAAATTGGATTTTTACCTTTTTAGTTCATAACTGTTAATTCTCTCTCTCTCTGTTTTTTTTTTTGGGGGGACTGGCTGGCTGTGTTGATGGGACCCGTAGACTATGGACTCAAGATCTGATGTCTTCGGTTCAACCTCAGCCTGCAACATACAAAACTACTGGCCTATTCGCTATCTTTAATTTCAATCGTTCCGTCAGACTAGTGATTCATAGGTGCTGATGTCTTTCCCCTCTTCATTTCTAGTCATTTCTAGACCCTGTAAGCGCACAGTGTTTTACGCAGGCTCAAGGAATCCTCCACCAGATAATTACTGGCAGATTTTAGTGGAGCGCGTATGGATTTGTCCATTTGCGAACATTCCCTCTTGAACAAACTCCAACCTCTTCTTCTTACTTTTGTATTCCAAATTTTTTTTCTTGATTTTTTTTTTCTTTTTTTTTCTTTTTTTAAAAAAGAACTTTTTTGTATGCATGCTAAACTTTGTTATTATGTCTCAAATATTCACCCATCTTATTTCATTACAGACTGGCTAACCAGTCTGCAAACGACAAACAAATCAAACAAGCGGCTATAATGTGACTTTTAAGAACCCAAACAGTCAGTCTAATTCTGTTTATCTCCCGCTGAGCCCTAGAGAGGACGAATCTTCATCTCAGCAAAGGCGATCTTGCCGGCTCCCCACGTATCGTCACCGTACAGCCACATGATGCCATCAGGCCCCGGGATGTAGGGGGCGTTGAGGTCACAGATGCGACATCCGGCGTACCACCAGGCGGAGTGGTAGTTCTTGGCGCAATGGCCTTCTGACCAATCATCGTTGTCGTCGTCCCACGTGGAGAATGGTTTGTTGTGGACCACGAGGCTGTCACCTGTGAAAATGTACAAAGTCCACGTTAGTGAAACAGAATTGAAAACAGATTGAGAACGTGTATTCAATTGACAGAACAACAATACAGGCGCAAAGTTTGGGCTAATAGGTCTTTGTCAAACGTAGTGCACAAAAGACATTAAAGAAACCAATTCATAATATTTAAAACAAAAACAACAGGCAGTATGTCAGTAGTAACCCAGAATAAAAACAAAGCATAATTATATTTTCCAACATGGCGAAGTGGTCGGAGCAACGGACTAGCTAGTGGTGCGGAAGATGGGACGAGAAAAAAAAAGAGAATCAGTTAAATTAGCTGGATAATTGGAATAAAATCGAAAACGGGTTTAAAAATGATAAGGAAAAGTTAACAATAGCACATCGGAATGTAACCTACGTAACATTCTTGTAAAGAAATACTAACTTACATGAATAACTGAATAAATACATAAATATAAGTACATGGGTACAGAGATACCGTTCGCTAGCTGGATTGTTTGAATGAGGTAGATAGTCGTCATGTTTTAGTCTGTTTTGTCTCTCCTTACCCTCCCCCCCCCCCCTTTTTTTTTTTTTTTCCTTTTTCAATCATTTTTTTCTCTCATTTTATTTCATTCTTTTGACAGAATACCAAAGAGCTGTGTTACCATCAAATTCATCCCCATGTCAAATTCCTGAGTTATGTTTCATGTCCCCATATCATATTCCCGATTTCTTTTTTGTCCACGAAATCAAATTCATATATGTTATATGCTTCCACCTACTAGTCTCCTCTACACGATGACAGAAAGCGACCTTACCAAGCTATCAACCTTCCGCAAATTGAACCTCTGAAGAATCATACAAATATTCTGGCCCAATACCATCTCCAGCCAACAACCACTTGCCCAATGCAACCAAGAGAGTATGGATACGATCGTTATGAAAAGACGATGGAGATGAATTGGCCGTATCATCAAAGACAACAGGATAACATCATCCAGACTTCACTGGATACCAGAAGGAATACCCAAATGAGGAAGACCCAAGAACACCTGGCATCGAACAAGGGGATACCTCATACATCTGAGGTACCACACACAGGCGGGCCCAAAGAGACAAAAATGGAGAAGCTCCGTTGCTGCCTTACACACCGGTGGCATAATGGGCAATGAGTAAGTAAATAGCTCTTTCCCTCTCCCCCTGTTCCACGTGGAGTCTCACCTGCAGTTCCAGAATAGCCAAAAACTGAGAGTCTGTAGTTGTGGCGGTCACTCAGCACGCGGAATCGTCTGTACTCAGCGAACCCTCTGACCCCGTCAAATGTGGTCAGGTCCACCCTCAGACTCTGAGGCCGCTTTCTGGTTAATGTGTGCAGTTTGTCTAGACCTGAAAACAGATGACACGCACAGGTAAAGTTAATTCAATTTTTTAACGCCATACTAATAGCAGAACATTAAGCTATACTAACCAAAGAAAAATAAACCACATTAACCAAAGAATGTCAAGTCACACTAACCAAAGGACTTTAAGCCGGACTAGCACAAAAAAACCCAAAACAAAACAAAATACAAGAATAAGCCACACTAACAAAAGAACGTTAAACCACATTAACAAAACAACGTTAAACCGCACTAACGAAAGAACGTGAAATCAAACTATCAAAATAACACTTCAAAAAACATAAAGTCACACTAACAAAATAAAAATAAGCCACATTAATAAAAGAACATTAAGCCACACTAACACCGGAACACAAAGCCAAACCAAGAACCTCCCCTTCTGCACTTGTTATCGGTCTGTTGTTGTTTTTTTTGTTTTGTTTTTGGGGGGGAGGGTTCATTCAACATTCACCATGAAAATTAATTGACCTCAATAGAATTTTCAACAAAAGAGCCTTCAAACTGCATCAACAATACGTTTTAACTTTGATCTGACAGGCGTGACTATCAAGTCCAGTGGTTAGGACACTAGTCTTCCGATAGGAATGTCTGAGTTCGAAACTCCTTGAGTACCACCTGATGGGTAAAAGATGGAAATTTCTCCGACCTGCCAGATCAACATTTGTGCAAGTCTGTAAGTGTCTGAATCCCCTTTGTGTGTATACATAATCAGAGCACAGAACACGCATGTTTAAGATTCGTAAGCCATGTTAGATTTATTGTTAGTGTTTAAAAAAAAAAGCCCTATCGATTGCTCAGAGTTGTATCAGGGCTATAACTATCTCAAACAAAACCCACACATCTAAACACGTTGACGACCCTAGAAAAAGATGTCAACCTGGAATAAATATCATGTATATGTATTAAGATATATCAGTGTTCGGTGGCTTATGGAAACTAACACAGCCAGCATGCATGCCCATGAAAAGGCATCATGAGTTGGCCTAATGGCAAGGCTAAAAGAAACACACATACACATACGCATACACCGTGACAAATAACTGCAGCAGTAGAAGTAGATTTTTAATTGTTATACAATCATCTGCCAAAACAGATGGACGGAAGCAGTTTTTGTTGAATATATGATCATCAGCTTAAAAGAGGGACGGAATTTGGTTTTTAATGGTATATGGTCAACTGCCATACTGATGGACGGACGAAGTTTTTAATTGTTATGTAGACATCTACAAAACAGAAGGACGAATGTTATTAATCATCATCATCATCATCATCATCAGCAGCAGCAGCAGCAGCAGCAGCAACATTACTATTACCATTATCACCAACACCATTACAATCTTTTTTCAGTTTCAAAGAATGTATGTATACCCAGTATTCGTTATTTACAGTTGCACTCACCTAACCAGAATTCTCCGTCGCCACTCTGATCACCAAAACCTTCCACATAGTCCTTCCAGGGCCGGAAGAAATCCACACTGCCGTTCCTGCGTCTTTGAATTACCTGACCACAGAAGACAATTACGTCTGTTTGATTGTGTACGACAGAGATCAAAACCAGAATCCTGTTAGCGAACTGTCAGTTAGCAACTTGCCCCACTCATTAAACACTCCAACAGTCCTAATGAAACGAAAGCCGAGCTCATCAGTTCCATTTTCATCCCCATTCTGACACACCAGTGCTAGACCTGAGCTTTGATCAAGTTCCTGGAGCACGGAATTACCACCTGTGAGATGCATTGTTTGAGAAAAGCTCTCAACAAGACCAGATGCTAAAACATAATGATAACAAAAACGGTGGGAAAACACAAAGTCCACCATCATATCTATTAGCAGACAATTAAGTTGTTTGATTATCTGACAGAATGCAGCCCCACTAGCTAGTTTAACAAGCATTATCTTATAATGAATATCTGGTTTCAAAGCCAAAGGCAGATGAACTTGACATCACATGCCATTTCTCCAATTGAGGCCTTCCAGATCGCTGCTGATTGTCAGCTCGTTATGCCCGCGAATCTAGTGATGGTACAAGCAGACAGATCAAAGAAGTAAGAAGAAGTGTCAAAGATAAAGCTGCTAACTGACTTAAAAGGTTCAGGTCTTTGAGACCAGATGCCTGAGGAAATTGCTCAGTATGCAAGCTAGTATCCTATCTCAAAATAAGACCGAAGACTATGTAGATACCAGGAACCAGTAAAACGAGCAAGCCTGCTTGGTTTGGTCATGTCACCCACCGTGACATACTGTCTAATAACATCTTCCAGGGTACCCTGGAAGGAGGCCATCGCCCAGACTGACAAGAGGGAGAGCAACATGATAAACGTTAATAACTGAACTGACCTCAGTACACCTGAACTGCTTGTTGTCACAACGCTTTTTTATTTATTTTCCGACGACACAGATATTAGCACACAGACCAATTTGCACATTTGCGTTGCTACTGTTCATGCATTAAAACAACAGAAAATGAAATACTGCTCCTTTGAGACAAAGATTAAGGCTCCTGTCTGTTGTTGTGTCCAATCAGGTCATCCCCCCCCCCCCCCATGATACACACACTCATAACAACTACACTGGTTACCAATGGAGTTTCATCCACTTTACGGGTGCGTCATTTAGAATGTTGCTCAAATTCCTAACCGACTCTGCAGGTGTTTGTATCCCTCAGACCTGGTTGACTCAAGGACAAATTTATGATAGTACGCGTAGAGTGTAGCCCTGTCACGCAGTCTCAACACTAGATGAAACTCTATAGCATCATTATCATGGTTTCTATTATCATGAAATCATCAATCATTGGAAAATTGTCCCAGATTCTGTGGCCCTTCATGTCCTGATTTCGTGGTGACCTGTTCTGGTTTCCTGATTGCCTCAATGCCTGATGTGAATTCAAATTGAGGTTTTGGGTGTGAGCGTGATTAATGTTGTTGATGTCATGGTTGCCCTACAGTAACTACATGATGATTATTGATTATAACACTGACGTCACTGTAGTCATACAACAACTACACACAGGATACTTGCATTCACAAACAAGTATTTTCAGCAAAACCAAAGCTCAAACCATGCATGCCACCATAGCTATGATACATTAATTAGAAGTGTTCAGAAACCCAATCAGAAATACGTAAGATTGGCCATTTTGTAGAAAGACAGTTAGTTACACATGTTTGCATCGATTTAATATGAGGGAACAGGTTGATAAGGAAGGACACGATTGTGTAGCACTTAATTCACACGAGAGAGAGAGAGAGAGAGAGAGAGAGAGAGAAGAGAGACAGACAGACAGACAGATAGACAGACAGACTGACAGAGAGAGAGGCACAGACAGAGAGAGAGAGAGAGAGAGAAAGAGAGACAGACAGACAGACAGAGAAAGACACTGGGATCGACCACAGAAAGAGAGATCGATGAGTGAGGGACAGAAACCGACGAGAGAGACAGAGTGAGAGAGAGAGTGTGTGTGAGTGAGGAGAGAGAGAGAGAGAGAGAGAGAGAGAGAGCATGACACAAATAGCACTACACACACACACACACACACACACACACACACACACACACGCACACACGCACGCACGCACGCACACGGGCATACATACAGACAGAAAGAGATGAGAGATAAAAAAAGAGAGATAGTGAGAGACAAGAGCACCACCTAGGCACCGAGACACAAAGAAAGAGAGAGAGAGAGACAAACGAACAGACAGTCAGACAGACAGACAGACAGACAAACAAACATACAGACAGTTACTTTATCTGTGAAGGCCACTGACCCCTCCTACACAAAGGCGTGACCCGTCACTTAATTCTCACGTCTGGGCGAGGGATGAAGGGAGCAATGGGAAAGAAAGAGACTGGTGGCAACAACTGAACTAGACAGATAGAACCTATTCACAGCAAACCATACGTTTACAAGCCATTATTACAGAAAAGGCACGGAGGTGGGTAAGAGACATTATGAGCTTAAGGAATACAATGGAAGAGAAGATGAAGGAGAAGGAGGAGGAGGAGAAGAGAAGAAGAAGAAGGAAAAGAAGAAGAACGAGCAGGAGGAGGAGAAGAAGAAGAAGAAAAAAAAAAAATTTAAAAAAAGGAAAAGAAGAAGAACGAGGAGGAGGAGGAGAAGAAGGACAAGGAGGAGGAGGGAGAGGAGGAAGAGGAGAAAAGAAGGGGAAGAAGAAGAAGAAGAAGAAGTAAAGCTGATGAAAAGGGTGAGGAAATACCGAAGAAGAACAAAAACAAAGCAAAACAAAAAAGGAGTAAGGAGCAGCATCAGCAGAAGAAGATGTTGATAATAATGACGACGATGACGATGTTGATTATGATAAAAAGGGGGGAGGAAGAACAAAAGAAGAAGAAGATGATGAGATAAGATAACACTCTTTACTTACAGGGTAACAGTAACCGCGTTTGTGCACTTTCTTGTTTCTGGTTTGTTTTTTCTTTGTACATCTAGCCTCGCCCAGATTGAGGAATCACATAAACAAGGAAAGAAAAAAAAACATAACGACAGTATCTGAACACTCTGAAATAAGCATGATTGCTATATCTTGGTTTACGAACATAGACAAAAAATATAACTGAATACGCTAAGAAATATATTGGTACATAGAGGAAAAAGACGAAGAGGAAAAAAACATAAAAGATGACGATGAAATCGAGGACAAAAGAAAAGAAGAAAGAGAAGTAGAAAAACGATGATGATGATGATGATGATGATGATGATGATGAGTGACGACGAACGACGACGACGACGACGACGACGACGACGACGATGAATAAGAAGAAGACATACACACTAAAAAAGGATTACCCATGCAACAAGTTTTGGTTACAAATTCAACGTCAACACCAACAAACTCACCAGCCACCCTCCCCTCCCACTGTCCATGTCACACCAGAAGGGCTGAGGAACTAGTCCTATGGGATGTAGTCTGTAAGGTCCGCTCTCCGAGTTTCCTTTTTGTTGTAATGCCAGGCAGTTTTCTGTACACACACACATGCGCACGCACACATAAATGCATAAGCACACAAATATGTGCATAAATAACAAACACAGACACACATACACACATTGAACATTTAAATCTAATAATTTGATCCCTAGGATCAGACAGGAAATGAAACATGATAAACTTCAAAGTAAGGGAAGTAAGAAACTCTGGGGAGAGCCGGAGAGCAGAAGGTCCTCAGAGGAGAAACCCCCGTCAAGCAAGTGTTTTGGCCCTTAACTCCTGACACTCTAAGGAGGCCGGGCCGCATCCAGGTCATGACTCTTGGATGCTCCTCTTACTCGTATAGATACATGTATAACCTGACACTTTTGAAACTGCTAGAAGACTAAAGCACAAGGAACTACAAAATATGTAGAAAAATGAACATGTGGATTAAAGTGCCCGGCATGCAAGCTAAACCTGATAAAGTTAAATGCTATCCCTCTGTTAGGGCAACAGAGCGAATTACGTAGATTAACCATGGATCTCGACAGCAAAAAAGAAAATGCCTTTGGAATCCATTCAATTCTCAGAGAAAAAAGAAACCACTAAAGACAAAAAGCAACTGAAATTCGTCACCAGTGTTATGCATATGTGGCAATCTTCATAGTTTCGTAGATTCATTATGCTTGACTTTTTCCAGTCAGTAATTTATGATAATTACACAGCAAAATCTGATTAAATAAGACAAAGATTTCATCTCGCTGATTAAAGAAGTGTGATTCCTTCACTCTCTCGCTTGCACACGCACATGCACACGCGCACATAGACAGACAAACACACACACACACACACACACACACACACACACACACACACACACACACACACACACACATACATACACATACATACATACATGCATACACACACAAGTCAGAAATAAACAGACCGAGACACACAAACGACACTGGTGAGTTTAAATCTTTGATTCATGCATCCACCCTCCTCTTCTCACTGAAGACTTTTAAGGCTATGATGACCAAACCATTCGAATAAATTCCGGTGATTTTTTTCGTTCCTTTTGTAAACTGAGACCTAAAACACAGACCCATCTCTGCGCGAGCAGGTGTGCATATGTGAGGCATGTTTGGGCAAGGCATGTTTGGGCAAAGTCATGAATCAAAAACAATTTCATCGAGTGAATCAGTTATGCGAATCCAAGCTGATCATAAAATTAATGTACATAAACTGACCACTGAAGACAACATGAAAACATAGGATTAAATAACTGATATAAGATTAAACACCTGACGTCTGCTTGTTTAATATGTGATGGTGGTGGTAATGTGGTGGTAGTGGGGATGATAATGAGGTTGTACTACCGTTCTTGTACTGATTGGTACGTACCAAATACGGTGTCGGTAGGAGGTCCTGGTGTAAATCTTCCAAATCGCCTATTGTTCTCAATTTTCGGGGCAGAAGTGGTTGGCGGAATGAACCCTATAGTAGTAGATTTACCATAAGTACTGCTCTCTTCTCTCTGATTCTCTTTCCTTTCCTTGTTGTTTATCACATTAGAGGACCCATACCCTAGTCCCGACTTTGAATCTACTTTCACAACACCCGGTTTCTTGCCTTCGCACTTTTTCATCCTTTCTTCCACCGAAATAATATTTTCTTCCAACAAAGTCACGTCCTTCCGTATAATTTCGATACTGTCTGTTACGTTTGTTAAAACTCCCCGAAGATCTAGTCTGTCTTCGTTTATTTTGTTGTTTATTCGAGTCACAGTTTGTTGAAAATTGGCGAAGATTTCCTCGTCAGATAACTGGTGTTCGCTCTCCCAGTCACTGATTTTGTCATAGACGTCGTCGAATCTTTGTCTCATTTCGTCAGTGAGGGTGCGAATCGTTTTGCTAAGCTTGGCGTTGCTGTGTTTCTTCACGTGTTGTCGCGTGGTTTTCACTTTCTTGTGAAGCAAGGCCAGTCTGTCAAAGACTGTTTTCTGTAAGTAGGTGACGTTTCTTTTAAGTTCGTCAACTTGTTGTTCAATGAGTTGCAAGCGATCTCCTACTCTCTCCCCTAAAATGTCGGTTGCTGTTTCAGGTTTGACAACGTTTATGGTGAAAGGGAATGCGTTTTTGAAACTCTTTTCTTGTCCATTCTCTCGCTGATTTTTACTTAGCTTTTCCAGTATCTCCCTTAGCTTTACTTCCACCTTCTCCTCAAGTTTCTTTTCCAATTTTTCATCAAATGCCTCTTCCAGTTTTGCTTCCAGCTTCTGATCTAACGTAGCTTCGAAGTCAAGTCTCATGTCTCTCAGCTTTTGGTCCAGCTCGTCCCTCAGTTTCTGCTTCCACTCGTTCAACTGTCGCACGTTTGACTGCAGCGTGTCCTCGATCCGAACGTTCACCAGAGCCGCCATGCCCGCGGCCATATCATGACCAGTCTTCTGCAGCACTGACGTCAGCTCTGATGGTAGTTCTGACGTAACCTCCTCTCTTACTTCTGGCGATGTGGCTTCAGAGCAAGTAGGGCACTCCGGGACGTAAGCACACGCCTCTTGCAGAAATGGGGAGTAATGTGGTAGACAGCAGGAGAGGGAGGGGGAACAGCAGTGCAGTCGACAGGTGTAGTTACCGGCAGGGGAGTCGTGCTCTAGGTCCAAATGGAAATAACCGTCCTGGTACCCTGTGCTGGTCAGCACTCTGCCATCTGGATCCTGACACAAACAACATACACGTACACGCTTTGTTGCAGCCCACATGGCATTATAACAAAAACACCGGAACACACCAGATCGACACCAATATTCAACTCACTGTAACGTAAAACAAATGGGTTTTCATCAAAATCATCCAAAAATCTCTGTGACATGCAAAGAAAAAGAAAAAAAGAAAAGACGTTGAAGTTCAATGTCAAACTACTCACGGTACAACAAACAAGGCATAAAATGAAGTCATGGCTAATTACACCACAGGCTGGACAGCTGGTGCCTATCCCCGCACTTACGTGCTCACTGGGTACAGTACACAGGTTGGAGTTGATTTAAGACAGAGTCATTACACCAGGACAATTCCACATTCGCTCCATCGACTTGGATATCCGTAATGTTCAGACACTGGAGTTTATTCTAGGGAAATTCGTTACACTCGGACAATTCCATATTCGCTTGACCCAATCTTTCATCTGTTATGTGACAGTTTCCTTGAGCCTGAGGGACCCTGGCAAGGTCCTGAAAGGGAAAGTGCGGTCAGTAGGGGTAGGGAGCTGTAAAACACTGTGCTATCGTCACAAGTATGACTGGAGCATTAAGAGGGGCAGTGAACGAGTCAGCTTTTATGTTGCAAGTTGAACTTCAGACATCAGATCTTGAGTCCACGGTTCTATCGACAGAGCCAGCCAGCCAGCTCAAAAAAGTGTGTCCCCTCTGAAGATCGAACCCCAACCCCTGCATTAACAGCACGGTGTTGTGGTTTAACCAACTGAGTTAACAGGCCAGTGTACATAAAAGACAGAAAACCAAGTTCGACCATAAAAATGAGGTTTCTAGTTATCACGGGGGAAAAACGTCTTCCCCACGCCAGCCAACAGGGGCATACATACATACAGTGAAATACAGTATAGTACAATACAATGTGTATGTAAAAACCGTACATACGTACGTTACTTATGTACACTCATATACACGCACTCACACTCACAATACGTGTGCATACAAATGCATGCATCTGTAGAAAACAGACAAAGACTAAACACAAATTAAACAGAGGTTGGACTGACTTTCTCTGACTGAACTTTAAACTCCTTCCACACGTGGTATATACGAAGACGAGCATGTAAAACTAAAAACAAATAAAAACCTTAAAACAGTATGGTCACATCCTCTAATGGACTGAGCCCCCAAAGAGGGGAGGAGGTGTCTGACCGCCCTGTTATGCAAAGGGGAGAGAGAAAACAATCTCGTAAATGTGGTGATGGAGTTTGTTATTTGATTTTTTGTTTTGTTTTCTGTTTGTTGTGTTTTTGCTCGTCAGTTGTTTTTGATTTTTATTGTTGTTTGGTTGTTGGTGTTTTTCTCCATATATATATTGCCATATATTTGGTTGTTGGTGATTTTCTCCATATATATTTCCATATATTTGTTTGGTCGTTGGTGTTTTTCTCCATATATATTTCCATATATCCTTTCTATAAATTCTGTGTGCTGACATTAAATACACATTTTGGTAGATCTCATACACACTTTTTCTGTCTGTTTACCTGCCACTGTACGCTGACAGAGGGGAAGCCCAGTGATATGAACCTGCCACAGGCTAGTCGCCGCACGCGCTTCTTATCTGATGACGTCACGGTAAGCACACGCAATCTCTCGTCTCCAAGTTGAGGTGGTTCTGTGCCAACAACACAATACAGCATACAAGGCACATGGGTAGGTCACGGTTAGTAGCAACATGCTTTGAAAGATGCTTACTTATATGTTATGTTGATGTATTCATGGAAAGCAAATTTTATAGAATAATCACCAGTTGACAAGGCCAAGCGGTTAGTGCAAGACTACTGATTGGAAGATCGTGTGTTCGAACTTCTAATGCTACAGGTTCTTTGGAAAGGCTGAGCCCATATAATGGTAACTCATTCAACTTAGGATGCATCATTGAGGATGCTGCTAAAAATTCTTCTTGATTAACACCGCAGGTGTGTCCGTATCCTCAAGGGACTGGCTGATTATGTATTTACTCCATATTATTGGCATGTGGAGTGGCAACGAAGGCTCTCCATCTCTGTTCTGGGCTAGCTCTGTATACTATCCCACATGTGTTTCTGGACTTTAGTCTTCTTTTGTTCGTCGCTAGGTGTTCTTGGGTCTTCCTCGTTTGTGTCCTCCTTCTGATGTCCGGTGTACGGCAGTCCGGGTGATGTCATTCTGCTCTCTTCACACGATGTGCCCAATACATCTCCATCATCCTTTTGACGGGATCGGGCAAGTAAGCTTAGTTAGTTGTGGGAAATGGCGTAGGGCTACAAGATTCATAAGATTCTTTGCAGATTCTGGCAGCCCATGTCTCCAATACGCTCCGATAATTTTATAAAGTTTTCTGGTTTGACAACTGGTACTCGATAACCATACCAATATGCGAAAAACACTACCTGTTTTGACTGTCTCTAGCCTAGTCCCAGTTTGCTTCGAGTCCCTTCAAAACAAAAGTCGTCCCGCCATCGTGTCATTTCTTTTCAAGATCTGCGCAAATTACCGGCAGCTGAAACTTTGGATGGCCATAACCACCTTCTCCTTTTCCACGGTCATCTACTTCATCGGTTATGTCATGCGAATAAACGCAGATACTACGATTATTACAGAGCAAGTTAGATCTAGCCTCTCGTCTGCTAAAGAGACCAGAAGACGACGAGAGTTATGTCCCTTACACCTGTCGTTAAATGTTACAGGTTTTTTTTTTTTCCTCTTTCGATCTGGCATGTTTCGCGCAAGAATGCGTGGCTCAATTCCACAACTGAAAACATTACGCTGGCTAACTCTAAACCTATCGTTCACCTTTCGGGGACGGCATTTCATTCCTGAGAGGGTCTGGTGTAAAGGATAGGCTTGGGTTTTCCGACTTAACCTAAATAGCTTACGGCTTTAGTATATGCAAGAGAAATCTACACTGCACAGCTCTTATTAAGTCTATGATTAAGTCAGTTGGTGTGTAATGTGTTTGACAGTCATGACACAATTAATTATGCAAGTGTGACGTTTTTCTTTTCGTATCCCACTGTAGATTACTTGTGCTAAATCTTGTCACGACATATTCTGCACGAGATTTTTTTTTTAATTAAGTCCAGCCGACTGGGTAGAGCCATATCAGTGCTAGATAGGCTACTCAGGGCTGCTCACCTAGTGGAAAGAACTTTGCGAAAGTGCACTGCACTACAGTCATTTCCCCCCAAACGAATTCTACAGGGGACAAAAATTTTAATACGTGAACAAAGATGCATAGGCACATAGCGTAGGCATTTGTATCATTGTGTACCGATCAAAACTCCGTGTTTTCGTATAGACCTTTGTGAGGGACTGTTGATTCTTTTGCGTGCTCCCTGACCAAGTCGCTGGTGCACAAAATGACCACATGTAAGATGTGTATTTTAACTCTTTGACTTCCGCACCCTTCCATAAACATCCGGCATTGTCAACCATGCTAGCAAAGCAAACACTGAACCCTTTGACTCCCTCACCCTGTCCACCAGCTTCCTGCAACAAAGAATTAACCCTTTGACTCCCTCATCCTAATTTTTGTAGACGGTGAATAGAGTGTGGACATGGATACGAACAGACATCACAACTTCAGAACACATTTTAGTTCAAGAATAGTAGCATTAGGTCCCAATGGCCATGTCTTACAGCTAGTCCTTGCAACTCTACAGTATAATGTAAGCACAGAAGTTCTGGATAACAAGAGACAACACTCGCAATAGAGGAAACAGAAAACTAGATGGAGAGACGACCTAAATGGATCTGACAAGAACTGGAGAGGAAAAGCGCTGGAACGAAGTGAATGGAAGCAGCTGGGGAAGGCCTACGTCCAACAACGGACTTTCAATGGCTGAAAGAAAGAGAGATATATGCCGAAAGGTCGTGTGTTTTACGACATCACAGAGACAATGGCAGATACGTGTAAATGGATTATACGTCAACCCTTGACTATAACAACAGACATCAACGTTATCATAAGGAAAAAGAAGAAAGCAAAGCGAGCAAACGTGGGTGGGGTGCAATGATGAATATAGATGAAACATAACACGTGCAACTTCACAGAGACAACGAGAGCCGGTTCTACGACAGATTAATTAATGAAAACATGTACCTGGCATAAAGAGGACGATAGAAGTGGACGACTTGTTGTTTCTCATGGCCATTTCCACTTTGTACACTCCGCTGTCGTCTAGCCGCAGGTTGGACAGAATGACCTCCCCTCTCCGGTTCACTTGTAGCCGACTCTGTGCAGATGTGGCCGTTCATTAGTAATGATAATAACCATCATGATGGTTATCATCACCGTGATCATCATCATCTACATCATCATCATTAGCATTAGTGAACTGGATTTATTTATTCATATATAATTATATCATTTGTTTGTTTGTATTAATTCATTATTATTCTTATCATTCTGATTGTTATTCTTATTTTTATTAGTAGTATTGTTGTTCTTGTTCTTGTTCTTGTTGTTCTTGCTCTTGTTAGTAGTAGTAGTAGTAACAACAGTACTTGTTAGTTGTAATAGTATAATCACCATGTTATTCCTCTCTCTCTCTCTCTCTCTCTCTCTCTCTCTCTCTCTCTCTCTCTCTCTCTCTCTCTCTCTCTCCCCCTTTCTCTCTCTTGCAACCTTGGGCGTCTTTTATTGTAAACTTCTGTGCTCAGAATAAGCTGTTGTTAAGTTGCTTGCTTGTAATCTTCTGGTTTTGGGGCAATTTATTTTGTGCTGTTAGTTTTATTTTTGGTTGGATGGTTGGTTTCGTTTGTTTTTTGTTTTTTATTTGTTGTTGTTGTTGCTATGACAAGGTCATTTTTTGTTTTCTTTTTTTGTTTGTTTGTTTGTTTTTTAACGAAATTTGCCACAAATTTGAACATTTTAAGCCAACTGAACGCCATGGTATCGTTGTTGTTTTTTTCTGTGTGCTGGCAAGCCCTGTCGCCCAAAGCTTGGCATGGCGACAAGATGATGATAACATAGTGTGTCTGTCTCCTTACTTCTCTGTGCTGTGCCCTCCTCAACTATTCAACAAAGTTCATTTATTGTCCGTCTTTTTTTGTCCTAAATCCTGGTAATCTTACTTCTTTGTTGTCTTTTGTATACGTGTAACAAAGACCAGATGGCCGAGATTTTGTGCTTGTCTAGTTTCGTCAACTATATGTGCGGTCTTTTATTTTCCTCTCCCCTCCCCTCACTGTGTGTTTCTACTTTTTATTTATTTAAACACTAGCAGTCTCTTTTAATTCGGATATTGTACAGGTGGGTTTGTTTCCTTATTTGTGTATATTGGTTCGTGGGTTGAGTTCGTTGATGTTCTCATTGAATTGTTTTGTTTTTCATCGTTTCCAGCATTGTGTTTCTCGGATGCGTGGGAACACGTTGATCTGGTTGTCTGATCCACAATGTATAGGCGTCATGGTGGTCAACAGTTTACGTACACCCCGTCTTTAGTAGATTAACCCTCTTTACCCCTCTGTAGGCCGTGAACACTGGTAATTTCGTGTTTCCATTAGCCACTGATTGCTGACATGGTTTACAGGTTCTTTAACGTTACGCATAACTTAAGATCAAAGATCATGATATGTAACCCGAAATCTGATATTCCGAGTACAATCCCAGCCTGTAACATAAACAAAAACAAAAAAACTAACACACACAAAAAACTGGCCTGTTTCATGCCCATCTTAATGTTTCCATCATTCTGGTCGTATCAGCTGACTGTTTCATAGATCGCTTCCTCTTTTCCTCCCACCTCCCCATTTTAAGATCCTTCCAGCACGTAGGGTTGTGCACAGGTTCGGGGAGTCTACCCTATAACTGCTGGCAGATTTGGATGGAACGCATATGGAACTGTCCAAGTGCAATAAACCCCTCTCGAACAAACTCGAAACAAACTCCATGTAAGTATACACACGATGAGCGTTCAGGCACAAGCAAGTCTGCACACTAAATGCCGACAGGGGAGATCAGGCACAAGCAAGTCTGCACACTATATGCCGACAGGGGAGATCAGGCACAAGCAAGTCTGCACACTAAATGCCGACAGGGGAGATCAGGCACAAGCAAGTCTGCACACTAAATGCCGACAGGGAGATCAGGCACAAGCAAGTCTGCACACTAAATGCCGACAGGGGAGATCAGGCACAAGCAGGTCTGCGCACTATATGCTGACAGGGGAGATCAGGCACAAGCAGGTCTGCACACTATATGCTGACAGGGGAGATCAGGCACAAGCAAATCTGCACACTGAATGCCGACAGGGAGATCAGGCACAGGCAAGTCTGCACACTATATGTATATCATTTAGTCCTCTTCTCCCACTGGACGAAGGAGCAGGGAAGTTTCAGTTTTTGTTCTCCTAATTTTTGTATTTGGTGTTTGTTTGTGGTCTTACATTCACGCTTGACAAAAGCGAGTTGGCCGGAAATTTGCGCCTGTCTTGTCTTGTTGTATTAAATGCGCGTTCTGATTCCATTTTCGTGCTTTTTCTGGTTCCTACATGTATACGCCGACAGGGGAGATCATTCAAATCACCTCCCTTTACTCACCAGACGCTGTCAAGCAGGGTCGAACACAGGCCATCTAATTGGCAGCGTGACGTCCAAACCAATTGGCCATGGCGTCTGTCACAGTCCTTTTGATTCAGATAATTTAAAGGTGGGCTTGTTTCTTTGTCAGTCTGATTGCTTAATTGGTCGGGTGGGTGGATAAATGGTTGGTTGATTGGTTGATTGACTGCTTACTCTGTAATTTGCTCGCAAAGGCGTAACAAGCGCGGGCATCTGCATATGCGCTGCGCCACCCCCCTCATAAGAAATGTGGATTCAATCTATTGATGCTATAAACTTAAGTCTGAGCATCTTTCGTCCGTTATTTCTTTTAGAATATGTTCAGATAAGCGTTTGTAGGTAAAAGTGATTTTTTCTTTTGTTGTTTGTTTTGTTGTTGTTGTTGTTGTTGTTGTTGTTGTTGTTGTTGTCCACGTCCAAGCGTAAATTCTTTGAGGTGTTCAAATCTTGAAACAAGTTTCGGACATACAACTAAATGTATCGTATAACTGATAAATGTTAAATTGAAACGTAATAAAGTCCGAATTTCTGCATCACGGGGCAGTAGCTTTAACAATTGGATTTCAGTCGTGCTATCATTTGTTACCGAGTTTCGCATAACTCTCTTTCTCACTCCTCTCTCTCTCTCTCTCTCTCTCTCTCTCTCTCTCCTCTCTCTCTCTCTCTCTGTGTCAGCCAACCGTCCCACCCAAGTGAACCCACCCGACAGTTTCTCAACATCTGCACTAGAGCGGACATTTTATGTTCGCTTTGTTCACACACATACACACGCACACACACACACTAACCCGCACTATCACACACGCGTCTACGCATTCACGTGCGGACACAGACAGACACACACGGACGTGGACGTGCATAAAAGCACATATTTGCAAACATAGAAGGCGCGTACACAAGCACAAAATTCAGAGACAGCTATGTTCCATTGGAAGCAGTTAA
>JAPXFY010000012.1:38065909-38068409 GCA_030674185.1 Monoplex corrugatus | reverse complement strand
TTTTTAAGTAATTAAACGTTTCGTGTGCAGTGTCCTTTCAGTAAGTCGTCATGAATGCATATCTACTGGCCAGACCAGTCCAATATTTGGATTGACGTGGTCCAAATTTAGACTGGCCATATTTGCTTAAAGTGTCTCGACTATTAAAGGTCAAATTTTGATCAAATTTAGTATAAATGTGCGACGTTGCAGGGAAAATGCATCCATATAAAATTTATTAAACTGTGTCAAATGTCAAGGTCAGACTTACAAAAACATGTTCCAAGTATCATCAAGGATTTCTTGGTCGTTTATCAACGGATTTGGACGAAATTTAGATCTGTCATGTGCACAGGGTACTACGTGCACATGTTTTTCGCATCGTGTGCATAGGGGATATATGCATGAGGTTTTTTGTTTTGTTTTGTTTTTTGTCGCGTGTCCATTGCGTTAACCACTTGGCCATGTTGGCTGGTGCAAAAAAGGGAACTGTTAGTGAGGTTGGACCATCTCCCGTCAGATTAACCGATATTTGCATCCACTCATTGAAGAATGGGATCAGTGTCCTTTAGGTTGCAAGCGTCTGGCTACTCTGCCAGAGGGGGGAAATGAGAAGGGATTAGACAAGGTGGGTATACAGCGACCATTGACAAACAAGACGTGTAGAAACAGAGTGGATGGTTTCCATGGGAAAATATCCAAGGGTTTCATTCACTCGAAGACATGCCTGACAGGCTGGCAGTATGACTAGACAAGGGGAAAAAATTGTCTTTGTAATTTAAGTAAAATCTCAAGCTCTCACTAAAGCATGTATTTACGCATCATCATCATCCATCATCATCGCCGTAGACGACGGTGGGAGCTCCACTCTTTGTCACGATGGATCGCCAGGCGACACGGTTTCTGCTCCTGTGTATGATGTCATGGATCCCCGGTTTGCAGGCGTCAGTGATGTTGTCCATGAAGGATTTTGCTGGCCTTCTTTGTTTTCTCTGTGCCTCGACTCTGCCCTGCAGAACTGATGTCATCGAGTCGGTTCTTGTGTTTCTGTTCATGTTCCCGGTATTTACGAACAGGATAGTAAATAATTATTTTGAAGAGAATGTCAGATAACTGAATATGTACATGAATGGATGTGTGCATCTGTCTCTTAATACAATAGGTATTACGACTTTACACTAAATTTGAATTTCTGGGGTGTTTGTGGATAAACTTTCACCACATTTAATTTATGGGCCTGTTTTGATAAGTGCCACAAAAAATGAAGTTGTTTGTTCGGCTTGGCTGGGTTTTTCCTTCATTTCTTTTCCCTCCTCAATGTTTTGTTTTTCAGAAATAAACTGACACCGTCCACCCAAAGAAGAATAAGGTCAGTGTCCTGCAGACTGTAGCACTTAAAATGTGTTTGGCCAAGTCTCTTTCCCTCAAAGCGGAACAGTGAAACAGGAGTAGAGAACTATATAAAAATGTGTGAAAAGTGTGCTAGTTCAGCTCGTCCAAGTCTCCAAAAGATGTAAAGACCTCATTCATTGGGTCATTGTACGTAACAGAATGTGGCCATACTAATGGTGGCAGATGGCGAAGAAAAAACAGCTCGCGGCTCTCTGTGCTAGTAGTCTGACAACGTACAATTGAAACGTATGGAAATGCAGGGTTAGATGATTTCTTTGAAAAACGATCCGAGGATTTCATTCAATTGAATGAAGGCACTAATAGCTAAAGACATGCTGATACCTCTGGATAGTCTTCTGACAGGTTGTTAAGAGACACAGAGAGAAAGAGAGAGAGAGAAAGAGAGAGAGAGAGTATACCTGTGTGTGTGTGTGTGTGTGTGTGTGTGTGTGTGTGTGTGTGCGCGCGCGCGCGCATGTGTGTGTGTGTTTGTGCGTGCGTGCATGTGCGTGTGTGTATGTATGTGTGTGTGTGTGAGTATGTAGACCTATATATGTGTGTGTGTGCGACTCCGCGCACGCGTGTTCATCTGTTAAGTGTAGATTGTTGTACATAGTCCTAAAATCATAGGAAATGAAGTGGTAGAGCCCTATACTTTTCTCAAGACCAGCATTCTGAGGATGGTGAACGTCTCCTCTCCCACACTGCTTTACCTTCCAAAACCATAAAGAAAAGGGTTGGGCATTTGTTCCCTGTTGGATGGATTGGAGGCCGCATGCATAAAATTTTCCTTAGGCCATCACTGAACCCATGCAAACCTTGGGCCATCACTGAACCCACCACTGGGCCATCACTGAACCCATCACTGGGCCATCACTGAACCCATCACTGGGCCATCACTGAACCCATCACTGGGCCATCACTGAACCCATCACTGGGCCATCACTGAACCCATCACTGGGCCATCACTGAACCCATGCAAACTTGGGCCATCACTGAACCATCACTGGGCCATCACTGAACCCATCACTGGGCCATCACTGAACACATCACTGGGCCATCATGGCTTGAACCTCCACTGGGCCATCACTGAACACTTATCCTGGCCAAAACCATAAGAACACATCAT
>JAPXFY010000012.1:38053409-38055909 GCA_030674185.1 Monoplex corrugatus | reverse complement strand
TGGGTTTTCTGCAGGAACTTTGACTCCGTGCAATATGGGATTCCGATCCTTGGTCATTTCAGGAATGCTGACCCGTCTCTTGATGATGGCCTGCCACAGCAGGTCAGTCCGAGGCATGTTCACCAACAGGTCTGAGCTCATCCCTTTCAGTACCCGTCAGCTCAACTATGGTGTTGCTGTATCTGATGTTGATGGGGATGGAGATCTGGAGTGGATCATTGCTGGGTGAGTGTGTGCATGTTGGGAGAGAAAGGTGTGGGGGGTGGGGATGTGTGTGGGGGGATGAAGAGATGTGGAATGTGGAGGAGGGACAGTGTGTGGGTGGGGGAATGAGTGGGCAATTTTATGACCATCATCATTGCTAATCATATGGTCCACATCGTTGTTCTTAATGCAAGTGTCATATTCATCATTTTGACAAATACACTGACAGGAACAATTGCAAACCCCCCTCTCCCCCTCCGCACACACAGAGAGAAAGCTACATGAGCTGGGTTTTTTTGTATATTTTTTCACCATTTTTTTGTAATTATGTCATTGTTATCTTACCCACTTTTTCATCACCATAGTCTCTGAAGATGGACAAAGAATTGCTTTATTTGCCTTCACTTTTGTTTCTTTTTAAAAATTTTTTTTTCTCTTTTCTTGAAGTCAAACCTGCCAATGCTTACTTACACTTAAAATGATTTCATTGCTGAGAGCATGATGTCATTGTACAAGTTTGGTTATTGAACATATAATGCTGAAAATAAAAAAAACCAAAAAAACACAATTCTAGCATGTATGATTTTGTGTAAACATGTTTTATTTTTAGTGAATGTGAGATTCTCATGGTTGCTTGGCCTAATTTGACTTTGTTGTCTCAGCCAATCATCTTTCATGGTAATGAAAGCTCAGTCAATTTTTTTCGTACATTTTTTATCAGAATGTGTCACCTGTGGTGAAATTGCTCAATATGTTTACATGGCAATATTCATATACTTGAGAATATTTGTTACACTTGGATATCAAATGTTAATGGAGTTTTTTTCTTTCTTTTTTTAATTTTTTTTTTTATTAACCTGAGGGTTGGCGAGTCTAAGAAATCAATCCTTCTTTCTTGATAGTTGTAAATTCAGATGCATATGTCATCAACCTGTATTTGTTCTTCTTAAAAATGCAGATTCTGGCATTTTCTTCCCGTTTTTTTTCCTTTCCTGGTGGTTGGTGTTAGACTTTCTTTTGTTTCCTCCCCCCTCTCTCTCTCTCTGTCTCCCTCCCTCTCTCTCTCACTCTCTCTGTGTCTCCCTCCCTTTCTCTCTCTCTCTCTCTCTCTCTCACTCACTTGCTCTCTGTCTTCTTCATTGCCTGGCACCACTACCAAAACACATCCTGACCTACTAGCATGCATTGTGGAAAACCTCCAATATCTCAGTCCATTGTTTCTGTAATACCTTATGTACATGTGCATCAAGTATTCTCTTCCCTCACTCTCCTGCCCAGTTTTCACCCCTTCCCTCATTGTTATTTGTGTTTTCTGCTCAGTTGATGTTGCATTCATATGATGTCAATACCAGAATATCAGTTTTGATACCACTGCCCTCTCTCAGAAGGATATAATCACAACATTGATACTGATGGGTATTTTACATAGGTATAATGGCCCAAACTTGGTGCTGAAGCTGGACAAAGCCACAGGTTATTACTACAACCTGGCTACAGAAGATAATGACCAGTTCCGAGCTCTTAGAGATGAGCAAGGTATGTTCATTGTGTGAAGTGTAGTGGCATGATCACATCAGTAGAACATCAGCATTAATTATCTGTTTAGGTGTTTTTATTTGTTTGTTTTTAATTTGACGCCATTCTCATATTCTTTATTTACTAGCATCCATGTTCTATAAGTTTACATACACACAAGTCATTTCCATTTTTAATTCACCCTTTCAATTATCAGGTCCTATTAGGATGAACATGGAACCCAAATCAAATAAAACTTCATCCACAAACAGTCAATCAAGAAACCCCTATCCGCATTTTCTTATACAGGACTGATCAGACTGATCAAAGGCAGCCTTGCTTCATAAGTTTGTCAGTTCTTCTATCTTCCTATTTTCGAAGGGAATGGAAAGGAAAGGTGAAGACTGAACAGCAATGCTAGTTTGAGTCAAGAGTTTGTTCAAGAGCAATCCTTTTCGCCTGGACAGTTCTTTATGTGCTTCGCTGAAATCTACCAACAGTTGTCTGGCAGAATCTTTGAGCCTGTGCAGAACCATACACAAGGTCTTACACTGGGGAGGGGAATGAGACTTATGAAACTTTGAACTCCACCTGAATAAATATTTACCTGTAGGTGTAAGTGAATGAGTGAGTGGTGTGTGTGTATGTGTGTGTGTGTGTGTGTGTGTGTGTGTGTGTGTGTGTGTGTGTGTGTGTGTGTGTGTGTGTGTGTGTGTGTGTGTGCATGTGTGTGCATGTGTGTGTTTGTGTGTGTGCATGTGTGTGTCTGTGCATGTGACTT
>JAPXFY010000012.1:38043409-38048409 GCA_030674185.1 Monoplex corrugatus | reverse complement strand
ATGCAATGCAACAATACCATTCTATACAAAACAATACAGTATGAATGATATTATACAACATGATATCATATGATGCAGTACATTAGTGTGATGCTATCCATTATGATACAATGTGGCCAATAGTATATGATACAACACAATATAATCCAGTACATAGGATATGATGTAAATGATAAAATATGATGTGATCAGTGACATTACTCTTTTCAGCTCTCTGATGATATTATGTAATATGAAACACCACAACATGATACATTCATTGTCTGAAATAGTGTATGTTAAGGATTGGATAAATTTTCCCCTTAGTGTGTGTGTGTGTGTGTGTGTGTGTGTGTGTGTGTGTGTGTGTGTGTGTGTGTGTGTGTGTGTGTGTGTGTGTCTGTCTGTGTATATGTCTGTGTGTGTGTATCTGTATGTGAATGTATTTGTGTCTCTGTGTGTCTGTGTGTTTGTCTTTGTGTGTGTGCATGTGTATGTCTGCTCATATGTATGTGTAAATGTGTGTGTATGCATGTTGTTTATTTATATATTTATTTATTTATTTATGGTTGCATTTTTGTCAACAGGAGGTCGTGGAATCACTGTGGGACCAATTGTAGGACGTGATGGTCATTCTGATATTTTCTTTGACAATGAGGGAGGGTTCCGTGGCAACGATCCCAGGAACGCTCTCTTTGTTAATGATGGCCATGGGCGTTTTGTCAATATGGCTGGGAATCTTGGTATGTGAGCATTTTTGTTTCTGATATGAAATTTCAACAGATAAAAAGTGGGTATAAATAACATTGAAAGCATTGTATTATTCTTATCCAGTAATAATGATAAGAGTAATAATACATTGTTTTTGTAATGCGCTGGGCTCCAAACTTATGTGGATTCACTGCTCATACCACATTTACAAGACGGAATATAATTCATACAGAAGCACTGATACTGATAATCATATTCACACACATCAGAATAAAAGATTCACTCATGTGCATAAATGAAGACATACTAACAGAGTCTGACTTTAAGTATGCACATACCTGTGGTCATAAATGTATAGATACATGAATGATTGCATGATGCCTCATAATTAGTAGTGTAAATGGCAGTATCTTTTGATGCTTGAGCAATTATGATAACAATGATGGAAAGCCCAGGTAAACAGGTTTGTGTGTAACTGTGACTTGTATGAAACGGTGGGAAGATTCCTCAGATCAGCTGGCTGTAGATTTCAGACAGATCACACAGTGAAACTGAAAGGGCATTCTCAGGTAGCATTTTGACCTACGAGTAGCTTTGTTTTGATGATTGCAATATGCGCGATGTTCGACACATGCAGAGGAATCCTGAAAGATAAAATTGTAAAATCATCAAAATGGTGATATGCGAGGCTTGTAGTTTTATTTTGGCAGCGATGTTTGATTGATTACAAGTGGAAATAACCAGTGGAGATCTTTGAGTAATGGTGCTAAGTGATCATTTTCTTTTTTCATGATAATATGTTCATTTTACCGTAACCATTTGTGTTGAAAAATGTGTCTTGCTGGTAATCCAGCCAGCACAGAATAACAGAAGTCCAGCTTGGGTATTATTGTAGTAGAGACAAAACATTTACATATTGTTTTGGACAGATATGGTCTGATGGAAGTGATCATTAAAAGCTGTATGTAAAAACTATGACAGACATTGCTGAAGTGGTCTTACATAGACAAACATTGAAAGAAACTTAAGTCAGTCTTGACCCCAAGGTTTAATAGACATGCACACACTCATGTACATAAATATAGATCAACATTAATACACCTGTGATGACAGAAACTGTACAAACGGCCATCACTGAAGGTGGTGTGTGGCAATCAATTGAAGAATAATGAATGGTATATACTGTGCACACATATGCACATTTAGATATGTGCTTAGGTATATGAATACAATTATGCATTTGGACATGCATTAATATATATTTAAACACACACATATTCATATACTCATATACTTTCGTCAGTTCAGTTACTGTGCTTTAAAATGGTTTATAACAAAGTGGTTTGACAAAGGAGCTTCTGAAGATAGAAATTTGGTATGTATGTTTACTTGCATGTGTATAGGTAAGGGTGAGGGGAAGTGTTTGTGTATTTGATTATTTTGTGTGTGTGTGTGTGTGTGTGTGTGTGTGTGTGTGTGTGTGTGTGTGTGTGTGTGTGTGTGTGGTGTGTGTGGTGTATGTGGGTGTGTGTGTGTGTGTGTGTGTGTGTGTGTGTGTGGTCTATATATATGTGTGTGTGTGTGTGTGTGTGTGTGTGTTGTGTGTGTGTGTGTGTGTGTGTGTGGTGTGTGTGTGTGTGTGTGTGTGTGTGTGTGTGTGTGTGTGTGTGTGTGTGTGTGTGTGTGACTAGCTGCTACACATTGTGCACATTTGTATATGTCTGCGCATGCATTTATGTCTGCTCATGCATTCATATGTTTGCATCTAAAATTGTATAGTGCATGCTTATTTGTGTTCGTCTAGGTTTAGCTGACAGTTCGCCTGGACGTGGTGTGGCAATAGCAGACTTTAACAACGATGGACGTATGGATTTGGTGTATGGAAACTGGATGGACCCACATCGACTGATGCTGCAACAACCTGATGGTACATTCCAGGTAAGCAGGTTTGCATTTCCTTCATGACAAGATCAAGTGTCAACCTTTGTTCTGAAGAAGTCTTGCTTATCAAGTATAATGTCTTCTCATCAAATGCCATCCTCAGTGGACAGGGCACTTTGCCTGTTAAGAAGACAGCTGCATCCCATAGATATTCCTGTATAGAGAGCTGAAGCAAGGCCACCACCATGACCGCACAAAGGAGACCACTAGGGCCACTACTGAAGGCCAACCTCATCTCATCATATGTGGCATCAACACCACGAATTGGGAAGACTGCCTGCAACAAAGTAAGCTGGTTACAGCAGTGCATATTTAACCCTTTAACTCCCACACCCTGTCCGCCAACATTCAGCTTTGTCAACCATACTAGCAAAGCAAAAACTTAACCTTTGATTCTTTCACCCTCTCCACCAGCTTCCTGCAGGAAGTTGGTGGATAGGATGAGGGAGTTAAAGAGTTCAGTTTTTGCAGTTGGTGAATAGGGTGTGGGAGTCAAAGGGTTAAACAGTGCATAACAACTGCTATTCAACAGAAGATGGACCATCAGAAGCAGAACCCAAGGCAGCAGGACTCCTTCCCATCACAGGCTCAAGGAGTCTATCAGATAACTGCTGGCAGATTTGGGTTAATCACACATGGAATTGTCCAAGTGTGATGAATCCCTCTTGTACACACTCCAGATTTCAAACTCCAAAGGGATATACCTTTCACAACCCTGAACAGGGTCTGACACTCATTCACAGCTGGGGTAATACGTCTTGAGTAGATTTGTATTTGAACAGTTACATGTCACTGTTAGGTTGTTTTTTTTCGGTAGAACAGCCCATACTAACCAGTCACTTAGACTAAATGGTTAACACAAGGGACTGATGGCTTAGAGGTTGAAGGTTTGAATCCCTATCAGTTCATGTCATTGTAAGTTTTTTCAGTCTCTGCCTGCTGTTACCCAGAGTTGAGCATGTTATGAGCTCATTCTGACCTCACGATTTAGTTTCATCCACTTCATGGATCCATCGTTGAGGTTGTGGCTCAAATGTCTTGACCAACACTGCAGGTGGTTTTAGCTCTCAAGCCTGTTTGATGCCAGGATATGATAAAATAAAGCATAGGAAACAGCCTGCAGGTAAGTTAACCTCTCAAGCCTGTCTGATGACAGGATATGTAATGAAACAAAGCAGAGGGTACAGCCCTCTCCCAATCAGTCGTAACCTCACTAACATTCCCAGAATCATACATCATCTTAGCATGCACAAAGTTCTCCCAGATTTTATAGCACTTCATACCCTGCTTTCATAGTGACATCTGTTTTGCAAGTTTGAAGCTGTGCTGGAGGAAGCTGAAAAGAGTGGTGAGGAGGCAGTGATGTGGTGGCAGCAAGACAGAGACCATGTTGTGAAGATGTGGCAGTAAAAAGACATTGTTATATTATCACACAACTCATGTATGTTTAAACTGTGTGTTTAAACCAACAGAACGTGGCCAGCGAAGAGATGGCAGCAAGCTCTCCCATAAGGACAGTCATTGCCGCAGACTTTGACAACGATGGAGTGCTGGAGGTCTTCTACAACAACATTGTGTACAGGAGTCGGTGGGGAGGAGGCAGTTCCCCTAACACTTGGCAAAACCGTCTGTTCCGTGTGAATCCTGGTCGTGGTGGCAATGATGTCACCATCACCAAACTGAATGTAGGGGATGCTTTGGAGCCTAACGGCTATGGCACAGGTAAGAGTCTGCCAGTTGGTCTTGTTTTCACCTTTATCTGAAACATTTTGAGTAATAGATTTTCAGTTGTTTTGCACGGACATTTCCTCTACCTGATAAGAAGATGTTTTGTAACAGGTATTTTCTTGTCATCTGAAGAATGATGATAATCACCCAGTAGTTTTGGTACTAGTAAGAGTTTGAAGAAAACTGTTCGATCATGAAAGAGGTTGAAACTGGAGCAGTTCTTATGTGTATGAATGTCAACACAACCCTTTGGATATGGTACATGCAAAGTTAAACAAAACCCTTTTGTTATGGCATGGTAAGAAATAGGGGATGAAATAACTAAGGTTATGGCATGGTAAGATCTTAACTCAACCATGTAGTAATGGAAAAGGCAAACATACAAAAATATAAGTGGAAGTATGTTTTCGTAGCCCTAAGAGAGAAAAGGTAGAATTGTCTCCCTTGCAATGATGAACCCAGACAGATAAAAAGGCAGAGACAGGCAAGACACATTTTACTTGACAGAATTAACTGTCTGGTCTGAAACAACACAAACAAAAAAGAAACCTGTGAGAGACAGTGCTGTGGAAACAAAACACTTATATTTGGGGGGTGGGGACTAAGCCTTAGTGATTCTCCTAGAGTGCTCTGTTTACTGC
>JAPXFY010000012.1:38030909-38038409 GCA_030674185.1 Monoplex corrugatus | reverse complement strand
AAACTGTTCTCTGCATTTTTGTTATTTAATCTACAAGAGCAATTGCTTGTTTCTGTTTTAATCTGCTGGATACCAGGCATTCATATTCACCTGGTTTGCAGTCTACTTCTTTTTCGGTCTTGCTCGTCAACTTGAGCTTTCTCTTGTCTCTGCTTTGTTTCTGTTTCTTGTATCTGCCGTTTCTTGTATCTGCCGTTTCTTGTATCTGCCACCTAGACTTGGCCTGCATCTGCATGTGCATCAGCTACAGTCTGCATTGTTAGCTTCAGTCTCTGATCCAGTCAGCTGACAAGTTCAAATCCTTTGCAGACTCAGGCAGCCGAGGTCGTGGCGTAGACTCGAACAACAGAGCTGGAGCTTTCCCTGGATCAGGCGCTGCTGACAGAGGAACAAATTCGAGAAAGAGGGGAGGAAGAGGAGGACCAGGCATCAGAGGCAACACTCCAGTCACCGGCCAGAGCAGTAGAACCAATTCAGGGCGTGTGATGACACCCAGCCGCAACAGCAGCTTTTGCACTACCGTTCGCGTCCGAAACTACATCCGCGATGACAGCACCGGATGTTACAGTGCTCGACCAATCAGGATGGGCCAGTGTCAGGGCACGTGCAGGATGGGAGGCAACTGCTGTCAGCCCCGAGCAGATCGCTATCGTAACATCTTGTTTGCTTGTCGCAATGGGAATCGTTATCGGAAGGTTGCCAAGGCCGGCGTCCGACGCTGCCGTTGTGCTCGCTGTCCAGAATGAAATAGAGGGGAGATACTTGAACCCTTTGACTCCCACACCCTGCCCACCAGCATCTCGCATTGCCAATCGTGCTAGCAAAGCAGAAACTTAACCCTTTGGTTTCCTCACCCTATCCACCAGCTTCCTGCAGCTGGTGGATAGAGCGAGTGAATCAAAGAGTTAAGTTTTTGCAGTTGGTGGGTAGGTGTGGGAGTCAAAGGTTAATACACTTACATCTTTTTTGTTCGTGTAAAACTACCACTGTTATAAGAATCACAACACTATTTCCATTGTTCTGATTTTTTTTAGAGCATTAGTTAGTTGCAACGTTATGCGGCATGCTGTATGAAACATACGTGTTGCTGCAGTTCTTGAAACATTACAGAACAGTCACCTGAGTAGTGAAGAAGCAAGGCAGTGTTCCTCTATTTTGATTTATTGGCAACCTGTATAGTGTTTTTTAGTTTCAGTGTTTTGGTGTTGGCTGTATGAACCCAGATGTTTCACTGCAGCTTTAGAAACACTACAGAATAGTCAGACGAGGAGACGGCAAGTGTGATCGAAATAACCGCAGATGTTAAGCCTGTTGGTTCTCTTCCTTAGGAGTGATAAGAAAATGATATTGCAAGCGTGAATTTGGTTTTCTCTTAGCTGCCACCAATGAAACATCTAATTGACAACAATTTGCTTCTTTCTAGTTATAGTGGCAAATCTCTTCCATCAGAGACTACCATAGTATTGTATATGCATGACTCGTGCAGTTATTTTGTCTTGTTTATTAACACGTAGGCCTGTACCTGTTCACTTAATCAAAGCGTCACTGGTTCTGGGACTGTAAACTTTTCACACAAATGTTATGTCATTGAGAATGTGTGGTTAGTTTACTCTTGGTCGTAACCTTGCCTTTCTAACCAAACCAAGTATTCATCTCTTTAATATGCACATCTCTCGCCTGATGTTATTGTCATTTGTATGTTCTCACCATCAGTGGTGTATATGATAACTGAATCTAGTAAAAGCAGTTTCCATTGTCCCATATGACTGTAATTTTGTATGAATGGATCAGTGCGTTTTGCCTTTGTCAGTTTACTCTCAGTAATCAGTTGCAGATTGCTTGTTGTACTTTAATTTCTCACAGTCATTTGAAGTGAATTAAACTGAACTGAACTGAACTGAAGCTGCTGGGTTATATATATATATTTCAATACAAGTTTGATAAAATAGATGCATGTAATTGTTGTGTGGGCGTGACGGCTGTTCTGGCTATAGCTTCGGCGTCTATTCTGGAAGTCCTGCAGAGATGACGCCAATCTTCTGCTGAAGTGATGCGCTGACTTCATCTGTCAAACTGACTCATTTCCCTCACAGACATGACTCATTTCTTCCACAGAAAGGACGCATACATCTGCCAACAAAGTGGCGCAGTTTCTTCATTGACATTGTTCACTTTCTTTATACTCAGCTGAGGCGTTTCTCCCACAAAAGTGATGGACTTCATCCACAATTATTTGGAACTGCCGCCTTTGACCAACGTAAACAACGCTTTATCCTATGATGTGATCGTTTTACTTCCTTCAGATGTCCACTTACTATTTCACATCTCCAGACGCATGTGTAGATACTCACAAACAGACACACACGCACAATACACACACACACCACACACACACACACACACACACACACACACACACACACACACACACACACACACACACACACACACACAACACACACGCAAGCACGCACGCACGCACGCACGCATACACACACGCATGCACGTTTCCTATGATATAAAGTTACATTTTCAATCACATGATCGTGTGTGCTCATGCACACGTGTATGCATACACGCAATTCACGCACATGTTCCCACGCAGACGTAAGCTATATATACAGGGGGGGTGCAAAAGTAGGTATACAGTTATGAAAAAAGAAAACACGCACAATACTCATTGCATGTATTATACAAACAAATGAATATTGCATATACATGTAGTAACGAGCACAGCCTTAATCCCTCAGATACTCAAACTGCTCGCCGTCCGTATTCACACTCCTCTAATCGAGAGCGGAATTAAGCATTATAATAATGATGTGATACTTACTGTATACCTACTTTTGCACCCCTCTGTGTGTATATATATATATATATGAACTGATGAACAGTTACACAAACACACAGACAGTCCGATAAGTGTGCACATCCACACACGCACACACAAACTGACGTGCACGACCTCAAGCATGCAGGCACGAACTTACACGCATACATCCCTTTTCACATGAAATTATTGTACTTTCTCAGCGTCATTGGACAGGTTTGTTTGCCCCCCTCTCCCCCAAGTGAAGAAAGAAGACTGATAAATGGCTTGACCATCTTATTTTTACTTTTTATCTGTGTTGCTGTTACATTGCTTTTGTGTGTGTGTGTGTGTGTGTGTGTGTGTGTGTGTGTGTGTGTGTGTGTGTGCACCCCTGGATATACTTATTCGTGGGTGCATGTGCTAGAGTAAATATGTGTGCATATAGATGCGTGTACATGAGCTTACATGTGTGTGTTGTATGTTTGTGTTTGAAAGAGAGAGACAGAGACCGACAGACAGAGAGAGAGAATCTCATTCTGGAAGCAATGTGCACATGTTGCTGTAAAAATGTCCTATGTTACCAATTTCAAACATTAAACATGTTTTTTCCACCTCCGGTGTATGCTTTATTGATGACGGCTGTGTGTTACCGTAAACCGTATTGACATACCTATGTACAACAGTATATGGGAGCTGATGTAAGCCTGCACCACATTCACATCATTTGGTGAAGGACGTGATAGCCTCGTGGTTAGGAATAGGATGCCAGACTTCTTGTGGGGAAGTCGGCATTCTGCCCTGTTTACCAGCACCTGGTGGGCAAAAGGTTGACTTTTTTTCAGATCTAGATCAGCATATGTGCAGACCCGCTAGTTCCTAGTACCTCAACCCCTTATATGTATGTGCACGCGCAGGATTGACAAGCACGTCCTAGATCCTATAAACCACGTGAACGTGCTGTGAATTTCCAAAATACAACAATACATGGGAAAATTATGGGGCGTCTGTCCTCGCCCAACGCTTCCCCAGGAGGTGGAGAGGGGAATGATCCCCAGGTATGGGGCCCAGCTGCGAATACCCAATAAGCAGCCGCGGACCAAATGGCGTCAGTATTCCAGGGGAGGCTGGGGTATAGGGTGGTACCTATACTTCTATAAAAAGTTGTCTCACACCCTACGATTCATGGTATAAAGGACAGAGTTGAAAGCTGAGTTCAGTGTCAGTTTAGAGATGGCCAGAATCACGTACACCTCACCAAGGGCTGGGATGTCCTGAGAAGCCAGCAGACCCAGAAATCCAGTGGGGAACCAGCAGAAAAAGTCCGAGATGACGATGGTGAAAGGCGTCTGGAAATGGTCAGCTCTTTGGAGGATTTGGAAATGTCAGCCATGGACATGCTGTTCATTCTGATGGCGTGATAAATGAAGACCTGGCCCACAGCAATCAGTAGAAATAAGATGGAGTTAAGGATGACCATGACACCAAAAGAGTAAGCCCGACCCTTGAAGTACTGACGTGTTACAGGCAAGGGAATACAGATGCTGCTCTGCTTGTAGAACTCCTAACTGAAATGCCCCAGTCCTGAATTGCTGCTCCCGTACCGCTAAGAAAGTTTCTGGAGTCAGGGCCTAGAAGTTGGATGCTTCAAACAACAAAACTGCACAACCAGGAGACATTCTACATGTGGCAGTTGTTGTACCTGTGAAAGTGCGAGCGTCAGTGAACGAGAGAGTGCGGAGAGAATTGTATGCCCCAGAGTACTTACAGACTTTCTTCTCATGCAATACCTGCGACAGAACATGTGCCTCTAGGATTGGTCTTCTATCTCCACATGAAGACCCACGCTAGGTATTGAACACCAGTTTGCCTTCTCACCCGTCAGATCGACTGGAGAGTCTATCACTGTTGATTTGATAGAACACAATGTTTCATCAGTTGTCAATATTAGCGTACAAGCTGCGAGAACTGGTCCTGCCATTTTGAACCACCGTTTCCTTAACCAATACATTTTGCTCACAGATTTTTGAAAAAATGTTAATTTGCTATTACTTTTTCAGATGGTGATATCATTTTTTTCTCAAAAATATGTACGTATAAAATTTGTTTTTTCGTTGTTCCTCACTTTTTACTACCATAACTGTTCATTTATGTATGTCATTTATTGATCAGATTTCGTTTAATAGGTGAGATTATTTTTGCTTTTCTGTGAATATACAAAGGAAGAAATCTAAAGTCACCACAATCAATAGTTATCTAGAGTCATTACTAGCAACGGTGGTGACTCAAGATAATATATGATATAGATCATGTCTGGAGACTGGGGATGATGTAGTGCTCTAGATATTTTTTTTTTCATTTACACTTGGATTTGATTGAAATCTGCTTGAAGGAAGATGGGAGCAACACATCTCCAACGAAGAGGTGTCCAGACGATCAGGTACCAGGACTGTTGTCATCAAGCTGAAAAGGAGGGGATATCTCTTGTGGGAGTATTCGTCAGGATGGGCAAAACCAGACACTCTTACACCGCCCTGTCATGGGCACCACCTGAGAAAAGTGTCAGTTGAGAACTTTGGCCTTGCTCTTGATCCTCAACTCCATGCAGAAGTTTTTCACCCAAACCTGTCAGTTTTGTTTCTGTCGGCTGCGATGTTTCAGTTCTATTCGCCGTTATCTTTCAATTTTAGCAGCATCTTAACTGGCAACTTCTCTCGCCTTATCTCATATCAATGATTGTAACTGTCTGCGCTCTGGCTTGCCTGCTTTTTCCGGTGCATGCTTCCAGCGTTTTCATAATTCTGCGGCCTTTCTTTCCGTTCATAAAAATAGACGTGATCATATCGCTCCCTTGCTTTACTTGCTCCACAAATCAAAACGTTCTGCTATAAGCGTATCAATGGTAATGCACCTGCTTACCTTTGTGACACGTCCGAATGTACACCTTTGTCCGACCTCTCTACTGCTTCTGATACCACTCGTTTGCAAATTCATCGACACTGAAGTTCTACATTCAATCGACACCCATTTTCTTTATCTGGTCTATACAACTAGAATGAGCTTCTCCTGTCTCTTCGAGGTCACATACTCTGCCTTCTGTCTGGACAAAATTTGACAAGAAGTGATCTTAAAGTATCCCTTACTTTGGGGGTTAGGAAAAGATCTTAAACAAATCTACACCCTTGTTTTAACATAGTGCCATTATTCAAAGGTGTTCATTCAGCTGGTCGACACAGTGTCGTTGTTTATTGACTTTCGTGCTGTAGGGGATAAGATATGCTATACATGAAGTCGTAATTCAAAAGTGCTCATGCATTACGACATTATGATAGTTGAAACTTGCTCACGCTTCAGCTGATCAGACATAATCAGTGTAATGCAATATTTCAGAGCTCAGAATACTCAATGTAATGCAATAGTTCAAGGCTCAGACATACTCAGTGTAATGCAAGAGTTCAAAGCTCAGACATACTCAGTGTAATGCAATAGTTCAAACTTCAGACATACTCTGTGTAATGAAATAGTTCAAACCTCAGACATACTCAATGTAATGCAATAGTTCAAAGCTCAGAATACTCAATGCAATGCAGTAGTTCAAAGCTCAGATATAGTATAATGCAATAATTCAAAGCTCAGACATACTAAATGTAATGCAATAATTCAGTATTATGCAATGATTCAAAGCTTTGCTCATGCGTCAGTTGATCAGATATAAGCAATATAATGCAATAGTTCAAAGCTCAGACATACTAAATGTAATGCAATAATTCAGTATTATGCAATGATTCAAAGCTTTGCTCATGCATCAGTTGATCAGATATAAGCAATATAATGCAATAGTTCAAAGCTTTGTTCATGCATCAGTTGATCAGATATAAGCAATATAGTGCAATAGTTCAAAGCTTTGTTCATGCATCAGTTGATCAGATATAAGCAATATAATGCAATAGTTCAAAGCTTTGTTCATGCTAACTGATCAGATATAAGCAATATAATGCAATAGTTCAAAGCTTTGTTCATGCATCAGTTGATCAGATATAAGCAATATAATGCAATAGTTCAAAGCTTTGTTCATGCATCAGTTGATCAGATATAAGCAATATAATGCAATAGTTCAAAGCTTTGTTCATGCATCAGTTGATCAGATATAAGCAATATAATGCAATAGTTCAAAGCTTTGTTCATGCATCAGTTGAACTCCCATACCAACCATCACCGTCGTCCCTTTTCTCATCACAGTATTGTGAACAGTTGTCCCAGATTCAGTGGCCCTTTATATCTGGCTGTCATGGTAGGTAACTTTGTTAGGCAGGTTTGGCGATGTGCTGGAGGGCCAAAATGAGCACAGCAGCGTAAGGGTAATAGCGGTGCAAAAGACAGGATAGAAAAACAAACGAATAAACAAACAAACAAGCAAACAAACGAAAACAAACAAACACAACGACAAAATAGACTGCCGGATCAGGATCAACTTCCCAGGCCATGTTCCATGGCGAGGGTGGCTACCTTCAATTGATCCACCCTAGAACCGTTCACTAACTGCAGTGGTGTAAAGGGCTATTTTGTTTCAGTATCTGTTTCGGGATCTTCTTTGTTGTCAGGAATGAGCGATTATTAGGTCTTACTGAATACTTGAAAAAGGACTGTACTGACATCCGCTTTGTTGGAAAATCTTTACCATGATCCTGAAA
>JAPXFY010000012.1:38015909-38025909 GCA_030674185.1 Monoplex corrugatus | reverse complement strand
CTTCTTCGGATTCTTCTTTTCTTCTTCTTCGGATTCTTCAGATTCTTCGGATTCTTCGGATTCTTCAGATTCTTCGGATTCTTCTTTTTTCTTCTTCTTCGGATTCTTCTTCTTCGGATTCTTCTTTTTCTCTTCTTCTTTGTTCTTCTTTTCTTCTTTCTTCGATTCTTCTTTTTCTTCTTCTTCGGATTCTTCTTTTTCTTCTTCTTCGATTCTTCTTTTTCTTCTTCTTCGATTCTTCTTTTTCTTCTTCTTCGGATTCTTCAGATTCTTCGGATTCTTCGGATTCTTCAGATTCTTCGGATTCTTCTTCTTCGGATTCTTCTTCTTCTATCAATTCTTCTTCTTCGGATTCTTCTTCGGATTCTTCTTCGGATTCTTCTTCTTCTTCTTCTTCTCTTCTTCTTCTTCTTCTTCTTCTTCTCGGATTCTTCTTCGGATTCTTCTTCGATTCTTCTTCGGATTCTTCTTCTTCTTCGGATTCTTCTTCTTCTTCGGATTCTTCTTCTTCTTCTTCTTCTTCTTCGGATTCTTCTTCTTCTTCTTCTTCTTCGGATTCTTCTTCTTCTTCTTCTTCTTCGGATTCTTCTTCTTCTTCTTCGGATTCTTCTCGATTCTTCTTTCGGATTCTTCTTCTTCGGATTCTTCTTCTTCGATTCTTCTTCTTCTTTTCTTCTTCTTCTCGGATTCTTCGGATTCTTCGGATTCTTCTTC
The DNA here is from genome assembly GCA_030674185.1 of Monoplex corrugatus. Lineage (NCBI taxonomy): Eukaryota > Metazoa > Mollusca > Gastropoda > Littorinimorpha > Ranellidae > Monoplex > Monoplex corrugatus. Next base: position 38,025,195 of record JAPXFY010000012.1, on the reverse strand, counting down.
TCTTCAGATTCTTCTTCAGATTCTTCTTCTTCAGATTCTTCTTCTTCTTCTTCTTCGGATTCTTCTTCTTCTTCAGATTCTTCTTCAGATTCTTCTTCTTCTTCTTCTTCTTCTTCTTCTTCAGATTCTTCTTCAGATTCTCTCTTCTTCTTCTTCTTCTTCTTTGGATTCTTCTTCTTCTTCTTCTTCTTCGGATTCTGATTCTTCGGATTCTTCGGATTCTGATTCTTCGGATTCTTCGGATTCTTCGGATTCTTCAGATTCTTCAGATTCTTCTTCTATGGATTTCTCTTCAGATTCTTCTTCTTCGGATTCTTCTTCTTCGGATTCTTCTTCGGTTTCTTCTTCTTCTCTTCTTCTTTCGATTCTGATTCTTCGGATTCTTCGGATTCATTCTTCGATTCTTCGGATTCTTCTTCTTCTTCTTCGTGATTCTTCGGATTCTGATTCTTCGGATTCTTGATTCTTCTGATTCTTCGGATTCTGATTCTTCTCGATTCTTTTGGATTCTGATTCTTCGGATTCCTTCGGATTCTTCTTCTTCGGATTCTATTCTTTCGATTCTTCGGATTTCGATCTTCTTCTTCTTCGATTCTTCTTCTTCTTCTTCTTCGGATTCTTCTCTTCTTTTCTTCGGATTCTTCTTCTTCTTCTCTTCGGATTCTGATTCTTCGGATTCTTTCTTCGGATTCTTCGGATTCTTTCTTCGGATTCTTCATTTGATTCTTCGGATTCTTCTTCTTCGGATTCTTCTTCGATTCTTCTTCTTCGGATTCTTCTTCTTTTTCTTCTTCGATTCTTCTTCTTCTTCTTCTTCTTCTTCTTCTTCTTCATTCTTCTTCCATTCTTCTACTTCTTCTTCTTCTTCGCAATTCTTCTTCTTCTTCCTTCTTCTTCTTCTTCTTCTTTTTCTTCTTCTTCTTCTTTTCTTCTTCGCGATTCTTCTTCTTCTTCTTTCGGATTTCTTCTTCTTCTTCGATTCTTCTTCTTCTTCTTCGTTCTTCTCTTCTTCTCTCTTCTTCTTCATTCTTTTCGGATTCTTCTTCTTCTTCTCTTCTTCTTCTTGCTTCTTCTCTTCCTCTTCTTCCTCTTCGTCGTCCTTCGTTTTTCCTCATAGTCGTCGTCTCAACTCAGAATGTAATAATAAGACGGGAATTAATCAACTTATAGCGGGAGTTAAATAAATAATTAAGCCAACAAACAAACAAACAAACAAACAAACAAACAAACAAACAAACAAACAAACATCATAATTAAGCCAACAAACAAACAAACATCTAGCTAACTAACTAACTAACTGACTAACTAACTAACTAGATAAATAAATAAACAAGCAAAGAAAGAAAGAAAGAAAGAAAGATAAACGATACAACAGTAAAGATCAAGGAATCGTCTCAATCTGTCGTCAGTAAGAGGCACAGTAGACACGGCGGTGTTCTGCATGTGTTAAATCAGAACAGGCACTAGGCCTACTGAGCACCCACTGAGGTGACACAACATACAGCAGAATGACAACATCTCTTATGGCTGTTTTCAGAGCGACCCGATACACTACAGCACAACGACCCGACACACATTCCAGAACAGCAACATCTCTGATGGCTGTTTTTAGAGTGACCTGACATACTACAGCACAGTGACATCTCTGATGGCTGTTTTCAGAGTGACCTGACACACTGCAGAACAGCGACCTGACACACTACATCACAGCAACCTGACACACTACATCACAGCAACCTGACACACTACATCACAGCAACCTGACACACTACATCACAGCAACCTGACACACTACAGCACAGCAACCTGACACACTACAGCACAGCAACCTGACACACTACAGCGCAGCGACCTGACACACTACAGCACAGCGACCTGACACACTACAGCACAGTGACCTGACACACTACAGCACAGTGACATATCTGATGGCTGTTTTTACAGCTACCTGACACACTACAGCAAAGCAACCTGACACACTACAGCACAGCAACCTGACACACTACAGCACAGTGACCTGACACACTACAGCACAGTGACATATCTGATGGCTGTTTTTACAGCTACCTGACACACTACAGCACAGCAACCTGACACACTACAGCACAGCAACCTGACACACTACAGCACAGCAACCTGACACACTACAGCACAGTGACATATCTGATGGCTGTTTTCACAGCAACCTGACACACTACAGCACAGTGACCTGACACACTACAGCACAGTGACATATCTGATGGCTGTTTTTACAGCGACCTGACACACTACAGCACAGTGACCTGACACACTACAGCACAGTGACCTGACACACTACAGCACAGTGACATATCTGATGGCTGTTTTTACAGCGACCTGACACACTACAGCACAGTGACCTGACACACTACAGCACAGTGACCTGACACACTACAGCACAGTGACCTGACACACTACAGCACAGTGACCTGACACACTACAGCACAGTGACCTGACACACTACAGCACAGCAACCTGACACACTACAGCACAGTGACATCTCTGATGGCTGTTTTCACAGCGACCTGACACACTACAGCACAGCAACCTGACACACTACAGCACAGCAACCTGACACACTACAGCAGAGCCACATGACACACTACAGCACAGCAACCTGACACACTACAGCACAGTGACATCTCTGATGGCTGTTTTCACAGTGACCTGACACACTACAGCACAGCAACCTGACACACTACAGCACAGCGACCTGACACACTACAGCACAGCAACCTGACACACTACAGCACAGCGACCTGACACACTACAGCACAGCGACCTGACACACTACAGCACAGCGACCTGACACACTACAGCACAGCGACCTGACACACTACAGCACAGCGACCTGACACACTACAGCACAGCAACCTGACACACTACATCACAGCAACCTGACACACTACAGCACAGTGACCTGACACACTACAGCACAGCGACCTGACACACTACAGCACAGTAACATCTCTGATAGCTGTTTTCAGCTTCAGCTTCCGGGTGCCTCCTCCTGGACCGTGTGTGTAACCCCTCCCTCATAACCTCCTCCCTCACTTTTCCCAGATCCGGCAATGACTATCACCCCCATTCTCAACACTGCAACACTGAAAACTTGTTCACGCCCTGGTCTCACGATAACGGTAATTTCAGTGGATTTAGAGGTACGCTGGAAAGCCGAAATAAATGGCGTAGGGTATAGTGACACAGAAGCATTTCTGAAAATTGAGTAGCAAACAACAACAACGACAACATACTCCTGTGAGGTTTTGGCTCCATAACTGCAAATGTGTAATCGTTAGATTGTGGTAAAGACGACTGAAAAAGTGGCCTGATACAGAAAAGGTTTTACTTAGCTAATAGTCTAGTTGTCATCTCCCCACTTTGCCATACGGTTTGTAAACAAGGTAACTGATGACTCTGTCCGAGTGGGTCATGCAACGCATGAACAGTCCCCCTTTGCTTGATGAAATGACTATCGAGTAGCGACAGGAGCTTGGAGTGTAATTATCCAGAGAGTGGCGGGGCATTTGTGCTCCAGGTCCCATCCGCACCCTTGTGGTGCTTCTGTTAACACAGCATTTAATGCACATGATTTTAAATTCAACAACAACGACAACAACAACAATTGAGTTTGACACTTGAGTGATGGCCTAGAGGTCAGTGTGTCTATCAACGACAAAAGAGGTACCAGACCCAATTTCTGAATCAGTATCTAAGGAATGTATTTACCATGTCCAGTCCCTCTGTACTAGGAGACCTCAAGTCTGTGTGCCAGCTAGTCTTTCGGGTGAAATAATAAACCGAAATTCAGTACGGCGTGCGCAGTTGGCGTAAAGCAACTGTACTTAGACAAAATAATTATGTAGAAAATACTATGTAAGTCGGCAGGCTAAATGAACTCTATCACACACACACACACACACACACACACACACACACACACACGCACGCACGCACACACACGCACGCACGCACACACGCACACACGCACACATGCACGCACACACACACACACACACACACACACACACTCACACACACACACACACACACACACACACACACACACACACACACACACACACACACACACACACACACACACACACACACCACAGACATCAATACAATGTGATGACGAGATTTCCAGGGGTTAAGAACCAAAACTTTACATGGAAATCCTTTACAATACAATACAATACAATACAACACAATACAATACAATGCTGATAGCATTGCTTTCCTAGATGAACAAAAATACACGCTTATAGGAAAAAAGAGCGGGGGGAGGGGGGAACTTGCTATGACGATGTGCTGTTCCGGGTAGAGCAAAGCGCTTTTTCACGGAGGAAAATATTCTACTGTGAAATAAAAGGGGAAAAAATCCACTCTATAAGTATTTCTAATTGTGTAACAGATGCCAACTCCAGCTAAGGGGGAAGCACTCTCATCAACTTTTTTTCATCAGCAGACGTGATTGTCATCTGGCGTATCTGAGTCGTGAACTTATTAGCAAAGTTGACGACGAAGGGCAGCAAATTAGACATGACAGGTAACAAAAAAACAACAACAACAACAACAACAACAACAAAAATTAACTGTCACTGTTTAAAAAAATCTAACGAAAAAATTTTATCGCCGAAATTTGTGATTAGGTTAAAGTGACTTGAGCTCCATTAAATATAAGCCCAACATGGAATATTTGGACGGGCCGGACTTCACTAGATCTACATTTGTCGATTTGACACATTTAACTCCAACAGTACAATAGACTTAGCCGTAGCCCAATCCCTTTATGCTTGGGTTGGCAATCTATTCTCGAGGAAAAAATCCCGAGGGGGACGGTTTGGGATTTGGTTTGGACAAGGACTGGTTACATCATGACCCTACGCAAAACCACAGCGCAAAATCCGTGAGAGATCTAGATCTAAACTGCACCATAACGGTGACCATAACTACTACAAGTACTAGTTTGACATTTAAGTCGGTTGTCGTTGGAAAACAAGTGTAGATTGTTGAGTAGGATAAAATTGCATTCACTATGCTACTGACATGCAGCGCGAGCTGTTGAGTGCACTTGTTAGCTTACCGTTAGAGTGAGTGCCAGAGATCGACCTCAAGTCTTGGTTTAGATCTACATACAGTATTTAAAGATGTCACCTCAAATCGTCACTGATACCGGTGATTGCCTTAGATGTTCACCCTCTCCTCAAGAAACACAATTTAGATCCAAATGAACTGAAAAATTACCGGCCTATCTCTAATCTCTCTTTCTTGTCAAAACTCCTTGAAAAAGTCGTCCTCAACCAGCTGAACTCTCACCTGTCTGCCAACAATCTCCTCAATCCTTTCCAGTCAGCCTACCGCCAGTGCCATAGCACTGAAACTGCCCTACTACACATTCTCAACAATCTCCTCCTTGCAACTGATACTGGCAAAGTCTCTCTCCTCACACTCCTTGATCTGTCTGCAGCCTTTGATACCATTGATCATGGTATTCTCCTTTCTAGACTTCATCATACTTTTGGCATCTCTGACATTGCTCTGTCTTGGTTCACTTCATACCTATCAAACAGAAAATAAACCGTTCTCATCAATGGCACTTACTCTCAACCTGCATACCTGACCTGTGGTGTTCCACAAGGATCTGTCCTTGGCCCTGTTCTTTTCACTCTTTACACCTCCCCCCTGTCCACCATCACCAACTCCCATTCTATAAAACACCACTTCTATGCTGATGACACCCAACTTCAAGACAGTGACTCACCTGATAATATACAGCGCCTGTTGACTCGCACCACTGAGTGTTACTCGGACATTAAGAACTGGATGACACACAATAGACTTCAGCTTAATGACGACAAAACAGAAGCTATCCTCATTGGCACCCGTCAGAAACTTTCTCAGCTGCCTCCTCTTTCTCTCCCATTATGTAACACATCAGTCCCAATTTCTGATTCAGCTAAAAACCTTGGTGTCTGCATTGACTCTACCCTCTCCATGAACAACTTTGTTTCTCAAACTGCCAGATCCTGTACTATCATCTCCATCGTATAAAGCTGATCAGGAAGTATCTCTCTGTCGAAACAACTGCAAAACTCGTTCTCTCCTTCATAATGTCTCGCATTGACTATTGCAATTCACTCCTGTCTGGTCTTCCTGCCTCCACCATTCACATCCTACAGCGCATTCAAAACAATGCTGCACGCCTTGTACTCAAAAGAAAAAAGCTGACCACATATCTCCTCTCCTGGCACAACTTCACTGGCTCCCTGTATCAAAGCGCATACAGTACAAACTAGACACCATGTGCTACAAAAGCCTCAATAACGCAGCCCCCGATTACCTGTCAAGCCTACTTGAGATCTATGTTCCCTCACGTACCCTCCGCTCTGCCTCTGATCCTCTGACTCTTCGCTTTCCACGCACTAAGCTCAATACCTATGGTCCACGAGCCTTCTCTGTTTCTGGTCCACTCTCCTGGAACAAACTTCCTCTCTCAGTCCGTCAGCAACCTACTTTTGTCTCCTTCAAGTCCGCTCTCAAAACTCACCTTTTCTCTTCTGCATAAAATCCTAACCTCACTCAACCCTCCCCTCTGCAGCCTGTCTCCGCTCGGAGGGAATCACATGGTTATAATATATAATTGTATGCTATGCTCTCTATAATTTTCCATTGGTTTTATTCTTGCTTTTATTGCTTTTATTCTTTCTCCCCATTTATAGCCATGCGTGTGTGTGTGTGTGTGTGTGTGGTGTGTGTGTGTGTGTGTGTGTGTGTCTGTATGTGTGCGTGCGTGTGTGTGCGAGCGTGCGTGCCTGCGTGTGTGTCTGCTTCAGCGCTTAGATTTGATTTTATCAAGATTTTGCGCTATATAAATATTGTAATTATTATTTATTATTATTATAGATGGAGAAGGGACTGGGAGGGAGAGGTCTAGATCACCGCCTTTAGAAATGATTAAGTTCGCTGAATTATTATCCTACACATTATTTTTCAGTATTGTAACTAACAATCAAAACAACAACAGAGCAAAGAATAAGATTCAAAACAGACAAACACATAAATGTGAGTGGTCCGTTAAAAGAGTTCCTCATGGCCCAGAAATACGCTTTTTTCAACAGAGAGTAGTATTACTAAGTCATAGGGAACTCATTTTTGTGTGGAAACTAGGATCATAGCAGGCCTGGAGAAGAGTAAAATTTTCTACTAGCCAGCTGGGCGAGTGGATTTTAAGATCAACTAGCCAGCAGATATTTTCACTGGTCCGATATGTTGCTCCGAAAAATAATAAAATTTGTGACCAAAAATATTCAGTCCAATAAGCCATTGTTACAACAAAGGTGGGCAAACTTCCTTCTGGAGACTTTCATCAGGGTGGACAGGGGGAGGTGAACAGTGGGAGATCTAGCGATAACACCAAGGTATAAAAGGTAGATGACTGATCTAAAAGTTTAGATGGATTCTCTATGTAAGTTAGAGTTCTTTAGTTTAATATACATTTATAATCATTATCTTTCTGCTTACGTAGCCAAAGTTTCAGTCCAACTGTTCGTTTGTTATGTTTTGCAAATTACTTCATCGTCATCTTGCAATACTTTTCCTCTTTCATAATTTCAAACAAGTGGACTAAAGGATGCCTGCTTCCTTTCCCCAAGAAAGGTGACCTCGGAATCACAAAGAACTACCGCGGAATCACATTAACTAACTGCAATTTCTGCAAAGATCTACGACCTAATGCTCCTAAATAGGATAAGGCCAGAGATAGATCCAGTTCTGAGGAAAAATCAAAACGGGTTTCGCCAAAACAGATCGACATTAGGACAAATACTCACCATCAGACATATATTGGAAGGCATAAAAACCAAAAACCTCCCAGCTGTTCTATTTATCGACTTTTCCAAAGCTTTTGATTCGATCCACCGAGGAAAGATGAAGGAGATTCTAACTGCATATGGACTACCCAAGGAAATAGTAGACGCCATCATGATGCTGTATCAGAATACCCGCTGTATGGTTCGCTCCCCTGACGGAGACACAGACTTCTTCGACATCACTGCTGGAGTCCTTCAGGTGATATGCTTACCCCCTACATTTTCATCATCTGTCTCGATTATGTGCTGAGGAAAGCAGTGGATAAGAGCAAAAAGCTCGGCTTTACCCTCACAGAACAGAAGAGCAGACGCTACCCTGCGTTAAAGATAACAGACGCGGATTACGCTGACCTGGCTGTTCTCACAGACCTCCGAAAGGATGCAACATCTCTCCTTCACAATGTCGAAAGAACAGCAATGGAGAACGGGCTCCACCTCACTGCGAACAAAACAGAATTCATCTGTCTGAACCAAGACGCATCAGAAGGTATGAGAAGTCTCAATGGAGATACGATCAAACAAGTTCAAGACTTTAAATGCCGTGGCAGCTACATTGACTCCACAGAACAAGACGTCAACACCAGACTCGATAATGCCTGGGGCGCACTAAATCAACTGGACAAAATCTGAAAATCCAATCTACCAGACAACCTGAAAAGGAACTTCTTCTGAGCAACACTAGAGTCTGTTCTTACATATGGCTCAATCTCTTGGACCCTGACAACGACATTGGAGGGGAAGATTGATGGAGCATACACACGAATGCTGCGTGCAGCCCTGAACAAATCCTGGAGAGAACATCCAACTAACAAACAGTTATATTGTAAGATCCCACCAATCAGTAAATCAATACGTCAACAAAGACTGCGCTTCGCGGGACACTGCTGGCATAGCAAAGAAGAACTGGTGGGGGATGTTCTACTACGGAGACCTTGCCACGGCAAACAAAGACCAGGACGTGCAAAGAAGACCTTCATCGACCGACTGATCGATGATACGGGCTGTCAGTATGATGAACTACCTACTGCAATGTCTGACAGAGAAGGCTGGAAGAAACGTGTCATGGATAGCCGGGCAAGCTCGACATGATGATGATGATAATTTCAATCACTTTTTAAAGTGTTATGTGTGTGAAAGAGAGAGAGAGAGAGAGAGAGAGAGAGAGAGAGAGAGAGAGAGAGAGAGAGAGAGACCGACACAAAACAGATTCTAAGTTTATGTATAGAAACATTGAAGAAATTACTCACAGGAAAAGTCGTGCACATCAACTGGTTGCTTGAACTCCAAAGATGGTACAATTATTATGGAAAAAGACAAAATATTTGATAGAGGACAGTAAAGACGTTTTTCACGATGACAGAATGGAAGAACACATCATAAGAAAGAATGTTGAA